>CM034390.1:26504264-27704264 GCA_019925095.2 Dendrolimus kikuchii | reverse complement strand
CGGCCATAAAACAAGTACGATAACAGTAGGATGTTTTTCTTAATTACAAATTCTAAACACAAAGTAAACAAAAGAATTCCTAAATCCGGGTAGGCAATAGACTGCGTTTTACGACAGCCAGGTGTACGCATGTCTTTGTCTGTATGTAACACTATTCATCAATCGTATAAAATGCCAAGCGTATCAGCCACTCTGCTACTTTTATTTTAAAATATTTTATATTTTTATTTAAAATATTTCACATCGCGAGTTAGATGTTCTTTCAACAGCGGTGTAGTCGATGCATTTATATTTTTTAACGGGCTTATCCTAGCCAAATTTCCACCCCGCACCACTAATAAGTTACAAGACACAGTAGTCCTATTTTACCGCACTTTAGCATAGTCACTCAAAACATATTCAGAGACATGGAACTGGGAGCGGGGCCTCTGTGCAGACTGAACTCTAATTAAAAAATAAATAAGCCTTTATCCGTGCAGGAACAGAGAAAGAATATAAGTTCCTCCAGCCGTGCGACCTGTCGTAAGAGACGACAACACAACCCACAGCCAGGTAGCAGGATATTCGCCCGTCTGGGTGACTACAACCCTTGGTCTAGAGTATGCCACCATAACAACCTCGACTTGTGCTCCGGCATTATTGCCCAGATTCCAGTCTTTGTTTATAGAGCGGCAGCACATTGCTAGCACCTTTAGTGTAACAAATATCCATAGCCAATGGTGACCGCTTTCCATCAGGTGGGACGTCTGCCTGTCTGTTGAACTCAGGCAATACATTATTATATCTTCTGCTATACATGTCCTTAATTCGATCTCAGCTTGAATACGCCACAGCAATTTGGAACCCATTCTATACCAAATATAATAATCAGTTAGAATCCGTTTAATGTAAATTCTTACGTTCCGTTAACTATCGCTGTTTCCATTCTAAGTCCTCGTACGAGACACTCCTTAGCAAGTACTCTATGCATAAACTTGAGACAAGGTGAAATCTCCTGGATGCTATGCTTTTATACAACATTTGTCATGATAAATTTGATTGCATTACATTATCGAACCAAATAAGTTTTAGTAACGCAGGTGAACGTGCCCCAATTAACAGGATGATGAAACTTTACAATGAATATTATACAGAAGCTGACATATTTCTTCTAACCCCTTCTTTGTACAAAAAGAAAATTATAGAGTTGTCAATGGACGTACCTGTTACCCATCGCTAACAGATATCAGTTAAGTACTGTAGTGAATTTTATATCTATTGACGACTGTATACCAAATCTTTCATTCAATTCATAATTCTCTGGGTAGTAACTGACTGACAGACAGAAGGATTTATTTCTTAATTTTTCTATTATAGTTGTGGGCAACATCGCTGGTTGCGCCACGAGTAATATTTGCCTATAGTTTGTATTTTTTAGTTTTCTTAGTGGTGTAATTGTTCGTTGCCCTAAATAATAAAAAAAAAAAAAAAAAAAAAACAGACAATAAAAAATAAAGCTGTTACCGCGCGTATACAGTAACGTGGTCTAAAGTATAGACCGCCATTGATCTTCGCTTTGTTGGCGTGTTGAGTACACCGTGAGTAGCAGGAAGAAAGTACCAAAGATCAACACGTAGGGAATTGAGTTATATGTACTAGGTAGAGGAAAAAACCACATTATGAATGTCAAAAAGAAGGTCAGGAAGAATGACTAAACAGATATACAATGCAAAAGTGGATGGATGCAGAAGTAGTGGAAGGCCACGACACACCTTCCATGATCAAATTGATCGTGTACTAGCGGAGGGTGATGTCAGGAGCCTTAAGAACAGACGAGTGTGCATGACAAGAGTTATGAATGTCAAAGAAGCAAGTGAGGTGTGTAAGAATGGGCCTAAATGGCGCTCTGTTTTTCGTGCCTACCCCGCAAGGGAACTGGCGTGAAGTTATGTATGTATGTATGTATGTTATAGTATAAACTGACTTACATATTGTTACGAGTTTAGCGGGACTCGAATTAAAATACCGTTAGAATTATTTTAGAGTTTATTAGAACTAGTATTTTTTAAAAAATGCATGAGTTCAGCAGACAGACAGACGGCCCACTTGACGGAAAGCAGTTACCATCGCCTATGGACATTTGCAACACCAAAAGTGCTACAAATGCGCTGCTGCTCTCTTAAGAGAGGCTGGAACCTGGTCACTAATGCCGGAACACAACTCAAGGTTGTTATGGCGGCATACTCTAGACCAGGGGTGGTAGCTATCCAGTCGGGCAAATGTATGTATGTAAAAAGAAGGTCACTCGGTTGTAGGCAAGGCTCGGTGCAACTCGCTACTCAGCAGCATTGTTCGGCTGCCTTCAGGGGGAGTTTTCATTACGCTGCATCAAAGTGCTGGAATAACATACCGTCGCCTATAAGGAAGCTGCAGTCTGTTTTTGGGTTCCAAACTAAAAAAATCTTAATTGACCATCAATTTCGCCAGAGACACCTTAAATACGACACAAGTATTTTGTATATACATACATACATACATAACTTCACGCCAGTTCCCTTGCGGGGTAGGCACGAACAACAGAGTGCCATTTAGGCTTATTCTTACACACCTCACTTGCCTCTTTGACATTCATAACTCTTGTCATGCACGCTCGTCTGTTCTTAAGGCTCCTGACATCACCTTCTGCTAGTACACGATCAATTTGATCATGGAAGGTGTGTCGTGGCCTTCCACGACTTCTGCATCCATCCACTTTTGCATTGTATATCTGTTTAGTCATTCTTTCATCGTACATTCTTTCCACATGCCCGAACCACCGGAGCATTCCTTTCCTTACCTTCACCCCGACACTCTCTTTCAGACCAACTCTCTTTCTTACTTCGGTATTACGAACGCGGTCCGCGAGCGTCACTCCGCTGTAAGTATTTTGTAATATTATAATATGTCGATTATTTTTATTATTATTATTTTTGTCTTGTTCGTCATTTCTGTCCGGTTTTTTTTTTCTTTTATTTGTAATTAGAACAATGTTCATATAAATTAGTAATTTATTTTGCATAATTTTATAACAAATGTTTATTGTTTTAATTTGCTTTGTGCAGCTAAGCCGTGGCATCACTTACAGGTACTTGCGGAAGATCAGCGCTGGTTGTGAAACTTGCAATATGCTGAGCAAAAGCCTTTTTAGGACATCACAATTAATTGTTACATATATTATCATGTATGACTTTTTGTATCTTGTCCTAAATAAATATTTTTCTTTCTTTCATTTATTTTAATTAATTATCTTATATTTTATTTATTTCATAATTGAATTTTCCATGTTTATTTATTACACTTTTTAATTTGGTCAGCAAAGATGTCGCAGCAATGAAAATAGAGTACATGTCGTACTATATTATTTTTCTATAATATATAGTACAATTAGCTAATTATAATACGATGCTATAGTACGGTTGGAAACCCTATCCCAGATAAAGCTAGTCAATAATATACTTTTGCGCGAGATAATTTGAAACGACTCGAATTCAAATCCAATTGTAAAAAATAGGACCCAGCTGAGCTACCACTACGCTAATGATATCCATAAATATCCATTAACTAGTACTTTAGACAAGTAGGTTTTGATTTGTGTAAAGGGCCAGTTAAGTTCGGGCCTGTCAGTTAAATTTACTTTGTCCTAAGTAAGCGGCCCCTTGGACTAAGGAAATAAGGGATAAGGGTAACTAATCCGTAGAAATACGCAACTCTTAAGGAAATATTGTTGTAGGCTGTGGGGGTGTAATTGTTGCTGAGATTTCAAAAATCTGTGAAATATTTCATTTAAATACAGTGTAAACTCCATGTTACGTCACTCGATTTAACGACAAACTCCCTTAAGCGTCGAAATCACTTTGGTTGGTTTAGCTTGTCCTCTATACCGCTTCGGGGGGCCTTTAGCTATCAAGGGAGCAAAGGATTCATCCCCCCCGCTGACGAAGTGAATGTGTTCTGATTGCCTGGGCACATTCAGGCACTTTTTGCGCTGGATCGGACTGGGCGTAACTACTTTCTAAGTCTCAGCCTTTCCTACATAAAAAGCGCGGGACACATGGGAGGAGAGTGGTTTTAGTGGGTATTAGCCATTTGGGCTCGAGTCTCTACACAAGCCAGTTGATTATTCATTGGATTACCCTTTCTGGGAATGCCTCCATGATCGACTATGGTCTAATCCCTTGCAAAGGACCCGGTATTGTGCGTAAATAGCATTTCTCCCGCTTGAAAAAAAAAAGCTTGTCTTCCATACAATGATACACTCTATATAGCATTACACCCACTCTCAATAACAACAACAATTAAGTCAAATTAATCAAATCTTGTCTTGGTTTGTTTTTATTGGGCTTGAGTTTATGTTGTTGGTCCGAAGTCCTCACAACTTTATCGAAGTTTTCGGGGCGAGCGTCTTCACCTCGCGGAGGCGCTCGAGCCCGGGGGGCAACTTGCTCGAGGGAGCTCCCTAGGGGGCTTTACCTCGGCTGGACTGTTGCCATGAGAGTGGGATGAATCTAACGATGCCGACTAGAGGGCGACACGATGTACTAATTAAGAACGGGCGACGGGTAATATAAATCCCGAGGGGAAGGTTCGCGGCGGCCTACGCTATCTTACTGCCGTTTCGCAACGTTTTATGGTTGGGAAAGAAGAACCGGCAAAAGAAACTTCCCAGCAACACGCCTGATCTATCCTATGGGCTATGTCTCCTGGCGTCCCTCGCGGGGACGTGGAGGGATCGTGATTGGCAGCGTCTGAGACGCCGCCGTTTCTGTCTGTCTGTCGGTGCCTGCTAGCCTGCCGTTCTAACTGCGGGTGGGCTGATCTGGGCCAGCCGTTTTGTAACAACGTCGACCAGGAAGTTACGCGGTCGTCGCACGAGAGCCTTTCGTCGAGGCTTACAATCGGACGTCTTGTCTTGGCTGCGTAGAAATCTAGATAATCTTTATTCGGTCTTACTCCAATTAGCAGCTAACTGTCGAATAGCCAATAATGTTATGTTTGAGTACTTCGATTTAAACTTCTGCGAGCCGAAGCGAAAATTGCTAAAATTAACAAAAGAAGAAAACTTTAACAATCTCATCCTTAGGGCTTTCAAGCTATTGAATTAACAAATTTAATAATCTACTTTTACTTTTTAAAACTTCTACGTTACATTTGTTAACGTCATGATTTTTCTATTGCGAAGCTCACCGTCGTTTATAGACGATAGCAACACCAGGGTCAAGGCCAACGTGTTGCCAGCTATTAGGATGAGGTAGGGGGGATGAGATAGACGAATAGGATAGGAGAATGGGATAGCATATGAGCCTTATGGTACAAAACTGCTTCCCTGACTGACGAGCTCTCGCTTGTAACAACGTTACAGATCCAAGCATTAGATCGGTGAAGGAGGAGAACTGGACATCACAGGGCGCAATCAGATTCGAGCATTACATCAGTGTGGGGGGAGAACCAAGCATTACATTTTTTTTTATTATTATTATTAATATCTCTACGGACTCGAGTTCCGTACCCGTTTTTACTACTTAATTTCTATGAAAAATTTGAGACTCCACACACGCTTATTGTTTATTTTTGTTAGTGTATGTGACATTATATGTAGTAATTTTTATGTTTTGGTGTACCTTAAGAATAACTTATTATATTAATTTATTCTAATTTTAATACTAAACTTATACTAATGTAGAGTGTATCTGTTACATGCTGGTGTTGTGAGGAAGTGCATGTGCAGTGTTGGCCTTATATCTATACTTATATATAGTCCTATCTAGTGCCATGTGTGTTGTTTTTTTCTTTTCTGTGCCTGGGTTATTAATTTTTAGGCTCTTTGTGTGTCTTGGTTTGTTTGTGGAGTGTGCGTGTAATGCAATGCGATGGTAGTGCGCGTAGGTTTAAGTATGTGTATAAGTTTTATTGTTATATGTTATGTGTTTGTGACTTTGTGTGGTGTTATAATTTATTGTTTAATTGTTGTGCATTACATTGCGACAGTGACATCTTATATATAAAATTCTCGTGTCACAATGTTCGTTCCCATACTCCTCCGAAACGGCTTGACCGATTCTCATGAAATTTTGTGTGCATATTGGGTAGGTTTGAGAATCGGACATCTATTTTTCATCCCCCTAAATGTTAAGGGTAGTCCACCCCTATTTTTTTTTAATTTTTAGATTATTTTTTTTAAGGATACAGCATTAAAATATACATACAACCCTAAATTTTCACCCCTCTATGGTCAACCCTTATTTCTTATTTGTTAATTATAAACTTTAATTTTTTGGCAAGATTTTTAATCTTATTTTGTCATGACTTAGAATAAAAAAAAATATATTACTCTTTTAGATTCACAATTAGAACCGGTAGGTGGCGCTGAGATCGGGTTCTGGAATCCTCCTAATCACCTGGAGCGATTTTGGTGATTTTGTTTTTGTGTGTTTGAGTGGGTACCCGGATGGTTTAGATTCACAATTAAAACCGGTACGTGGCTCTGGGATCGGATTCTAGAATTTTATTTTTTAAAGGCAAGACAACATCTGCCGAGGCCGCTAGTTTTGATATAACTTATAACACAACGACCGCTTCGTCTGATATGGTGAAATCAACTAAATGCTCAAAATCGAATTATAAATGTTACATTACAGGCGAATGCTCGCGGGGAGCTCCTTTACAGACACGTACGTCTTGCAATTGTAAGAAGAATAGATTAATAACACGTAAAGTGTGGAGGTTCCAGAAACCTCCAGGTCGTCAGTTTTTTTTTTTATTGCAGGAGATCAGCAGACAGGCAGACGGCCCACTTGATGGACAGCGGTTACCATCGCCTATGGACATTTGCAACAGCAAAGTTGCTACAAATGCGCTGCTGCTCTCTTAAGGGACACTGGAACCTGGTCACTAATGCCGGAACACAACTCAAGGTTGTTATGGCGACATCTTTTAGACCAGGGGTGGTAGCCATCCATTCGGGCAAATGCCCTACCACCTGGAAAAGTTGGGGATAAAGAAAAATCCAGAGCACATGGATATTTTTTTTTTATGTATAAGGCTTGGTAACTAGGCCTTTAAGCCAGGCGCAGTTGTATTGTAGGCTACAATCCACACCATTCAACGGAGTTCTTGTGAAAACTCGAAAGGCCACATTTGACTATACAGTTCACATTTCTCGCATAATTACTACTCAAAAACTATCGATATCCTACAACTATGGTTCATTTTAGAGTAATTTTACACATTTTTAGAAAATAAAACAGCACAGCACAACGTCCCCTTTCAATTCCCCCCAAAAACTCCAAGCACATGGATAACATATTTATTCACACAGACGATAGGACAAAAGCATTTTTTTTATGTTGTTGGCTTCAATGCAAATAGCACTAATCTTGCCAATGTCAGAGTATGAAGAGGCAGGTGGAAAAGAAAATATATCTATATATTAATACGTGAAGCAAAAACTTTGTAACCCTTTCTACGAAAATTGCGCGAAGGGAGAAGTATGAAATTTCGCACACTTATAGTTTATATAGAGAAGAAGTGACGAATACTAATATTTTTTCAAAATTATGCATAAAAAATTAAATTAATAAAAAAACATTACACACACTACCATGTATTTGACACACACACGCATATATACTCACTTATGTGAATTTGACTTAAACTGTGCCCCCCGCCACTTAAATGACTTATTAACATACAAAGAGTGTTTCTAGCCGCTATACAAATATATTAAAAATACTTTCAATAAACTGTCAAAAACCTGTGCCGAATATCCAAAACAGACTTGGCTTAAAGGTCTAGGAAACAAGCCATAAAAAAGCATATATACTCTTTTGTTTATTGTTCAAGTTATATTAACAGTGTAGCCTTAACGAAATCTGTGATTATAGAAGTATAGTCTTTGACATTCAGTTTTTGGCAGGAACTGAAAGGAAATGTTGTGCTGTGCAGTTTTATTTTCTAAAAATGTGTAAAATTACTCTATAATGAACAATAGTTGTAGAATATTAATAGTTTTTGAGTAGTAATTATGTGTTTTGTGAGAAATATGAACTGTAAACTCAAATGTGGCCTTTTGAGTTGTCACAAGAGCTCCGTTGAATGGCACTAGCTGATAACCTACAATTCAGCTGTGCTACACATAGGTCTAAGAAGATGAAGAAACTACATTGAATCTAAGATCTGACTTAAAGGCCTAGCTGCCAAGCCATAAAATCCAAAAGAAAAAAACATTTGACATTAATTATATTTATTATTATGGTCAAATTTCGAGCACGGGCGACCACCAGTATATTTAAAAATCTAGAAAGTTGGCCAGTAAATTATAAAAGATTTCTGCAAACCTGGAGTTAAATAAATACAATACATTTGATTTATAATACAGTATATAATATAATATCTGTACATATATATACAAACTATTAGTCGGACGCAAAAGCATATTAATATAGGTACTAAAAGTTGACAATAGCTGTTTTCATAAAGTCGTAATGTGACAGACAGCATTACTCTTTCTCGTGGTTTTTTTTTAAGTTTATGGCTTGGCAACTAGGCCTTTAAGCCAGGCGCAGTTGTATTGTAGGCTACAGTCAACACCATTCAACGGAGTTCTTGTGAAAACTCGAAAGGCCACATTTGACTATATAGTTCACATTTCTCACAAAAACCCATAATTACTACTCAAAAACTATTGATATCCAACTATTGTTCATTTTAAAGTAATTTTACACATTTTTAGAAAATAAAACTGCACAGCACAATATCTCCTTTTAGCTCCCGCCAAAAACTCTCTCTCGTGGTTTATGATGTGACGCGGAACTAGTGCTGTACACATAGTGCCGTCTCAATAGCACTGACTTATACACAAAGAGGTTATTGTGTCTTAAACAATTCTTATATGCCCCGAGGCATTGAATTAATACGCTTAGAACCCGAGTAGGTGCTACTAAAGTGAAGCAGTTTTAAGTAGAACCTAAAAGTCTCAGCTCGCTTGTAGACATGTCGGTCCCGTCAGGCCGTAAGACAAAGTCTCAGTGGGACGAGCTCCAATAGTTCCAATTCCCTACTTTTAAAAAATACTTTACTTACTTGCAAGATTATTTGTGCCTTTGTGTGGGTGTTAGCGAAAATAATTACATGGAAACTATCTCTCTATGTATTATTACTTTAAACCCCGAGGTGTATATATAAATACATATGTGGGTGTGTAAATGAAAAGTAATTCGATTTGAATTTGGCGCGCATAATGGTATTATCTATGTATGTCAAGTGTCAATGTAATGTCACTTGTGGCTACGTTCCATTAGGGACTTACAAGGACCACGTTCACGACCGCAATTCTTCCCGTTCCACTTGCTTGCCGGCGTTACAATCGTAAACCCAAGTGGAACGGCTAACTGAGCATTTTGGGCGTTGTGAGCTACTGATGGAACGCGCTGCGTACATCACACTTGTCAGAATTTTTTTGCCAGTTAGAAGAATAGAACAAATTAACAGTATTTTTTTTTAATTCGTACATGTATTAGATTATTTAATTAATTAGCTTTAAATGTTGTTTCTCTTTTCAGGTGAGTTGCGTAACTATAAATTCACATTAAAAACAGAGTGTGTCGTATTGTATACAATAATAAAAACTCTTTTCAGAGCAACCGTTACTTTTTTAATTTAATATAATTTCATATAAATATATATATATTATTTTGATAATATATTTAATTTAAAATCTGTTGCGATTTCTGTGTTTATTTCGTGATTTCTATGGTTTTATATGGTTTTAGATTTTATATAGAGATATTAAGTATTTAGTATTAGACGTATGTAAGGCGAGTGACATGTGTGATTTAGAATAATATTATGTAGTAATGAAATGAGGTTGTAATGAGTGAAAAGCTTCTGTTAATCGCAGACTTATATATACTAGCTGTACCCGGCAGACGTGATCCTGCCTTTAAAAAATAAAAATCTCGGACCCGATTGCAGCGCCATCTATCGGGACCAAATGTTAATCTAAACTGTTCTCAAATCCACTTCAACAAACAAAAAATGTCACCAAAATCAGGCCCACCGTTTTGGAGAAGTACCGCGGCGCCACCTACTGGGTCCAATCGTTAATTTAAACCATTCCGGGACAAACTTGAACACATACAACAACAAAAAAACACCTAAATTCTGGTACCCGATTACAGCGCCATCTACTTGGTTCAAATTTGAATCTAAATCATCCCAGTAGAAAATTATTAAAATACTAATATCGCTATTAAAAAGCAGGAGTTGGTGATAGAAAAGTGAAAATTTAGGGTTGTATGTATTTTTCAATGCCACATAATAAAAAAATAAAATAAAAAAAATATCCAAAAAATAAAAAAAATTTTTTGGGTGAACACCCCTTATCAGATTTTCAGATTTATTGAATATGCGTAAAAAATTTCATAAGAATCGGTCAAGCCGTTTCGGAGACGTATGGGAACGAACACTGTGACACGAGAATTTTATATATAAGATATATATATATATATATATATATATATATATATATAGGTACAGCAGGGTTTAAAAAAAAAGTACAACGAGATTTAATAAATTGGATACAGGTAAAAGCCTCACTGGTTAACACTCGCCATTGTCTTGGCTGTAGGGCATAATTATCTATGGAGTCGCCGCAATTGGTGCGCTCAGTCGCTCATTTCAGGCGGGAATCTAATTTATTTCTATGAATAGGGCGAGCCCTTCTACGTAATATGCTCATTATGAGCCCCGCGAGTACATTTACAAGGGCTGCCCAACAATGAAAATGTTATATGGACATTTGTATTTCTATATTCGTTCCAATGAAATGGGATAACTTCATTACGTGGGTATATTGGACTGTATTGTGTACGTAATGATGGAATTTTCGTGTAACAAATGGGGCACCACATACAAGTTGTTAGGATTCAAATAAATTAAAAGTATAATGCAGGTTCACAAAAAAAAGCAAAAAGGAAAATGTTCTGGTTCATAAATTGCATGAAATCATACATACATAACTTCACGCCAGTGCCCTTGCGGGGTAGGCACGAACAACAGAGTGCCATTTAGGCTTATTCTTACACACCTCACTTGCCTCTTTGACATTCATAACTCTTGTCATGCACACTCGTCTGTTCTTAAGGCTCCTGACATCACCCTCCGCTAGTACACGATCAATTTGATCATGGAAGGTGTGTCGTGGCCTTCCACGACTTCTGCATCCATCCACTTTTGCATTGTATATCTGTTTGCATGAAATCCTTTCAGTTATTTACAATTTACACTATTATAAATGTAGAAAGAAAGCTAACAATGTTTATTTAGAGTTATTTGAGTGAGAATTAAATTTTCCGACGAATTCTGACCCGCGGTGTAGTAAAGTATTTTTCAACACACTTGCTCATAAAGTGGCTCTATGGTCACCGCAATTAAGCACGGAATGACGCCCATTATCAAACTGTGAGTAAAAACATTATAACTCACTAGTGAGTTATAGATTTTTTTTTAAATTTTTATTGGTTGAGTTGCTTTGTTCTTAAAAAAGTTTTTATTCAAAAAAAAAAAAGATCGTGTTCTATAGAACAAATAAATTAATGTTCCTATTGCTTGCTCATTTCATGCAACTTCTTATTTAAATAGATAATTTTAACTCGTACGTGTTTAATAAATAAAACTTTCACTCATATATAACTTTTTTTATCTACTAAATAAAATGAGTTTTTGTTGTTATTTTATTCACAAGTGTGTTGAAAAACGTCGTATGATACACGTGTGTATTGATGATTACCGTCCTCGGCTCTCTTAAGACCCTCGCCTACGGCTCGAGTCCCAATGGCGCCTCGGCGGTAATCACCAATGTTACACACTAGTACCATAATGTACTATTATTTTAAACAAGAACTTACGGACTCTATAATCCGTAGCTTTCTTCTTCTTTGCTCAATAATGGCTTGGCACGGTTTGTGCATTCAGCCAGAGTCATGTCTAAAATCCGTAGCTTTTTTAAGAAAATTAAATTTTGTATTTTACTAGCGGACCCGACAGACTTCGTTCTGTCAGAAAGATTTGGAATGTGGCAGTTATTTGTTCCTACCTATTTTACAGCCGGGGCAAAAATTCTCCTGAACAGAACCGTCACCCTGGTGATAGGGCGGTGTGTGGGGTTCAGCTCGGCTGACCAAAGTATCTTCGCTTGCACGAACTTTGGCCACCCTTCTGGGACCCTTGACTTGACCAACCAAATTGAATAGTCGCAAAATGTAAGAGCTATAGATCATTAGTACTGATTTTCAATTTGGTCGGCTTCGCGATATTATTTCTTTTGTTTTAGTTTCGGCACGCGACATTAGATCCTCCAACGCTAGATTGTAGTTTAAACGCTAGTTACATATATCATTTGTGACATTTATTGAATTTTGCTTGTATCGGTGTGTATAGTATAGTAGAGTTTTATTTTTTTAAACAAGAACCTACGGACTCTATAATCCGTAGCTTTTTTAAGAAAGTTAAATTTTATATTTTACTTTAGTTTACACGTTAGTTGCATTTATTGTTTGTGACATTTATTGAATGTTGCTTGTGTCGGTGTGTATAGTACAGTAGAATATTATTCTTTTAAACAAGAACCTGCGGACTCTTCGTTCCGTAATTTTTTTTAAGAAAGTTAAATTTTATATATTACTATAGTTTACACGCTAGTTACATTTATTATTTGTGACATTTATTGAATGTTGCTTGTGTCGGTGTGTATAGTATAGTAGAATATTATTTTTTTAAACAAGAACCTACGGACTCTATAATCCGTAGCTTTTTTAAGAAAGTTAAATTTTATATTTTACTTTAGTTTACACTTTAGTTATATTTATTATTTGTGACATTTATTGAATGTTGCTTGTGTCGGTGTGTATAGTATAGTAGAATATTATTTTTTTAAACAAGAACCTACGGACTCTATAATCCGTAGCTTTTTTAAGAAAGTTAAATTTTATATTTTGTTATAGTGTACATGCTAGTTACATTTATTGTTTGTGACATTTATTGAATGCTGCTTGTGTCGGTGGTTATACTATAATAGAGTATTACTTTTTTTTAAACAAGAACCATACTATACTCAAAGGAGTCCCATGGCCAATTTTGATAAAAACTAAAACAGTATCAGTAGATTTTTGAAAAAAATAATTTCTGTTGTCAGCAACTGAAGCGACTGATTTTGAAAAAAAAACACAGTCTTATTAATTATTACACTAGCTAATCAATTTCTGTGAAAGAATGTGCAACGGCAAACCGAGGAAAAGGGTGAACACAACTTCAAATTTTTGGTTCACTAGACCTTAGTGAACCAAAAATCGAAAGACTTAAAACAAAACAATAAATTTGTAGTGGAACACTTACAAGCTAATAGATGGCGCTGTACAATAATTGAGGTCGCAAACGATTCCCGAAACGCACAAAGATAATATACAAATTTTCAACAACAATAGATGGGCCTAGGCTTGCGAGGAACAACAACAGCCTCGCTGGAAGATCTTCTATTCTATCTAAGGAACCTGCAGTCTGTTTTTGGGTTCCGAACTAACTTAAAAAAATTCTTAATTGACCATAAATTTCGCCAGAGAGACCTTAAATACGACACAAGTATTTTATAATATGTCGATTATTACGATATAACAAACCATTATCAATTTATTATTATTTTTGTCTTGTTCGTCATTTCTGTCCAGTTTTTTTTTTGTTATTTTCTTTTATTTGTAATTAGAACAATGTTCATATAAATTAGTAATTTATTTTGCATAATTTTGTAACAAATGTTTATTGTTTTAATTTGCTTTGTGGAGCTAAGCCGTGGCATCACTTACAGGTACTTGCGGAAGATCAGCGCTGGTTGTGAAACTAGCAATATGCTGAGCAAGAGCCTTTTTAGGACATCACAATTAATTGTTATATATATTATCATATAAGTCTTTTTGTATCTTGTCCTAAATAAATATTTTTTCTTTCTTCTTCTTTCTTTCTTTCTATTGAGACGGAGGAGCATTCCATCTCGCTCTTCCACTTATTCGGGACATGACTTCAAATTAAAATATCAGCAACAAAAAAACTGTTTAGATACAAATGTTGCAGACGATAAAGCGGCGATATAAGCGCGATATATTACACATAACTATTCACGAAGCGAGTATAATTTTAATCGTATCGAAATAACCCGGCTGCCTCAGGCTGTCCTGTTTCCCGGAATCATATTATTCGGAAATTGTTCAAGTCTGTTATTTAAATGTGGTTTTTACTTCCACGTAACGGGAGAACATAATTATCTTCAGCATTAATTAACTCTGCATGAAATATCTCTGAATAAATAAAATATTGTTACGTGCGAGCGGGAGTACGCACTTAGGATTTTTTTTTTATTGCAGGAGTTCAGCAGACAGGCAGACGGCCCACTGGATGGAAAGCGGTTACCATCGCCTATGGACATTTGCAACACCAAAGTTGCTACAAATGCGCAGTTGCTTTCTTAAGGGAGACTGGAACCTGGTCACTAATGCCGGAACAGAACTCAAGGTTGTTATGGCGACATACTTTAGACCAGGGGTGGTAGCTATCCAGTCGGGCAAATGCCCTACCACCTGGCTGAGGGTTGTTTAGACGCCTCTTACGACAGGCCGCCGGGCCGCAGGAAATTGTATTCTTTCTCCGTTCCTGCACGGATAAAAATAGGATTGGAAGGAAACACCAGCTTATCAATTAAATGCTTTTATTAACAGCCCTTCGTACTAACGACGCACAGACCCGACGATGTGTCACTCACAATACCGTCGCCGATATTGCGTAGACCACCTCCTGGTGCTGCGGTGCTCACCTCTGAATTTACCGCGCGTAGCTGGCTTCTGGATCTCCTTTTAAACTATGCTAAACTCCTCCTCCACTCAACTGCCCATTAAAATTTTCACTAAACTCCTATCTTGTATTAAATTTCTCTTCCAACTCTCTAATATCGCACTTGTCGCTTCACTGTCTTCAATTGAACTCTCCGTAGGCGCGGCTAATACTGCTTATCCGGAAGAATCTTCTGGAACTCATAATTTCGATCTTCTTTTATTTACTAACTATCCCTTTCTAAACATCTATCTATCTCTGTCTTTTCCTTCCTGAACCTTCCATTCTAGAATTTTGATCTTCATTTTGTTACACTTTTGTTCATCGTTTATCCCTAATATTTTCGCAAGTTTTCGCGACTTGTATACATAATAAAACTACGTTTTAACGGTTTTCAGCGCGGTAATTTATTTGATTTTTGTTATTTCGATGTTTCATCATGGTATCATCTATCCCTTTCTAAAATGTATCTGTCCTCGTCTTTTTCTTCTGAAGTCTTCTACTGTTTTCTGAAACTCCTTAAACCAACTATATCGTTGCACCATCGCCATAATTGTGTTACAAGTAAAAGGTACAAAAAAGACCGAATTGTTTATAAAAGAAACACAAGATGTGAAGTCAGGTGGTTGCCAAGACCCCGCACTAGGATCAGGCCGGGACTCCACCAAAGCGGAGATGTGTGCGATGTGCCGTGTGCTGTGCGAGAACAGATGTTTTTCAGCTGGGGTGAATCCACCGAAGCTGTGCGGAAATGCGTAGTGTAGCAGAGATGTTTGCTGGCTAGCCTTGCGAGTGTGCGAAGCATTGAGTGCTCAGTACGCATTCTGACACGAAAGGTAGACTATATCGCTATTATTACAAAGAGGGGGGAAGGGTGACATCGATCACTGCACACATCTCCGCTTCCATCGCGCCATACAAATATTACAAATCTCCGCACAGCGATCTCCACTGAAGCTGAGCGGAGAGGAGATGTCTCAATAACGCAATTCTATTGATTGTTTAAAAAACATCTCCTCTCCGCTCGTCTCGTCTCCGCTTTGGTGGAGTCCCGGCCTAAAACCTGTGTTACAGTTGGCTTTGGCAGCCATCCGACTCGCGCGCGCTCACCTCTCCTCCTGTGGGGCGAGTTACAGACCGCCCCACGCCTAGAGAGACTGAAGATGCCGGGGGTAAATGTAGTCCCCCGGCAGTGGAAGAGGCCTCGCGGGGCCCACGCGTGCCAGGGCTGCGGAGAGGCCAGGTCATATACCCGTAGCCCTGGCATAAGGCGAAGGACGGAACACCCAGGGGTTTTAATGGGTATCCTTAAGCGGGAGTGGCAATAGCATGGCACCAGTTCTGACTGGGCATGCTAGTGCCACCCCCGATCTGGCGAATCCCACACTAGGTCGCGAATTATCCCCCCAAGGTTCTGCCCTTGTCGCGGCTTAGTCCACAATCGGATTTCCCCTGGTTAAAAAAAAAATGGCAGCCATCCGACTGCAAGAAATTACTTGTAGTTAAAAGCTGATTTGTCACATAAAAAAATATCATACCGGTATGTGTAAAATTAACTGCACTTAAAACGTAGTTTTATTCTATATAAGTACTAGTCGCGAAAAGTCAATAAAAAATTTACATGTCTAAACAATGTTCTTAGACAAGATATTGAAAATCAAACATCTTTTATCTAAGTAATATTTTCTTAAGTTTTCGCGACTTGTATACATAATAAAACTACGTTTTAACAGTTTTAAGTGCGGTAATTTATTTGATTTTAGTTATTCCGACGTTTCGGTCACTTTTCAGTGGTCTTTTTTTTTTATTGCAGGAGATCAGCAGACAGGCAGACGGCCCACTCGATGGAAAGCGGTTACCATCGCCTATGGACATTTGCAACATCAAAGTTGCTACAAATGCGCTGCTGCTCTCTTAAGGGAGCCTGGAACTGGTCACTAATGACGGAACACAACTCAAGGTTGTTATGGCGACATACTTTAGACCAGGGGTGGTAGCCATCCAGTCGGGCAAATGCCCTACCACCTGGCTGTGGGTTGTTAAGTCGCCTCTTACGACAGGCCGCCCGGCCGCAGGAAATTGTATTCTTTCTCCGTTCCTGCACGGATATAAGGTCTTCCGTGATCACGGCCAAAACCGTTAAAACGTAGTTTTATTATTTTATCTAAGTAATTTTAAACTTTATTGACAAGCATTTAAACATAATTTCTATGGACTTAGTTTGAAAAGGTAACGTGTGCTCGCGGAACGTTAGATGAATCAATTTGAAATCTGGCGGACATTTTCATGCCACGACTGTACATTAAATTTAAAAATGAGAGCAAATCACGGGTTTATACGGAGCAACAGATTGCACAAATGCAGCTTTTTAAATTTTTACCTGTCTGTTAAAGCATCACGTGAAAATGACTGAATTCAAAATTAACTAGTTTTGGTTTTGATCAGTCTTGCAGTTTTATAAACGCTGCCAACAGTAGTTGATTTATTAACTTCCACAGCAGGTTTCGTATAGCCTTACTTACATACATTTTTATCACATGGATATATATTATACTATAGTATAGGTAGTAGCTCAATGTTACATTTATACAAATTTAATTAAATGTTTTACGTAAAACTTTACTGTTTCTTGTTGCTAAGTTCACTACAATAACAAAGCAACTAACTTCATATAGTTTACACTAAAGTGCTCCGGAGACAGTCATTCGCAATTGACAATTTTTACGTGATTGACCGTTTCAATTGAAGGTGCGAATGATGGAGCTTCATACGATGTGTCAATTGCTCGCCCACATTTGCTTTCTGTCCGCCATGTTTCTCGACTAGCGCGCGAATGATCGAAATCTGTCAATCGCACCAACGAGACGTTTAACTGTTTACGTCATTCGCGATTGGCAATGGGCTTCAATCAAAACTTCCATCATTCGCCTTCAATTGCGTAGTCGCGAATGGCAATGGATTCAATTGCCTTTATAGATGATCATTTAGTACTTCAATTACGTAAAAAATAGACAATCGCGAATGACTGTCTCCGGGGCACTTTAGATCATATAAACGTCTATATCGGAGTTTTTGGCGGGAACTGAAAGGAGACGCTGTGCTGTGCAGTTTTATTTTCTAAAAATCTGTAAAAAATTTCTAAAGTGAACAATAGTTGTAGGATATTGATAGTTTTTGAGTAGTAATTATGTATTTTGTGAGAGAGATTAATGAGAACTGTATAGTCAAACGTGACCTTTTGAATTCTCACAAGAACTCCGTTGAATGGCACTAGCTGTTTACCTACAGTTCAGCTGTGCTACACATAGGCTTAAGAAAATGAAGAAACTATATTGTAAACTAAGATCTGGCTTAAAGGCCTAGCTGCCAAGCCATAAACTTAAATAAAATAAAACGTCTATATCCAATGAGTTTACACAACTGCGCAGCGAAACATAGAGGCGAGTCGCAGCCAACTTGATTTGAAGTAATACAATTAATGAGATGTTGTTTTTTGACAACGTAGGTATTTGTTAGTAAATTGAAAAAGAAGATTACAGCGCCATCTATTTTGCTAATCCGTTTATTCCATGGAAACGGCATTATTTATTGGGATAAAATGTATCCTAAGTGTTAACTCGGGTTATAAGCCAGCACTATGTCGAGTTTTATTCATATACGTGTAAATGAAGAGTAACTTAATTCGATTTGAATTTGGCGCGCATAGTGGTATTATCGTAGTATATGTCAAATGTCAATGTATTGTCACTTTTGCATCACCCTTGTCAGAGGTTTTGTCAGTTAGAACAATAGAACAAATTAATTGTCTTATTTTAAAATTCCTTAACGTAGTAGATTAATTGAAATTGTGAATTAATTAGCTTTAAATGTTGTTTCTCTTTTCAGAGCAACCGTTAGCTTTTTAGTTAGTTACGTTCATTAGTTTCCAAAAAACATGCGATCACAGCGCCATTTTTTCGCTATTTTCGTCTATCTCACAGAAACGACGTCATTTATCGGGACAAAAAGGATCCTAAGTTACGACCCGGGGTATAAACTAGCTCTGTATCGAGTTTCATTTAAATCCGTTCAGTAGTTTTCGCGTAATGCTCTAACAGACAAACAGACAAAAGTTCTAAAAATTGCATTAATCCTAATTATCCCCCCTCGATGTTTTTCACATTTTTAAACTCAATGTACAAACTCAAACCATTTACACACGTATATCCCCAAATTATCCCCACGCTTGTGTTATGAGTGATATACAACGGACTACTCTGTGGCCGATGCCAGACACCCAGACCATAGAAAATATTCGTCCATATCGATTAATTGCTTTGTTACTCCATGTCTTGTTAAAACAAAGTTGCGAACAGAGAGCACCGCCGTGACCCGCCCGCCGGAGCACGCCTCTACACGCCCCGCATACCACCGACGCCCATAGCTCGCACAGTTAGCAGCTAGACGTCGGACGCAACGTGGGATATAGAAGCGGCCGGAAATACTCACGCACTCACTTGCTCATTCGCTCCACATTACTCACATACAATAGCACCAATACGCACTCTCTGTATTTCTTCTATGTATAGTTTAATTGTAAATAACGCCAATAATACGTCATAGAGTCCATATCGAGTTTTATTTAAAAGAAGCAACTGCCTAAAAGTAATCCCATCAAATGAACAGGCACGCAGCCCATTATTATATTTTAATCGTATCAATAACAAATTAATAACAGATTAATTAATCTGGTAATTTATGATAATTACAAGGATCAAGCGACACATTGCTGCTAGGCTGTGTAAACAATCCATTGATAGCTAACGTTGAGAATTTGAATTAATCCCACTTTAATCTTGTTACTTACTAATAATACTCGTACTATAGTTATAGGTGCTGAATGGAAGAAGAATTTAATAAATGTACATAGTGTTTTTTTTATTTTATGGCCTAGTTACAAGATCTTTAAGCTAAAGTCTGTTTCCGAATTGTCAACATTTTACAGGTTTTTATAATGTATTGAAAGTGTTTTTACTGTATATAATATACAATAACAGCCCGTAACTGTCCCACTGCTGGGCTCCGGCCTCCCACTATAGGGAGAACGGACAGTTTACCCACCACGCTTGTCCAAGGCGGCTTGGCAGGTTTATTCTATCGCTTATTTCGATGTGCAAGTTGCATCACGATGTTTTCCTTCACCGTTGTTAGCACGTGGTAATTGGAACAATATGCACATTAGTTCAGAAAACGGACTAAGTGGTACATGCGTTCCGGCCAGGATCGAACCCGCGCCCTTTGAGTTTGGGACGCGTGCGCGAACCATTACGCTACCACGACTATACTGTATATCGAGTAGAAACACTCTTCGTCTATACTTACATTGTCACACACACACACATACGCATTGTGTGTGTGTGTGTGTCATAAAGTGGGCATGTCATAATTCTTATAAATATCATACTTACAAAGTTCAAAATCGAAACACTTTGAGTAGCTGCCAGCAGGACCAACATTGGCCAACATTCCCCTATATTTCGCATGACATTTGGTTATAACACAATCCGCAAACACATAAACATACTTTTTGGTCATGTACCCTCATTCAAATATAATTTAAGAATATTCTTTAACAAAATCGTTTAAATATTCAATAGTATTATAAAAGTAATTTTTGTATCGTATTTTTGTACTTATATTATAACGTGGAATTTGTTTTCAAAGCCCCCCAGATTTTGAAACATTTTTCATTGCTGCTCCGCCCCTATTGGTCTTAGCGTGATGATATATAGCCTATAGCTTTCCTCGATAAATGGGTTATCCAACACTGAAAGAATTTTTCAAATCAGACCAGTAGTTCCTGAGATTAGCGCGTTTAAACAAACAAACAAACTGTTCAGCTTTATATATTAGTATAAGATAAAAAAATCAAATTCATGACAAATTTACAAACTGCTGATAAACTAACACGCAGTTATTGGTCCGTTCGTTCACAATTTGACGGGCTAGAGTTCGTTTCATTGAAAATGAACACCTTAACGCGATTAGTTTACAAACGCATTATTTAAATCGTTACATTGCACATCTTTGTCCGTTTACAGTCTCTCGACAAATTACAATCTTACTAGATTTATTATAAAGTGATGTTTTTACAATTATACGGTGTTATATTTAATAATATTGATATGATGGTCGTAAATAGTTTATAGTTAGATTGAAATTGGATTTTATACGAATTATTCAATTTGAATCTTATGGTACTGTTATTTAGTATGAAAATCGGATGAGATATTAAGCCTCATGGAAAGACATCGAACCGATGTCACTCACAACACACAATTACCTAGTAATTGTGTAAAAACTTTCTTGTGGGGGAAACACAACTGTTACTGTAATTCGCGATCCATTATTCAGAAATAAAGAGATTACAAATAAGTTTACAAAGAAAAACATTCAGTTTTTTTTTATTGCAGGAGTTCAGCAGACAGGCAGACGGCCCACTTGATGGAAAGCGGTTACCATCGCCTATGGACATTTGCAACACCAAAGATGCTACAAATGCGCTGCTGCTCTCTTAAAGGAGACTGGAACCCGGTCATTAACGCCGGAACACAACACAAGGTTGTTATGGCGGTATACTCTAGACCAGAGGTGGTCGCTATCCAGTCGGACAAATGCCCTACCACCTGGCATATTACAACTATATTGATTAATGGCCGGTTTCTATATCGTACTCTTTCACTTGCCCGTCATTGGTTGAATTTTGACGTTGTCTGTATGGAGTTTATGTCAAATTTTACCCGATAATACGGCAAATTAACTTCAACATCGCCTTCTCCCAAATTAAAAATCATCCGTGCAGGAACGGAGAAAGAATACAATTTCCTGCGGCCCGGCGGCCTGTCATAAGAGGTGACAAAACAACCCACAGCCAGGTGGTAGGATATTTGCCCGACTGGATAGCTACCACCCCTGGTCTAAAGTATGTTGCCATAACAACCATGAGTTGTGTTCCGGCGTTAGTGACCAGGTTCCAGTCTCCTTTAAGAGAGCAGCAGCGCATTTGTAGCACCTTTGGTGTTACAAATGTACATAGGCGATGGTAACCGCTTTCCATCAAATGGGTCGTCTGCCTGTCTGCTGAACTCCTGCAATAAAAAATAAATAAAAAAAATATGTGCCTTGCGTAATTCACCTTAGATTGCGTCACAGTTGCACGCCAGTATTCCTATCCAAGATCAAAGTCCGAAACCACTTTCTTTGCGAATGTGAATTAGCTGAAGGGACTTTGGAGCATATTTTCTTTCATTGCCCTAAAATCACTAATTTCAAATTCAAAAGTTTTTATTCAAAATAAGTTCCACTGGAGAACACTTTTTGAAGGTCATACATGTAAGTTAAAAAATATTTTTTACTTCCTATTCTATGTACACCGCTTCGCAACGGGTTGATGCTGTAAAGGAGAAGAAGCGGCAAGAAACTCCCCTGCAACACGTCTAGCTAAATATTGTTTTTCTTTATATTTCATATTCTATTTATATCTCAAATTCTTTTTTTTTATAAGTTTTGTACAGAAGTATGTTACAGAATTACTTTTTTGAAGAATTAATGGAGTTGTAGCAAACAATGCATACTCAATAAGACCAAGACAATAAAAGGAAAGAAAAATAATGTTATAGTTATAATAATGACATGACGTGCTAAAATGTTATGCTGCAATATGTCTCCACAAATTCCTTACAAGCTTGGCAGTATGAGGACAGTACTTTTTGTAATCTAAAAGATGGCAATATCAGTCTATTACAATGCCTGGTGTTGAAATTGTGTACATCCTTATACTGCTTGTAGGCACTCAAATTATTACGAATATAAATTATATTATTAAAAATATATTGCCAGGCGACCGTCATAATACCGATTTCCTTAAAGCGTTCCCTAAGAGACTCCCGAGGGCCAAGGTTGTAGATTGACCTTACGGCTCTTTTTTGTAAAACAAATATGGTCTCTAAGTTAACAGTGTTGCCCCAAAGTAAAATAACTAAAATAAACTAGTCTAGCAGCCTCTTCGTCAGTGAACTGCCTGACTCTTCTGACCGCATATGCAGCAGAACTAAGTTTCCCTGAGAGACTAGATACATGAGCGCCCCGCTGAAGCTTCTGATCTAGGTTAATGCCTAAGAATACAGTTGAATCTACTAATTAATTTTACATATTCCACCACAACATTTCCTCTTTTTTTTTACGAGGCGAAATCCATTTGCGGACTCCCCGTCGGGGGGACTTCGGCGGGGGAGTATGGGACTCGCCGGCTAGAGACGCCGGAATACCCACTAAAACCCCTTGGTGCAACCGAATACTGATTAATATCCTAACATAGTAGCTCGCTCCAACCTCTTATACTAAATTTTGTATAACGTTTTTATCTTGCCAAGTTTGTAAGGAATTTGTGGAGACATATTGTAGCATAACATTTTAGTACGTCATGTCATTATTATAACTATAACATTATTTTTCTTTCCTTTTATTGTCTTGGTCTTATTGAGTATACATTGTTTGCTACTTCATTAATTCTTCAAAAAGTAATTCTGTAACATACTTCTGTACAAAACTTATAAAAAAAAGGATTTGAGATATAAATTGTATATGAAATATAAAGAAAAACAATATATAGCTAGACGTGTCGCTGGGGAGTTTCTTGCCGCTTCTTCTCCTTGACAGCATCAACACGTTGCGAAGCGATGTACATAGAATAGGAAGTAAAAATTAAATTTTAACTTACATGTATGACCTTCAAAAAGTGTTCTCCAGTGGAACTTATTTTGAATAAAAACTTTTGAATTTACCATTTTTTTAATATTCCAACACCTGTCACTTTGTCCTTACTCTGTCATTGTCAAAATCAATGTCTGTGCGTAGGCGCCATTCCAATCAAAATAGAATAAAATAGAAGGCAAGTTAACGGTCGGTAAAAAAAAATAATGTCCCATTTCTATACAAATTAAAAGACCGTAACGACCCTATCTAATTTTGGCTCATCCTTATCGTAAGTATAACAACTAACTGCCACAACGATATATCACGCTGCAAGCCACACATTAGGTCAGTATATGTAAGTCACACTAACAAAATTTAATTTCACCGTAACACGGTATACAGAGATACATATCGCGTGCAAACTCTGTTAGAGCAACAATAGTGTAAAATGTACTACGTTTTGTGTACATTTGTACATATTACACATCGTAGACTGTCTAGTACATTGTACTTGAAATATGTACGCGCTAGGAACCTTACTGGATTTGCCATATAAAGCTAGGTTTCCAATATCAAAAGTCATTGGTATTTAGCGCGGTAATTTTATTTGATTTTGGTTTTTCCGACGTGATCACGGAAGATAAAGATGTCAAGTGTCAACGAGTATTGTTAAATTTGTTTATGGTTATTATTTACTCTATGGGAGCCTAATCTAATTTACCACCGCTTCGCAACATGTTATGGCTTGAAGAGAAGAAGCGGCGCAAGGAACTCTTCAGCAAACATGCCTAGCTCTAATAATTTTATATAATATTAAAATGGGTGGAAGGAAAATTAAAGTAATTATCAGTCAAGTTATAAGTCAGCGCTTAAAACCCTTAAAATGTAATTTTATTATGTATACAAGTCGCGAAAACTTAAACAAATATTATGTCATTGTTATTATTGTAAACAATGTCCGTCTATAAAGTTAATAATAAAAATAGTAGAATTTAGAATTAGTAGGTGTAAATTATTAACAACTATCTGACCCGTCAAACTTCGCACCGCCTCAGAATCAATAAATAAAAAAGCTGAATGATAATTGCAGAATGTTTCAACTTTAGTCAAAAATGTGGTCAAACGTTTGACATTGAAAACCCAAAAAATGAAAAAAAAAAACACCGTTACTTTTAAATTTAATTTGATTTTTGAACGACTTTTAAATTTAATTGATTTCCAAACGACGCGACGAACATCAAATGTTTGACAGGTAGAAATAGTTTCTAAGGGAAAGCGAAATTGTTGTTTTTACTATATTCCAAGCATTTTTTCATATTTACTCACCTTTAAAACCTTCCCTCGACTGCCACAAATAATTCAAAACCAAAATTTGCTAAATCAGTCCAGCCGTTCTCGAGTTTTAGCGAGACTAATGAACAGCAATTGATTTATATATATATAGATATCGGATAACAATGAAAGAGTATAACCTAAATTATAATTTAGGTTTCTTTCTATCGGCCCTTAGTAGTGATTAAAATAGCCAATATCACAAGACAGGTCTATAAATCCATCATCATACCTGTCCTTTTGTATGGCAGTGAAGCGTGGCCTGTACTTGAGCGTCACAAGCAAGAACTGCGTGTCACGGAGATGAATATGCTGCGATGGATGTGTGGAGTGACGCGGAAAGACCGGGTGAGGAACTCCCGCATCCGCGGCAATCTTCATGTCCACCTGTAATAATAGTAATGTAAGTAGATAAATATATATTTTTTTTTTATTGCAGGAGATCAGCAGGCAGGCAGACGGCCCACTTGATGGAAAGCGGTAACCATCGCCTATGGACATTTGCAACACCAAAGTTGCTACAAATGCGCTGCTGCTCTCTTAAGGGAGACTGGAATCTGGTCACTAATGCCGGAACACAACTCAAGGTTGTTATGGCGACATACTTTAGACCAGGGGTGGTAGCCATCCAGTCGGGCAAATGCCCTACCACCTGGCTGTGGGTTGTTTTGTCGCCTCTTACGACAGGCCGCCCGGCCGCAGGAAATTGTATTCTTTCTCCGTTCCTGCACGGATAAAAATAGAAATATAAAATATAAATAAATAAATAATAATAAAATAAAATAAAAGATAAATAGAAAATAGAATAAAATGTCACACAAAAATAGAGTATAAACAAACACAATGTAATAAATCAAAGTAAATAATAAGATAGATATGTAAACTTAATAGTAAATAAGAAAAATATAATAGAAATAAGATATGTAATTAATAGGAAAGAAAAGAAAATGAAAGAAAATAAAAATAAAAGATTTCCCCCCTTTTATATAAGAATTAGAATTTAGCTAGAACAAGACATGAAAAATAAGAGTCTCTGTCTTGACATATGACGGACGAGTAATAGATAAAAAAAAATCTCTATGTCCGTGACAAAGCAGACGAACTGCAAGAGTGTCACTTACATTGGTACGGCCACGTTTTACGGCTAATTATGTGGGGAACAAATGTCTAGCCATGCCGCCTCCGCCAGATCACGGTCGAAGGAGAAGGCCCAAGAAATGTTGGCTTGACGTTGTGGACGATGACATGCGTACCAATGGTCTCAAAACGGGGGATGCTGAAGACCGCGCGAAGTGGAGTAGAAAAAGTAGGAAAGCGGACCCTGGGCGTCAGATTTGGATTTAACGCTCGGATGATGATGATAATCGAAAAATCTTTCATCGTATAATAAGCCTTTGCTATACTAATTTTTTGAATTTGTTTATTGAAAGTTATTGAAAGTATTCCGGTAATTTGTTGAAGAGCAATTATACTTTGCCTCACGAAACTTTGTACAGTAAAGAAAACAACCTTAAAACTACAAGTACATACCTAATACTAAGCTTCTTAGATCATGGAAATCAGTGGGTGAGGTTCCCAGAAGGCTAGCTGCGTTACCTTGCTAGATCGCCATACTGATCCGTTGATCGAAGTAGGAACCAGGCCTCTCATCACCCAAAGAGTCAATGAGTCGTTTTGATAGAACTTTCTAGAGGTTCATCGCTTCAGGACCCCACGGTCCAAGCGTTTTGACAGCAAACGGCACAACCGATTGAGTGATTCAGCTGTTTCCGCCGCCGAACCGGCTAATCTAGACGTGTAATAAACTCAAATTATATTAGTTGCTTAATTTAAATGAATAATTAGAGAACTTACCATTGCCTCAGTACAGCAACATTAATACTAGAGCAAGCGTGGCAACATGAGGAACAAAACGAGGGAAAACATTAATTATTTTTATGTTTCCTCTTGCAGTTGCGGACGCCGTGACGCGACAACGGCGCACCGTCGCGAACGCCGTTGCGGATGCACGGATGCACGCATCGCCGGCCTGATGTATGCAGTGTGAATTCTCCTATCTTTGTTACTAATGCAGACATTTCATTTGTGTTACTTTATACCTAAGACTAAAATGCGATGTAATTATAGTCTATATCCATCCATCCATCATTTTGTCTGTCTGTCTGCCTTTGTACGTCACAGTTGTTTTTCACAGAAACTAGTAGGTTCATATAGATTAATTATAATTAATAAACCCGCAGGGGGGCTTTGTGGCGAAGCCTTAGGTGAGTAGCGACACCTCATACCCGACTCCGGGGGCCAAAACAAGATTCCCGCCTCCGTGCTTGCCGACCACGAAGCCGTCTGGCGTAAATTCAAATTATTCAAATTCAAAAGTTTTTATTCAAAATAAGTTCCACTGGAGAACACTTTTTGAAGGTCATACATGTAAGTTAATTTTTTTTTTTTACTTCATATTCTATGTACACCGCTTCGCAACGTGTTGATGCTGTATAGGAGAAGAAGCGGCAAGAAACTCCCCAGCAACACGTCTAGCTAAATATTGATTTTCTTTATATTTCATATTCTATTTATATCTCAAATTCTTTTTTTTTTAATAAGTATTGTACAGAAGTATGTTACAGAATCACTTTTTGAAGAATTAATGGAGTTGTAGCAAACAATGCATACTCAATAAGACCAAGACAATAAAATAAAAGAAAAATAATATTATAGTTATAATAATGACATGACGTGCTAAAATGTTATGCTGCAATATGTCTCCACAAATTCCTTACAAGAATGGCAAAATAAAAAATAAAAACATTATACAAAATTTAGTATAAGAGGTTGGAGCTAGGTGCTATGTAAATGTAATGACAAATTCCATACATTGAGACCGGCAGGCGTGATTTTTGAAGTCATTTATAATAAAATAATTAATTACTTCCAAATTCGCTAAGTAACCGAATAAAAGAACTATAATGATTATATTTCTTATAATATAATACGATACTGTTATTTATCAAATTGATCGTGTACTAGCGGAGGGTGATGTCAGGAGCCTTAAGAACAGACGAGTGTGCATGACAAGAGTTATGAATGTCAAAGAAGCAAGTGAGGTGTGTAAGAATGGGCCTAAATGGCGCTCTGTTGTTCGTGCCTACCCCGCAAGGGAACTGGCGTGAAGTTATGTATGTATGTATGTATGTACTGTTATTTATTTTAGCGATGTACGATTAACAGTAATAACAATATCAAAGATTGAAGAACACGTTTAGAAGTCACTTTGCAATTATTTTCTATCGAGAAAACTTATCGATAATGCGTTTTGAATGCAAGGGTTACGTCAGAAATATGATCAAGATTGATATATATTTTTTTCATCGCATTAAAGTGTATATAATTACTGTAACAACGGCTGAGAAATTGATCAAAAAACGCTTTTTGTCTGTTGTCTCGCTGTTAACCAGCCAGCGTGCAGTGAAGTGCTAGAGCTAAGACTGAAGCTTCAGGGGTGGAAGTGATAAATGGGAGAACGTCGGCAGGAGCTTCGGTGAAACTGCAGCCCACCTCACAACACCCCTTAGCCACTCACAACCATGTTGTCTCTCGTCGATATTGTATGGCATTTTTAGGGGCCCATGGAGTGAGTGGGGAGTCATCGTCTGCCCATTTTGTCCATGTTCCCCGAATATTGCGACGGGTAGACGACATAGTCTTCTTCTAGGCGCTAAGAACCTCAGCCAGAAGTCCCAGCTTGCCATACACAACGCAGTGCTGGTACCTACGCTCACGTATGGAAGATTTGGGTGTGGAAGAAAGAGCATGAAAGTAGAGTAAACGCGGTCGAGATGCGATCACTACACAAAATCTGCGGAGTGACGCTCGCGGACCGCGTTCGTAATACCGAAGTAAGAAAGAGAGTTGGTCTGAAAAAGAGTGTCGGGGTGAAGGTAAGGAAAGGAATGCTCCGGTGCTTCGGGCATGTGGAAAGAATGACAAAACAGATATACAATGCAAAAGTGAATGGATGCAGAAGTCGTGGAAGGCCACGACACACCTTCCATGATCAAATTGATTGTATACTAGCAGAAGGTGATGTCAGGAGCCTTAAGAACAGACGAGCGTGCATGACAAGAGCTATTAATGTCAAATAAGCGAGTGAGGTGTGTAAGAACAAGCAACAAGGGAACTGGCGTGAAGCTATGTATGTATGTGTGTGTGTGTATATACTTTTTATTCTAGTTATATTGCATAACCCACATGTTACACAATTTTTCTCTAATTCATCCTAAGGTTGTCTGGAAGAAATTGCTTCTAGTGATAAGACCGCCTATTGTCTTCTGTACTTAAACTTCTTGAATTGTATATTAATGCTACGGAAAAAACCAGCCCAGCAAGAGGCATTATGCAAAATCGATGTTAACAAACCATCCTGCATCAAAAGTTGGTGGGGACAAGACCAACCTTGACGGGCCCGCGATAAAATTACCATACCGGCCGCATTACCTTCTGAACACACATTTTAATAATATCAACATTTCACGTGACCCACCATATTTTTGCATATTACGGCTATCTCCTACCTTATTCACATATTTTTGGTGTCCAGACAGGTAGTTTGGTTTTTGAGCTTCCTTGAACATGTGGGGTATGTGTGTATATATCGTATGTGGAATGCTTTATATGGATGTCTAAGAATTTGTTATAGAAGAATATAATTATGTCTTCATTTTTTTATTTGTTTTAATTATGTGCTTATTATTATTATTATTATTTTATTGCAGGAGTTCAGCAGACAGGCAGACGGCCCACTTGATTGAAAGCGGTAACCATCGCCTATGGACATTTGCAACACCGAAGGCGCTATAAATGCGCTGCTGCTCTCTTAAGGGTCACTGGAACCTAGTCACTAATGCCGGAACACAACTCAAGGTTGTTATGGCGACATACTTTAGACGAGGGGTGGATTATATTGTTACATGCCGACAGAAGTGAATGCACACCTGCCTGCCATAAACACAGTTTATTACCTTCCCGCATTTGGACTTCTTTTGTTTACTTAGAAAAACAGTCTATTGTGTATTGTACTAGTTTATGGCCGTTCGCGGGAATAATTAAACAGGTGTGCGGATTACGTTTTCTGGGAAATTGCGTCTGCGCTTGGCAGGTATGGCATATTGTATTTGTATAGTTCAGTATAAAAACAGTGCCCGAATGGAGGGGTGAGGCAGTCAAGCGACTACGATACGAGCAAGACGTGTGTACATTCGATGAGCTATATAGTGACGGACTTTGCCCGTGTTATTGAATCGTGCAGTTTGTATTGGTTGTGTCTAGTTATATTTGTACCTGTGTTATACGTGTTTGTATAGTTCTAATAAATTCTATAGTAATTCCAACGGCGTTTTAATTTGAGTCCCGCACTCGTAACAATATTATTATTACTTAACAGTATATTTTTGCATATTATATTTATTTATATTTTATAGTATATTATTGTACTGCACGCCAACGATTAACTTTTAATAAGTTCTTGTCCATCCAAAGGTTGCCTGAAAGCGATTGCTTTAAGCAATAAGGCCGCCCATTGTACTACCTTAAGGGTTAATTAATTAACCCCCCGATTTTGAAACATTCTTCATTGGTGCTCCGCTCCTATTGGTGTTAGCGTGATGATATGTAGCCTATAGCCTTCCTCGATAAATGAGCTATCTAACACTGAAAGAATTTTTCAAACCAGACTAGTAGTTCCTGAGATTAGCGCGTTCAAACAAACAAACTCTTCAGCTTTATATCTTAGTATAAGATTTAAGTATGTCTGTTTAATTTATAAAATATATAGTTTAAGTATGTTTGTTTATGATATACCTAATAATCTGCACCACCAGCATCGCCAGGTTGGGTTAAACTATTCCTTAAGTTAGGTTGCCTGGAAGAGATTGCTTTAAGCGACAAGGCCGCCTATTGTTTCTACCGTGACAATATTGTAATTGTGTATTTTTGAAATTGCATATTTGGTGAGCAATAAAGTATTATCTATGTATCTACTTTTCTTATGTTGGTGTACAATAAGAATATTGTTATTGTTGTTGTTGTTATGGGGTTTAACTAACAACTGATTGTATATTTTATACTTCCCCTTTACTAGGGTTATTATGAATATGACATTTTGGATCTGGATTTGTACACGAATATTAAATGATTTCGAATTATCACATTCTTTCGGTTATGGGTATTAGATATTTTTCAACACGCTTGCTCATAAAGTGGCTCTATGGTCACCGCAATTAGGCACAGAATGACACCCATAATCAAACTGTGACTAAAAACATTATAACTCACTAGTGAGTTATAGATTTTTTTTTAAATTTTAGTGGTTGAGTTGCTTTGTTCTTAAAAAAGTTTTTATTCAAAAAAAAGATCGTGTTCTATAGAACAAATAAATTAATGTTCCTATTTCTTGCTCATTTCATGCAACTTCTTATTTAAATAGATAATTTTAACTCGTACGTGTTTAATAAATAAAACTTTCACTCATATATAACTTTTTTTTATCTACTAAATAAAATGAGTTTTTGTTGTTATTTTATTCACAAGTGTGTTGAAAAACGTCGTATGATACACGTGTGTATTGATGATTACCGTCCTCGGCTCTCTTAAGACCCTCGCCTACGGCTCGAGTCTCAATGGCGCCTCGGCGGTAATCACCAATGTTACACACTAGTACCATAATGTACTATTAATTAAGCAGACAACAATTTGACGATATTGTCTTGGCCTTATATTATAAATATCAGCCCATAAATTTCCCACTGCTGAGCTCGGGCCTACCATTATAGGAGGACCTCTCCTGTTCCGTATGAAATAATTATCACTTTAAATACAGAAGAAACCCATAGGAGAGTAATATCCGTGTAGGAACTAAGAAAGAATACAATATCCTGCGGCCAGACGGCATGTCGTAAGAGGCGACAAAATAACCCACAGCCAGGTAGTAGGGTATTTGCCCGCCTGGATGGCTGCCACCCCTGGTCTACAGTATACCACTATAACAACCTTGAGATGTGTTCCGACATTAGTGGCCAGGTTCCAGTCCCCCTTTAGAGAACAGCAGTGCATTTGTAGCACCTTTGGTGTTGCAGGCCGTCCGTTTGTCTGTTGAACTCGCGCAAGAAACAACGGACAAGTGGAAAAACGAATGGCAATTGAAGTTTTACGGGCAGATTGTTAATGTTCTTATCCATTTGAAAACCTGCGCGTAAACAACACAACAGCAAAACTTGTCCGTTGAAGTTTCACTTCTACTATGTGTCCCAGCACATATTTCGATTTTTCGCAGGTTTACTGCAAATTATGATTTGCTTAGGTTAGGCACATTTTAATGAATGCATTTTTTATTTACATACATACATAACTCCACGCCAGTTCCCTTGCGGGGTAGGCACGTACAACAGAGCGCCATTTAGGCCCATTCTTACACACCTCACTTGCTTCTTTGACATTCATAACTCTTGTCATGCACACTCGTCTGTTCTTAAGGCTCCTGACATCACCCTCCGCTAGTACACGATCAAATTGATCATGGAAGGTGTGTCGTGGCCTTCCACGACTTCATTTTTTATTTAAACATTTAAAAATGTTTACAAAATAAATTTTTTCAAAAACAAAAAAACTGAATTCGATCCGGAACCAAAAAAAAACATCCCTAGTCTACTCTAACATTGTGCCGCCACTGACCACGCGATACCTTCTACACCCTCCTCGAGGCCGTAACACTTTTACGTGACATAAAAAATCCTAATAGTCTATATAGAAGTTTCACTTCAAAAATAATAAAAAAATAACAAAACATTCTTATATCTATCAAGCAACGAATAAGAATCCCCGTTTTCCAATTCACATAACATTTAAACATACAAATGTTAACGTTAGAATATATAATATACGCAAAATAGATGTGCAAAGTCGCGTATCAATCTGGGGCTGGGCCCGTGGCCCGTGGAGCCGAGACGTCAAATAAGAACCGGTGACCCAAGCATTTGCGCCCCGAAGTGCATCCATGCATGAAATCAGCGCGCCTACTTTGTTGTATGATGTTTGGGCCAAGTCAAACGCTTCCTGCAGTTACTATTACGAAAAATACAATGACGGTAGCTTGTTTAGTGGTTAATGTACTCGCGTTCCAAATTCAAAGCGCGTAGCGTCTTTGGGCGCGTTTCTTTAGTATCACAAAACGCTCAAAATGCTCCGTCTGCCGTTCCGCATGGCGACCACAGTCGTTATGGTCATTGAGAAAACATCACTAATAACGTCATGATTTTCGCTCACGCAGCGCTCACAACGACCCATGTCAATAGGTGGTTCGAATAACCGTTCCACTTGAGTTTACGATTGTGACGCTGGAAAGCAAGTGGTGCCGGAAAAATCGCGGTCGTAAACGTGGTCGTTGTGAGTCACTAGTGGAATGTAGCCTTGATGTTTGATGAATGCATGATGAGAAATATTTTGATACCATTTTGATATTTGAAAAAAGAAATCACTGCCATCAAAGTCACGAGTTAGAGTGACCGACTTAGAAGTTAATTACAATCGCACTTCCGCACTCGCAAAACCGGTTCGTCGCGAACTAACAACACATACGTCAAACGCACTACTGCTTATTTAATCCTGCGCCTACTTAATGAATTATCTCTTGATTTTAGGAACAGTATTACACCTAAAAGCATTAAACTTGAAGTAAAGCTGCACTTTATCGTTGTTATTTCAAATTTTTAAATGCAACACGCTGTTAACCAAAGTATTATTATAAACCCTAGAAGTTTCCAATATTATTTGTAAATTGAGCAATTGTATATAGCTTGTTTCTTGTTTTGATAAAAAAGTACTTAATTTATTATTATTATATTTTTATGTCTTTCAAGACCACGTGTCATAAAAAGGGCCCGGACATTTGGAGGGCTTGCGTGGGGCCATGGGAAGGCCAACACGTAGAAGCCCCTTGACAAATTTAATGTAAATGTGGCGTGACACCGACCGGCGATTATCCCTGTCAACACCATATAATAATGCACCCAAGGACAAGCCCCGGCCAGTGTAGGAGTGTTGTATGAAATGAGAGCAAAAAGACCGGGCTATTGGGGTGAATTGCTAGTGGTATTATGGGTCTGGGAATATGGGGATTATGGCGTCTGCCCGTCGCAATGTTCGGGGAACATGGAAAAATGGGCAGACGGTGACTCGCCACTCCCTCCATAGGCCTCAAAAATGCCTTAGAAGACAGGGGCAACATGGATGTGAGTGGCTAAGGGGTACCGAGAGGTGGGCTGTAGGTTCACCGACGCTATTTCTGACCTGATGCCATTTATCACTTCCACTCCGGAGCTTGAGTCTTAGCTCTAGCGATCGCCACTCCGTACCGGCTGGCTAATGCAAGCACGGAGGTGGAGGCCTTGCCTTGGTCCCCGGAGTCAGGTCCAAGGTGTCGCTACTCACCTAAAGCTTCGCCACAAAACCCCCCGTGGGTGGTTATTATTATTATTATATCATACTTTTGCAGCTAACTTGTAAGAGATGAATTTCCCAAAGAAATGAGGTAAAACGGGTCAAGTATACGAGCCGTTAACTTTAACTGAACAAAGTTTATAACAGTTACCGGAACCATGTAAAATTATAATGTAGGTAAATGAGAATAATTCTATACTTCAGAGGTTAATAGTAACTTGGGATGTTATAGTACTACGTAGTTTAATTGGGTTGAACATTCTTTGGTTAATTAAATTCACATTTCAACGGATTAATTACATGTTTAATTTATTTCCCACTGCCAATGCCAGCAAAATTTCGTTCGTGTTGCCATAATGAAAAAAGACGACTAAAACGTCCACCATATTTTTGGCTATATTCGTCTATCCTACGGAAACGACAATCTTCATTTACATCTGTTAAGTAGTTTACATATGATGCTCTTTTGCGCTCATTTATTTACTCCACTAGCTTAGCGACCTAAAGTGGGTCTTGGCCTCCGAAACAAGAACTGTAATAACAGTGGTATTCTGTTTAGTCTGTGAAATAACGAACGTCATTGTCATTAATGTCAAGTCAGTTTGACAACAGACAGCTCATTGATATTTTCGCTCCATTTTAATGGTTGAACCCATCACGTTATATCCACAATTATATATGTTTAAAATAAGAATATGCGCTCATGCTAAAATACAAAAAATAAGAAGATTAACATTGGATGTTTAATAACAAGAAAAGAAACCGGACTAGAATATGCCATCTTTCCCTGGCCTACACAGTTTCTTGCCAATTATCGGCTCGAAGCTCCGACAGGTCAGCCTCCACTGTGTCTTTCCAGCAATACGCTGACCAGCCGCCTACCGGACGCCGACCTAAATATGCTTTCCTCCTGCGATCTTCTCCCGTCCGTTCTATGTGACCAAGCCAGCGAAGGCGGGGAGCTTTTATTTCTCCTATTATATTGGGCTCGGCTACGAGATTGTCAATTTAGAGGTTATGGCGCTCATTTGAAACTAAATAATATACCTGATTAATCCAGCATTGTTTTTGTGACTTTTTTTTTAATCATAGACAAAAGGTGGTTACGATCCAGATGGGCAAATACACCTCTTACGACCGGCCGCCCGGCCGCAGAAAAGTGTATTCTTTCTCTATTCCTGCACGAATAAAATTATATTTATTAATAAAGCATGACAACCATACTCAAAATCTACCACAAACTTACGAAGACTATTCCAAAACAATAAAAAAGACACCAAAAATATTTTTTACTAAAAACATAATCCAATTTTATATCAAGTAACAAATTCAATAACGCAAAACCTGCAAAGTTTCGACGCCCGAAAATCACATTATACGTAGTTAAGCGAATATAATCCGTATTCTCTTAAGAATAAAAGTGAATTAAGCCGCAAAGTATGTAACAAAGTATTAATAAGAAACGCTAAACCGCTCTTGGTGAATTTTACAAAGGGGTTGGAAGGACCAAGTAAGTTAGATTAAAATAGTTGAGAGTTGCAAAGTCAGTATGTCATATGACAGTAGTGAATGTCAGACGGCGGCATGTTTATTAGACGACTCTTACTGCCAGATCTTGAGAAGCTCTTATTTTAATCAAATAGGGTTTAGAACTTTCAAACTTACAAATGTATGCCAAATCCTACATAGAAACTACGGAGGGTAGAGGCAAGGAGTTCCATCTTATATGGATGGGATGTTGAAAAGAGTGCCAGGAGTATGCTGCAAATAGAGGTTCAAATACCTACCACAATAGCGCTGGCGTACGAAGAAATGCGACATGGATTAAAAATGCTTGAAGTTCAATAAAATGAATAAGATGCCAATTTGAAAATTTAATAGTATAAACACTATGCTCATAGAGAGTTGGAAATTATTTGAAGTTTTGAAATTCATAAATCAAATTGAAACTAGAGCATTTGTTTCCTATTTTAGTTTTGTTTTTATTGCAGGAGATCAGCAGACAGGTAGACGGCGCACTTAATGGAAAGCCGTTACCATCGCCTACGGACATTTGCAACGCGAAAGTTGCTACAAATGCGCTGCTGCTCTCTTAAGGGAGACTGGAACCTGGTCACTAATGCCGGAACACAACTCAAGGTTGTTATGGCGACATACTTCAGACCAGGGGTGGTAGCCATCCAGTCGGGCAAATGCCCTACCTGGCTGTGGGTTGTTAAGTCGTCTCTTACGACAGGCTGCCCGGCCGTAGGCAATTGTATTCTTTCTCCGTTCCTGCACGGATAAAAATAGTTATCATAAGCCTGTCATATCATTTGTTCAAAGTGAAAACATAATGTCTGAATTCTCTCGTAGGTTACTTTTCTGATGTTTCACTTCTGCCGTGTGTGAATTGCATACACACATTTATTTTTTTCGTCGACGACTGGAACTATCGACGTCACGTTTCCTTGGACTCCCACATACCCTCTTGTCATGGGGTCCTCCAGCACCTGAGGAGCGGAGGATCAAAGCCCTGTTGGCGAAGTGAGTTTGCCTCTCCCGGGGCATTCTCAAGCATTGATGCGCAGGATTAGTGAGGGCGTAACTGCGTTCTAAGTCTCATGGTATTCCTACCATGAGCGCGGGGCACATGGGAGGAAGGGGCTTTTTAGTGGAGTTTTAGCCCATGGTTTACCTCTTTCATAGGGGGTACCTTGCTGAGTCACCACACAAGCCGGCAATTGACTCTGTTATCTGCGCTATGTTCAGTGAATAACTCTCGTTGCTTTGGTCTAATCCCAGCAAAGGACTCGGTAGTGTACGATACGCATTTCACCCAGCCTCAAAAAAAAAATACCCTCTTGTCATATTTGATCACACCAAGCGACTTACTTCTCGGAATGATAAATAATCACACCAAACTTCTTATCCATCCAAAGGTCGACTAGAAAAATCGGTAATATTTTTTATTGGATGAGTTCAGCAGACAGGCAGATGACCCACCTGATGGAAAGCGGTTACCATCGCCTATGGACTTTCGTAACACTAAAGGTGCTTCCAATATGCTGCCGCTCTCTAAAGAGGGTCTGGAACCTAGCCACTAAAGCAACACAACAAAAAAGAACACAATTGAAGGTGTTTATAGGTTTATAGGTGTTTATATCAATGGTATTTTCAACTGATTGATCAAATAAGATCAATTTTTATCCGTGCAGGAACGGAGAAAGAATACAATTTCCTGCGGCCGGGCGGCCTGTCCTAAGAGGCGACTTAACAACCCACAGCCAGGTGGTAGGGCATTTGCCCGACTGGATGGCTACCACCCCTGGTCTAAAGTATGTCGCCATAACAACCTTGAGTTGTGTTCCGGCATTAGTGACCAGGTTTCAGTTTCCCTTAAGAGAGCAGCAGCGCATTTGTAGCAACTTTGCTGTTGCAATTGTCCATAGGCGATGGTAACCGCTTTCCATCAAGTGGGCCGTCTGCCTGTCTGCTGATCTCCTGCAATAAAAAAAATAAGAAAAACGGTGTCTATTTTTTTGATAAACAGGTTCACGTTTGACCACGATCACGCATAATGTCAGATGATGATGTAGTCCAAGATGGTACCTTACCTAGATAATAAGACTTGAAGGCAGGGCTTGAAATACCAGTAAAAATGTATCATCGTTATTTATGCTAATTTCAGATACATACATACATACATACATAACTTCACGCCAGTTCCCTCGCGGGGTAGGCACGAACAACAGAGTGCCATTTAGGCTTATTCTTACACACCTCACTTGCCTCTTTGACATTCATAACTCTTGTCAGAGTAATTTCAGATAACGGTAAAATATAAATATCTTTTCAACACACTTGCTCATAAAGTGGCTCTATGGTCACCGCAATTAGGCACAGAATGACACCCACAATCAAACTGTGATTAAAAAACATTATAACTCACTAGTGAGTTATATTTTTTTTTTTAATTTTATTGGTTAAGTTGCTTTGTTCTTAAAAAGTTTTTATTAAAAAAAAAAAGATCGTTTTCTATAGAACAAATAAATTAATGTTCCTATTGCTTGCTCATTTCATGCAACTTCTTATTTAAATAGATAATTTTAACTCGTACGTGTTTAATAAATAAAACTTTCACTCATATATAACTTTTTTTATCTACTAAATAAAACGAGTTTTTGTTGTTATTTTATTCACAAGTGTGTTGAAAAACGTCGTATGATACGCGTGTGTATTGATGATTACCGTCCTCGGCTCTCTTAAGACCCTCGCCTACGGCTCGAGTCTCAATGGCGCCTCGACGGTAATCACCAATGTTACACACTAGTACCATAATGTACTATTATAAAACTAACCGTTATTTCTAGCCATTTTACCGGTAAAAAAATATAACGTTAATACTATTTCTATCGTTAGTTTTACCGTTATAACTGTTTTGTCACCATCGTCGCTCTCTTTCACTCGCAAAGATTGTCAAACATCACTGTGTCGAGAGCGCGCGTAATATTTAGACTTGTGTATGTCGATTGTTTCCTTAATATGCAGTCGTAATAAAGCCAATTCTCAAAATTGGCGAAGTCGCTTCTTTAGAAAAACGTCAAAATTACCGATACGTATTACGTTATAATCTGACGTATGTTACCAAGTAACGGTAAAAACATGTACCGGTATGGCAGTATTTTTTTCAAAAATACCGGTTTTTCATTTTTAAAAGTAATTGATAACGTTTTCAAGCCCTGCTTGAAGGCACCCAGGTTCTACTATCTCTGACGCACGCAGAACTTAGAAGCGAAATGTTTTGTTCGCACTAATGGTGTTTCCAATGCAAAACGAGCGTTGTCTAATGTGTTAACACGTACAAAATCGCGTTAAAAGGCCTAGTGGGTAAATAAACGCACCTGTCTTCGCCATAACACCAGTAAGTATAACTTTAATAGCGGCTTAGATCGGTATCGCAGTGTTTGCCGCATAGCCGCACGCGCTTCAAGCGCTGTTTACTGCTTCCGTGTGGGGCTTTTCGCGCGTTTGTACACTCCTTTGAAAGCGTTTACGAGCGCCCGACTAACACCAAGCGGAATTGCTCTGTTTGTTATACAAATGTTATTGCATTTTCTATGCACATAATGCACATTATAAACAGTGGGCAGACAAACATAAAATATTATAGTGCCATGGAAAATGGAACGCCCCCTAGTATGGGACGCAACTTGTGTCGATACTTGGGCGGCGTCCCATCTTCCAGAGACAGCCGTGACAGCCGGGGCTGCTGCTGCACACCAGGAGGCCCTGAATTGTCGCTATGTGTGTCTGGGATCGGACCCAGAGTAGTCCGTTGTCTATTACCCATAATACAAGCGTAACTTGCTTAATTTGGGGATATACAATGTGTGTGTTTGTCTGCCGATTATTATATTATTATTATATTATATTGTCGCTATGTGTCCATTGGTAGTGGATACGTATTTGTGGCTTCTGGGGTCATGGGGGTCTGGAGCTCATCACCTCAATCGAGACCTCTCGACGCGTCTAATTGAGGTCTCGCCTGACCAAAAAGCCGGCTTGCACCTAGGGCAATGAATTAGCGGTGCCATCCGACGCGGAAATGCGGCCAGCATTTTGGGCACGCTCCCCGCCGACAGCGATTTGCAATCATTTATTTACAGATTTATGTTATTTTGTAAGCATATTATTTATATTATAGTTTAGTTTATTTATTTTGAAAATATTATATAAAATACCGTTTTAACCATATTGCGCCTCGTGTGTGAAAAATATCTTGAACCATCGGTAAAATAATTATGGATCGTTGTCAATCGTCATTTCCACCAGTGAAACCATGGCACAATCACTTTTCTCAAAGGCTACTGCATCTGTTCGGACTACATTTGGCAAGAACGTCTATTCTATATTACACCGCTACATATAAAATTATAATAAAATTCTTATCCGTGCAGGAACGGAGAAAGAATACAATTTCCTGCGGCCGGGCGGCCTGTCGTAAGAGGCGACTTAACAACCCACAGCCAGGAGGTAGGGCATTTGCCCGACTGGATGGCTACCACCCCTGGTCTAAAGTATGTCGCCATAACAACCTTGAGTTGTGTTCCGGCATTAGTGACCAGGTTCCAGACTCACTTAAGAGAGCAGCAGCGCATTTGTAGCACCTTTGCTGTTGCAAATGTCCATAGGCGATGGTAACCGTTTTCCATCCAGTGGGCCGTCTGCCGGTCCGCTGATCTCCTGTAATAAAAAAGTCCGTCAGTGGGGGAACTCCATACACCTCCCATTATTATCGTGTTTAAATAGTTATGACGACCATAAATCAGTCAGTCAAGCTAAGACACTATTGAAGTTTGTCTTTGAATTGTAGTTGGCGTAAAATTCTGTTTAATAACGTTAAAAAACAAGCGGTGTATGAATTTACCCCATCGACAGACTTCGCCATCTTGACTATATATGATTTTTTGATACATATATATAAACCTATAAAACTGAAGTTAGTTATGGATTGCACAAGCGACTGTCGTCCCCATAGTTATCGGTTCAACAGGGATAGAAACATAGAAAAACTAGACGCTTCTATTGATACAACCATTTTGCACAGGCGACTGTCGTCCCCATAGTTATCGGTTCAACAGGGATAGAAACATAGAAAAACTAGACGCTTCTATTGATACAACCATTTTACATAAGCAGCCAGCGTCACACACCACCCCTGGTCTACAATCTATGCTTGTGTTGAGTTCCGGCCTTAGTGACCAGGTTCCAGTCTCTAGTAAGGAGATACCGTATTTGTAAACAACACCCTGAATTCACCCACGCAGAACACAACACAGCAAGCAAAACACACAACACAATCAGCACACACACTAATCACGCACACAGACAGAGGAAGAACGAGAAGAAGACAGACACACACGCACACCGTCCAGACTTAATAGTGCGGAAATAAATATCTATTTTCCCGTGGGCGACGGGACGGGATATTTATAAAAACCGACAAATATCAAAAGAAGGTTTTGATCTGGCCGATTGCCAGATTTCAAGGGTGCAAGGGTAAGAGGGAATGGAGATAAATGGACTCACCCGTAATAATATGAGCTGAGTAACCGGAGCGTCTGCGATACAGGAGCAGCAGTGCGTGTTCTCTTGTTATATATCTCCCGCTTCACAACTAGATTCACTTGCCACTTATCACCAAGCTCTTGGAACCCGATTAGTATTGCAATTGGGTGGATATCTCAAATGCGCGCGCGATGCGTGAATGTCTTTACGACGGGTCGATTCAGACTGATCGTTGAGACGCGGAAGTGCGGGGTAAATTACTTTTTCGGGGAATCATCGTTCGTTACGCGTGGCGTGAACATCCTGGGGCCCGGGGAAAAGGTGACGGCTCCCATTTATAGTGCTGACTAAGTGCTGTTGTCGTCGAGGGGAAGACGAGCAATCTTTGTGACTGGTCTCGTTAAGCTGCCATCCTTGGTGCTGAGTTCTACGACTCGGACGACGTCATCCTTTCCGGGCAGAATCTTCTTTATTCTTCCCATCTTCCACTGGAGTCTGGGAAGATTATCCTCCTTTATGAGTACCAGCTCACCAATCTTGGGTCGACTGGTTTCCGTAGTCCATTTAGATCGGGATTGGAGAGTGTGCAGGTAGGATTTCGACCACAAGGTCCAAAATCGCTGAGCCAACGCTTGCACTAAGCGAAAACGTCGTAGGGTTGATGGAGGAGAGGATTCATGGGAATGTTCGGGTAATGCGGTAAGTGGGCGACCTATAAGGAAATGACCAGCGGTTAGGACTTCGAAGTCTGTAGGGTCTGAAGACAGAGGGCAGAGTGGTCGAGAGTTGAGAACGGCCTCAATACGGGCTAAGAGTGTAGAAAATTCTTCAAAGGTCAGATGCTGCTCACCTAATACGCGATAGAGTAATTGCTTAGTAGATTTCACGGCTGCCTCGTGCAGACCGCCAAAAGAAGGAGCTGAGGGCGGATTGAGCAACCATGTGATCTGCTGTGTGGCTAGCTTGTGCGTAATTCTATCATCATTGGCCTTTAAGAAGTTTTGTACTTCTATGAGCTGATTTCTTGCGCCGACATAGTTTGTACCGCAATCAGAGCGAATTAGGGTAGGGATTCCGCGCCGACTAACGAACCTTTGCAATGCCGCAAAAAAGGCGTCCGTAGAAAGTTCCGAGACAGCCTCTAAGTGCACTGCCTTGGTGGCGAGACAAACGAAAACACAAAAGTAGCCTTTGAGAAGTTTGGCATTGCGTAGAGTACTTGATTTAATTAGGAATGGTCCGGCAAAATCCGTGGACACTTGACTAAACACCGGTTGTGGGCTGACTCGATCAGCCGGTAGGTCGGCCATAAAAGGGGGATTCGGCTGAGCTCGATGCCTAAAACAGCGTACACATTTAAAGACACGGTGACGAATGACTCGCCTTCCAGATAAAATCCAGTATTGTTGACGGAGTAGTGCGTGTAGTGTATCTGCGCCCGGGTGGCAGTGTATAGTGTGGAAATGATCTATAATTAGGTCCACAAGGGGGCTTGAACTGGGTAAGATGAGGGGATGTTGTGTGTCATATCTAAGGGCTGAGTTGGACAAGCGCCCTCCTACTCTAAGAAGACCATCCTTGAGAAAGGGCGAGAGGCGTTGTATTCGCACTGTACATAATTTGTTAGTTTGCAGTCGGTGGATGTCTTCAGCGAACATATTTTGTTGGACTGAGCGTACCCAGTGTAAGAGCGCTTTCTTACGTTCGTCTACGGTAATGGGACCAACGATGCGAGAGTGAGAAGATACCAAGCAATTGTGTGCAAAACGTTTAATACATGCGGTTACGCCTACAAGTGTGTCTAAGGAGCTGAATCTCGTGAGTAAATCCGTGTCTAGATCAGGAACCGTGATGTGAGCTACCATTTTTCTGGGTTTTAGACCAGGCAGTACGTGATGACCCAAAGCAGGGGGCATCGTGGGCCAGGTATCAGGTGGGGCCTTGAGCCAAGTAGGCGACCACCATAGGTCATAGGCTAAGAGTTCCTGTGCTGATATTCCCCTGCTAGCACAGTCGGCAGGGTTAAGAGCTGAGGGTACATGTCTCCAAGTAGGGTTACATGGATTGGCTGCAATGGCAGAGACTCGATTGGCCTCAAAGACCTGTAGGGATTGAGAAGGAGTTTTAAGCCAGGCGAGTACGATAGTACTGTCTGACCAACAAAAGTGTTGCTGAATGGTAATGTGGGCAGAAAGTTGAACAGAGACGCGAGAAATGAGCAGCGAAGTGAGGTGTGCAGCTGAAAGTTCCAGCTTTGGTATAGTCTGTCGGGTTTTAATGGGGGCTACCTTGGATTTAGAAACAAGTAGTCTGACGTGTACCTGACCCGTGATATTCGTTTCATGAAGATAGACTGCGGCTGCATATCCGGATTCGGATGCATCGGCAAAACCGTGTAGGGTGTAGGTGGAATCTTTGCTGGTGCAAATTGTTCTGGGGAGTCGAAGAGCAGAGAGTAGAGGTAAGTCTTCAAAAATGTGCTGAAATTGAAATGTGACATCATTGGGAGCCGATTCATCCCAGTCTAACTTTAGAGTCCATAGGTGCTGAATGAGCAGTTTTGCGCGGAAAATAACTGGGCTGATCCATCCACTAGGATCGTATAAACGAGCGATGGTACTGAGTATTGACCTTTTGGTAAATTTTTCCAGTGTAGGTACCGAAATGTGATATGTAAATTCGTCCGTTTGTGGTATCCATTGCATACCAAGTACCTTGATTGCATTGGAGTCGGGTACAACATCAAAATCCTTGGGTATGTCACATTGATCATCCGGGAAGCGTTCTAAAAGCTGACGAGAGTTTGAGGTCCACTTTCGCAAATGAAATCCCCCTAGGGCTAGTAACTCAATGAGTTCAGTCTGCAGAGCTATTGCCTTGTCAACTGAATCATGCCCAGTCAGAATGTCATCCACGAATATGGAGTGCGTAAGAACCTGTGCAGCCTGGGGAAAACGGTGACCTTCATCAGTGACCAGCTGTATAATAGATCGATTGGCGAGGAAGGGGCTGGGTCGTAGGCCATACGTGACAGTGGACAGGGCGTAAGTGAGCAGAGGTTGATCTGGAGAAGAGCGCCATAGAATGAGTTGGAACCGTCTGTGGTCTGGGTGAACTAGTATATTTCTAAACATCATCTGGATGTCTGTACTAAAGACCACTTTGTGAGTACGAAAATTTAGAATGATGTCAGTAATATCACGTTGGAGCGGTGGGCCAGTGTGCAGACAGTCATTAAGACTGACACCATTAGAGCTCTTACAGCTGCCATCAAAAACCGTGCGAAGTTTTTCAGAGTTGGCTTTGAAGATGCCATGATGCGGGACGTAAAAATGGTCTTTTCCTTTGAATGTGCTGGGGTGACAAAGAGCCATGTGGCCCATGTCAATGTATTCCTTCATGAAGTCGATATATTTTGAGCGGAGGGTAGGATCTCTTTGGAGTTTGCGCTCCAAATTAAGGAATCGTCGTAGTGCAATAGCGTGGGTTGCACCGAGCTTAGGTGCCTTTGTAAGAAAGGGAAGGGATACTATGTATCGCCCTGTGGGATCACGTGTGGTGGTAGAACGAAAGTTCTCCTCACACTCGTCAGAGGTTGAGTTGTCCTTTGATTGCACTTCTTCGACTTCCCAGAATCTCTCCAGAGCGGAGTGTATTTCTTTATTTGAGTGTTGGGGTTGTAAACAGTCAATATTTACTAGTGCTGAATTAACTTGAGGCTCAGGCTTTGTGTAGTTTGGATTGATAGGACCTAAAAGAGCGAAATTGAAGATCGTGCCGAAGGCTATTGGTCTGCCGGGGCCCAAAAAAATTTTGTTACCATCCAAAATTTGGCCCAAGACATCAGAACCTAAAATTAAGTCAATAGCGGCTGGAAAACGATAAGACGAGTCTGCTAGGGGAAGCTGTGTCGAGTCGAGGAGTGGAACAACGTCAGGTAACATTGTTAATGGTAAAAGACCTGTCAAATCTGGTAGAATGTATGCCTTTGCGCTAATTACTGGGACTTCGGTGTGAATAGGGCGGAATGTGATGGTAGTTGAAGAACTAGAGTTTTGAGTCTGCTGATTACCGACTCCTGTAATTTTTAGTTCTGTGTGCTCGACAGGCAAACGTAATTTTTGTGTCATAGTTTTAGTTAACAAGGTTAGCATGGAACCGCTGTCTAATAATGCTCTTGCCTTATGAAATTCTCCAGCGTTGTCTGCTAGTTCTAGGGACACAGTGGGTAATAAAACTGGTGGATCGTGTACTGTAATGTGCTGAGTATGTGCTGAAATATGACTGTCATTTTGGTTAGCTTTATCAGAGGAAGTAACAGGGCTGCCGGGCAAGTGATTATTATGATAAACTTTATTATCATAGTGCTGAGTATGAAACTGGGATTTATTTTGTTTACGTGATGTAGTGGATGGTGTATATTGTAGCGATGGTATGGGTGGGTGTAGTGTAGTATTGTGTAAGTGAGTAGCAGGTAGTCATTGTTGTGAATTAATAGGTGAATTACGACGAGAAGAGTTTCTTGATTCCGTGGTTGGGCGGGTGTGTTCTTGTCCTCTTAGTTGTGGGGGCAAGAGGTGAGAATTGTCATATGTGGGTGATTCAAAGCCACTGCGATGTAAGGTGGTATGGTGTTTCTCGCTATCACATTCTCTACACCGTCCTGTGGATCTGCACTCGTCAGAGTAATGGGGTCCTAGACACTTACGGCACCGTTCATGAGCTTGGATAAAATCCCAGCGCCCTTGCGTAGGCTGTCTTAGGTATTCACCGCAGTTCAGCAACCTGTGTCCTCTAACGTGACACCAAGGGCAGTAATAATTATTGGTCGGTGCTGGTGGGTGGGCGGAATCCGTAATATATACACAGAAACTGAGACATATAACCCACCCCCCCCTCCCCTCAGCCCGACATACAGACAAACTGAACGTGCTTCTCCCTCAGCACGGTACCAACCACGCGCTTCTGCACCCAGACCAGAAATTCGGCACGTTCGTTTTCAGCCCACTACTTCCGTCCGCCCACCTTTAACGCGCCCTGCATATCCTCTACAAAGTCAAGCGTACCCTGTACAGTACGCTCAAGGATACCCACAGTCTACACAATATTTCGAGCCCATAGCACAAGATTCCGCCCACCCACCAGCACCGACCAATAATTATTACTGCCCTTGGTGTCACGTTAGAGGACACAGTTTGCTGAACTGCGGTGAATACCTAAGACAGCCTACGCAAGGGCGCTGGGATTTTATCCAAGCTCATGAACGGTGCCGTAAGTGTCTAGGACCCCATTACTCTGACGAGTGCAGATCCACAGGACGGTGTAGAGAATGTGATAGCGAGAAACACCATACCACCTTACATCGCAGTGGCTTTGAATCACCCACATATGACAATTCTCACCTCTTGCCCCCACAACTAAGAGGACAAGAACACACCCGCCCAACCACGGAATCAAGAAACTCTTCTCGTCGTAATTCACCTATTAATTCACAACAATGACTACCTGCTACTCACTTACACAATACTACACTACACCCACCCATACCATCGCTACAATATACACCATCCACTACATCACGTAAACAAAATAAATCCCAGTTTCATACTCAGCACTATGATAATAAAGTTTATCATAATAATCACTTGCCCGGCAGCCCTGTTACTTCCTCTGATAAAGCTAACCAAAATGACAGTCATATTTCAGCACATACTCAGCACATTACAGTACACGATCCACCAGTTTTATTACCCACTGTGTCCCTAGAACTAGCAGACAACGCTGGAGAATTTCATAAGGCAAGAGCATTATTAGACAGCGGTTCCATGCTAACCTTGTTAACTAAAACTATGACACAAAAATTACGTTTGCCTGTCGAGCACACAGAACTAAAAATTACAGGAGTCGGTAATCAGCAGACTCAAAACTCTAGTTCTTCAACTACCATCACATTCCGCCCTATTCACACCGAAGTCCCAGTAATTAGCGCAAAGGCATACATTCTACCAGATTTGACAGGTCTTTTACCATTAACAATGTTACCTGACGTTGTTCCACTCCTCGACTCGACACAGCTTCCCCTAGCAGACTCGTCTTATCGTTTCCCAGCCGCTATTGACTTAATTTTAGGTTCTGATGTCTTGGGCCAAATTTTGGATGGTAACAAAATTTTTTTGGGCCCCGGCAGACCAATAGCCTTCGGCACGATCTTCAATTTCGCTCTTTTAGGTCCTATCAATCCAAACTACACAAAGCCTGAGCCTCAAGTTAATTCAGCACTAGTAAATATTGACTGTTTACAACCCCAACACTCAAATAAAGAAATACACTCCGCTCTGGAGAGATTCTGGGAAGTCGAAGAAGTGCAATCAAAGGACAACTCAACCTCTGACGAGTGTGAGGAGAACTTTCGTTCTACCACCACACGTGATCCCACAGGGCGATACATAGTATCCCTTCCCTTTCTTACAAAGGCACCTAAGCTCGGTGCAACCCACGCTATTGCACTACGACGATTCCTTAATTTGGAGCGCAAACTCCAAAGAGATCCTACCCTCCGCTCAAAATATATCGACTTCATGAAGGAATACATTGACATGGGCCACATGGCTCTTTGTCACCCCAGCACATTCAAAGGAAAAGACCATTTTTACGTCCCGCATCATGGCATCTTCAAAGCCAACTCTGAAAAACTTCGCACGGTTTTTGATGGCAGCTGTAAGAGCTCTAATGGTGTCAGTCTTAATGACTGTCTGCACACTGGCCCACCGCTCCAACGTGATATTACTGACATCATTCTAAATTTTCGTACTCACAAAGTGGTCTTTAGTACAGACATCCAGATGATGTTTAGAAATATACTAGTTCACCCAGACCACAGACGGTTCCAACTCATTCTATGGCGCTCTTCTCCAGATCAACCTCTGCTCACTTACGCCCTGTCCACTGTCACGTATGGCCTACGACCCAGCCCCTTCCTCGCCAATCGATCTATTATACAGCTGGTCACTGATGAAGGTCACCGTTTTCCCCAGGCTGCACAGGTTCTTACGCACTCCATATTCGTGGATGACATTCTGACTGGGCATGATTCAGTTGACAAGGCAATAGCTCTGCAGACTGAACTCATTGAGTTACTAGCCCTAGGGGGATTTCATTTGCGAAAGTGGACCTCAAACTCTCGTCAGCTTTTAGAACGCTTCCCGGATGATCAATGTGACATACCCAAGGATTTTGATGTTGTACCCGACTCCAATGCAATCAAGGTACTTGGTATGCAATGGATACCCCAAACGGACGAATTTACATATCACATTTCGGTACCTACACTGGAAAAATTTACCAAAAGGTCAATACTCAGTACCATCGCTCGTTTATACGATCCTAGTGGATGGATCAGCCCAGTTATTTTCCGCGCAAAACTGCTCATTCAGCACCTATGGACTCTAAAGTTAGACTGGGATGAATCGGCTCCCAATGATGTCACATTTCAATTTCAGCACATTTTTGAAGACTTACCTCTACTCTCTGCTCTTCGACTCCCCAGAACAATTTGCACCAGCAAAGATTCCACCTACACCCTACACGGTTTTGCCGATGCATCCGAATCCGGATATGCAGCCGCAGTCTATCTTCATGAAACGAATATCACGGGTCAGGTACACGTCAGACTACTTGTTTCTAAATCCAAGGTAGCCCCCATTAAAACCCGACAGACTATACCAAAGCTGGAACTTTCAGCTGCACACCTCACTTCGCTGCTCATTTCTCGCGTCTCTGTTCAACTTTCTGCCCACATTACCATTCAGCAACACTTTTGTTGGTCAGACAGTACTATCGTACTCGCCTGGCTTAAAACTCCTTCTCAATCCCTACAGGTCTTTGAGGCCAATCGAGTCTCTGCCATTGCAGCCAATCCATGTAACCCTACTTGGAGACATGTACCCTCAGCTCTTAACCCTGCCGACTGTGCTAGCAGGGGAATATCAGCACAGGAACTCTTAGCCTATGACCTATGGTGGTCGCCTACTTGGCTCAAGGCCCCACCTGATACCTGGCCCACGATGCCCCCTGCTTTGGGTCATCACGTACTGCCTGGTCTAAAACCCAGAAAAATGGTAGCTCACATCGCGGTTCCTGATCTAGACACGGATTTACTCACGAGATTCAGCTCCTTAGACACACTTGTAGGCGTAACCGCATGTATTAAACGTTTTGCACACAATTGCTTGGTATCTTCTCACTCTCGCATCGTTGGTCCCATTACCGTAGACGAACGTAAGAAAGCGCTCTTACACTGGGTACGCTCAGTCCAACAAAATATGTTCGCTGAAGACATCCACCGACTGCAAACTAACAAATTATGTACAGTGCGAATACAACGCCTCTCGCCCTTTCTCAAGGATGGTCTTCTTAGAGTAGGAGGGCGCTTGTCCAACTCAGCCCTTAGATATGACACACAACATCCCCTCATCTTACCCAGTTCAAGCCCCCTTGTGGACCTAATTATAGATCATTTCCACACTATACACTGCCACCCGGGCGCAGATACACTACACGCACTACTCCGTCAACAATACTGGATTTTATCTGGAAGGCGAGTCATTCGTCACCGTGTCTTTAAATGTGTACGCTGTTTTAGGCATCGAGCTCAGCCGAATCCCCCTTTTATGGCCGACCTACCGGCTGATCGAGTCAGCCCACAACCGGTGTTTAGTCAAGTGTCCACGGATTTTGCCGGACCATTCCTAATTAAATCAAGTACTCTACGCAATGCCAAACTTCTCAAAGGCTACTTTTGTGTTTTCGTTTGTCTCGCCACCAAGGCAGTGCACTTAGAGGCTGTCTCGGAACTTTCTACGGACGCCTTTTTTGCGGCATTGCAAAGGTTCGTTAGTCGGCGCGGAATCCCTACCCTAATTCGCTCTGATTGCGGTACAAACTATGTCGGCGCAAGAAATCAGCTCATAGAAGTACAAAACTTCTTAAAGGCCAATGATGATAGAATTACGCACAAGCTAGCCACACAGCAGATCACATGGTTGCTCAATCCGCCCTCAGCTCCTTCTTTTGGCGGTCTGCACGAGGCAGCCGTGAAATCTACTAAGCAATTACTCTATCGCGTATTAGGTGAGCAGCATCTGACCTTTGAAGAATTTTCTACACTCTTAGCCCGTATTGAGGCCGTTCTCAACTCTCGACCACTCTGCCCTCTGTCTTCAGACCCTACAGACTTCGAAGTCCTAACCGCTGGTCATTTCCTTATAGGTCGCCCACTTACCGCATTACCCGAACATTCCCATGAATCCTCTCCTCCATCAACCCTACGACGTTTTCGCTTAGTGCAAGCGTTGGCTCAGCGATTTTGGACCTTGTGGTCGAAATCCTACCTGCACACTCTCCAATCCCGATCTAAATGGACTACGGAAACCAGTCGACCCAAGATTGGTGAGCTGGTACTCATAAAGGAGGATAATCTTCCCAGACTCCAGTGGAAGATGGGAAGAATAAAGAAGATTCTGCCCGGAAAGGATGACGTCGTCCGAGTCGTAGAACTCAGCACCAAGGATGGCAGCTTAACGAGACCAGTCACAAAGATTGCTCGTCTTCCCCCCGACGACAACAGCACTTAGTCAGCACTATAAATGGGAGCCGTCACCTTTTCCCCGGGCCCCAGGATGTTCACGCCACCGCGTAACGAACGATGATTCCCCGAAAAAGTAATTTACCCCCGCACTTCCGCGTCTCAACGAGATATAGGAGGCAAAAATTGGCCATTAATTAATTCAGACATTCTTCAGCCATTCATATATTGTACTATAATTCTCAACGACGACTCTCTTGCATAATTTGTACTTATTCTATGTATATTTCTAATTTAATAATAATAATCATACAGTCCATTATATCGAGTTTTAATTTCCAAAGAAGAAGCAACTGCATTCACTCGGGTTATAATTTATTCGACTGATAACTTTTATCTGATGCTTGAAAAATCGGCCCTCAGTGAAGTAGGCAACTGGGGGCAGTATTTATTATTTAATTTCTTTGTCCCAGTTCTTACTGATATAAACTCATGTCAAAGAAGTCAAAGGGCGACCCGAACAAATTTAAGTTGGAGAAATCAAGCACCCGCGACCTGAACCCTATCCTTTATTACGTCACAGATCATGAACCGCGCAGATGTCGAATTGGAATTCCATCTTGAATGCTTCAAGGCTTGAATTAAATATCCGGCTAAAACAGAGATTCCCAAAGATCTATATTGAACCTCCTGCGGTCGAAATCGGTTTTCCAGGGGCGACATAAATGAAAATTAATTTTAGGGGGTCGACGAGGTCTAAAAATCGACCTCTATTAATTAACACAGATTGTTGCGGACAGAGCATGCCGGAGCACAGCTTCTCTCCACGCCCTGCATAGCGTCGACGCTCATAGCTCGCACAGTTAGCAGCTAAGCGTCGGACAAAACGGGGTATAAAATAAGCGACCTTGGAGGCCGAAACTTGCTTAATTGCTCACATACATATGGTACCAATACGCACTACTCTACTCTCTACCATTCATCTCTGTAACTCGTCTATGTATAGTTTTAATTTAATTCTAAATAACGCCATTAATAAGTCATACAGTCCACATAGAGTTTTATTTGGAAGAAGCAACTGCCACCAATACAAGTTCTTATCTGAAACTCTCAAGAAATTGAATAATTTGTCCTCAATGTACAAAAGTGTATTTTTTACAAAAAATAATTACCCTATTAAGTATTTTCACGTAATTTGTGTTAATAATTATTAATTAAACTTCATATCTTTTATCCGTGCAGGGACGGAGAAAGAATACAATTTCCTGCGGTCAGGCGGCCTGTCGTAAGAGGCGACCTAACAATCCACAGCCAGGTGGTAGGGCATTTGCCCGACTGGATGGCTGCCACCCCTGGTCTAAAGTATGTCGCCATAACAACCTTGAGCTGTGTTCCGGCATTAGTGACCAGGTTCCAGTCTTCCTTAAGAGAGCAGCAGCGCATTTGTAGCACCTTTGGTGTTGCAAATGTCCATAGGCGATGGTAACCGCTTTCCATCAAGTGGTCCGTCTGCCTATCTGTTGATGCAAGAGGCAATAAATAAAATAAAATTAAAAAATATTATGTCTATTTATTTTGTTAAATTTTGATGAGAAAATGATGTCAACTGTATTCGCTTACCCACCGCAAAGTTTTTAAATGGGTAAGTATTATGTATCAATACGAAAAATACGAGAGATAAAATTTTGAAAGTAATTTGGGTAAGGGGATCAGTACACTAAAACGATTTTTATTCTTTAGCACATCATTATTTGCTACTAGCTGACCCGGCAAACTTCGTACCGCCTCAGAATCAATAAATAAAAAACGTTGATTTCTGAACGACGGGACGAACATCAAATGTTTGACAGGTAGGAATAGTTTCTAAGAAAAAGCGAAATCGTTCTTTTTACTATATTCCAAGCATTTTTTTTCACATTTACTCACCTTTTAAACCTTCCCTGGACTTCCACAAATAATTCAAAACCAAAAATAGCCAAATCAGGCCAGCCGTTCTCGAGTTTTAGCGAGACTAATGAACAGGAATTGATTTTTATATATCGTTCATTTGGTGGAACAAGGACTTTATTGTCATTTTATTAAAATTGAGTTTAATATATCAAAACACCCGTAATAAGTGTCTCCATCCATTTGGAGCAACATGATGGTGTTGTATTTATAAAATATATATAGTATAATCTTAACTCTACCACCAGTTGCTTACAAATTAATTCAAGAACTCCAAAAAAAAAACACATTAAATGCTCTTGTGAAAAAATGCAAAAGTGGTAATTACGTCGATGTTCTACCAAATGAGCGATATATAGATATCGGATAGCAATGAAATAGTATAACCTAAATTATAATTTAGGTTTCTTTCTATTGGCCCTTAGTAGTGATTAAAATAGCCAATATCACAATAATCTACATGCATAAACGTTAAAAACAGAATTGAACTGTTAAGATTTACTTGATACTTAACCATTGAGCCGGTTGCGTACCCTTGTTCAACATTAAGATAATATGCAAATTATATTGCGCTGCATATCTTTTAGCCGGCAACAACGCCCCATCCAAGACGCTTGTATCGGAGATTCAAACGGATAAACAGAATAAACACCATACAATCTTACTAAACGTTAAGCATAAAAAAGAAGAAAACGGAAAAGCGATATTAAGTTTTGGAGTAAATGTATTGTATAAGTACATATGTGTTGTATAAGTATTGCATAAGTATTGTATAAGTACAACCTTGTATAACCTTGACTTTCGTTTGCGATTTCAAATATAGCTGTTCGTACTGTCTGTAATATTTTCAAGTTTCAGAATAATTATTTAGCGAATAAACTAAACTTGATACAATGGATTTCTTGTGTCTATACGAAATTTTATATTTCACACTGTAGTAGATTTGTTTTTACGTAAATTCAGTATGTCGCTATAACAACCCTGGGTTGTGTTCAGACATCAGTGGCCAGTTAGCAGCCCGTTCGTGGCCAACAACACATTATAGAGAGATAATTAGTACATACATACATAACTTCACGCCAGTTCCCTTGCGGGGTAGGCACGAACAACAGAGCGCCATTTAGGCTTATTCTTACACACCTCACTTGCTTCTTTGACATTCATAACTCTTGTCATGTACGCTCGTCTGTTCTTAAGGCTCCTCACATCACCTTCTGCTAGTACACGATCAATTTGATCATAGAAGATGTGTCGTGGCCTTCCACGACTTCTGCATCCATCCACTTTTGCATTGTATATCTGTTTAGTCATTCTTTCATCATGCATTCTTTCCACATGCCCGAACCACCGGAGCATTCCTTTCCTTACCTTCACCCCGACACTCTCTTTCAGACCAACTCTCTTTCTTACTTCGGTATTACGAACGCGGTCCACGAGCGTCCCTCCGCAGATTTTGCGCAGTGCTCGCATCTCGACCGCGTTTACTCTACTTTCATGCTCTCTCTTCCAAACCCAACTCTCGCTTCCATACGTGAGCGTAGGTACCAGCACCGCGTTGTGTATGGCAAGTTGTGTAATTATTACGTTTATGTAAAACGATTAATTGACACGTTACAGATATGACATCACAACTTGCTACGTTAATACACAGTCTATGACACTGGCGGTCTGTAAACTACTAAAAAGCAGCTCGGTTGATTTGATTGTCAACTACCTTACTTTTCGACGTACGTACATAATACATACATATTTTTACGCCTCTTTCCCATGGGGGTAGCTAAGGATCTCCACCTGCGACAATCCTGACAAACAAACCTACCTAAACAAATATTAAAATAGTACAAACATAAAGAAAATGCTTGATCTTTTTATGGCAGCTACGTCACGTCTCGCCGGATATACGGAATATGAAATGGGAAGCTTCTTAAACAAGCTTAGAGGCTTAGTATCTTATCTCGTAATCTTTTACACGTTTACGACAAAACCCTTCGTACTTATGTGTAATATAAACAAGGATTGTAGATTTACATGCAAACAATTACAGCCATTATAATTAATCTCTAATTACGATTCAGCGACGAGCGGCGGGTGTTTGTGCGCCCCTCCCTCGCGCCCCTCTGTTTATTGTGACAATATTGGCTGCGAATCCTGATAAGTACAGCGTTTGTCAACGTACATATTTTATTGTAGCGTTTTCTTATAATTTCCAAAGTACGTGTATGAATGGGAGTACGCTTTGCACACTACAAAATAACAAACTTCAACGGACAAGTGGAAAAACGAGTCGCAACAAAATTTTAACTGGATGTTTTACGGGCATATTGTTTTTTTTTATTTTATTTTTTTATTGCAGGAGTTCAGCAGACAGGCAGACGGCCCACTAGATGGAAAGCGGTTACCATCGCCTATGGACATTTGCAACAACAAAGGTGCTACAAATGCGCTGCTGCTCTCTTAAAGGAGACTGGAACCTGGTCACTAATGCCGGAACACAACACAAGGTTGTTATGGCGGCATACTCTAGACCAGGGGTGGTCGCCATCCAGTCGAGCAAATACTCTACCACCTGGCTGTGGGTTGTTTAGTCGCCTCTTACGACAGGCCGCCGGGCCGCAGGAAATTGTATTCTTTCTCCGTTCCTGCACGGATAATTTAATGTAATTGTTAATGTACTTGTCCAATTTGAAAACCGGCCCGTAAAACTTCAAATTAAAATTTTGTTGCGATTCGTTTTGCCACTTGTCCGTTGAAGTTTCACTTCTACTATGTGTCTCAGCACGCATTTCGATTTTTCGCAGGTTTACTGCAAATTATGATTTGGTTAGGTTAGGTACATTTTAAATAATGCATTTAATATTTAAACATATTTTATCAAACAAAAAAAACTGAATTCGATCCGGAACCAAAAAACGCATCGATAATCTACTCTAAAATTATGCCGCCTCTCACCACGTCTAGTCTAATTTTATGCCGACCGTCCACGCGGCCATAACGCTTTTTCGTGACAGAAAAATCGTAAGACCCCCCGTCTATATAGAAGTTTCAAATGTCTGAATGAAATGAAACAAGTACGGGAAGAACAATTTTATAGGAGCGTTCAAACTATATACTAAGTACCTATATAGTATATAGAGTGGGAAAATAAAATAAATTAAACACTTCATATCTTACCTTTACAATAAAACAACACATTAAACATTTATAGGTTATGAAGTAAAATGTTTTTTTTTATGGCTTGGCAGGCTATGGCTAGGCCTTTAAGCCAGATCTTAGATTCAATGTAGCTTCTTCATTTTCTTAAACCTATGTGTAGCACAGCTGAACTGTGGGTTGTCAGCTAGTGCCATTCAACGGAGTTCTTGTGACAGCTCAAAAGGCCACATTTGACTATACAGTTCACATTTCTCACAAAACACATAATTACTACTCAAAAACTATCAATATCCTACAACTATTGTTCATTCTAGAGTAATTTTACACATTTTTAGAAAATAAAACTGCACAGCACAACATCTCTTTTCAGTTCCCGCCAAAAACTCCTAAAAATAATAATACGTTAAAACTAAAAACAGATAACAATTCAAGTGTGCAAACCTTTTTTTATTTCGGAATACGCAACGCCGCCATTGTTGAGAATCGGGACAAAATTCTAGGACGTACGCGGGCTTTCTTTTGCCGTTCCATTTTTGAATTTCATAGAAAAAGCGAGGGCCCATCGGCGGCGCGCCATTCACGGGCATGCACGCTGCAGCCATTGTCGTGTAGTGAATGGAGCGCAGGTATGAGTGGAATGACGCTTTGAAGTTCCAAACTTTATACGTAAAATACACAAAGGCTTCAAATATATATTTACTAGGATACCCGTGACTTCGTCCACGCTTGACTTGAAATTCCCGCGGGATTCCCGACATAAAAAGTATCAGACACTCATACTCACATACACGTTTTTTGAATTGTATTGTTATATTATGATAATAAAATATCTATTCCCAGTTACATGCCAGTCCTAATGTAGGACATTACTGCCATCCTTAAAGCAATATTATTTTGTATTTATATTTTGGATGTGTAAGTAGTTTTAAATGTCAGAAGTGGGAACATTTTTAAGTGAAACAAATATCTCTACACCTTAATCGACCTATATAGAAAAGTAATTACAGAACATCATCATACTCTCTCAAGATCTAACTAATAATAATTTTTTTTATTGTCACCAAAAATATAAAAAAATGCCTTAAAATTAAGACTGGATACTAACACCTAGACTGACAACAGACAGTGACGTAATAACTAAATTTATATAACAAATTAAATGTTCTACATTACAAATAAAGATTACCACAGAAAAAATGGAGGTAGTTCCAAAATTGTAAATGTAGCGACTTGTTAAACATGAACTTGAATTGTCTACAGAACGAGAATTCTGTATTCTGGGGACTTGGGAAGATTTTTTCTTCTAGTGAATGTAGTGAGTTTACGAGTACAAAGTTATTTTTATTATTTATATACTTATGAACAATATATATGATTACTTTATATATTTTAGAATTTATATATAATAATTTATAATAAACTATAATAGACACACACACACACACACACACACACACACATATATATATATATATATATATATATATATATATATATATATATATATATATATATATATATATATATATATATAAACATGTATACATTTACATGCATTTAAAATTAATTATGATTTAGGTGAGAATTTCGATTAGTTTTTCAGTTACTTCGTAAGTTTTTGTTTTTAGCCAATTTATTAATATTATTTTACATCTGTTTATGTTAAGTGGATATATGTGTATAGGTAAGGACCAAGATAAATAAGAAACTTGTTAATAAAAGAAGTTTTGGAAATGATAATTGGACAGACATTATATGTACGCCGAGCATTTATTGAGTCGTTGAAAGTGATTTTTTTATGTGAATACAGGAATTAGCTCATGTGATCATAATAATTTAAAAAAAGAATCTGTTTTGCCAAAATGGCTACAGAACCCGAAGAATTTATTTCCTAATCACCACAGATAAGGATAAAAATTATAACAATATCATTGAACTGAAGCAAATGTTCGTCGTATCACCAAAAACATTAATGTATTTGAACTGAATTGTAAAAGTATTTAATTTTTGCCTATCGTCCTAACTTTTTGATTAATTTTTCAGATCGTTAGCGTCCGCCAGGGATGGAAAACGTTATCAATTACCTTTAAAAATATAGGTAATTACCGGTATTTTAAAAAAACCGGTATATTTTTTACCGTTACTTGGTAACTTTTATGATTTAAATATTTTTTTTAATTTTTCGCGACTTGTATACATAATAAAACTACGTTTTAACGGTTTTAAGCGCGGTAATTTTATTTGAGCAAGTACCACCTGTTTGGGATCCAATTATCAAAACTATTAAGACCCAAACCCAGCAAAAACCAGCTGCCAGACCTCAAGACACTGTGAGCTCTTTCTGCGTACAACGGAACACAAACCAACTTGACTGATAATTATTTTTATTTTTCCTTCCACCCATTTTAATATTATATAAAATTATTAGAGCTAGCTACCTTCCATGATCAAATTGATCGTGTACTAGCAGAAGGAGATGTCAGGAGCCTTAAGAACAGACGAGCTTGCATGACAAGAGTTATGAATGTCAAAGAGGCAAGTGAGGTGTGTAAGAATAAGCCTAAATGGCACTCTGTTGTTCGTGCCTACCCCGCAAGGGAACTGGCGTGAAGTTATGTATGTATGTATGTATTAGAGCTAGGCATGTTTGCTGAAGAGTTTCTTGCGCCGCTTCGTCTCTTCAAGCCATAACATGTTGCGAAGCGGTAGTAAATTAGATTAGGCTCCCATAGAGTAAATAATAACCATAAACAAAATTAAAATTAAATAATTAAAATTAACAAGTTGGCGGTAGGCTAAATAAAACTTTAACAATACTCGTTGACACTTGACATCTTTGTCTTCCGTGATCACGGCCACTGAAAAGTGGCCGAAACGTCGGAAAAACCAAAATCAAATAAAATTACCGCGCTTAAAACCGTTAAAACGTAGTTTTATTAAGTTATAATATAACGTTAAAAATAGTATGTATAACGTTATACATATCGATAATTTTTACATTATTTCAAACGACGTTGTCATTTTTAAGAACTGGCTTTATTACTCTAAATATGACGCGCGCTCTCAGCACAGTGCTGTTTGACAATTTTTGCGAGTGAAAGAGAGCTACGATGGTAACAAAACATAGTTATAACGGTAAAATTGCCTATAAAAAGATTATTGTCGTTATATTTTTACCGGTAAAATGGCTAGAAATAACGGTCATTTTTATAAAGATATTTATTTTTTACCGATATTTGAAATTAGGATAATTAACGATACCACATTTATACCGCTTTTTTTTTAAGGCGGGGGAAATGCTTTTTACGCACAATACTAGGTCCTTTGCAAGGGATTAGACCATAGTTGATCATGAAGGCTTTCCCCTTTGATAAGGGGCAATCCGTACAATAATCAAGCCAGCTTGTGTGGAGACTCAGAGAAGTTGCACGGGCAACACCCACTACCCACTAAAACCACCTTCCTCCCATGTGCCCCGCGCTTTTTATGTAGGAAAGGCTGAGACCTAGAACGTAGTTACGCCCAGTCCGAGCCAGCGCAAAAAGTGCCTGAATGTGCCCCGGGAATCAGAACACATCCACTTCGTCAGCGGGGGTGATGAATCCTTTACTCCCTTGATAGCTAAAGGCCCCCCGAAGCGGTACATTTGTACCGCTTTTTTATTTATTTTTTTGAGGCGAGGGAAAATGCTTAACCGATTTACGCACAATCTGGGCCGTTGCTAGAGGAACGACACGCGTCGGTCGGGGGCGATAACACGGCAGCAATAGTATGCTCTTGGCAGTGCCCCGTCCGCGATCGACGTCGCAGAATAGTGTGGAAGACTCCGAGCGTTGCTACACGAGCGAGCAACCCCAATACCCACTAAAAACCCCCTCCTCCCTGTTGACCCTGCGCTTTTGTTTGTGTTGGAAAGGGTGGGATTTAGAACATAGTTACACCCAGCCGATCCAGCGCAATAAAGTGTCTGGAGTGTGCCCTGGGAGAACACACCCCACTTCGTTGTGCGGGGGTAGAAGGTCCTTTGCTCTCCTAGCAAGCTAAAGGCCCCCCGCGGTAAACGGAACCTAACTCAGGGAGGGAAGTAATGCGCGTACCTGCCTCTCCGGGTGCCAGCTGAAGGCCGGCGACCTCGAGAAGACGCATTAGCACGCGCTGCAGGACTTCTCTCCCTATCGCGTTCTGCGGCCTCCTTGAGTGACATTACTGTCTCACATTTGTACCGCTATTTCAAGCCCTGTCTTCCTCCTATAGTCATACTAAAGTGCAATCTATTAGTTATCATGAAAACTAGAACATAATGAAATGAATGGTGAAATCATGTCGAGGATAAGAACCATAGTGGATACACACAGGGCTCGAGGCTGCAACTTGATTTTATTATCTAAAATGTACACTAGATGTCACTATAAAGTATCCAATTGTCTGCGCATTATCTTGATTTAGGCGGCATAGAAAAAATACTTAGGAATGCAAATCACCAGGGGCGGATTTAGAAATATGACGCCTGTAGGCTATTCAAATTTTACCGCCCCTACCGATAAATCGATACCCTAATTCACAATCATATTAATTAGACCATTTTTTTGTCAATGAAATTGTAACTTTATGATTTGTGTACTATATATAGTCTTGAATTAGACCTCCTTTTTATCGTAGTTTGAAGATGGTGTAAGACATAATATATAAAAAAATTACCCCTAAATTTAGCGCCCCTCCAAAATCTGCCGCCCTAGGCTCCAGCCTACTCAGCCTATTGGTAAATCCACCACTACAAATCACCCAGGAACAACATTACCCGTAAAAAAAACTCCATGTACTCAGATTGCACCCACAACGATGGGAGATGGAACTTTCAAAGAAAATATCCACTGTAACTTGCATCAAGATCTAATCATTTGTAAAAATATATTTTAACTCAAATTAGTGATAAAATGGAATAATAATAATAACCCGCAGGGGGGCTTTGTGGCCAAGCCTTAGGTGAGTAGCGACACCGCGGACTTGACTCCGGGGAACAAGGCAAGGCCTCGTGCTTACCTTAGCCCGCCGGCAGGGAGTGGAGATCCCCAGAGCTAAGACTCAAGCTCCAGGGGTGGAAGTGATAAATGGCAGCCCACCTCTCTACGCCCCTTAGCCACTCACACCCATGTAGCTAGACTCTGTCTTCTAAGGCATTTTTTGGTGCCCATGCAGGACGTGGCGAGTCGCCGTCTGTCCATTTTTCCATGTTCAGCAGATTCCGAAAATACATTTTTTTTTAATTTTTGTCTGTCTATCTGTTGAGCATCACGTGAAAACTACTGAACGGATTTAAATGAAACTCGACATAGAACTAGCTCTCGGGGCATAACTTAGGAGACTTTTATCCCAATAAATGACATCATTTCCGTGAGATAGACGAAAATAGCGAAAAAGATGGCGCTGCGATCGCATCTTTTTTGGAAACTACTGAACGTATGCAAATGAAACTCGACATAGTGCTGGCTTACAACCCGAGTTAAAACTTTGAATACATTTCATCTTGGTAAATGACGTAATTTCCTAAAAATAAATGGATTAGCAAAATAGATGGCGCTGCAATCGCGTTTTTCAATTCACCAAAAATTACCTACGTTGTTCTAAACAGTCTCTCTTTTGTTGTGCAGTTGTGTAGATTACATAGATTTAAGTTTTTTTGTTGTTGTTATTATTATATGTAATTATATTATATGTAATAAACCTAATTCAGTTTTTTTCTGTGTAAAATAAGAATTGGGCTATATAACACAAAAATAAATGAAACATACAATGGAAAATGTACTTAAATATAAAAAAGCTAAAAAGTTCTAAAACGAAATGAGTGTAAGCCCTATTATAACACACTCTACCATCACTTATGTAGCCACCAGTCCCTACTTGTGTTAAAGTGAACGCAACAAATCCATAAACTTGACAGATCTATAACATGTATTGTCTGTGGTAACTTCCTTCTTAAGATGGCCGACCTCCATTCCACAAGTGCTCTGCTCTGTTCATCTCCGTACAAATTATATTAAATAGAAACTGGAAACAATCACAGGCTGTCATTTCATTAACTCGTTTTTATGGAAAAACTCAAAACTTTCAATCAACGTCGTAGAATTTAAGACGTATTTATTTAAACTTCAATAAGTCATAAATCGTAATTCCTAATTGGCACCTTTTCATTCATAACTCTTGTCATGCACACTCGTCTGTTCTTAAGGCTCCTGAGATCACCTTCTGTTAGTACACGATCAATTTGATCATGGAAGGTGTGTCGTGGCCTTCCACGACTTCTGCATTGTATATCTGTTTAGTCATTCTTTCATCATGCATTCTTTCCTTACCTTCATCCCGACACTCTCTTTCAGACCAACTGTCTTTCTTACTTCGGTATTACGAACGCGGTCCGCGAGCGTCACTCCGCAGATTTTGCGCAGTGCTCGCATCTCGACCGCGTTTACTCTACTTTCATGCTCTCTCTTCCATACCCAACTCTCGCTTCCATACGTGAAATACGTGAAATGTCAATTCCACAAATTTCATAATCATTATATATCTATTTCCAACTTATATTAAAATGAGAAAGTATTAAATAAAACAAACGATTGGTTATTAGACACTTTATTAAGGAATAAAATTTGAAACAATTACAAGCTTGTAAATAACGAAAATAGGAATCCAATCACAATTGTGAACTAACCTCTAAAAAGCTTATGTCAAGTAATTTGCGAATTATTTAAGTATATAAATAAAAATTACAATTACAAAAAACAAAACATATTATGGACAACACCCTATAGCTCAAAATCATAACTAAGGGCATAGAAACCGTATTAAAATATACACAAAATAAATCCAAACTGCTCTCACTTAAACATTGAAAGCATGTTAGAAAGAGATGCATATACTATGCGATTCAAATGAGAATAGGATCGACTTTGCGCCATATTGTGACGTCATAGCTGCGAATTATGACTTTAAATCATTAAATATTATATTAAGACAATTTACTACTAATTTAACCTTTTTATTTAAATTTGATGTAAGACTATTATTATTGATATGCAAATAAGTTTTTTGCAAACCATACTTTTCAAGTGACATTTGACAGATAGAGGTTATTGACATTCTTATTCTCATTTGGATCGCATTATACAGTCGCATGTTCGTTGTAACAATTTCCTCACTAGTCAAAAGCGAGACGGCGATATACTATCTCGCTTCAAACACGTGACAACCAAAAGTAGTTCGTCTCACTGTACAAATATGGTTTGTAGGTGTTTTTAATTTTGTTGCACATTCATCCGTAACAACAATACAAACCTAAGACGATTCTTTGTTTAGAATAATAAAACGGCTATTACTCACCCATTATTTTAGCACGGTTTCTATAATTTAGTTATTTTTCTAAGGCTAATAGAAGGAATGTTCACAACTTAAAATAGTTTAATAAACAATGAAATGCCAATAATACTTGCCTCATACAGAAATATGAATCACTTCTTCCTAACCTTAACATGCATTTGCCAATTCATAATTATAAAAGAATAATACTAGAAATTACTACGCTGATCTATCGCCGTTTCAATTCATAATATTAAAACCAAATTCAATATTTAAAAGTTTTTATTCAAAAGTAAGTTCCAATGGTGAACACTTTTTGAGTGTCATACATATCTTCGGCGTCAGTGCAGGCAGGACCTTGCAACTACTTTTTGAAGTGATAACTTCTTATGGGAGGGTAAACCGCTTCGTTACGTAACGCGTTACGGCGCCAGTCTGGCTTCCCTTTCTCTCACGCATACGGCAGCGGTAGGCAGGCTCCTCCTCTCTCACTCTAACCCACAGCGCTAGCCGTATTTCTTCTAACGTACATATTCAAGAATTGTAACTAAGAATAAAATATATTTTATAATCAATAAAACATTTCATTAATAAATAACCTTTCCTTACATTATCATATTAATATACATAAAATTTAAATAATAACCTAAGCTTTTCTCGAGTTAAACAATTTCAATATTAAATAGTTCAACTTAGATTAGCTTCTGCTGTGCGTCGCGCACGTTTTTTTTTTTAAATACCGCATAACAGTTACACATAGCAGTGGCACTTGTTAAGTATGTTATATATATATATTAGGTTATACAAATGAAGAATATATACAGATCTTAATTGGAAGCTAATAGCGTTATTCATAAACGTTGATTAATTTTTAAGTAATACATACAATAATTTAAGTTATTTAAAGAAATGCACGCGCATCGCCGCCGTGCCTAACCCGCAAGGGAACTGGCGTGAAGTTATGTATGTATGTATGTATCGCCGCCGTCACTTCCGCTACCACGTTAACACTTGATGGTGTTTGAGGAAATATTTTGTTGAACTTTCCAATACTGATGTGTTGTTGGATTAATTTATAGTTGGGTGGACAGCTGTTTGTGAAATCTATGTGAGTTTAAGTGTTTGTATTGAAGCGTGATGCGAAATACTTATTATTATTAGAAATATAACACAAATGTATTGGCTGGGTTTTATTAGGTTGACAAGTAAAGGAACGCTAACGGTTTGAACCAGTTTACTAGTTATGACAACTGTTATGTATATATTTTAATCTTATACTAATTAATAAAGCTGAACAGTTTGTTTGTTTAAGCGCGCTAATCTCAGGAAGTACTAGTCTGATTTGAAAATTTCTTTCAGAGTTGGATAGCCCATTTATCGAGGAAGGCTATACGCTATATATGATCACGCTAAGACCAACAGGAGCGGAGCAGCAATGAAAAATGTTTCAAAATCGGGGGGGCTTTGAAAACAAATTCCACGCGGACGGCGTCGCGGGCACAGCTAGTATTTAGATTAGATCAAATTGAAGAAATGTCAGATAAAAAGCAGTCTAAATAAGCGTGTATGTACGAAAAGATTAATGAAAGTTGATGCCGCGAAAATTGTTCGTCAGGATCGTAGCAGGTGGACATCCACCGTCTCTGCCTACCCCAACGGGAAACAAGCGTGACAATATGTAATATAATCAAAATAAATCAATACACGTTCCACTTGTTATATGTCGTGATTTTTCCAAAATCCATACAGGGTGTTAAAAATGTCAGGAGCCTTAAGAACAGACGAGCGTGCATGACAAGAGTTATGAATGTCAAAGAAGCAAGTGAGGTGCGTAAGAATGGGCCTAAATGGCGCTCTGTTGTTCGCGCCTACCCCGCAAGGGAACTGGCGTGAAGTTATGTGTGTGTGTGTGTGTGTGTGTGTGGGTGGGTGTTAAAAATTAAATACATGTTCCGGCTGGTAAATGTAAAAATATACTTTTTTTTTTTAAATAATATATAAAGTTATCACTTCATGCAAATACATATAACAGGTACTTACATTATTAAAGGTTGGAGCCTCACGTGATCAACGGACGACACCTTAGCCGATTTCTCAACATGTCCGTTTTTTCTAGCATTATTCTTCCATATTAGTTTATCAAACAACAGTCGATAATTTATAAAAAAAACAATTAGCACGTTTTGCAAATAATGGAACGATCAAATACATAAATAAGAGATCCTTAGATAGTCTAAAATATTAAGCTTAACTATTAATTTATCAATGCTTTTATAGCATACACAACGACGACACGTGTAAAGGAATAAGCTTTCTAAATGTGGCAGAATTTTCTAAATAATATTTAATTTTATAAATAATAAATAAATTTTCTATATCGTTATAACTATATTTTTAGGTGTCATTATTTTTTTTTCATCAAAATTGTTACACATTACAATGTATACAGGGTGAATTTTTCAAGTGGGCCTTCAGGGCCACATCCTAAACTATACCTAAATAGCGAGAAACTCTCAATGGTGTCGTGAGGCCGATTTTGACGAAAACTAAAATTTGAATCGTCAATTACCATTGTCAGGAATCGAACCGGCTGATTTTGAAAAAATAAACACAGCTTATAGCTTAATTATACCAAATGATAGTGAAGCTTGTAAGTAGCAATTTCTGTAAAGGAATGTCAACAAAGGGAAAGGGTTGTTTTTGAACAATATGTTCTATTTTCCATACAATAATAATAAAAATAAACACCATTTTATTCAATACTAGAAATTATGACATTTATTCTATTTTTAATAGGCATCTATAAATCAACATTCGAAACGCACGTTATTTTACCCCAATCAATCAAAGCAGTCGGTAAAAATTGATTGCGTTCCAATGAGGTGCGGTCAAATGACTGGTGCAATTTGATGTTTAATTAATGTATAGAAAATACAACCATTTTGTTCAAATACAACCCTTTCCCTAGGTTCAATGTTTGACATTCCTGCACAGAAATTAATCCTACAAGCTACACTATAATTTGGATAGAGTGTATTTATTTTTTCAAAATCAGCTGATTCGATACCTGACTGAAAAAATTTAATGATATACACTATAGTTTTCGTCAAAATCGGCGTCAAGACACCTTTGAGTGTTTTTTGACATTTAGCATAGTTTAGAATTTGGCCCTGAAAGCCCACTAGAAAGAGAGAGAGAGAGAGAAAATATACAATTACAAAAACAGACGATATTCAAAATATTTAGATTTAGATATAGAAAAATCCACCTGTATATCACAAATTTGACGAAAACAATGTTATTCGAAAATTTAGTTACGAGGTCCTGCACTGACGTCGACGATATTTAACAACACATGTCTATGAAGTATTTGATTTTATATGATGTACCAACTACCGTAACACTTGGCACAAAAATCGATATTTTAGAAAAAAATATTTGACAATATCGTGTTGATAATAAAACTACGTTTTAACGGTTTTAAGGCCTTTCTTCTTTTTTTTTAAGACTTTTTCTTTCGTAATGACGGCTACTGAAAAGTGGCCGAAACGTCGCAATAAAAATCAAATATATTACCGCGCTTCAAACCGTTAAAACGTAATTTTATTATGTATACAAATCGCGAAAACTTAAGAAAATAGTATTGTGTTGATTTGTCTTGTCATATTTTTTATATATATATATATATATTTAAAAAAAATGAATTAAGAAATAATATAATTGTAGCAATCATTTGATAACATATAAAAAGATATACATTAATATTGTGTACGGTTCAAAAATTCTCTCAATTCAAGATAAAATACAAAATCACCTATTTCTTAATATATCGAATTTGATAATTACTTATTTTTACCATGGCAGGGTCGATACACAGTATTTATTTCATAATTCCTTTTCAACGCGTCGTCATATTACCTAAAGTTACTTACGTCTAGAAATTTCAAACAAAAAAAAAATTGAAATGCAATAAAAATGGCACTAGAAATAGAGTCGAGATTCTTAATGTGGTCCTAAATTCAAGATGTACGAGGATAAATTTGCTTCCCTTCCATTTTACTAACAAATACTTATACCAGGGGGATACCTAACAAACAGTTCTTGTCAATTTATAATCACATACAAAACCACTAATTTTCAAGGTGACGCCTGCTTTATGAGTATTTATTAGTACTACAAATCTAATTGTTACAACTTATTTCAACATGAAAACAAACATAGTTCAAACTTATATTTAAAATGGTGCTAAGCGATAAAATAACCATATTATATCACTATACTGTCAGTATTTAGGTTACAGGTGACATTTAGATAACACCGAGTATTACATGTGTTTATAACAATTATCTCTTTGCTAATTACTAAACAATTATCATTACTAGTCGGTAGAAGTATGCATGTAGATGAAGAATAGATAAAATTAATAACAGACTTTTATAACCTAGACAGGAAACTCAAAAACCTTGAGTGGAAAATCATAAACCTTGAATGGAAAACCGAAAACCTTGAGTGGAAAAACATAAACCCAAAGTGGAAAACCATACTTATACAGTTTTTTTCAGAAATGTAGTGATTTAGTTTACATGGGATATAGACTATGATTGTGTACTATATATATATTTTTTTATTTATTGAGTATTTGGTTCATTTGCGCTTTAAACTCTTTAGCTCACTATTAGCACATATGTGTCCGCGATGAGAGTGCAGATCGCGTTTGTGCACGTGATCGTTAATTGTGTTGTTGTCTCACTCTGTTTATATAGGATTTGTATGATTTGTAAGAAATGGGTATATTTTCTTGGTATATTACGAGATAGTGATAGTGTTAGTCTTGCGTCTTTTTGGTATAGCGATTATAGTCTTAAGGATTAAAGATTTAATTCATTCGATAATGTGTTCTACTATACATTTGTTATGAATGTGTTACATCAGAGTAAATTCCTTTTTTTTGCTTTTGAATATACCATTTTTATTTGTTAAGAATTTGGTTAAATAAATACATACATTAATCATAATATAACACCATTTCAACACTATCTACTTAAACTATACTAAGTCATACAACTACCCACAAAACTCGATTTAGCATACTTTACGTAGATGGTCCACCGGTTTCTATGTATGTAAATCTTACTATCAATTCATTTGCCTCAATACTGATTGAAATTTGACACAAACTCCATACGAGTAATAAATATTTAAAGAATGGAAGGTACTTTGAACCATTGTGTGCTAAATATGCTAAATATACCAGTTTACATCGACCTCCCACACCCTACGTGCATACTACGCCGACAGATCTACGTATAATGGTTATCTTCCACACAGGCCTAATGGTGTGTGGCGTTGCGCTCCAACTGCTCGTGATACAGCAGATCGTTCATATTAGCGATTTCTATCTCCTGGACGTGTTTGCCAGCGAACTGCATATAGTCGTGTTGGGGAGCATCCAAAGACCGTTTGCGGACTGTAATATTTACACAAATCTATATTATAATCTATACATTTTTTTTTATTGCACGAGTTCAGCAGACAGGCAGACGACCCACTTGATGGAAAGCGGTTACCATCGTCTATGGACATTTGCCACACCAAAGGTGCTACAAATGTGCTGCTGCTCTCTTAAGGGACACTGGAACCTGGTCACTAATGCCGGAACGCAACTCAAGGCTGTTATGGCGGCATACTCTAGACCAGGGGTGGCAGCAATCCAGTCGGGCAAATGCCCTACCACCTGGCTGTGGGTTGTTTAGTCGCCTCTTACGACAGGCCGCCCGGCCGCAGGAAATTGTATTCTTTCTCTGTTCCTGCACGGATATATGTTAAGGACCTTTGAGTTTGGAACGCGTGCGCTACCACGACTTTATTATTTATATTGAATCCCAGGTGGTAGGGTATTTGCCCGTCTGGATGGCTACCAGCCCTGGTCTAGAGTATGCCGCCATATCAGCCTTGAGTTGCGTTCCGGCATCAATGGCCAAGTTCCAGTCATCCTTTAGAGAGCGGTAGCACATTGGTAACCCCCCTTGATGTTACAAATCACCATAGGCAATAGTGACTGCTTTGTCTGTTGTCTGTTGAACTAATGCAATAAAAAAAATAAGAATTCGGACCTTAAAGAAAGAGAGAAAGAAAGTATTAGGCAACTGTCTACGACAAAGTGACGCGAGATGGCACAAAACCATTATTTAAATGGCATCACTAAAAAGTTGTGCAATTATTGTCTTCTTAGAGTGGCAACACTAAAACGTTGCGCAATTTATATTCCTTAGACTGGTAACACCTAAAATGGTCACGCAAATTATATTTGTAAGGGTGGTAACACCAAATAAAAATAAAGTCTTCTTGAATACATATCCGTGTCGACATTTTCTCCAACAACCTAAATTCGCATATATCTACTAAATCACGAAACCAAGCTTTCGAATAATTGAAGCAAACAGCAACTTACTGACGAGCCCTTCCTCCTTCTCCAGCTTGTAGATGGGTTTGCTGCCGCACCTCTCGACGAGCATGCTGGCGACGTAGGCCATGTCGCGCAGCGCGGGCAGCACCGCGTGCAGCGTGGTGTGCACGCGGGACACGTCGAACTCCTCACCGCCCTGCATGCCCTCGGCGAGCGACTCCGGGGGCAGGACCGAGTCGAGGTCCAGGCCCATCATGAAGCAACGGTCGTCGTCAACAATGCCTGATAGTAACGGGCTGTTATACTTCTTATCTTAGGACTAATAAATGCCTAGTGTGCATGCGGAATCCGCAGATAAAAAAAAAATGTTCAGATGTTGTGTAAATGTTTGTCGAATAACAATAAATAAATAGAATAGACTATTATATAGACTAACCCAAAACCGCGTCCACCTTGGCTTCAGAAATAGATATCGCACATAACTCACTGCACTTGCCAAACATCTTATTATTTCATACATGTCTGTCTTTTTAACACCGCAAACGAATCCGACGACAAAATGCCGATGTCTTCCGTGTAGTCAGGCGAAATTGGGGGGACAGAGATAGATATACATACATACTGTTACAAGTTGGGCCACCAACATACCTGTATTTATTACCTGTCTTAGCGTTTGAGCTAATAACTCTTTTGTTTTCTTTGTGTTTAAAATTTGTAATTAGACAATAGCCTGTTTTGTATTGTACTCGTTTATGGCCGTTCACAGGCATATTTACGCAGGTGTGCAGATTGTTTTCTGAAAATGGCGCCGACGCTTGCCTGGTAGATATATGTCATCGGTGCATTATAAAGCAATGACCCAATGCAGAGAAGGGCAGTCAAGCGACGATTACGATACAAGCAAGACGTGTGTACATTCGATAAGCTGTATAGTGACGGACTTTGCGCATGTTATTGAATCGTGCAGTTTATACTGGTTGTATCCAGTTATATTTGTACCTGTCTTATACGTGTTTGTATAGTTCTAATAAATTGTATAGTAATTCCAACGGCATTTTTAATTCGAGTCCCGCACTCGTAACAATACTATTATACAAAAAGTGAAGGAACATGTATGTATCAAGAATGTGTATTGTGGTTTGAACAAGAGATGGCGGTACTATGACTGGAAAACCATAGCCCACCAATCGATGTGTGCGTGAGCGCCAAGCTATCATTTTACCGTACATAAATTGAACAGCTCAAAGTTTGAGCCGGCGCTAAAGGTGCACTTACACGGGCAACTAAAATTGCTCAATACTCGTCAACTATGACGTCACGACTACATCAAGCAATTTAGGGCGATGGCAACATGTAGAGCAACCTGTTGCTGAGATACTGTTTATTATATATAGGTATATATTATTATTTACAAATTAAATCGTTTTTAAATTACATACATACATACATAACTTCACGCCAGTTCCCTTGCGGGGTAGGCACGCACAACAGAGTGCCATTTAGGCTTATTCTTACACACCTCACTTGCCTCTTTGACATTCATAACTCTTGTCATGCAAGCTCGTCTGTTCTTAAGGCACCTGACATCACCTTCTGCTAGTACACGATCAATTTGATCATGGGAGGTGTGTCGTGGCCTTCCACGACTTCTGCATCCATCCACTTTTGCATTGTATATCTGTTTAGTCATTCTTTCATCATGCATTCTTTCCACGTGCCCGAACCACCGGAGCATTCCTTTCCTTACCTTCACCCCGACACTCTCTTTCAGACCAACTCTCTTAAATTAAATTCACAAAATATTCGGGTCGTTTTAGTATTACGAGAAAAGGAAGGTTTGCATTGAAAATCAGCGATGTGTTGGATATTGTGCCGGCACAGCGATAAGCTGAGTGTAAACCTTGTTTTTTTTTTATTGCAGGAGTTCAACAGACAGGCAAACGGCCCACTTGATGGAAAGCGGTTACCATCGCCTATGGACGTTTGCAACACCAAAGGTGCTACAAATGCGCTGCTGCTCTCTTAAAGGAGACTGGAACCCAGTCATTAACGCCGGAACACAACACAAGGTTGTTATGGCGGCATACTCTAGACCAGAGGTGGTCGCCATCCAGTCGGGCAAATGCCCGAGGTGGAACCTGGCTGTGGATTGTTTGATCGCCTCTTACGACAGGCCGCCCGGCCGCAGGAAATTGTATTCTTTCTCCGTTCCTGCACGGATAAAATGGATAATGTTTGCTGAAAATGCGGCGTACAAATTCTCAAAATATGTTTTTATTTTTAAGATACATGTCAGCAATGTAAGTACGTCGCTATTTCTTCAATTATTTTTCACACATAAAAAAGAGGCAATAAAAATTCTGGGAGCTGCATACCTTTAGTCATCGCAGACAGTTCGTTGTTCACGAACTACTGGCTAGCGCGACGCGGACGCGCACATAAGAATTGCTCTATTTCGCTCGCACATCATCCGTCCCGCTCACACACTGTGCTATATATTGTACTAGCTGTACGACTTCTTAATATCGGTACTTAAGCTTACAGTTTCCAAAATTAATTAGTTCACTTTAGTATACATCAGCACTCGACAGTGAATGCTACTCTCTGCCATCTGAAGTATCATTTAACCTCTACCCCCCGCTATTACAGCCAATACGCCGCCCGCGCCGGCCGGTTCCTCACGTGGAAACGAGATGTAGTTATATGTACAAACGAGATAGAAAGAAAATTGTCTAAAAATTTCCAAATCTCGATATATTATTATTTGTACGTCTTTTGAGACCACGGGCCATAAAAATGGCCCGGACATTTGGAGGGCTTGCGTGGGGCCATGGGAAGGCCAACACGTAGAGGCCCCTTGACAAATTTAATGTAAATGTGGCGTGACACTGGCCGGCGATTATCCCTGTTTACACCATACAATAATGCACCCAAGGACAAGCCCCGGCCAGTGTTGGACTATTGTGGGAAATGAGGATCAGAAAGTACCGGGCTATTGGGGTGAACTCTTAGTGGTACTAGGGGTCTGGGAATATGAGGACTATGGCGTCTGCCCGTGGCAACGTTCGGGGAATATTATTATTATTATTATAGGATATTATAGGAGAGTTGGTCTGAAAGAGAGTGTCGGGGTGAAGGTAAGGAAAGGAATGCTCCGGTGGTTCGGGCATGTGGAAAGAATGCATGATGAAAGAATGACTAAACAGATATACAATGCAAAAGTGGATGGATGCAGAAGTCGTGGAAGGCCACGACACACCTTCCATGATCAAATTGATCGTGTACTAGCAGAAGGTGATGTCAGGAGCCTTAAGAACAGACGAGCGTGCATGACAAGAGTTATGAATGTCAAAGAAGCAAGTGAGGTGTGTAAGAATAAGCCTAAATGGCGCTCTGTTGTTCGTGCCTACCCCGCAAGGGAACTGGCGTGAAGTTATGTATGTATGTATGTATAGGATATTCGGCACCTCATATGGCAACATTGACATATGTGGAATATACAGAGCCATTAGAAGCAATATGCACCAAAAACAAACGCCGCACTTTATTGCAATCGCTCCACTCAATTGTCCCAGATTGATCCATTACTGTTGACAAGCAATTATTGCTCAAAATACTTCCCGTGTGAGAGCACCTTAAAAGCTGTGATCAAGCAATTGATCCCAGCATGTCTCGACCACGTGAAATATACGTTCCATAATACATATTGTACACTGTAAACATTTTTAACAGGCTTTTATTAGCTTGACCTGTACGTATCTATGTATGTATGTAACGGATTTTAACAACGTAATTTTCAACAGTTTCGAAACTAGATTTTTATATTTTCAAAGCAGGACAACGTCTGCCGGTACCGGCAGTTATGTATAAATATAATCATGTATATTGTGTGTATAGACATTTGCCTATAATTATTTATGTAGGTATATAAAAACTACTGTGTATATTATTACTATATATACAACCCGCAAGAGTTAACTTGAGACTTCGCTCGGATGACGTAAGCGCGAGGTACTGACGCGTCGATAGCGAGAGCGGTACGAAGGGGAGGTTTGGAAGGTGAGCGCGCATTCCGCTCAGGTCTCAAGTTAACTCTTGCGGATAATACTATTTTCTTATACATTCTTGTCAATATTTAATATATATATATATATATATATATATATATATATATATATATATATATATATATATATATATATATATATATATATATATATACATATATATATATATATATATATATATATATATATACATATATATATATATATATATATATATATAGCTTTCTTATTTTTACTAATAAATACATATCTAATACTAATAAGTAACAGACTATATTTCTTATACGGGTACTTAATGTTATGTGTATATACTTAGAAAGAGGCACTGAAAATCAGTGCTGTATCGAATTAACTTTCGGCACAGCAATATCCGAGTGCCAGCCTCATTTGTCCAACTGCGGCATACAACTTTTAAAATGTTATTATTCTTTTAGATTGAGATCCCAGTCACCCCAGACTTACGTGATTTTAGGAGAGATGAAATTTTCACTATCGGTAGTTTAACATAAACTTAGAAAGGAATGGATACTCGCTAAGCTGAAAGCGGGGCCGTTTTTCAGGTAGCAGCTATCAAAAGTGGAAAATAACCATTTTTTTTTTTTTTTTTGATAACGCAGGGGGAATGTCTTTGGACACCATCCTCGGGTCCTTCGGGGGAAGGGCCAAAATGCAGGCATAAGGCCTGCATCGAGGGTGTGTGGGACTCTCAGCGACCGGTCCTCCACGCTGGCTTCTAAAACGAAGTTGTCGCGAGAAACGGTCGCCAAACTACCCACTAAACCTAAACCTGCGCCCCATTTATAGCGCTTTTACGGGGCGTCATGGGATCTTGTACAGAGTAACTGCACCATGACGCCCCTACACCCTGTAACTGGGTCACCCCGGGGAGCAGAGTGACCCACTTCGTACAGCAGGGGGGGGAAGTCCGCTGTCGCCCCCGTGACAGCGGCCCCCTGTGACGGTAATTATGGGAGGAGAAGATGCGCGTAGCGGCGAAAGGTGGAAAATAACCATGCTAACTTACGTCAAAGTAGCAAGGCTAGTTTTTAAATATGTCATATTTGATATTGTTATAAACAAAGATATACAGTTGCCAGACACTTCCTGTGGGCCATAACTTTTGACAGAGATTTTAAAAAAATGTGGGAACTTACGTCATTTTAGGAAGGCTGAATTTTATATATATTATCAAGTATAATATTTTAAAATATTTTCCAATCTGACGGGCCAAACATCTTCTCATGGTTATTTTCCACCTTTGATAGCTACTACCTGAAAAACGGCCCCGCTATCAGCTTAGAGATTATCCATTCCTTTCTAAGTTTATGTTAAACTACCAATCCTAAAAATTTCATCTTTCCTAAAATCACGTAAGTCTGGGGTGACTGGGATCTTTATCTATTTATTAACCTTATATATTTTGTGTGTGTCGCCTTTGCCAAATAAACGTTTCTAATATATATATAAATGTAATAGCAATAGAAATATCGTAATGTAGAAATAGGAACCTACTACTAGAAATAGGAATAAAAAAGTTAACTCAGCGTCATAAAACTAGAATTAGAAAATAAATATATAGCACTTATATAAGTAACAAAAATATCAATAGAAAATTAAGTCAAGATCTAAATGTAACGGTAGAATAAACTACTAGAAATAACCTACACTGTGTCCTAGTATATATAACTGTTTCGATGTATAGTAAAAACAAAACAGAAATCACTCGGGCATATCTCGTTCGCCTGAGGATAAAGGAGAAAAAAAAAAAAAAACAAAAACGTTTCTGTCTTTCTTTCTTTTCTTCTTTCTATAAAACTCACCAGTTACGTTGGTTTCGAAGTCATGAATGAAGTTGACCTGGCGGCCGTTATCAAACACGGAGATCTTTTCAACAGTAGGGTCTATATCGAACTCCTCGCGCAAAGCGTTCACCAGGTCATCGGAAGTGTCGTCGTCCAGGGCGCTGAACACCTGCATGTCGGGGACGGGAGACCAGCGCAGCGGCATCACGCGATAGTTCGGCTCGATCAGCTGCGGGTCCTGAAAACATAGTGTCAATTCTCCTGAAGTGATAACTTCTTATGGGAGGGTAAACCGCTTCGTTACGTAACGCGTTACGGCGCCAGTCTGTCTGGCTTCCCTTTCTCTCACGCCTACAGCAGCGGTAGGCAGACTCCTCTCTCACTCTAACCTAAAAAGCGAGCCGTATTTCTTCTAATGTACGTATTCAAGAATTGTAACTAAGAATAAAATATATTTCATTAATAAATAACCTTTCCTTACACTATCATATTAATATATATTGACATATAGATATATTGACGGCCTCTGTGGTTGAGCGGGCTAAGCCTTTGCCGGCCTACCTCACTGCAACGCAGAGGCTCCGGGTTCGATTCCTGGTATAGTAAATTTCGGAAAACGTCTTTTCTCCGTTATTTACTATGATCTGGGTGTCTGGGATCGGCCCCAGAGTAGTCCGTTGTATATTACCCATAACACAAGCGTAACTTGCTTAATTTGGGGATTTACAATATGTGTGTTTGTCTGCCGATTATATATATAAAATTTAAATAATAACCTAAGCTTTTCTCAAGTTAAACAATTTCAATATTAAATAGTTCAACTTAGATTAGTTTAAGTTACCACTGCTGTCGGAAGTTCCGCGACGCATGCTTTTTTTTTGTTTTTTAATGTATGAACTCAGCAGACAGGCAGATGGAAAACGGTTACCATCGCCTATGGACATTCGTAACACCAAAGGTGCTATCAATGTGCTGCTACTCTCTTAAGGGAGACTGAGGAGCACAACTCAAGGTTGTTATGGCGGCATAGTCTAGACCAGGGGTGGTAGCCATCGAGACGGGCAAATACCCTACCACCTGACTGTGGGTTGTTCTGTCGCCACTTACGACAGGCCGCCCGGCCACAGGAAACTGTATTCTTTCTCCGTTCCTGCACGGATAGGAACTGACAGCAACTGGCAGACGGCCCACCTAATTTAAAGCGATTACCGTCGCCTACAGACATTTGCAACAGCAGGGCCGAGGCTAACGCCTTGCGAGCCTTTAGGGTGACATAAGAGAGATAGGATAAAGAGGATAGCATTAAAGGGATGAAATAGGGAAGAGAAAAGAAACTGGGCCACTGGAAATCTCACTCATCGTACGAAGCAAAGCTCAAGGATAACCGTTTTACGACGATATTCTGCGAGAGCGTGGTATCCGTGCAGGAACGGAGAAAGAATACAATTTCCTGCAGTCGGGCGACCTGCCGTATGAGGCGACTTAACAACCCACAGCCAGGTGGAGGGAATTTGCCCGACTGGATGGCTACCAACCCTGGTCTAAAGTATGTCGCCATAACAACCTTGAGTTGTGTTCCGGAATTAGTGACCAGGTTCCAATCTCCCTTAAGAGAGCAGCAGCGCATTTGTTGCACCTTTGATGTTACAAACGTCCATAGGCGATGGTAACCGCTTTCGATCAAGTGAGCCGTCTGCCTGTCTGCTGATCTCCTGCAATAAAAAAACGTCACACCGAACGAGCCGGTCCTAAGAGCATGTAAGACAATAATTCCAGCATGGCTCTAACACGTCAAAATTATTGCATTATTGGCTACTTGTTATTCCTGTCTTATTACTCTGTACAGTTTGTACACTTCCAAAGATGCTGGGCTTAATCGTCGTTAACGATGGGTCCCGTTCGAAGGGTGTTGCCAAGCCAAACCACGTGGAGTTGTTGCATGTTGTTTATTAAGGTCATATGATGACCCGAGATGCACAACTTGCCGTGCATAAGTGCCGCACGTAATGGTGATGACTGATGTCAATACGTCGGTTTTTTTTATATATACACTAGCTGTACCCGACCGACGTTGTCCTGCCCTTAGAAATAAATATCTAGAACCCGATTGCAGCGACATTTACCGGGACCAATAGTTAATTTAAACCATTCTTGAATCCACTTTAATAAAAACAAAAATTCATCAAAATAGGTCCCACCGTTTAGGAAGACTTTAGCGGTGCCGCCTACCGGTGGTTCTATAATCTTAACCATCCCGGGACCCACTTGAACAAACACAAAAATAATTTCACCTAAATTTTGGAACCCAATTACAGCTAAATTAATTATTTTACATGTATTTACCAATAAAATAACTCCGACCGAAGCATCTGTTTTAAACGAAATTCAATTTTTTTACATCCTCTTTGACGATATTTGCAGCACGCATTCTGGCAATTCTATGTCAAACGTCATAAGGTTACATTAAAAAAGTTTATATTGTCCAAAGCGCTTTTTTTTTTACAAGGGGAAGTCCATTTGCGGACCCCCCGCCGGGGAGACTTCGGCGGGGGAGTGTGGGACTCGCCGGCTAGAGAAGCCAGAATACCCACTAAAACCCCTTGGTGCCACCTGACGCCATGAGCCGGGGTAACGGGATATGCGTGAGCTTTTCTTCCGCGACCCCGGCTGGCGTGGGCCCACCCCAGCAAGGGGCGGGCCTCTCCGTGCTCGTGTTTGAGAGGGGCGCGCGCGGTGACCGACGCGCCCCCTACTCAGCGGCTTTAGATGCGGGCGACGGCCTTATAGCCTCCCCTGACCGTCACCCGCGCCGCGCGTTCATGGCGACCGGAGGTCCGTGTTCCTCTGGCGCCGAGACCGGTTATTGCGGCGGGAGAGGAGCACGGCTGCTCGCTCTCTCTCCCGCTCCACCGCCTCCTTTGCGGACATGACGGCCTCGCAAAAGGAGGCGACGGCGTCCCATTCGGGTTGGCCCCCGACCATGGCCTGGACCACGGCCGGGAGCGACAGGTCATTTCCGATGGTGGCGCCGAGGACAAGGCGCTCCTCTTCCTAGGCTGGACACTCCTGCAGAGTCTGCAGCGCCGTGTCCTCGACGCTGGCAGTCCAAAGCGCTAAGGTTAGATTAGAAATAATTTTATATTGTGGTTAAGTATTCTTCCATTTTCTGATTTCCCGCGCAACTTTCTTAATTTTTTCTTTCATAAGAACCTTCTCCTGACAATAACAAACACAACAAAAAAAAAATTAGCGAAATCGCTCCAGCCGTTCACGCGCGATGGCGTGACCAAGGGAAATAGTTATTCATTTATAATAGATAATTGTTGATATAATAGTTGAAATCACTGCACTACACCAAAATTAATATTATCGCATCGGTTGAAGTATGAAAACGTTACTTCTCTAGCTGGTTGGCAATTAGTGAAGGTCAAACTAGGGTCACGACTGAATCGGGGTCAAATGCACAAGTCAATCGAATTACGACGCGCCCCTGCGATGCGCGATGTCAATTGACATACGTGTTCAGATAGAATTTCTACACATTTCAAATAACTAGTGGTCGAAATCCGATCATAATAGGTAATTTGTACTTCTATAATCACAGATTTCGCTAAGGCCACACACTGTTAATTTGACTTTAAAAATAAAAATAAAAGTATATATGCGTGTTTGTGTCAAATACATGATAATGTGTATAATGTTTATATTATTGGTTTAAAGAATTTTTTATGCATAATTTCAAAAAAATATTAGCATTCGTCGCTTCTTCTCTATATAAACTATAAGTGTGCGAAATTTCATATTCCTCCGTCCGCACAATTTTCGTAAAAAGGGGTTCAAAGTTTTCGCTTCACGTATTAATATATATAGATTACTTATGACGAGATTAATGGTAAATAAATGAAGCCACGGATGTGGCTCAAGTGGAGATCTAGCATCGCTGACTACTTTTTAGAAAAATGGGCGTGATAACTAGTGATGGGACATTTCACTGATCACCAGTTAAATAGTAGTGATATAAAATAAATCGTGTTTCACTCCAGTTACAAGAATAGGAAAGGATTGTTAAATTTCACCAGAGCGTAGTACAAATTACTTAAAATAGATAGTGAAAATGACAAACGACCCAATTTATTTGAGTAAAATTAAACCTTCTTTAATATGTTAGGCGGCTTTCATTTGCTTGAGTTATTTATAAGACCGCGTAACTTTGTGAGTGCAATGTATTATTTCAATTCTCAGTTCCAATAATCAGTTGCAGTTCTAGTCGTCACTGTGACACGTAGCGAGATTGTTGTTTTATTGTCACATCTAAAATATCACGTGGTGATTTTTCACCGGTGAAACAGCTGTGATAATATGAAATAATTTCACGGCAGTGATCAATATATATAGCTGCTGTATGTTCCATCACTAGTGATGATACTTACGGATGTTCATATAAATAATAATAATAACATCCCATAAACGTCTTGTTGCTGGGCTCGAGCCTCTCACTGTAGGGGAACGGACAATATAACCGCCACGCTTGTCCAAGGCGTCTTGGCAGGTTTGACACATCGGTTACCTCGATGTGCAGGTTTCATCACGATGTTATCTTCACCGTTGCTAGCACGTGGTATTTATAACAATATACATAAAGGTCGAAAAACTGCCTAATAGGTGCATGCCGGCTAGGATTCGAACCCGCGCCCTTTGAGCATGGGACGCGTGCGCTAGCCATTACGCTACGACGACTTCTGGCTGGATGTTAATATAATTTTTCACAATAGAACTGTGCGTATCGAGCCCTTACCGCCAGTTTATCGTAAGCGACATTTGGACTTAGGTAGATTTTTTGTTGCAAAATGTATTTTATTTTAAACTATAATTTTGCTTGAAGACTTTCAGTTTTAGTTAGTATAGACCTTACTGAATTAAAAAGTGAGTCTTTTAAAAACATTAAAATTTAACGCCATTTGTATTTAAATCTTTTAGGGTTAATGTCACAAGACTTGCGTGTAGTGTCCCACCTGTCAAACACACCCGATTTTTCGGTACACAGTATTTTAAGTTAATTAATTAATTCTCCCAAATGAGGGAGGCATTTCCTGCTAATAATATAATTTCGAATAAAGTTTTTCCCTAATTATTATTACACATACAATGTGACAAATGGTTAGATGTATTCGTTGTACATTACATTGTATGTAATGTACAACGGATTACTCTGGGGCCAGTGCCAAACACCCAGACCATAGTAAATAACGGAAAGTTCGTGTTCAAAATTTACCATGCCAGGTATCGAACCCAGAGCCTCTGTGTTGCAGAGAGCTCGGCCGGCAAAGGCTTGCCCCACACAACCACAGAGGCCGTCATATAATACGGTTATTCAAATGAAATGTTGCCATCTATCAATTTTGTGCTAATAATTTGTGATAAACATTTTCTGCATGTCCAAGAAGAAAATGGTTTTTGGTCTGTTGGCATTTTGTTATTAAGAAATATATTAAATTAACTTAGACAAAAATACAAACCATTTTAGTAGAAATGGGAATAGAACAGAAGCCCTTGTAGTGGTGAACAGCATTGCCTCTCAAGTACTGCCGGTAAAGCATCAAACCACTGGTGATACCGGTGATGGCTACCAGGAGTGCAGTTATTGAAATACAGACAACAGCAGCTGAGGAACGCTTTGCCGGAGTCCATGTCGGAGCTTGGTGGATTTCAATCACCTCCTGTTGAGACAAAGAAATAATTTTACATATTAACTTATTGTGATAGCACATACACATATATTCACAATAGTTATTTTTAAATAGACACTATCAAATAAATGTTTTTGTTCGACTTTAGATTCTCACACCCTGAGTCGGGGAGAGGTGGCTGCTACTTAGATATTTTGTACACGAATTTTAAGTAGTAAGTGAGCGAAGTGGGTTTGGGGGAAGGTATACTTACCCTTCCTGCAACCTCTATAATCTGGAGCTCTTGAAATATTAATTTTCGGTAAACATAACCTCACCTATTTTTTCACTAATATTATTACGTTGAGTGGTGAAAGGACGCGACCAATGACTAGAACAGTGATTTTGGTTAGGTTAGCTTCAGACCAAAGCGCACGAGCCGAGCGAGCGAAACGAGCGTGTCGCGGTTGCGGCCAGCGATTGTCAGATCCGACTGGTAACCATCTACGATTTATTTTATATACCTGGCTTATAATTTCGCCTCTATGGGCCGCCATTTTGAAAATTTTCATGGTTACTCTTGTAGTGTATATGAATGTGCTCTGTTGTTACTTCTTAATTTTTGAATGACTTACACTGTTTTTTGGGTCTTTTTCTGTTGATTACTAGCTTTCTTTTAGACTTTGAAAGGATTGTTCAACTTTAGACCTATGATATAAGTACATTATTAGGGAAAAAATAAGTGAGGATGTTTATTAAAAAAACCATAGTGGTTGTAGTAGGGGTAAGTACGCCTCCCCTCCCTCCCCACTTCACCACTCCGATCCCTAAAATTCGTGTATCAAACACCTCTAGATTTACCGAGAGGGGTGTTGAGTGGGGATGGAAGGTATACGGCAGTCACCTCCCACCAATCTGGGTGCCATAGATGCATTTTTTTAAATTAAAAATATGAAGTAGCCCAGGGGTATTTGGTAAAAATTTCATAGTAAGTTCCCTTGATAAAGTAGAATTAAGGGTTAGAGAATGAGTCCTACATGCATGGTTTAAAAAAAACGTTCACATTTCCAGTTGCTGGAGATGTGTTTTTTAATAGGGGGATATTGGCTATTTGGTACTTTCAAACCATTACCCATTGCCAGACATATTTTTAAAATTAAAAAAATAGAGGGTATGGGGTTCTGTGGTAATTTGTTTTATATATATATATATATATATATATATATATATATATATATATATATGATGATGAATATCTTGTGAACTCTTAATTTAATCGCCAAAACATAGGGCACCATTTTCATAGAACAGTTAATTTCCTACAAAAATTTATATTGTGCATTTTATAATAGTCATTTATTGCAGAGTTAAAAAATTCATAAACAAAAATGAAATTTGTCTTAAAATAATCAAACTTAAATCTTCAATATCATTCAAATAGTGAGTCTTACAGAAAAAATATAAGATACTTTTTATGTAGAGCATTAAATTTCCTACAAAATTCTTTGAGAACATTTTTCTGTACAATTAATTAATGATGAGGTATGATTTTTTTTCTATTGCACTGAGAAAAAAATAAAAAACTATCATGCGGAGGATCTTCCTATTAAAATTAAGAGCTCATATTTGGTGAGAATTTTTTTAAGGTGTCTAGCAACCCATATTTCCGTGTCACTTGTAAAAAAAAAAGATTTTTTGACCCACCCTAATATATAGCTATTATCTATGGTCATTTGTACCAAAATAAGTCGAGCATTATAATTAATCTTTAAAAAAAACGCAGTATTGTTTATTGTAAATGTTCCGCCCATTGAACACTATAATGAAAATTAGCTATAAAATAATGCTCAAATAAAGAAAAAGGACAATAACTGATCTAATGAAAAAGAAAAGACAATTTAAGACTACAATGGTTTTTCAATAAGTACTACTATATGTAGGTACTATTCTAAAAATAGAGAATATAATTACAAATTTGTATAATAGGAATACAATAGTTTTTGTTGAAATATTAAAACGTACTTCGTCGCAGTTATTTACATGGATCAATGGTGTCTTCTTTATATTTAGGCTTGGCTTCGTTAAAATAGTCATCTTTAAATAATTTCAGTAATATGCTTGAAGTGATTCGTTATTTCCACCACTTTAACACGAATTACATTCAGATGCGACAAACGCAATTTAACGCAAACTCGCCAGAAAATCTCATCAATAACTTACTAACGATGTTGCTATAATTGAAAATTATTATATTGTTAGATTTTTTTACACTGGTATGTCTTAATGGTGATAGTCGAATATTTAAATAGTATATATAAAAGAATTTTTAGACGAATAGTAACTGCAATCACTACTAACGTCTAGATTGTTTATGGCAGTTTGACAGAAAAAAGAAAGAAATTTGGAGGAGGAAACGGACGATTGTGATTTCGTAGTGTAGAAAATTCTGTAAAAATAGAGGTTAATGAATCACCAACGCCTAGAGTGCCGTTAAATCATGTTTAATTAGTTTATTCAATCATTTTATGTTAATCCTTTGTTTCGTTGTGTAATTACCACGTAAGAACCGAAAGTGCGACTACAAAAATAAAATGGCGACTGATCAAGCGAAAAACCGCATGCACGTCTTCAAGAACACTGGCAAAGATGTCGACGTAAGTACAATAATACCTAAACCATCCTTGAAATGCTTAAACATAATGTTTCGTTATCAAAAGTAGCTCACTGACGTTGCTCACGTGTGGTTTTCCAGGAAATGCGCAGGCGGAGAAATGAAGTGACAGTGGAACTTAGAAAGAACAAAAGGGATGAAACATTACAAAAGCGTAGAAATGTGCCTGTCGGCTACTCTACAGACGAAGAGGAAAGTGACAGAACTCTGGCTTCTACAGACCTTAAGCAGTTGGTGATTAACGCTGCGAATGGTGAAAATCCAGAGTTACAGTTGGCTGCGGTGCAACAGTGCAGGAAATTATTATCCTCAGACAAAAACCCACCCATCGACGAACTTATAGCCGCCGGAATCCTACCTATTCTTGTGCAATGTCTCTCTAGAGCCGACAACCCCACATTGCAGTTTGAAACCGCTTGGGCCTTAACGAATATAGCATCTGGCACATCGGCACAGACTAACAAAATTGTGCATGCTGGAGCTGTGCCTGTTTTCCTACAGCTGCTCATGTCTCCCCATGAGAATGTTTGTGAGCAATCAGTGTGGGCACTGGGTAACATTATTGGCGATGGACCGGTGCTGCGTGACTTTGTCATTGAGCTGGGTGTGGTGAAGCCCCTGTTAAACTTCATCAAGCCAGACATACCTATATCGTTCCTTCGTAATGTCACTTGGGTGATTGTAAACTTGTGCAGGAGTAAGGACCCCCCACCACCAGTCAAGACGATCCAAGAAATTCTTCCAGCTCTCAATGTGCTCATTATGCATAATGATATAAATGTGAGTAGATCTTTTATTTTCTAATAAATAAAAAGACAAACCATGAGAATTTTAATATTAAGAACAATGTACAGTAGAGTCACTAATCCGGCAGTAATAAAAACTAGAGGGTGCCAGTTTATTGGATTATATAGAAAAATTAATAAAATGTACTTAAAATAAAGCATGTTGCCTGTGTTCTAGGCATATTTAGCTACCTACATTATTTTCAACTTGAAAACAATATGTACTATTGTAATAATTTTTGAGGTTATACTGATGCTGATGCGTCAAGTGCAGAACAAGAGTAGGAGACATGAGCGGAAGGTGCCGGGTTATTGGACACATCAGACTACTAAAGTGCCGGATTAGTGAGACTACTGTATTAACAAAATGAGATTTAAAAATCAATCATTTGCTTGGTTGAAATATTTAGAGTTTGAGTAACAAAGATATGTCTTTGGACTAACAATTAAAGCTATCTAATGCCCCTGCTCCACCTGCATAAATATTCTCTTCTCTCTGTGTTTGGCCAATTTTATAACTATTCGGTATTTAATTGTATATTGTTTTGTATTCATGGCATTTCTGTTGAAACATACTATCAATAATTTGTGACTGTAATATATTTTTTTTTTTGTCACATTTCAATATTTGTCTGAATACTACGCATTATTCGACCAAATAGTTAAAAAAGTAGGTATGAATAGAAACCAAATACTTGTGGCATCTCTAGTTATATCATGTTGACAATGAACTGCATTTGTGTATATACATCATAGGCCCTAAAGCTGTGTTTACTTTGAAGAATCACTTAGTGAAATTAATACATATCTAGATATACTGGTAGGCTTAAGACAGCATAAAGTTCCACTTTATGTTGATACTTGTCTTGTTCATTGTAATATGAATCTGTCAAAATCCTCTGTAGGGCCTCAGTTATAACAATGTGACATCTCAAATGACGCATTAAACCTAACAGTGACATTATCCCAAGTGTAGCGGTGACATCTTAGAAATAACTGAAATGAGACTTGATTTCATTTGTGGCTTATTGCCTATAAGAAAAAATATGGTTTGCAAACAGTACATGTTGAGGTCTTTGACTTCTAAATTAGGTGTTAATAATAGACATTGTAGTCATGTTTATTTTCTTTGTGACATAGTCATTATTTATTTATCTAAGATCTTTGTTAAGACAATGACTGATTTGAGAGTTTTATTAAAAAACTAGGATGTGCCCACAGCATTCCCAAAAGACAATGTACCGCGGTGTTTAAAAATGAATGTAAGCTATCGTTTTAGTGAAAATGGTCGAAAGAAGCCAGTTTTTATGCACCTGAATAACTATAAACCGCTTCTGAGAATACTTCCGTGGGATTCCCTAGATAAATATAACACATTCTATTACATAAAACTTGCTGTCGGTCAGTGAGAAAATCGCATTGGAATTCAATTGTTTTTTTTATTGGTTTGTTTAAAATCATTACCAGAGAAATTCCCGCGGGATAATTCTAAGAAAGCTGTAGTATATATCATATCCTTTATTCAACAATGTTGCAGGAATCAGACCATAGAATTATGAAGTTACTTCACATATATTTTTAAAACAAGATCTTTTTATTTGTCTCATGATAAATGAATTATTATCAGCCACTTTGGGTTCCTTGATAACTTCAAATAATCTTATCACATTTTGAGTAATTTATTAAGTTTTTGTTTTTGTTATAAAAAAAGGTGCAGTTTTTGTAAGTTTTGTGATTATACATAAATAAAAAATAATCAAATACAATGCAAGAAAACTCAACTTATTTGTATTGTATTCTACTCATAGTTCCTCAAGACTATATGTAGAATACTGAGCCTAGATCACCGTCTTCTATGGGTAAGGTGCCCAGAAGGCTGGCTATGTTTCCTTGGTGGATCGCCATACTGATCCGTTGGCCGAGGTAAGCACCAGCCCTCTGATCACCTGAAGAATCAATGAGTCGTTTCGATAAATTTTGGTAGAGGCTCATGGCCTCAGGACAGCAAATGCCAGGATCATATACGTAAATTATAATTTAAAAAGAAATCAAAACTGTAATTGCAGAAGTGTTTGTGTTGCAAAAAGTAAGTTTAGGACGGATTTTTCAATCATCTGGTAAAAGTTATCAGTGGATTAAGTAATAACTTGACTTAATTCAAAACTGAAACAATTCAACTGTTTAATTCATGCAGCTGTCATTTTTCTTATTCTGTATTATATTTTATGAATAACTTTTATCTGGTGATTGCAATTTCGACCCTCATTGCGACAAGAATTTGCTTTATGTTAATCTTCTATTATTTTACCTCTGTGTAATACAACATCAACTTTATCCTTAGTTTGATCCACGAATTGACTCCTTCCCTTCCTGCTCCTTGCTCCCACTTTCAATTCATGTGCATAAGTACCTAGGCGTCTTGTCATAACTTCCCTTATGGCATCTTGCTCCCACTTTCAACTCGTGTGCAAAAGTAGGTGTCTTAACTTCCCTTCTCGCTCCTTGGTCCCACTTTTGATTCATGTGCATAAGTAGGTGTCTTGTGCTTCTCTTTTACCATATTCAGTACTTCTTTATTAGTTTTTTATCCTTTCCAATTTATTATCTCCATTTGTCCAAAAATATCCTTAATATGGAACAATATTGAAGTAAAAATTAATAAGGTTCTTGACAATAGGTAATATGTATGTTACATATATCCAATATCCAGCGTTAATTCATCAACTTATTTTATAAAACAATAGTGTCAATAAAAAAATGTTAGACATATTTCTAAAACTAATCTTTTCCACACATGAGATTGATGATGAAAGAAACTATGTAACTCTATTTTGGGTTAGACATTTATTAGCTCATCATCTGTGCAGAAACGGAGAAAGAATACAATTTCCTGCGGCCGGGTGGCCTGTCGTAAGAGACGACAAAACAACCCACAGCCAGGTGGTAGGGTATTTGATCGACTGGATGGCTACCACCCCTGGTCTAAAGCATGTCGCCATAACAACCTTGTGTTGTGTTCCGGCATTAGTGACCAGGTTCCGGTCTCCCTTAAGAGAGCAGCAGCGCATTTGTAGCACCTTTGGTGTTACAAATGTCCATAGGCGATGATAACCACTTTCCATCAAGTTGACTGTCTGCCTGTCTGCTGAACTCCAGCAATAATAAAATAAATAAAAAAATAGCTTTGCCATATAGCCTGGAAATGTGGCCAGCATTAGGAATGCTCCTCACAGTGACCTGAAATTAATTGTTTATGATAGTTTTATTTATTTTTAGGTTCTTTGTATAGTGTTTTAGATGTTGTAAATACTTATAAAAACTTACAACATTTCCCAATGTTATGTTAAAATTAAAAAATAAGCAAATTACTCATTTTGATGGTCTTTGAGTGAGAGTGACCCATAACACAAGCGTAACTTGCTTAATTAGGGGATATACAATATGTGTGTTTGTCTGTGGTTTTTTATTTTGTTTTTGGTATTTTATTTATACATGTGTGTTTATATTGTCTTCACAGATCCTAGTAGACACAGTCTGGGCCATAAGCTACTTAACAGACGGTGGCAACGATCAGATTCAAATGGTCATCGATTCGGGAATAGTTCCCAAGCTGATCCCGTTGCTCTCACACAAGGAGGTGAAGGTGCAGACCGCAGCACTGAGGGCGGTCGGCAACATCGTCACGGGAACGGACGAGCAGACACAAGTTGTGCTCAATTGCGATGCGCTATCGCATTTCCCCGCCTTATTGTCGCATCAGGTTAGTTTTGTTCTATAAGTTCATTAAATTTACATGTACAATGTACACTCACGGAATTAAAATGTTCGTCACCTTAAAGTCAACTGTTGCTTGCACGAGTACAAGAACGACAGTCAACATTTTAATGAATGGTACGTTTATAAAATACTAGGGGTCCATGAGACGTCCGCGTGGATTATTTCCTTTAATTTTTGAATCCTAAAACATATTTAGCCTAGGTTACTACTTATAACATTAGCTATCTGCCAGTGAAACTCATCAAACTCAGTCCAGCTGTTTCAGAGATTGCCAGAACATCCAAACAGACAAAAATGTTTAAAATTGATTTTTTGATATAGGTACCATATATACTTTCATATGCATTTAGTAAGAAGCTGTTATTGTAAGTTACAAAAAGACACTTAATTTTATTTTGTATGTATAGATAGAAACGTGATAAATAAAACTGCTATGTTGTCAATGACAGACGCTGAGATTAACAATAAGAAACAAAGAGAATATAATCACTACACGAACAAATAAAAAGGTTTTACATCTCTAAAATAAAAAATAAAAATATATATAAAAATGGCGATACGCATGAGAGACAAGACGGTGGTCCAACACCTAATGGAGGGCCATTAATCCCCCTCCTAGACCATCCATCATCATCAACACCAACTGAAAATTTTTCATGTCACAACAATTAAACAATAAATTATGACACCACACAAAGTCAAACACATAACTAACAATAAAACTTATGCACATACTCAAACCAACGCGCACTACCACCGCATTGCATTACACGCACACTCCACTAACAAACCAAGACACACAAAGAGCCTAAAAATTAATAACCCAGGCACAGAAAAGAAAAAACCAACACACATGGCCAAGGCCAACACTGCACATGCACTTCCTCACAACACCAGCATGTAACAGATACACTCTACATTAGTATAAGTTTAGTATTAAAAATAGGATAAATTAATATAATAAGTTAATCTTAAGTTACACCATAACATATAAATCACTAAATTAATGTAACAAAAGTAAACAATAAGCGTGTATGGACTCTAAAATTTTTCATAGAAATTAAGTAGTAAAAAAAGGTACGGAACTCGAGTCCGTAGAGATGTTAATAATAATTAAAAAAAAAAACATCTAAACGATCTTAGACAAGATAGAAAATCAAGCAACTTTAATCTAAGTAATTTTTAACTTTATTGTCAAACGGTTAAACATAATTTTCTGTGGAATAGTCTGTTCTGTGACTTAGTTTGAAGAGATTAATTTGAAAACTGGCGAACTTTTTTATTCCGTCACTGTACATATGTTTGTATAAACTGTTTGATTTCGCAGCACTGTCCAATATCTATTATATAATATCTATATCTATTTTGTCCATAATCTGCCAGCTGCCATCAAAATTGCGGCGCCAGAACCAAGAGAATTATATCGTCTCTTTTACTCTAATACAAATTCTATCTAGTTAGAGAGAGAAAGCATCAGTTCAACGTTCGTTTCAATTATCTGTATTTGACCACCAATTTGTGGTGCTTTCCTATAGGCTGTGTGTGACAGTTCGGCAACAAATTTGTGGTGGTTCCATCTTAAAAGGTTAATATAATAAGAAGAGATCTCTTAACCCTTCAGCTCTTCCAAAAGCCGCAAGACTAACACTATCATCGTACTATATCGTAATATTCCTAGAAAATATACCCATTTCATACAAATCCTATATAAACAGAGTGAGACAACAAGACAAAACCGATCACGTGCACTAACACGATCTGCACATGTCTGTCACATGTGCTAATAGTGAGTTGAAGAGTTAATCAGTAAACTTTTATGTGGTAGACCCATTACGTTGATCACAGTTGATTAGTGTGATAGCACGCTTTCTCAGAATATTGGTGTAAGATAATTAGCGAGTTGGTCATGTTTTGTAAATGAGTGAAATTTCCGATAGGGCACTTCTCCCTTCCACTGTCTCATCTCTTACTACACACATAAAATATTTCATCAAAATCGCTGAAGGCGTTCTCAACTTATGCGCGTACATACATTTCTACGATTCATTTTTGTATATAAAAGATATGATCGGTTTTGTGTTGTTGTCTCACTCTGTTTATATAGGATTTGTATGAAATGGGTATATTTTCTTGGTATATTACGATATAGTACGATGATAGTGTTAGTCTTGCGGCTTTTGGAAGAGCTAAAGGGTTAAGAGATCTCTTCTTATTATATTAACCTTTTAAGAGGGAACCACCACAAATTTGTTGCCAAACTGTCACACACAGCCAATAGGAAAGCACCACAAATTTGTGGTCAAATACAGATAATTGAAACGAACGTTGAACTGATGCTTTCTCCCTCTAACTAGTTCATCCCCTATAAATAATAATAATAAAGCCTTTATTACTGTTAACTTTATTTACAACATTGTTTAACTATTTGATAAATACTAACTGCAATAACTTTTGTCTTATTATAATTTTTCCTCTTAATTATGCTTCTGTCAACAGATTGGCATTGACTGACATAGGTCCCCTCCCAGTTTTTCCATGTTTGTCTATTTCTTATGTATTTTGAAATATTGTATATGTGTATATATATGACTATGTATGTATGTATGTATTTGTATATTTAATTCTTAAATTAGTTTTGAGTATTTATATATCTATTGCCTTTTTCTTGCACCACCTACGTCGCCTGGTTCAAATTTCTGATTTAGATTGCCTGGAAGAGATCGCTTTGAGCGATAAGGCCGCCTATTTTATTGCCTAGAAAATATTGTAAACTAGCGGTCCCGGCAGACGTTGTCCTGCCCTGGAATAATAAAAATCTAGGATCCGATCTCAGCGCCACCTACCGGTTCCAATTGTGAGTCCAAACCATCCGGGGACCCACTCAGGCACACATAAAATATTTCATCAAAATCGTTGAAGGCGTTCTCATTTTTATATATAAAAGATATGGTCTGTTTATAGAGTCTCTAGAATATAGAGTCTCTCTCGCCGCCGCCGCCGTTGTCCCCCCCCCCCCCCCCCCCCAATCTCTCTCTTGCTTTTCGCAACCCTAATTTCCCTGCAGTGTTAGGTCATCTTCCCATTGTTTAATTCGTCATCCCCTCAACATAATTCTAAATATCAGCTACGCCCATGGTGTTTTAAACGTGTATGAGCGATAGCAACCCGTTTCCGTTAGCTTGCGCCTGCGTATTTGCTAGATTTGCATTAAAAAATCACAAAACTAAACTACCCAAGACCTTGTTACTAAAATAACTTGTCTTACCACACTAATTTATTACTCTGCGTGAATCTATTTACATTACCCTATGAGTCGAGTATATGTTTATAATAACATATTATTTATTCACATGCAGAAAGAGAAAATCTGCAAGGAGGCAGTATGGTTCCTGTCGAACATAACGGCCGGCAACAAGCATCAGGTGCAGGCTGTCATTGACGCCGGGCTGCTGCCCAAGATCGTGGAGAACCTCAGCAAAGGCGAGTTCCAGACCCAGAAGGAGGCCGCCTGGGCCGTCTCCAACCTGAGCATAAGCGGAACCAAGGAGCAAGTGGCCACCCTCATCAACTGCGGCGTCATACCGCCCTTCTGCAATCTACTCAGTTGCAAGGACACGCAAGTTATTAACGTAAGTCACGCTTTCATTAGTGTAGAAGTCTGAAAAGCACCCCACGCTTTTTTTTACAATAAAATCATTTTTTCTTACACTATTTTTAATTCAAATTTATAAAAATTTATTTTCTATTTTTTAGTTGGATTTTCTAAAAAGCGTATTTTTTAGTTTTTTTAAACTATTATTTTTTTAGGTGTCTGTCTGTATCGGATATGCTATTTAAAATTTCGAATTGTAAATTTTGTAGAAAATCCCTATTAATTAATTAATATTATAAATGAGAAAGGAAATCTGTCTGGCTGTCTGTTCCGTTTTCACGAGAAAACTACTGGACCGATTTGGCTGAAACTCAGTATATATATATATTTTTTCGATGCCGAGGATGATGAACATAGGATATTTTCAACCCGAAAAATGGGATAGTTTCCGGGTTAAAAATATATTTGTCTCTCTGTTTGTTATACTATTACGGAATAACTATTGTACTGATTCCGCTGAGATTCGGTATATATGTAATTTTAATACTGAGGATGGACAAGAGATATTTTTCATCCCGGATAATGGGATGGATTTATGTATAGGTTATCCTAAAAAGTGGGATGGTTTTGGTTTTTTTTTGTGATTTACCATTTTCGTCGTTTTGGTTATGTTGGTCATTTCTGTAATTTTGTTCATTTTTATCCTTTTTATCCTATTTGTCATTTTTGTTCTTTTTGTCCTTGTAATTTTGTCTAAATGTAGTTTTAATACCGAAAATGGATAAAAACTCACGCTAGGAGGGTGGATGGATAGTTTGCGATATAAAATTAATTAAATTTTCGGAGTGCAAATAGCACTAACATAGAAATTTAGTACAATGTAACCTGTATTAACGCCTGCTCTTTAAACAAGAAGTATGCAGTAGAGGTTGACCCCGCGGGGTAAACTAATATTGTATATATTTTAGTTATCCTTCAAGTCAATTTAATTTTTACTAGAGTTATTTTTATGTTATTTATTTGTTGTTATTTGCCAGGTGGTAGGGCATTTGCCCGACTGGATGGCTACCACCCCTGGTCTAAAGTATGCCGCCATAACAACCTTGAGTTGTGTTCCGGCATTAGTGACCAGGTTCCAGTCTCCCTTAAGAGGGCAGCAGCGCATCTGTAGCACCTTTGGTGTTTTAAATGTCAATAGACGATGGTAACCGCTTTCTATCGAGTGGGCCGTCTGCCTGTCTGCTGAACTCCTGCAATAAAAAAAAATAAAAAAAAATGTATTGTCTCCACCTAAACAAATAATAACAGCATGGCAAACTATGGCATTGCTCCCCCAATAAGCTTAATAAATGATATTTCAATGGTATATGTTTGAAGTCCTGATATTTTAATTATGCTGCGGTGTAGAGTTGCTTAGAATGCTCTTGCTAGGTCTTGAAATTGTAGCCGATAATATTATGATGTCATAACAAATGAATATGATGTTAATATTCAATTTATTTAAAGTGAATTTACAAGTTGATTAAGCACTAAGCATGTAATTAAGGTTACAGGAAAATAAATAATAAATAATAAATATGTATGAGCTTTTGTGAATTCTGTGCCGAATATTAAATGTGTGTAGACACAGGAACGGAGGATATCCAAAAAATTAGAGCGTTTTTTTCTTGTACAATTCGTTACGCTGGTAAATCTTTAAATGTATATTATTGAAGTAATCAAGTATGAAGTGACTTAAAGTTAGTAAGTTCTATCCGTGCAGAAACGGAGAAAGAATACAATTTCCTGCGGCCGGGCGGCCTGTCGTAAGAGGCGACTTAACAACCCACAGCCAGGTGGTAGGGCATCGCCCGACTGGATGGCTACCACCCCTGGTCTAGAACATGCCGCCATAACAACTTTGAGCTGTGTTCCGGCATTAGTGACCAGGTTCCAGACTCCCTTAAGAGAGCAGCGGCGCATTTGTAGCACCTTTGGTGTTGCAAATGTCCATAGGCGATGGTAACCGCTTTCCATCCAGTGGGCCGTCTGCCTGTCTGCTGAACTCGTGCAATAAAAAATTAAAAAAAGTGACGTTTTATCTGTCACTGTCAATGTGACGTGTGACGTTTACGTATATTGTGTCGTTGTTCTTGTCGAAGGCAACTATCCAAAATGTCAGATCCGGAATTGCGTATTGTGTCTGAATAATGTGCTTCACGGATGTTTGGAGTACTTAAAAATAACACAATAGTATATTCAGCAAATGTGTATTTTGCATCGAAAGTATAATGCTTGTGTTATGAGTAATACGCAACGGACTTTGCTAACATTCGAACAGAACAATGAATGAAATGGTTGATTCTGTTATTCACCCTACTATACACTTTCTAGCAGGTTATTTTACTTTTGCCAGGTCGATCACTGACCAATTAGTGATCCCCTAAAGAGTTACCAATTCCATCCCTATTAGTATTATAAATGGGATAGTAACTCTGTCTGTCTATCTGTTCCGTTTTCACGGAAAAACTACTGGACCGATTTGGCTGAAACTCAGTATATATATATATATTTTTTCGGTGCCGAAGATGAACATAGGATACTTTTTATCCCGAAAAATGGCATAGTTTCCGGGATAAAAATATATTTGTGTTACTATCTGTTATGCTTTTACGGAAAAACTACTGGACCGATTTAGATGAAATTCGGTATATATGTAATTTTAATATCGAGGGTATAATACGAGGGATACCTTTTATCCCGGATAATGGGATAGATTTATATAAAGGTTATCCCAAAAAGTGGGATAGGTTTATTTGTGATTTTCCATTTTCGTCATCTTTGTCCTTTTTGTTTGAGTTGTCTGTTTTTTCCTTTTGTCCGAGTTGTCCAATTAGTCCGATTATTCCTTTTGTCCGATTAGTCCTTTTGTCCGTTTTGTCCGATTAGTCATTTTGTCCGATTAGTCCTTTTGTCCGATTAGTCCTTTTGTCCGTTTGGTCCGATTAGTCCTTTTGTCCATTTTGTCCGTTTTATCCGATTAGTCCTTTTTTCCGTTTTGTCCGATTAGTCCTTTTGTCCGTTTTATCCGATTAGTCCTTTTGTCCGTTTTGTCCGATTAGTCATTTTGTCCGATTAGTCCTTTTGTCCGTTTTATCCGATTATTCCTTTTGTCCGTTTTGTCCGATTAGTCCTTTTGTCCGATTAGTCATTTTGTCCGATTAGTCCTTTTGTCCGTTTTGTCCGATTAGTCCTTTTGTCCGTTTTGTCCGATTAGTCCTTTTGTCCGTTTTGTCCGATTAGTCCTTTTGTCCGTTTTGTCCGATTAGTCCTTTTGTCCGTTTTGTCCGTTTTATCCGATTAGTCCTTTTGTCCGTTTTGTCCGATTAGTCCTTTTGTCCATTTTGTCCGTTTTATCCGATTAGTCCTTTTGTCCGTTTTGTCCGATTAGTCCTTTTGTCCGTTTTGTCCGATTTGTTCTTTTTGTCCTTTTTTCGTTTATGTAGTTGTCATAGACGAGGGATAGATAAATATAGCTATCATGATTTGAAATAAAAGTTGAAAGCTTGGATAAGACCAATCATTTCTCAAGTTTATAGATATAAAAATTCATCGTTTATAAATAATATTATATTATATAAACAAAAATGAAGAATTATAAGTGATGGTGTTTCAGGTGGTCCTCGACGGTTTAAGCAACATGTTGAAAATGGCCGGAGACAATGCGGAGCAAGTGGCCAACATGATCGAGGAGTGCGGGGGCATAGACAAGATTGAAGCGTTGCAGAGTCACGAGAAGGTGGAGATCTACAAGATGGCCTATGATATTATCGAGCAATACTTCGCTGGAGAGGTTCGTAACAAGCAATAATTGAATGAATGAATTAATGAATGTTCTTTATTGCATACATAAGTTACATGTACAATAGGAGGTCTTATCGATATCGTCCAGACCATTTTTACAATTATTAAAAATAATGGAAAAAAATTAACATAGATTATAATACAAAGAGAAAATTAAATTAAACGTCAAAAAGAGAAAAACTAATATTGATACGCATGTGTTTATTAGATTCCTAAATATTTTAATTTCAGTGTGTTTATTTAGCTTTAGTCAGAATTATATATATATATATATATATACCACTTTTATCTAATATATATATGTATATGACGGCCTCTGTGGTTGAGCGGGCTAAGCCTTTGCCGGCGTACCTCACTGCAACGCAGAAGTTCCGGGTTCGTTTCCTGGTATAGTAAATTTCGGAAACGTATTTTCTCCGTTATTTACTATGGTCTGGGTGTCTGGGATCGGCGCCGGAATAGTCCGTTGTATATTACCCATAACACAAGCGTAACTTGCTTAATTTGGGGATATACAATGTGTGTGTTTGTCTGCCGATTATTATAAAAAAAAAGTATACTAGATTTATCGTATCTAGAGAAGTATACTAGATTAATCCTTTAGTGAAATTGGCATATGTCCAAATATACTAGTACATTTAGTATTAAAAATAGGATAAATTAATATAATAAGTTAATCTTGAGGTACACCATAACATATAAATCACTAAATTAATGTCACACACAGTAACAAAAATAAACAATACGCGTGTATGGACTCTAAAATTCACGTCAGAAGTAGCTACGGTGAACCTGCAGCCCAACACCCCTTAGCCACTCACACCCATGTTGCCCCTGTATGGCATTTTTTGGGGCCCATGCAGGGAGTGGCGAGTCACCGTCTGCCCATTTTTCCATGTTCCCTAAACATTGCGACGGGCAGACGCCATAGTCCCCTTCCCAGACCCCCAGTACCACTTTCATACAAATTTCTCCCATTAAGAACAAAAGCATTAGGTGCTAACGCAAGCCCTCCAAATGTCCGGGCCATTTTTATGGCCCGTAGTCTTCCAAGACATACATTTTATAATAGTAAAAAAAATATATATATATATACTAGTACTCCCCTATCTCCAGAATGTGTAGAATTCTCAACAGTAGCAGTGATGTTACTGACATTCACTTTGACTCCAAAAAATCATTTTATAAAAAGATTCGTTTAGCCTACCGCCAACTTGTTCATTTTAATTTTGAAATGTGACGTCACAGAATTTAGGACCCCCTCCCAGCCCTTGTCACATTTCGACACCGAACATGTGGCCCGGATTTTTGGAGGGCTTGCGTGGGGCCATGGGAAGGCCAACACGTAGAGGCCCCTTGACAAATTTAATGTAAATGTGGCGTGACATTGACCGGCGATTATCCCTGTCTACACCATATAGTAATGCACCCAAGAACAAGCCCTGGCCAGTGTAGGGCTATTGTGGGAAATGAGGACATAAAGTACCGGGCTGTTGGGGTGAACTACTAGTGGCAGTAGGGGTTTGGGAATATGGGAAATTTGACGTCTGCCCGTCGCAATGTTCGGGGAACGTGCAAAAATGGGCAGACGGTGACTCGTCACTCCCTGCATGGGCCCCTAAAAATGCCATAGAAGACAGGGGCAACATCGGTGTGAGTGGCTAAGGGGTGTAGAGAGGTGGGCTGCAGGTTCACCGAAGCTACTTCTGACTTGATGCTATTTATCACTTCCACCCCTGGAGCTTGAGTCTTAGCTCTAGCGATCTTCACTCCGTGCCGGCCGGCTATGGCTAGCACGGAGGCGGGGGCCTCGCTTTGGCCCCCGGAGTCAGGTACAAGGTGTCGCTACTCACCTAAGGCTTCGCCACAAAGCCCTCCTACGGGTTATTATTTATTATATATATTATTAAATTTTCTATAAAATAATGAAAAGTTATGAAGGCTCGTGGAATTTTATATGAAGCCCAACTCTCTTAACAAACCGAGCAATGTACTTTAAAGAGGTTTTTTTAACGTTTTGTAGGAAGAAGACGCGAATTTAGTGCCGGCTGCAGCGGACACGGGCTTCCAATTCGACCCAGCGGCGGGGGGCCCCCACGAGGGCTTCCGCTTCTAGGGCTCCCTCGGTCCGAGGGGACCCTGCGCCTAGGACTCTTGCGCGTGAGCCGAGATACATACAACTGTTTCTATAGCAAAAGAAATGCCAAATCTCCGAAATCCCTTTTGACATGTCACTTTGACAAGCGACAGGCGTCGTATGGAGCGTAGAGGTCAGGAACGCCATCTCATGAGGGTTGAACTTTGTGTCGAGCGGTAAGCGTAAATAATAGTTCAAAGGATGACCGGAATGGCGCTAGTGTGCAAAATGTCAGTTTACATCTGCTAACTTCACTACACTTATAACAATCGTTTATATCTGCTAACTTCACTTAGTGGCTATTGTAAAAACCAGCTAAATAGCGATTTTTTCATAAAATAGAAGAAGCTTAGTTGTCCGTTAGCTCTCCAGCTGGCTGATGGTTGTTACATAAAGCCGACAAATTACAACTTACAATATGGCCTAACTGTAAGCTCTCGGCTGTCAGCGAGTTATTCACCCATTAGCTATTAGCTTGTTTTTTAGCTGGCTATCGGACCACCATTAGCCGGATGGCTAAGTTTGTATAAATTTCAGTTACCCATCACTAATAACCATTGACAAAGAAAATTAAGTGTATTGAGTTGTCAACCCTTCACTAGCTAATACCATTCTCGATTTTTTTTTTTAAACCGATGGTTCTCCTTATTTTTACCCTCCATAGATAGACGGTTTAGGATCATTCAATACAGACAGACAAGGTGATTTCTATTCATTTTAATTTTATCAATAATTATTTATTAGTTTGGTGCAAGAACTTAGCTCCAATGTATTTTGTCACTTTCAGATAACGTCTGAATACTTTATAAATAAACAGATGTTATTATAAAATAACAATCGTGTGATTAAAAGATTTTTACAATTTAAAGTAGTATTTATATTATCATAAAACACATGTTTTTTTAACTTTGAAGCTTAGAGGGCTTCTATGTTGGAGTTGGCTAAGTCTTTGACCGAACTCACTGCAACACACTCCCAAGTTGTCTCCGTTATTTACTACGGTCTGGGTGTCTGGAATCGACCGCAGAGTAGTCCGTTGTACATAACCCGTAACACAAGTGTAACTCGCTTAATTTGGGGATGTACAATTACTATTCATTCATTTGCCTTAATATCGGTTAAATTTTGACTTTGATTGTTTGGAGCTTATGTTAAGATTGAACCTGATAGTGAGACAAATGAACGGTAGGAACCGGCCCTTAATAGGGTCGCGGGCGTGTACTGAAGTAAATTCTAATATCTTTACATATAAAGGAACAGGCGTTAAAATAATACCCTATCTAAGTTTAAAGATATAGTAATCATTTTAATTGTCAAACAATAATTAATGCGTTATTTGACTCGTTGTACTTGAACCTACTTCTGATGTCCTAAGTAGGCACGCTTGTCCTAAATTCATGAGGTTTGTAAGTTTATGAATAAATGTATCTCAGTCGATTTGACTGGCCGCTACCCTATTATGGCGCTACTAGTAATCTTGAACACAGCAATTTTTCATTTGGCATACTTCACTTCATCCACTGTCTGTAACTGGCTCACTTCTATAATATTATATATTAAATTCTAAATATGCCGTATGTTTACATTGAAGCTATTTAAAAAACAACTGCAATAGACTATATAAATGATGCAGGTTTTTTTTTTAGATTTGTTGTCTGCTTGTTCGGGATTCACGTTAAAATTACTGGGCCGAATTCAATGCGGTTTTCACTGATCGACGGCAAATTCTTAGAGTTAGATCTACGGTACTTTGTGTCCCGGGATTCCCGTGGGAATTTCAAGTCGAGCGTGGTCTAAATCGCGGGACTAAAATGGAATTTGTAATCTCCCTCTTGCCCAAACCAAGGTATAATAAAATGACCGAAAGCTTAACAATATGATGGACTTGCTGGCTTTCAATAGATATACCATTGATTAGAACTAAACATTTTGACTCGACTTTTCTTTTTTGCACCGCTGTTGACTAGAACGATTTGTCAGTCTGTGTTACCCGATGCATATAAACCAGTCTTTGAGTCGCATGTGAATAGATATCTACTAGATTGCATCGTCACTTGACATCAGGTGAGATGGCTGTCAAATGCGAACCTATACCTCGATAATAAAAAAAAAAAAAACGAATGTTCTTTGAATTGTTAGCAATATGATGTAACGACCTTCATTTTATGTATAATAATTAGTCAATATCTCGACTCACGACTAAATATAGTTCTAGAATAAGAGCCTTTACATATGTAAGAAGTCTCTGTAAGCGAGTTTCATAGACAAACATGTGGCCTTATGAACCATAAATTATTGAGACGATTTTGTTACGCTATGGTTTCGACTTTGAGCGTTGTGAGTCCTAATATTGTTGTCATGGATTAGGTCTGTTTCAAGTTTAATGTATTAATTGTATACGCAAACATTTAAACAGAAAATGTTGACTTATGTTATGTTTAAACCTGGATATAATATTTTTATTTGAAAATGGTTGTGCTTGTTGTCAACGAGATGATTCAGCTGAAGTTTATATTTTGGCAACTAATAATGTTCAGATTTTAAGGCTACTATTATACTCTATAGATGGATAAAATAATATTAGGAATATAACAAATGTCTTACGTTTTAGTATAATGTATCCATACATTGCGATATCAGCGCCTCTAGTGGATAGTCGGTAAATAAAATTGTAGTACTCGATAGTTGCCGCTAGGGTCGCTAGTGATGAATTATAATATTGTTATTTGAAAATAGAATAGCCAAGCTATTTAGTTCATCCTGCTGTTTGTTTTTTTTTACTGCAAGTAAATTACATGCCAAAAGCCTTGGAGCCAAGCCCGACAATTAAAAGGTAAAGTTTTGTCTATGAAACACTTGTGGAGGATTCATGACTATTAATGTAGTCTAGGCTTAAAGTGGTTGAAGTGATGGAAACACGAAAAGGGCTGCTCAGGAGTTGAATAACTATTATCCAAGTCAAGCTAGTTCAATATTAAAGCAATAAAGTTTTAAAATATCATTTCTCGTTGTAACTTTTTTTTAATAATTAAGATGAACATACCAATTTTTAAGTGCTGCCAAAAGTCAAACATAGTTTCGAGGTATATAATAAAAGCGATATATATATGTAAACTTGTAAAGATCAGCTAAATAAGGGTTATTTACAAAATAGCCACGGCTAAGTTTTCCGCTCGCCAGCTGGCTACTGGTTGTTGAATAAAATCAATATCTGACATGTTTTCGCATTAGGTTAGCCAAATAACCAGCAACTGGTTTTTTAGTCGGCTATTGGACCACCGTTAGTTGGAAAGGTTTTTTTAATTTTCAGTTGGTTGGTTAATTATCGCTGATCTATAGATACTTCGGAAATATGAATAGCTTTGAGTTATACTGCTGTTTGGGAACATCTTAAATACAGAAATGTTTTTGGTAGTGCTTTGAATTGACTTAGCCAAATTGGAGGCTTATTGAATGGAATTGAGTCTGCTTGATTGGATTTAAGGTATTGACTCCGGCTGCCGCACTCACAGTTGTCATAATGATCACTCACAGGTGTCATGATTTCCTAAAGTGACGATTTAATTTCTTATTTTACTCCCTAAGTCTTTTTAGCGTCAGTAATTAGCAAAATAAATACGTTAATTTTGGTTATTTACAATCGAATTAAGGATAGGGGGCGTCTGTTAATTACGTGAGATGTTTGTATTCATAACCTCCCATTTGGTGTTATTTAGGTGGGATAGTTGATCCTGTAATATTGTCTATGCCCGGGATTGTTTTTATTGTGCAAAATGGTATCTATATTAATAATATAATTTTTTTTCAATTTAATTATCTACCTACGCTTACAGGCCGCCTAACTTATCTGTGAAATGGCAAAAAATGGAACTACGGCCGCCATGTTGAAATTTCACATGAATTTGTGTTGCCAGTTCAAAAAAAAATGTTTATTCGTTAAAGGCGTTATTTTTAACTGTATAAATGTGACGCATTTAGCCATAGTCAATAACTGCAACATTATCACAGATGGAACTCGAGCATTATGATATATGTTTATCTTAGATTAATGTTATATTATATTCAAACTTCTTTGAAATTAAAAATGAATGTAATTGAAGACATGAGTAGATGAAGGAGTTTTGTGACATAAAAAAATACGTTAAAGGAAAATGTAATGTGTAAAATATGTAATGTAAACAGGCAAAGAAACCATATTAGAACTTAAAACAATGCTTTTTGAATTTGATTTTGAAAATAGTAAGTAATGAAGGAGTTATATGCGTAGCAAAGTGATAGTAAAAGAGCTTTGTAGGCCAGTTTATCAATATTTACCTATTGTAACATATCCCTTTCATTCACTCATGTCTTCAATTATTTCAAAATGTAATCTTACAGATTACTTGTTGAAAGTCATGAGTCTATCACCACTTCCAAAGTAATTTTAGTTGCCGTTAAAGAAGAACGAAGCGGCGCAACAAACTCCCCAGCAACATATCTTTTCTTCGTAATTATTGTGTACATACAGTGTAAACTCTATATAACGACACCGAAGGAACGTGTGCATTTTATGGCGTTATAGAGAGTTGTCGTGAAATGGAGAGAAGTCTGTTATTTTTGTCTGACGTCTTTTACTGCACCAGTAATTTTGTTGTATTTTTTTACTTATTTTATTCATATATTGCGATAGGCATCTTGGTAATATAGGAAGTACTTAGATTTCGGTATGCATGATGGCGACAGTGTCGAGTTTTGTTACGGGCTAGGATGATAGCTTACTATACTTGATACTTTTTATTACTTATTGTCGTTATTGAGAGTGGGGTGTAATGCTATATAGAGTGTATCATTTTATGGAAGACGAACTAAACCAACCAAAGCCAAGTGATTTGGACGCTTAAAGGAGTTTGTCGTTACATCGTGTGACGTTACATGGAGTTTACACTGTAATACTTTTTTTGAATGTAGCTTATACTAATACAAGGTTTAACAAAGTAATTTGTACGAGTGATTATTCATTGATTGGTAACACCGAAGTGAGCACAACGACGCCTTTCATTTCACTTCCCAATTCCTTTTGGAACAACCTAATTAACGGGCGTCCCCTTACAAATGGCAGTCATTAGAAGTTGAATCGCCGTTGAAGCACTGTGGGTGCGGCGGCGGGCGCCGCGAGATGTGATCAAAGTTACATTCAGTCGGTTACTTTGATAGACCCGAAGTGCATAGCTTTAATGAGTGCCGCGTTCGCGCCGTTGTAACAAACAGCTTAACGATCGACGCTTTTTTTTTATATATATATATATATAACATAGTATTTATGTTTCGATTTTAATTCGTTATGTGGAATTCGGTTGCCGGGACGCGTCCGGTCGGCGATTATTATAATAACGTTTTTGACATGAGCTCATTTGTATCTGTACCAATAAACTCTGTCCAATATTAGACGTGTTGTTATTTATACCCCAAGGTTGTGCGGGTGCGCTTTGGCGTACATCGCACGCGTAATTCAAAAGTGTGTAACATTTTTGGAAAATTTGAAGAATCAATTTTATGCTGGATATGTATATGATGAAAGAGGACTGTCAGGCGAGAGGCTTGCATTTGAATGCGAAGAAAACAAAGGTTATGGTGTTTGAAAGAGAAGAAACCAGAACGATTGCAAGGATAGTGGTCGATGATGTTATGCTAGAGCAAGTGAATGAGTTTGAATGGAGCGTTAGGTAAACTTCTAGGCGCTAAGAACCTCAGCCAGAAGGCCCAGCTTGCCATACACAACGCGGTGCTGGTACCTACGCTCACGAATGGAAGCGAGAGTTGGGTATGGAAGAGAGAGCATGAAAGTAGAGTGACGATCGCGGACCGCGTTCGTAATACCGCAGTAAGAGTGTCAGGGTGAAGGTAAGGAAAGGAATGCTCCGGTGGTTCGGGCATGTGGAAAGAATGACCAAACAGATGCAAAAGTGGATGGATGCAAAAGTCGTGGAAGGCCACGACACACCTTCCATGATCAAATTGATCGTGTACTAGCAGAAGGGGATGTCGGGAGCCTTAAGAACAGACGAGCGTGCATGACAAGAGCTATGAATGTCAAAGAAGCAAGTGAGGTGTGTAAGAACAAGCCTGAATGGCGCTCTGTTGTTCGTGCCTACCCCGCAAGGGAACTGGCGTGAAGCTACGTTGTCGTTGAGTTTTATGCAACATATTCGTTATAATGCAGACATGTACTAGGTAATATTATAGATACTAATATTTAAAGCTAAAGAGTTTGTTTGTTTGCTTGAATGCTCTAATCTCGGGAACTACTGGTCTGATTTTAAAAATTCTTTCAGTGTTGGATAGCCCATTTATCGAGGAAGGCTATATATCATCACACTAAGACCAATAGGAGCGGAGCACCAATGAAGAATGTTTCAAAATTGATTTTTTTTTTAAACTATTCTACGCGGACGAAGTCGCGGGCAGAAGCTAGTGTAGTGTAGAAGATATAAATATTACCCTCCAGGCACTTTATTGCGCTGGATCGGCTGGGCGTAACTATGTTCTAAATCTCAGCCTTTCCAACCCATACAAAGCGCAGGGTCGTCAGGGAGGAGGGGGTTTTCAGTGGGTATTGGGGTTGCTCGCTCGTGTAGCAACGCTCGGAGTCTTCCACACTATTCTGTGACGTCGATCGCGGACGGATCGCTGCCAAGAGCATACTATTGCTGCAGTGTTATCGCCCCCGACCGACGCGTGTCGTTCCCCTAGCAACGACCCAGTTTGTGCGTAAATCGGTTAAGCATTTTCCCTCGCCTCAAAAACAAAAAAAAGATATATTACCCAGGTAATAATTTTAGCCTTAGCTAAAATTAAAAATTGGTATATTGATTTATTATTGTACTATGAGTTAGAACCATATTAGACTATCATAAAAGTATGAGTAATTTTTATATGAAGAACCTATGACAGTGTAATACCTACATATGAGTCATATTCTCTATGATCATAGTTAAGGGAACCTATTTGACAGCAAGCGTATAAATGTGATCATATTTTTTTTTATGGCTTGGCAGCTAGGCCTTTAAGCCAGATCGTAGATTCAAGGTAGTTACTTCATTTTCTTAAACCTATGTGTAGCACAGCTGAACTGTAGGTTATCAGCTAGTGCCATTCAACGGAGTTCTTGTGACAACTCAAAAGGCCACATTTGACTTTACAGTTCACATTTCTCACAAAACACATAATCACTACTCAAAAACTATCAATATCCTACAACTATTGTTCATTTTAGAGTAATTTTAGACATTTTAAGAAAATGAAACTGCACAGCACAACATCTCCTTTCAGTTCCCGCCAAAAACTCAAAATGTGATCATATCATTCGTTTAACGTCAAAATGCAAGAATTTCGACTTGAATATCTTGTAAGACTATCTTCCAATCTAACTTCTTGGAGTAAAGTGTTATAGACCCCTCTCCTTGATCGCCTTGCTTCCTATGATCTAACCCAAATACGTCTTACTTTTTGTTGCTTTCTTGATCGTTATCTTCTTTTTAAAGCAAATACTAAAATTGCACTCATAGTAACGGAAAACAGCTAAATCATTATCCATTTTGATAGTATCTCGTCAGTAGTCTGTGATCTTGATAAAGTATAGAGTTTATATGATCATAAGTGTAATACGTAAAATGACGAATAGCATCATATCAATATGATCATAGAATTTGACAGATATGAGATATATGACAGTGTAATTAGTGTCAGGAGCCTTAAGAACAGACGAGCGTGCATGAGAATTATGAATGTCAAAGAAGCAAGTGAGGTGTGTAAGAATGAGCCTAAATGGCGCTCTGTTGTTCGTGTCTACCCTGCAAGGGAACTGGCGTGAAGTTATGAGGCCATTATTCATTGAAACAGATGCAGATTGCAGATGATTAGTATTGTGTATTGTGATCAATTTATGAATTCAATAGAATTGTTTTTCGCAAGCTTACTAGAATTTTGCAACGCGAAATATTTTTATAACAATAATAATTGTTTATTTATTTCAGACACAAAAATCTATAATTACAACAAATTTTATACAATGTCTTCTATCCATTTATTTTAAAAAAAATTACATTTTTTTTTTAATATATAAAAAGTAGACGTTTTTTTATAAAAAAATAAATAACATTATTCTTTTATAAAAATACATCAAAAATAAAATATATATTCAATAAAAAAAATTAAAAAAAATCTTGCAGATCACCACCAGCGGGGCCTAGGGTCCAAACTACCGGTGGTTAGGGCTCCAGAGATAGGAACCTTCTCACAATCCGTGCCGTGTCCAAGAGTGCTGCCTTCTGTATCTGGCCCTTCACCCAGCCTCCCAGTGAAAGCCTCTCTAGATGACAGTCGAGGCTTTTCGCTATAAGACCGTTATACAATGTTATTATTAAACTAGCTGATGCCCGCGACTTCGTCCGCGTGGTGCGGTTTTTTAACTAGCCCACGGAAACTCTTTTAATTTTTCGGGATCAAAAGTATCCTATATGTTGACCAGGGAAATAAGCTACCGCCATACAAAATTTCATTGAAATCAGTCCAGTCGTTTCGGAGATTAGCCAGTACAAACAGACACACAGAGAAACAAAAAATTTGAAAAAAATCTAAATTAGTTCTATTTCACTTCTTACATCCTCCTGACTCCGTTTTAGCATTTTTTTTCATTGTACAGAAATTCAACCTCTACAATTTTATTATATGTATAAATTAAACCTTAAAAAATTAAAATTAATAAATATCCATCAGTCAGTCAGTCCTTAATTAAAGCATTTCATTAACAGGTGACGCTCGCGGACCGCGTTCGTAATACAGAAGTAAGAAAGAGAGTTGGTCTGAAAGAGAGTGTCGGGGTGAAGGTAAGGAAAGGAATGCTCCGGTGGTTCGGGCATGTGGAAAGAATGACTAAACAGATATACAATGCAAAAGTGGATGGATGCAGAAGTCGTGGAAGGCCACGACACACCTTCCATGATCAAATTGATCGTGTACTAGCAGAAGGTGATGTCAGGAGCCTTAAGAACAGACGAGCTTGCATGACAAGAGTTATGAATGTCAAAGAGGCAAGTGAGGTGTGAAAGAATAAGCCTAAATGGCACTCTGTATAAGTTATGTATGTATTTCATTAACATATATTTTACATTATATTAATTACTAGCTTCGGCCCGCGACTTCATCCGCGTGTAATAGTTACTTTGGGCTAACGCTAACTTTAACCCGCGACTTAGAAGGTGAAACGCACACAGCGAAAGTTCTCAAAAAGAAAAAAAAACCCCGATTTTGAAACATTGGTGCTCCGCTCCTATTGGTCTTAGCGTGATGATATATAGCCTATAACCTTCCTCGATAAATGGGCTATCTAAGACTGAAATAATTTTTTAAATCCGAACAGTAGTTCCTGAGATTAGCGCGTTCAACCAAACTCTTCAGCTTTTTTTATGCAGCAATCTGCAATCAGTTCCAATTCATTTTTGTTTGGTGTAGCCTGCTGGCAATGGCCGCAATTATATGCTTGGTATGGTCTGCTCAATAGAAACAACATACAGACGAATTGAGAACCCCTCATTTTTGAGTCGGTTAAAAAGGACGTTTCAGGGCATCTGAGACGTCAAAGTAAATAGAGTTACCTACTTATAGTATTATTGTCGTGTCGGTAATCGTGTCAGTACGCCATATATGATGTTACTCCGATTCTTTTGAGTTGCAACAGTTTTAGTGTGTGATATGCCGTACATCGCAACCCTGTGTAGGTATACAACTGCCTGATAACATTGAAGTTTTTGGCGGGAACTGAAAGGAGATGCTGTGCTGTGCAGTTTTATTTCCTAAAAATGTGTAAAATTACTCTAAAATTAACAATAGTTGTAGGATATTGCCAGTTTTTGAGTAGTAATTACGTGTTTTGTGAGAAATGTGAACTGTATAGTCAAATGTGGCCTTTTGAGTTGTCACAAGAACTCCGTTGAATGGCACTAGCTGATTACCTACAGTTCAGCTGAGATACACATAGGCTTAAGAAAATGAAGAAACTATATTGTAAACTAAAAACTGGCTTAAAGGCCTAGCTGCCAAGCCATAAACTTAAATAAAATATCCTTGCGGAAACCATCTTGGGCTACGTTCCGTTAGGGACTCACAACGACCGCGATTTTTCCCGTTGCACTTTCTTGCCGGCGTTACAATCGTAAACCCTCTTGACATGGGTGGTTGTGAGCGTTGCACGGTCGAAAATGATGACGTCATTGGTGACGTTTTCGCCACGACCACAATGATCGCGGTCGCCCTGTGGAACGACAGACGGAGCATTTTGGGCGTTGTGAGCTACTAGTGGAACGCCCTGATGTTTCTGTAAGATATGTAAGTTTCAAAGCTACGTTGTTTGCTGTTAATATTATTTAAATATTGTTATAATTATGTTTGAATAGCTGAAAGAAAATCATTATATTCTAATAAAACAATTCAGTGATTTATTGATTGATTCATTTGGATGCATAAATCGATGGTAAAGAACTTTCACGAGAGCTTGGTGTCAGTGGCTGCAAGTCGAACTTTTTCTGAAATAAAAATTGTAAATATTTTTACAATGTTTTGTGGATGATCTAATTCTAGATAAATACTATTGCTTACCAGAATAAAGATTTAGTAATATACATAATTAGAATACATTGTTAGGAAAAACAATAGGGCAACCTTATCGCTAAAAGCAATTTCTTCCAGGCAACGTAACTTGAAGAAAATCGACATTATTTAAACCTATAGTAAGTCGCGTAATGGCGTGGATTCAAATCCTGGCCGGAATTATACACCACTTAGGCAGTTTCTGACCCAAAGTGCATATTTCCGTGCAGTAGTTAGCAGTATATTCCTGCTTTGGGGTGGCCTGTCGTAAGAGGCGACAAAACAACCCACAGCCAGGTGGTAGGGCATTTGCCCGACTGGATGGCTACCACCCCTGGTCTAGAATATGCCGCCATAACAACGTTGAGTTGTGTTCCGGCATTAGTGACCAGGTTCCAGTCTCCTTTAAGAGAGCAGCAGCGCATCTGTAGCACCTTTGGTGTTGCAAATGTCCATAGGCGATGGTATCCGCTTTCCATCAAGTGGGCCGTTTTCCTGTCTGCTGAACTCCTGCAATAAAAAAAAATTGTTACAATTACCATGTGCTAACAACGGCAAACGGCAAAAGGAAAACATCGTGATGCAACCTGCACATCGAAATAACCGATGTGTCAAACCAGCCAAACCGCCTTGGACAAGCGTGGCGGGTATGTCCGATTCCCTCTAGTGGGAGGCTCGAGCCCAGCAGTGGGACATTTATGGGCTGTTATTATAATAAATAGTTGAAAATTGCTCAGATATCTGTGTGTCATTTTCAAGAGCCTATCCATAAATCTTTAAATTCAAAAAAGCTACAAGTAAAGAAAGAAAAAGATTTATTTAGAACTACAATAAAACTCACTTAAACTATTAGAAAGAAAAACAATAAATAAATGTAGTCCTAAATTGGCCTTAGCTCAGCAAAACTGCCGGTTAATATAACCAGCGCTGATCTTCCGCTAGGGCCATAAAGAACATGTTCCGTCTATGACGTATACAAGACATACAAGGGTGTTTTTGGTATAACAGAGATGTAGAACCCACCTTCTTAATTTCACAAGCGTAGCACTTCACATTGCTGTAGCTTTCGTCCGGTGACTCTTCGAGCAACGAACGCGCTGATATTTTATTGCTTAATGCTTCTGCATCGTAGTATAGGCCCACTTTATGTTGGAAACTGCAAGAGAGTGTCTAAGATGAAGAACTTGTTTAGATATAGGTACTCATATCCTGCCTAGAAATATTAGTCGATTTCTGGAACATTCGTAAAGCTATAAGCGACATCTATTGAATGCGAGAAGCACAGGTAGGGGGTTACCTTGGAGTTCGCAATCTCGCTTGCGCATTACCACGCGTATGGAGATATAAATTAACAAAATTTCCTTACGATATCTGTATTCTATGAATTTCAACAATGATATTATTTAAAACTAGAGTTTTCCCCGCAGCGTGTCAAACCTAGGCAGTGCCTTTATTTTACTTACGTAAAAAATAACAAAGACAAAACATAGAGGCGAGTCTAAGCCAACCTGATTTGAAGTAATCCCTACAATGAATGACTTGTTTCCTGTGACAATAGTAGGTATTTGTTAGTAAATTGAATAAACGCGATTGCAGCGCCATCTATTTCGCTAATCCGTCTATTCTAAGGAAACGATGTTATTTATCGGGATGAAATGTATCCTAAGTGTTAACTCGGGTTATAAGCCAGCAATATGTCGAAGTTCATTCATATACGTTTAGTAGTTTCCAAAAAAGATGCGATGGCAGCGCCATTTTTTCGCTATTTTAGTCTACCCCACGGAAGCAGCGTCATTTATCGGGATGAAAGGTATCCTAAGTTACGCCCCGGGATATAAGCTCTGTTGAGTTTCATTTAAATTCGTTCAGTAGTCTTCACGTGATGCTCTAACAGACATACAGACAAAAATTCTAAGAAATCTATTTTCGATGATTATTGATGATACAGAATCGAAACGTCAATCTACATAGCATATTTATTGACCCCTAAAAATAGAGCGCACTCAATTGTCTGTTTGCAGAACATCGCAATTTTTTTTTTATCGCGATAGCAATGTGTTCATTAGGGAATGTACCCATACTACGCTTGGTCACAAAGGCGGGGGAGGGGCTTTGGTTTTCGTCACGTAGTCCATACTCACTAGGGATGCCTCGCGATTTTTCGAGTTATATTTCAATATGACCCGCACTTTTTAAGGCGTCAAACAGACGAGCAGCACTTTGCTGTCGACAGCACCAACTTCGGCTATCGACAAAGCCAAATTCACCTGTCGACAAAAGCAACTGCTGCAGTATTCGACACACCGACTGCTGCCCACCATGTCGACAGCATTGTTGTAGTGCGCCATGAACGTTATTGTGTAGTAGGGATCAGACACAGACAGTAACAAAATGAATTTCGAGGAAGAAACACTGTGCTTCTTCTGCTCCCTAGACTTACGTAAAAAAAGACGAAATCATTCATCGTGGGTTGATGAAATACTATCGTACAAAGAACAAACTGCGCTCATACTGCAGCTGCCGCCATTGGTCGGCGTTTGCTGTCCACGTGTCGACGGCAAACGGCGACAGCTGCAGTTGCCTCTGTCGACAGCAAAGTGCTGCTCGTCTGTACGACGCCTAAACGAGTTAAGACAAATTATTCGTTTTACTTTCTGTTTTCAAAAACGGGTGGTCATCGAGGGAGGAAGGGGATAGAGTTTTTAAAAAAAAGTAGATCACGTCCATCATCGCATCGTCCGCCATCTCCCTTCCATCATCGGACAACCAGACGCACCGGCATGCGGCACCAATATATGGTGGATATTCCACCTATAAGAACGAAGCGCTTTGCATCTAGCTTCATCATACTCACCGCAAAGGAGTGGAACTCATTGCCGGAGTCTGTCTTTCCCGATACTTATAACCTGGGCGTCTTCGAGTCCCGTATGAATAGGTACCTTCTAGAAGAGCGTGCTCCATCCTAGACAACATCTTCTCTCCACATAGGGCGAGATTGTATTCAAACGCAAACCTATACTACAATAAAAAACTTATGGGTACGTTCCCTTACCACAATTATTATAAGAACAATCTTTCCATGGCATAACGATGTGGAGGTAGGGTTCATTATGTGAATTTTTAGATTGACACTTCAATGCGCTTCGGCTCTGTCGGTATGCTTTGACCCTAAGAATCTGTACGCACTTTTCGAAGAGCCCCCATATTGTGGCGCTCTAGGAAAATCGCGGGAGGAAGCTCATTCCACAACTGACAAGATATGTCAACGCGGCAACCCAGTATTAGGAACTGAACACTTATCCGAATTGGCGGTGGTAGGATTGCTAGAATGGGTAGAAGGGAGACTAATCTGCGTGCCTCTGGGCTGCACTATGCGTGCTGATCACCGAGTCCTGAGTCTTGCACCAAATCTCCTCGCTTGTCTCCTTCGATTTTATATGAACACACACGGCGCGGTATAACTGCACTTGTATTCAGTTGGTGGCGGAAAGATATGTGGGTTGTCGTACAAGGGTCGACAGCAGACTGACTCGTAAAGACGATTAGTATTTTTTTTATTTTTTATTGCAGGAGTTCAGAAGACAGGCAGACGGCCCACTTGATGGAAACGGTTACCATCCCCTATGGACATTTGCAACACCAAAGGTGCTACAAATGCGCTGCTGCTCTCTTAATAGAGACTGGAACCTGGTCACTAATGCCGGAACACAACACAAGGTTGTTATGGCGGCATACTCTAGACCAGGGGTGGTCGCCACCCAGTCGAGCAAATACCCTACCACCTGGCTGTGGGTTGTTTAGTCGCCTCTTACGACAGGCCGCCAGGCCGCAGGAAATTGTATTCTTTCTCCGTTCCTGCACGGATAATTCCTGACTAGAAAAAGATTATTGGATAACGCGGGTAGGAAAAGCGAGCAGTTATGGAAATAATTTAACAGGACAGGATTTTAAACTAAGCGGCGTGAACAAGATATCTGGGTATGTTATTAGCACATACATAGCAAATCGCAACCTTATAATTATAGAGACCTAATTAAAATTATAAAGCTATTCAATTTTGGACCTTATTTTTTGTGTAATAGATATTTAAATCCAATGACTCAAAATTTGGATTTAGGTCTAGAATTTTAAGGGTGCGATATGTATACAGCGACTTACTTAGGCAATGGCTTTGGCCAATGATTATCAAGCCTGTTGACTTTCATTATCGCGCTGAGTCGTTGCAAGAGGCTGAAGTTGTCGCTCTGTATCTTAATTTTTCTATCTAGCTCCCTTTGGCATTTCTTCAGCTTCAAGGCAACGTGAGGCCTGGCTGGTGGGGCCCGGTCATCGATAGCTGGTAATGCTGATTTTACCTACATTAACATCTGATAATTTGAATGTGTTATTTTCGAATAAATATTAGAGTTTGGAAAGCCATGGTGGCTTGTTGACGTCCTAGAGTTTCAAAAGAGACGTGGGTTCGAAGCATAGTCGGGAAGCATGCACAGCTTAGCCATTTTTCTGACCTAACTTGTATATTGTTACAATTACCACGTGTTGACGGTGAAGATATTATGACGAAACCTACATTTCGAGATAACCGATGTGTGAAACGCGTCAATCTGCTTTGGACAAGCGTTTCGAGTATACTGTTACATACCGACAAAGAACGCACACCCGGCTGTCGTAAAACGCAGTTTATGGCCGTCATTAGTGTCGAACTAATGCTTGTTTTAAGTGCATTGCGTCGACGCTTGCCAGATGTGCGGATTGACTCAGTGAACGCGGCCCCTTTGTCGGTATTATACAGTTTAGTATAAAACAATGCCCGAACGGAGGGGGTGAGGCAGTCGAGCTAGGACTACGATACGAGTAAGACGTACATTTCGATAAGCGATATAGTGACAGACTTTGCGCGTGTTATTGAATCGTGCAGTTGTACTAGTAGTGTCTAGCTATATTTGTACCTATGTTATACGTGTTTGTATAGTTCTAATAAATTCTATAGTAATTCCAAGGGCATTTTAGTTTCGAGTCCCACACTCGTAACAATACTATCTGTTCCCCTCTAAAGAACGGAGCGGCTGGAAGCTAGGATTACAACGCTAAGTGTTGTTAACATTTGTCTCCCACCTCTACGCACCCCTAGATACGAATTTGTTCGATTTTTTTAAATTACTGCAATTCATTTAGACAGACATATCAGACACTCCTATGAATAGAAAAGACCTAGACATCACCTAACGTTAGGGGGAGTTAAGGGAAACTTAAAATCTGATGTTTTGATATGCAGCCAAAACAACCCACAGCCAGGTGGTAGGGTATTTGCCCGACTGGATGGCTACCACCCCTGGTCTGGAGTATGCCGCCATATAACCTTGATTTGTGTTCCGGCATTAGTGCCCAGGTTTCAGTCTCCCTTTAAAGAGCAGCAGCACATTCGTAGCACCTTTGGTGTTGCGGGGTAGGCACGAACAACAGAGCGCCATTTAGGCTTATTCTTACACACCTCACTTGCTTCTTTCACATTCATAACTCTTGTCATGCACTCGTCTGTTCTTAAGGCTTCTGACATCACCTTCTGCTAGTACACGATCAATTTGATCATGGAAGGTGTGTCGTGGCCTTCCACGACTTCTGCATCCATCCACTTTTGCATTGTATATCTGTTTAGTCATTCTTACCACATGCCCGAACCACCGGAGCATTCCTTTCCTTACCTTCACCCCGACACTCTCTTTCTTACTTCGGAATTACGAACGCGGTCCGCGAGCGTCACTCCGCAGATTTTGCGCAGTGCTCGCATCTCGACCGCGTTTACTTTACTTTCATGCTCTCTCTTCCATACCCAACTCTCGCTTCCATACGTGAGCGTAGGTACCAGCACCGCGTTATGTAGTGCAAGCTGGGCTTTCTGGCTGAGGTTCTTAGCGCCTAGAAGTTTACCTAACGCTCCATTCACACTATTCCCCAAATTCACTCTTCTTTCTATATCAGCGGTGTACCTTCCATCCCTGCTAAAAGCACATAATAACACACAATAATGAACAATACATAGTATTACAGGATCTTTTCAAGAAATTCTTATTCAAACTTAATAGATTAGGAACTCCAGCTGACCTTAGAACGGTGATCTTTAAATCTTCGATTTTCCCATGGCTGCAAAAGCAGCTTATCACGTCGAGATAACATTTCTATTCCTCTATTGCTGTTTTAAACACTATTTTTGACGAAACGGGGTAAACAGTAAGCGGGGGTTTGTGAAAGATCAATATTGTTGCCTAGAGACTAAAAGACAGAAGGTATCTTTATTTGAAGATTTTTTTTATTTTTTATTGCAGGAGCTCAGCAGACAAGCAGACGGCCCACTTGATGGAAAGCGGTTACCATCGCCTATAGACATTTGCAACGCCAAAGGTACTACAAATGCACTGCTGCTCTCTTAATAGAGACTGGAACCTGGTCACTAATGCCGGAACACAACTCAAGGTTGTTTTGGCGACATACTCTAGACCAGGGGTGGTAGCCATCCAGTCGGGCAAATGTCCTACCACCTGGCTGTGGGTTGTTAAGTCGCCTCTTACGACAGGCCGCCCGGCCGCAGGAAATTGTATTCTTTTTCCGTTCCTGCACGGATAAAAAAAGAAAAGAAAGAAAAACTTTATTTGAAGAAATTGCGACGCAATTATACTTATACATTTCTATACACAAAGCATATATTGAGTATTTGTACGCCGCATTTTCAGCAAACAAGGTTTGCACTCGGCATATTGCTGTGTCGGAACAATATCCGACACAGCAATACCTAGTGTTATAAGATTACAAATTACAGTCGTGTTTTTCTAAAACCACAATAGCCCAAGGAAAAGTTATCAGAAGTGTCTCGAGAGTTCTGCGTAGTGGCCAAGATATATATGTACCCGTGTCCTATGACGCTGGTATCAAGGCGCAGGATAGAACACAGAGGGGCTTTAGTGGGTATCCCTGATTCTGGTGACAACGGTGCAGACCAGGGCATGACTAGCAGTTGAGGCAGATCCAGTACAACAATAGACATACGACAAGTAACTGGACGTATCTATCCTACCTTCTTTATTCCTATCCTCTTTTGTAGTCCTTCTTATCGCCTCCCTGTTATCCGCGCCTTCTTTTTTTTTATATACATACATAACTTCACGCCAGTTCCCTTGCGGGGTAGGCACGAACAACAGAGCGCCATTCAGGCTTATTTTTACACACCTCACTTGCTTCTTTGACGTTCATAACTCTTGTCATGCACGCTCGTCTGTTCTTAAGGCTCCTGACATCACCTTCGGGGGTACAAGTGCCTTTATTTTTGCGAGGGTGAATCCGATTAAGGACTATCAGTGCGCTAGAGGTGAATAGCGCCCGCTGTGTGAGATTCGCTAGTTCGGGGTGGCACTAGCAGTACCGCACGTATGAAATGCTATCACACCACCATCATAAATACCCAGTAAAACCCCTCCTCGTCCTTTGCTCTTATGACAGGGCCACGGGTAGATGGCTTAGGCCCTCCGCGGGCCGAGGCAGACAGTGGATCAACGGCCTCATCCTGTAATAGAAACGGAACGCACCTGTCAACGTCATTGGCAGAGCAGTTTGACAGGCGCGTCAACCGTGATATACATCAGAGACACCCTTCTCGTTGTACGTGGAGCCTCTCTGCGCCGACATTATATAAATATTCATAAATTAAGATACCTCTATTTTGTACGCTAAAATAAAACCATCTAAGACTTTAAAATATCTTTTTAACCGACTTCAAAATAAGGAGGAGGTTGAAAAGTTCGGATTGATTGACATTGAGTGACATTAATTCAATACCAAAATAAAATATTTTAAAGATATTATTACTATTTAAACAGTTTATCAAGCTCAAATTAAAGTCAAGGGAACAAATAGCTAGAGTGAAAAGTTATAATAACATACCTGGAGTTACAAATATTTCTGTGAAATTGTAAAAACATTAACCATTACGAAGGGTCGCAAAATGATAAGAAATCCATATATCCTGAGCTAGTGTATATATAATAACACGATATAAAACATAACATTACGAAAGAAAGCATATTCAACCGTGGTTACTTTGCCTGACTTCTCCGCCCAGTTCGACGCTACCCAGGACCCAGGCGTACAATGTAGGAACATACCCAACGTCCGCGCCCGTTGAGTGCCGTAAATAATATATCGCTGAGTCACAACGATGAGTAAATAAGGCCAATATATCTAATATGAATATGAGTATAATTAGCAATGGTATGATAACGACAATTCATATATGAATATGTGTGAAAACGCAAAAAATTGAGTACCTGAACTATGTTCAAAAACTTGAGTGTTTATACCTAAAATACAATTTTATATAGTTAAACATATATAAGTATAGTTTTTAAATAGTTATATTTTAGGGTCCCGTTTTGTTTTATATCTTATCGTTTTTTTATTTGTTCGTATTAACTATTATCATTGTTCTTAAGATTTAATTTATAATTTTATTACTTTTATACTTTAAATTGTATGTCCCAATCACAACCTGACACGGTGTCGCTAGAGAACTTAATCCAATGCCATAAGTGTCCCGGTTCACGTTTCTTCAAAGGCCATAGGGGCCTAAAAATACATCTAGGTAAGACACATAAAGAGACAAATCTATCCCACTCGTTGCCTATCATACAAACAGATCCCGACACAAATTTAAAAACTCAACTTCCTCTTTGTCAATATCTCAGTAATCTTAAAAATTCAGTCCCCTTAATTAAAAGAATTCCCCGTGGTGCCCGTATAACAGTATGCCAAACTTTTTCAAAATTAATAAAAAATGTGATATTAAATAATAACCTACAAGCCTGGGAGAACCTTCTATTGCTCCCGTATAACATTTTTCAAATAGATGATAAATCCGGAAATCTCACATCTAAAGTTAAAAACAGATGCATAAGTGTACCGGAACCGAAAGCTTTAAGAAATTACAATAATACACAAGACCGCAAGGATTCTTTAAGTCGGCTACGCCGCTTCGTTGAATCCAAAATCTCAGACGGAGACATTAAAGGTGCAGCACAAATTTTGTTCTCCAGCGATACCGTCGCTTCCAAGAATGAGACCACACTGGACCTTTTGATTGACAAACATCCACCTTCAAGGACTATCCCAAGTAGGAAAACACAGAATGAAAACTTAGTCACCGAGCCGAGGGCTGTTCTCCAGTCTGTTATGTCTTTTAGAACTGGCTCAGCTGGCGGCCTAGATAGCCTCACTCCGCAACACCTTAAGGATCTGTTGAGTGGGTCTACTGGAGGCGCAGGTGGGACGCTCCTGAAGGATTTAACAGACTTGAGGAATTTAATGCTCTCTGGCTCTGTGACAAGTGAAGTTGTACCAACGCTATATGGTGCCAATTTATGCGCTCTTGTTAAAAAAGAAGGTGGCATACGCCCTATAGCGATTGGTACAGTGTACCGTCGCCTCACAGCTAAAATTTGCTGTTGACAAATAATAGACACGTACTCCACATATTTCGCCCCAACCCAAATGGGCTTCGGATCAAAAGGTGGCTGCGAGGCGGCGGTTCACGCGCTACGTATTTTTATCACAAGAAACTGCTGTGAGGCAGTGCTTAAGGTCGATATAAAAAACGCTTTTAATTCGGTAGATATGGACACCCTGCTTACACGAGTTTATGAAAAATTTCCACAAATCTATAATTTTACTTCTCAATGTTATAACAAGATAACAAACTTAATGTATCAAGGCGCACAAATAAATTCGGCAACGGGGTGTCAGCAGGGTGACCCTCTCGGGCCGGCCTTGTTTTCCCTCGCAATCCATCCCATCATTGATAAACTAAATTCAAAATTTAATGTGTGGTACTTAGACGATGGCACCCTAGGTGGGGACATTGAGACAATTAAAAATGACTTTCAGTTCCTGCTAGAAGAGTTCGCTAAAATCGGTCTGGTCTTAAATCTATCTAAATGTGAAATTTATATATCCAACAAGTTAAACAATATTGACAACATAAAATCTGAGTTACAAAGTTTAGGTCTAAATTTTAAAATTGTTAACCAAAGTAATCTAACCCTTCTGGGGTGCCCTATCTTCGATGATTCTTTCGCATCCTTTGTTGATTCCAAAATTCAAAATTTTCTTTCAAAAACTGCTAATTTAAAAAATATTAATATACATTGTGCATATTTCATTATCAGACACTGTTTATTTGTTCCAAATTTTACATACGTACTTCGTTGCTGTCCGCTGTGGCAATATCCACATTTAGTAAATAATTTAGATAATACTATTAGGCAATCACTCTCATCACTATTTAACATCCCTTTTGATGAACGCTCGTGGACCCAGGCCACCCTGCCTATAAGGCTCGGCGGCCTGGGAATTCGTAAAATTTCAGACATAGCGTTACCCGCCTTCTTGGCCTCAGTGTATAGCACCTTGGACCTCATCGGTAAAATATTAAATCCATCACTTAGTGATTTTGAGGTCCCGTGTTTGGCTGAGGCTAAAAATGCGTGGTCGTTGGCCTGCCCGAATCAAAATTTACCCGTGAACCTAAAGCGCCAGAAGCTTTGGGACGAGCCGCTCAGCCTTATAACGTATCAGAAACTCTTTTCTTCTTGTACGGGGCAGGCTGAGCGTGCTCGCCTCTTAGCTGTTTCACGTTGGGAGTCAGGTCTCTGGCTACAGGCACTGCCCTCGGCGAATCTTGGCACACTTTTAGAGGATACTACCTTCAGAATCTGCGCCAGCATTCGCCTGGGGGCAACCTGTGTGGTCCCTCACCTCTGTCAATGTGGGGATAAGGTGGATCGCTTAGGACACCATGGATTATCCTGCAGCAGAAGCGCCGGTAGAATTTCTCGTCACGCGGCACTGAACGACATTATCCGCCGGGCTCTTGTCACCGCCGGGGTACCTGCCGTTCTGGAACCAAACGGCTTGTGCCGCGACGATGGCAGGAGACCGGATGGGATGACGTTAGTACCTTGGAAGATGGGCCGCCCCTTAGTGTGGGATGCTACTTGCGTTGACACTCTGGCGGCGTCCCGTCTTTCAAGTACGTCCGTTACCGCCGGTTCTGCTGCAGCCGAACAGGAGGCCCTCAAGCGCCGCAAGTACGCCGCTATCGGCAATAGTTACACATTTGCGGCGTTTGGGGTGGAAACTCTGGGTCCGTGGGGTCCTAACGCTCTAAAACTTTATCGAGATGTTGCCGAGCGCTTAGTAGACCTCTCACGCGACCAAAAGGCTGGCGTCTATTTTGCTCAAAGGGTAAGCATTGCTATTCAGCGTGGTAACGCCGCCAGCCTTTTGGGAACGTTCCCGGTAAGTGACAGTGGTTTGGGACCAATATTTTATCTATAATTTTGCTCTCCTTTTTTTTTTTTAGTTTTAGTATTTAATTTTAAGTTTCTATTTTATAGTTTAGTTTGACGCGGAATAGTTGCCATTTGGTCCCCTAAAAATTTAACATAGTTTGGCCCAGTAGTTTTCATTTTATGAACATTTTTTTGTTCCCGTTTCTTGGGACCTATATTTTTTAAGGAGCGCGGCACCTTTCGTAGATCTACCCATACATAGCTAGACACTAAAAAGTAACAAATAAAATAAAAAAACTTCGTTTAAAAAACCGACTTCAAAAACTAAAAAGTATAAAATAACTTATTTCTAAAGCTATTATTATTAATATATATTATCTAAAACATCTTAAAGTCGGTGTTTAGTAATTTTCAAAATACAGTAATTTTTATGTTTTACTTTGCACCGACTTCAAGATGTTTTAGATAATATATATTAATAATAATAACTTTAGAAATAAGTTATTTTATACTTTTTAGTTTTTGAAGTAGGTTTTTTTAAACGAAGTTTTTTTTATTAATAACACATATCCAAGGGATACTAGTGCCACCCCAACGTGGCAAATTGCACACGCCCCCACCACGCTTCCCCGCAGTGGTGAAGCCGCAATCGGATTTACAGTTGTTACGAAAAGTGTCTGGCTATCGTACCTACTTGATCTAATTAAATTATTAATTATCAAATGGTGATGTCAGGAGCCTTACGAACAGACGAGCGTGCATGACAAGAGTTATGAATGTCAAAGAAGCAAGTGAGGTGTGTAAGAATAAGCCTGAATGGCGCTCTGTTGTTCGTGCCTACCCCGCAAGGGAACTGGCGTGAAGTTATATGTATGTATGTAATTATCAAATGGACACATACAGAAAAAAAATTAAGGTTATACAAGAAAATTTGTTTGAACAACGTCCGTTGAGTAGTTTAAGACATGTAGAATTTTCGATTAATTAAATGCTTTATTATGGTTTCCTAGCCAAATAATGAAAACAGTAGGAATTTGTAATTTATACTGAACACTGCTGTGCGTAGACTGCCAGCACATACCCAATTTTTACATCTAAACATGGGTATGGAAGAGAGAGCATGAACGTAGAGTAAACGCGGTCGAGATGCGAGCACTGCGCAAAATCTGCGGAGCGACGCTCGCGGACCGCGTTCGTAATACCGAAGTAAGAAAGAAAGTTCGTCTGAAAGAGAGTTTCGGGGTGTAGGTAACGAAAGGAATGCTCCGGTGGTTCGGGCATGTGGAAAGAATGCATGATGAAAGAATGACTAAACAGATATACAATGCAAAAGTGGATGGATGCAGAAGTCGTGGAAGGCCACCACACACCTTCCATCATCAAATTGATCGTGTACTAGCGGAGGGTGATGTTAGGAGCCTTAAGAACAGAGTGAAGTTATATGTATGTATGTAATTATCAAATGGACACATACAGAAAAAAAATTAAGGTTATACAAGAAAATTTGTTTGAACAACGTCCGTTGAGTAGTTTAAGACATGAAGAATTTTCGATTAATTACATACATACATACATACATACATAACTTCACGCCAGTTCCCTTGCGGGGTAGGCACGAACAACAGAGTGCCATTTAGGCTTATTCTTACACACCTCACTTGCCTCTTTGACATTCATAACTCTTGTCATGCAAGTTCGTCTTCGATTAATTAAATGCTTTATTATGGGTCCCTAGCCAAATAATGAAAACAGTAGGGGTTTGTAATTTATACTGAACACTGCTGTGCGTAGACTGCCAGCACCTACCCAATTTTTACATTTAAACAAGAATTTGTAAAATAAAATTTCGTAAGGGCCAAAATCTGCGGAGTGACGCTCGCGGACCGCGTTCGTAATACCGAAGTAAGAAAGAGAGTTGGTCTGAAAGAGAGTGTCGGGGTGAAGGTAAGGAAAGGAATGCTCCGGTGGTTCGGGCATGTGGAAAGAATGACTAAACAGACATACAATTCAAAAGTGGATGGATGCAGAAGTCGTGGAAGGCCACGACACACCTTCCATGATCAAATTGATCGTATACTAGCAGAGGGTGATGTCAGGAGCCTTAAGAACAGACGAGCTTGCATGACAAGAGTCCTCCCTGTCGACCCTGCCCTTTTGTTTGTGTTGGAAAGGCTGAGATTTAGAACATAGTTACGCCCAGTCGATCCAGCGCAATAAAGTGCCTGGAGTGTGCCCTGGGAGAACACACCCCACTTCGTTGTGCGGGGGTTCGTAAGGGCCTGTCCTATCCTAAGTTATGCTATATCGACTAAATCAGTCACCTGTTAGGAAAATTAAAATACTTGATAAGTCCATTGTTTCATTTATTTTACTTCCAAGGTTTTAATAACATATTATAATAGACGCAGTAAATAACATAATACATACTTTTTTAAAGAATATAAATTATACATAATGTATACCGTTAGATCAACATAAGAGAAAGAACTTTTGCCTTATTTTGTATCAATTATATTAACAGCCTATAAAGTCCCACTGCTGGGCTCGAGCCTCCACTTTTGTTAGAGGATTAGTCTTTTTCCAGGAGAGTAAAGATAAAATATATGTAAATATTTCAGTCTTTGGCTGCTCGATTAAAAGTTTGTCATAAAACCAACCCGTTCTGCTCATCGTTTTAAAATGGCGAACACTTTTCTATAAATTCAAAATCTACAAGCTCATCTTACAGAGATGTCGCAACTGCATTATCTTGATATCGTCCGTGCCAAACTTAACCACGCCCTCCTGATTCTCGATCGAGATGAGGTGCCCGACCGCCTCTCGGTCCTCCCCAGCGATCACCTTCACCTTGTCACCGGACTGCGGCACCACGGGCTCGAGCATCTCGGGCACCACATTCACGACGCGGTCCTCGAGGGGCAGGTACACGGCGCACATGCCGGCGGAGACGCCGCGAATGACGCCCGCTTGGCCCGCGACGGCCTTGTCCTCGTGCGAACCCCGCACCCTCACTTCCACTTCGGTCGTGTGCCAATCCGGCGCGGTCGCTTCCGCCGGCGTCGAAGGCTCGTATGGCGACCTGGGCGAATACCCGGCGGGACTCGGCGTCGCTGGATAACCGCTGCCGTAAGCCGCGGGACTCGGACTCGCACGGTACGGGCTGTACGTGTGGTCGGAGCCGTACATAGTCCCAGGAGTCTGAGGCGTGAAGGGACCCTGCCCGTAACCGCCGCCGCCCTCGTATCCACTGCTCTCCGCGTCGTCCAGACCGCCGTACTCGAAGTCCGGGGGCCTGGCCGGAGTGGCCGCCGCGTTCGGGTCCCAGGCGCCGTGCGCAGGCGTGCGGCCACCCTCGTGGGACGGAGTCGCCGACCCGTAGTGCGGGGTGCGGCCGCCGACGTCGTAGATGGGTGTCGCCGACCCGTGCATTGGGGTTTTGATGCCCGTATCGCGGTACGTCGGGGTCTGGGCGCCGAGAGACGGCGTCCGCCCGGGAGTGCGGGAATGGAAGGAGGCCCCCCCTGCGGCCCCCGCGGACCCCGCAGACGCGATGTGCCCGCGATCAACGGATATCGTCTGACACGCCGAATGCAACTCCACGCGAGCAGTGCTGCCAGTCGCGTCCTTGACGATACCGACGTTGCCCTTGTATGGTCCACCCGTGATTTTGATGGTGAGCCCTATCAGCTCCCTGTCTCTGGTGGCACCTCCGCGGCCGGCGCCCCTTCCTCCCCTACCCCGTCCTCCGGGGGAGCCACGCGAAGGGTGTGCTGGCGATTGAATTCTCGGAGACATAAAGCCCAAAGACAGTGCAGAGTTGGCATTTGCATTCCTAGTTCCACCAGCTAACTGCAAATGCCGTGTCTTGCACACAAATATACCGCCGTTGTCCAAATACATGCGCGATTGTAGGAACGCAAAATTGCGGTACAAATGTTTTATCTCTCCATTACGACCTGCATGAGGTCCATCGATGACTTTTACTATATCACGCTTCTGTATTGTATTTTCTTCAGAATCAAGCGCCATTGTGAAGCGGTGGTCTCTTCGTTTTTGCAAGGCCTGGGGCTTGCATTCAATCACTTTACCCTGCATGCCTAGCACATGGAAATTCTCCTTTTCTAAGCGAACAATTACACCTACGGTCTGTGGATCCAGTTGAACCATGTCTCCCCATTGAAACTGCCCAAGTGAATCCACACCTGTCGCCATATCTGAACAAAGTTGCAAATCTCTAGGCAGCACTTCCAATTCATGCATAGTCAAATCAGAAACAAGAACGACCCTGTGGGGTTCTACTCTAACAATCAAACCCGTGTCACCCTCATACCTCCCTGCCAAAACCTTGACATGGTCACCTTGTTTGAAATACTTCCTCAATTCATTAGGCTTAAATACTAAAGGATCTTTCAGGGCATCATGCTTTGGCATAACAGTTATCATAGAGCCATCAATTGCTATAATCCTGGCTTGCAAATTAGCCAAGTCACCAGAACATACTTCAACATTATCTCCCATTGAGAAGGAATGCAGACTTGTTGGATCATCTTTAGCAGGAGCTGCTAATTCAATATCAATCCCTTCAGGCTGCTCCTCAAATCTTTCTAATTCTGTTAAAGTAGGTTTAACACCTTCAGCCAATATTGCTGACATTGTAAAGTTCTTGTACAAGAATCCTTTGCGGGAATACCTGTTTCCCTCAAATATTAAGAAATCACCATCTGATGTAACTTCCCCACCAATAGCTCTAATAGCTTCGGGATCAAAAGGTTTTGCTGCAGGGCGCCTTTTCTTTTTACGTTTAGCAGCTTCGCTTTCACTTTGCACAGTTCTTAGAGCTCCTCTTAACCTAGTATAGTCTATTCTGGGTAATAATTTCAAATGAACTTGATTTTGTGCTAAATCTACATAATCAACTTGAGCGATGTCATCTTTGTATAGACCTCTTTTCAATCTAACCCATTGCTTAGGTTTCAAACCTGACTGTTCTTTTACAACTCTCAAAACATCTGTCATCTCTTTTATAGGAACCATGTCTTGCTTCCAAATTCCCATTCTTAGTGTCCCAACATTATTAATTATTGCTTTAACATGAGTTTGTTTATAGGCTTCAATGTAGATATAACCTTTTACACCTTCTGGTGCAACAACAGACTTAATTTGGAATGGTTCTTCAGAAAATTGATAAGCGATAAACTTGCGCATGAGCAACAGTACTGTAGCTTTCTCTTCACCAATCCTACATTTGACCATCCATAGATTTGGGTCTTTTATTCCTGGTAAGAGAGTCTGTTGGGTGATTTCATCAGACATCTCCTCACCCCCTTCACCAAAGTGGCGTAATGCAGCAGATTCATCTGCATACTTGTTTCTTAAATATTCTTCAATTTCCTCCTCTTTCTGGGAGTCCCATAAGTTAGTGCCGCGTCGTCTGCCTTCAATCTCCCTGGCAGTTGGACCAATTTCATCAACCTCATTCCCAACAATGCCCATCTCTTGAGCACCCTCCTCCCACTCATCATCTTCATCAACCTCATCATCCACCTAAAAAACAAGCAGCAATGATTTAAATTAACTTATTATATAAAAATAGTCTAAGATATATTAGTATGCTAACTAACAATAAATGGTTCTAAAGCAGTAATGAATTATTTTGTTTAAAAACCTTTTCATTCAAATGATCTAAGAAATTATGTGAGCTAATTTTCGTACGCTTTCCTTTCTAGCATATTTTATGGGCATTGAAGAGGCAAAGAAATGTATCTTACGGATGATTCCTATATCTTACTGTCTATTTGTCTATCCATAAAAATTGGACATAAGCACCATACAAGTAACATAAACTTTCTACCGATGGTGAGGCCAGTGAATGAATAGTAAGATATGGTCATTAGTAACTATATTTAATTTTTAAATAACTCCATTGGCTCAGTGACCCAAAGGGAGTCTTAGCTTCCGAAACTACAGCACGCCACTTTCCTCTAACCTGCACAGTGTTTTGCCAGTCATGGTCTTGAAGTTCGGTCATGTCAGTTTTTTTACTCATCTTTCCAGTGATACTTAGGGCAGCCAACCAACCGCAGATTGACTCATCAACCCCAAGTATGGTTTAATTAATAACTTTAATTTTTTTTAAGTTATTTTAATGTCAGAATCTATTAGATACAATATTCAATACCAGAAGAAGCTATATAATCAAATAATTCTACGAACATGTCAGGTTTTGAGTTTTTAACATTGTTTTTATACCATCTGCTGCTATGATCAGCCATTTTTAAAGTTCATTATATACCCCTTACTTTGTTATTAAAATAATAATAACATTTTCTTAGGGTGTGGTATAGTTATAGGGCACATTTATTTATTATTTGAGATATAAAATTAACTTTGGGTGGTTATAAAGAAAAATAACCACAAAGGCTAACCTAGCCTTCTAACCTATATTAATAAAGTTTGCATGTGTTCATAATAAATAAATGTGCTATATAACTATACCCCACCCTATATTACAATTAAATTGATATACTTGCCTCAGCTTCGTCAATAATGAATCCACCATAACGGCTATCCTTCTTCCTTTTCTTCCTGAGTCTTTCTTCTTCTTCATCCTCCTCATACTCTTCAGAATCTACTAGATCTTCACCCTCGGGTTCTTGCTCATCCTTAAATGTAAAATACCATATATTATGTTCTGTTGCAAAGCACTTACACTGAGAAATAAGTCTTATTATAAACTATCTTCTTAAGTTTTCGCGACTTGTATACATAATAACAGTTTTAACCACAGTAATTTTATTGGATTTTGGTTTTTTTTCCGAAGTTTCGGCCACTCTTTAGTGATCACGGCCACTGAAAAGTGGCCGAAACATCAGAAAAAACCAAAATCCAATAAAAATACCGTGCCTAAAACCGTTAAAACGTAGTTTTATTAAATAAACTATCTGTCAAATTTATTGTATTTAGTTTATTTTGCTTACAAATAAACATATTTTACCTCTACTTCTTCATCCCCTGACGCTTCCTTTGCCTCGTCATCTTTATTATGACTGCCATCTGATCCAGCTGATCGGCTCCTAAGACACATATAATTGCAATGTTTAAGTCCAAAATCTACTAGATCAACACATAGTTTGTTCTACTGATAAGCTTTTAAGCTTTGCCGAGTCTTACAAATAGTTTGGGGTGCGGTATAGATATACGGCACATTTATTTATTACTTACATACATACATAACTTCAGGCCAGTTCCCTTGCGGGGTAGGCACGAACAACAAAGCGCGTTATTTATTACTTGAGATACAAATTTAATTTCAATTATAAAAAAAAATTGCCACGAAGGCTAGCCTTAGCCTTAGTTTGTTCAGGAATAAGAATTTTTTTAAAGATTTTAGTGTCAAAACAGAATACGACCGGATGCCTAACCTGGAACGGGAATGTGAACGGGACCGCGAGCGTGACCTCGAACGGGATCTTGAGGGGCTTCTGGATGGGCTACGGCTCCCTGAGCGCGACCTCGACCGCGATCTGGACACGGATCGGGATCTTACTGAATGGTTCGACGCGGCACTTCGTCTTGACCGGTTAGAAGCTACACTGGCAGCATCCGACCCACTCCCTGAGTAATTACTGCCCTCTGAATCCGACATTTTCACTTTTTGGTGCAAATTTAATTAATTTGACCCATTTAAAACTCTTTTCAGCGAAACCTTCTACACGCAACAAAATGTCACCAAATTGAGTCCAGTCAGTGTTGCCAGGTTGGATTGAAAAAATTACAGTGTTCCGCATGTAAAATTACAGTAGATCGGTAGGAAAATACAATAAATCATAAAACTCATTACAGTGTTTTTACAGTAAAAAAAGATACTTTTATTGGAATTATCAATGTATTTAATAATCACTATTATAATTAAGATATAATTTGTCAATCAATATCTATATATATGGATCTTTCAAATCACGCCGCAACCACTTTTTGAAGTTTTCATAGTGTAACCATTCATCACAAAATTTCTGCTTATAAGTTCTCTTTTTTTTCAGCGTGGAGGGTCTTTCGTCGTCGCTTTCACAAGCCGACTTTTTTAATGACAATTTTAAAAGTAATACTAATTATACTACAATTAATCCCAACAATGTAGCCACTATTTCCAAATGAACTTATAAACTTACCTACTATTATCGGCAATATTACAAGGGTAGCTTACAGTAAACAAAGACTATGCTAAATATAAACATCTCAATTTTCTCAAATAATAGTCAACTATAATCTGTTCCCCGTACTATGGGAATTCCCCGGCCCAAGATGTAATGCTTACTTGAAGTAGAACACAGGACGGTTCGTTTTACGCAGTGAATGGTGAATCTACTGTTTTTTTTTTGGTGGTTAATATTAAAAGAAACTACGTTTTTCGCTGTTCACTGTATACTGTGTAGCTGGAATACAGTGTACAGCAAAAGCAGTAAAATTACAGTAAATCTACTGTAATTACAGTGCACCTGGCATCGCTGAGTCCAGTCCAGTTTCTGTTGCAGTGTTGCTAGTCAATATATCAATAATGTCATAAGTCATTGTCATTTTATGCCCGACGACAAACTTGTTATTAGATTCTTGACTTAGTTACAAAGACTTTTAAGCCAAATATCATTTCAATAGTCTATGTAAGTTTTTGACTGACGCCAAAAGATAAAATTCTTTTGGGAAGTAGTAAAAATATTATTTAATAAAATAATCATAAATTATAGAACAATTGGTAATTATTAAAATTTTGGAATACAATGCAAGAAAACTTATTAGTATTGTATTCTACTCATAGTTCCTCAAGACTATAAGTAGAATAATGAGCCTAGATCACCGTCTTCTATGGGTAAGGAGCCCAGAAGCCTGGCTACGTTTCCTCGCTGGATCGCCATACTGATCCGTTGGCCGAAGTGCACCAGCCCTCTGATTACCTGAAGAGTCAATGAGTCGTTTTGATAAATTTTGGTAGAGGCTCATGGCTTCAGGACCCCGGAATTTGATTGTTTAATCAAATAATGGATGGCTATTATTTGATTAAACAATCAAATTCGAGTTGCCTGTAAACTTTAAGAAATTTTATTCTCACCACTCTAACGACGATATTGTCTAGTATTTTTCATAATATGTTAATATTTTCTATTAGGCTCTTATTAGACTATCATAGAGATAATATGATCTTAGAAATACGAGTCATTTTTATATGACTTTATATATATGAAGAACCTATGACAGTGTAATTACTACATATTGCAAACCATATACTCTATGATCATAGTTGGGATCCTATTTGATATATCATCGCGTCAAGAAGCTTGTATGTAAGCTTCTTGCATCGGGTACAAATATGATCATATCATCCGTTTAACCTCAAAAATAGCGTCAAAATGCAAGAATATCGATTGGACTATATTGCATATTTTGTCAGACTTTTTATCTTCCAATTTAAGTTCTTGGAGTACGGTGCTAGGGACCCCTTTCTCTGATAGCCTTGCTACCCATGATCTAATTCAAAGACGTCTTTTATTTTTTGACTTTTTCTTGACCGTTATTATCTTTTTTTAAATAATTTATAAAATTGCACTTTTGATACTTCTTAAATCATTTTCTATATTAATTTGGAATATTCTAATGATATAATTATATAATGATATCACTTAATCTTCTTCGTCCCACTCATTTCTACACATTGAACAATGGTAAGACAAAATCGCCCTGTGTAACTATTTTTGTAATGGAAATTTTAGACTAATTTTTCCCAGTTTAATTCCTGCTATGCTCTTTGTATATATTTTTCACAATATATTTATGTGTTCAATACCATTTCAAATAAGTTTAAATCTCCATTTTTAAATTTAAAGTGATGCTTTTTTTTAAATATTTTAGTCGACTATTGAACCATAAAGATAGCTACAAATTGAATTTTAATCTGAAGATAATAAATAAAGAAAAAAGTAATTGTCTATGGAATCATCAGTTTTATAATATAAAAAAAAGATTTGTCTATTGATTCGTCGTTTTGCCCCACCGAGAAGTGAAATTTTTCACAAAATAATCATTAATTTATTTGATTAGTGAGTGAAAATCATAAAATAAATGTAAATAATTATATCAAATGCCTTCCTAATAGTATACTTTGAAGTAATCCAAGAAAATATATGTCGTATAGACAAATCACTTCGAAGCTTTTCGTATTCGAATCGGTCTGTGGCTTTCGATCGTAATTTCGCACGTCCCATTATAAACAATTGGTTGTTTTAGCGGTACATGTGTGTAAGTAATTGTTCGCTGTCGGTTGGTACGCGAGTGCACTGCAACAGTGGTATAGCAGCCGCAGTTGTGATGGATTTGTAAAGAAGCTTACTGCAGGATCTTCTCTGGGGGTGTCATGCTGGAGACGCGGTCAGCGCGTGCCGCAGACTCGGTGTGGGCGAATAAGCCGCTGCCGGCGCCGCACGCCATGGCTAATACTAGGCACGGAAAAAATACCCAGGTATACCTTCTTTGTACATGCTAATAAGATCCCAAGTGCATATAAAAGCATATTCTTACTCGTTCTAAGATAATTCTGTCCTGATGTTCCTTATCAAATCTAAAACTTTCAACTATTCTACAATGACATGGCTGTGGGATAACTTCAAAAAGACTTGAGATTTTAAATAAATGTCAGGATAGGCCACTTAGTTATTAGGTAGCATGCTATTTGTTGTTAGTGTAATGATAGTCAAACAGACAAATAAATTAAATAAATGCTTAAAGCAGCCTGGCAGTGTTGTGGGTCTGAATGTTGGACCCATGAAGTGGTAGGTGACAAAATTCTACATTGTGATAAGATGAGATGTATGGGTTGGAAGTTTCCATCTGTAATTTGAAAATTGAGAGGAAGAAGATTAATGTTTATGTATGCATGTTTTATCAGGAGGTATCATCTTTGAGAAAATAATTTCAAACTAAAACATTCATAGATTCACTTATTATTGCTGAAGCAGAGCAGACAGGCTGCCAGCCCAACTGTGATGGAAAGTGCTTACTGTCGCCTATGGACATTAGCAATACCAGAGGTGCTGCCAATGCGCTACCGGCCTCAAAGGAGATAGAAAACTAAGCTAAAAAGAGATTGTTGATTTGTCTGAAGGAGGGTAAAATTCAGTGCGTGATAAGGGAATGTATGTAAGGAAAAGATAATGTTATGCTCACCCAAAATTATTGCCCAAATAGGAAACAAAATTTATGTTAACATACTGGGTTGAAAAATTATCTAAGAATAAATTTAAAAAACTGGTAAAACATCTTGAACATTTATAATTAACATTAGGCAAGCATAAACTTCTCAAACTTTAGTCTTCAACTTTCATAATCAATCTTGTTGTATCAATCATGTACAGTGGAATGTAGCCAACCTTCTGGGCATGCCTCCCTCTGGCAGCAAATTGTTACATAGTCTGTAATCATTTATTTATAACTTGGTTTAAGTTTAATATTTAATTGCATTTATAAGGTCTATTCTATTCAGTCTTTGTTGTTGCTGGCTCCTTTGGCATTGATTTTGCCAATGTCATAGTAGAAGAAGCAGGTGTTAATAGACACTAATATAGCTGGCAAAATGAAGAAATTTTGATGGTCGGTAATCTTTTAGAGAAAACCTGAGGACAAGAGCGAGGGTATCATGGGGCAGAATATCATATAGGGGTGAAAGTACATATGGACTGTAAAACATATGTGCTCCTCAGAACCTTCCGCAAGACTGCATTCACACAAAGATTGATCATGTATCCTGATCTTAGCCTACAAGACAGGGGTGCATATAAAACCTAATCTTAAGTTTTGGGGAGATTAGGAATACGAAAAACCATGGGGATTGAGCCAAATGAGGTTGAAGTTGTCCTGCCTTTAGATTGACTGGATTGGTGTCATAAATCAGTCCAAGATTTACATTTATAAGTTACTGTTATGAATCACATCATGAGACTCGAATTCAAATGCCGTTAGAATTACTATAGAGTTTATTAGAACTATACAAACACGTATAACACAGGTACAAATATAACCGAGCACAACAAGTCCAAACGTGCTCTGCTCGTGGATATCGCTCGACTACCTCATCCCTCCATCGGGCCATTGCTTTATACTGCACAGATGCAATATGTCTGTCTGGCCGCATGGACTGATGTCCTAAAATTAGTTTATACTTTAAATCCGAACACCTGGCTAATGATCACAATACAACAAGAGGCCACAAAAGATTACAATACAACAATGGGCTGTTTTCTTATCACAAATTGCCGAAAGGTAATAAAATGTATTTTTACAGCTATGCAGGTGTGAATTTGTTTTTGTCGGGATCAGAGTCCTAACATTACTTTAGTTTCTATATGATGATTCCTTGTCTTATTATTTGTTGTAGACATTTTGTTGACTTAATTTTTATTTAATTTCCAGATTATGATATTTCATGTTTTATAAGTCCTTTGTTTAAAGACTGCTTATATTTAAAACTTGGTAGACATTATATTTACATTCTTATAATTATTATATTTGCATTATTGTCTGGTTTCACATGATTTCCATTATATTTGCTTGAACATTTCTAAACAAAGTTTGTTATATATTATAATAATGTGCTCTTGAAATAAGTCATGAAAGTATTTATTTCAGAATATCAAGCTTATATAACAATATTTTGAATACTACACAATATTATGCAAGTAAAGAAGGCTATAGTCTGCATTGCAGTAATATTGCAGATGTAAAGTCTAGATATTCACATAAGAGATCCTTTTATTCTTTTTTACTAACTACCCGCTTTTTGACATACTAAAATATATGAATGAATACATGACATACCTTTCCCCCAAGTTAGTACTTTAAACCATTTAATACTATGACATCACTATGCAATACAAAAAAAAAAAAACATTAAAGCTAAGATTAAATACAATTAACCGTAACTGCACAATTATTCTACATAATTATTCCTAGCATATGGAGATTTAGCATACATATTCCGTTTTTGTTTAAACTTCCTTCCCCCATAGGATATTTCAGAAGTGCTAGGGATTCCTAACATTTCTTCCCACTTCTCAGTGCTCGGAATCTCAATAACTTCTTCCGGGCAAGACTGTTTTACTTGCTCATTCTCATTATTTGTGTCTTCCATTTGTGTGTCAGTTCCTTTATCTTGATTAGTATCCTCCTGCACTTCTGTTGCCAACTCTTCGTCTGGTGTATTAGTTGTCTGTGGGTCGAAACGCACTAGTTGATCGATGTGTCTGTTTACCACCTCACTATTATTCTTCATTTTAATTCTGTAACTGGATGGCCCTCCTTTGTCTACCACTGTACCTGGCATCCATTTTGGCCCATTTCCATAGTTTCTGTACATTACTTTTTGTCCTACTTGTGTTTCTCTATGCTTCTTCTGTGCATTTCTTTCTATCTGTTGGTTCATCTTTTTAGTTTGTATATTATCTGGATGTAAACTATCTAGCAATGTTCTTAAGCGTCGATTCATTAATAGTTCGGCTGGGCTCTTTTGTGTTGTAACACATGGAGTTGTTCTTAAACTCAATAGCATGTTTGGAATCTTTACGTCCCAGTTCATATTGTCCATCTTGCGTAATTTATCCTTGACGGTTTGTACCATCCTCTCGGCCAGCCCATTTGTAGCAGGATGATAAGGGGCTGTAGTCACATGTTTGATCTTATTCGCCTCCAGAAAATCTTCCATCTCCCTTGATATAAATGGGGTACCATTGTCTGACACTAAAGTTTCACATATGCCATGAGTTGCAAATAAGTTTCTAAGGTGTTTAATCACAGTATTTGAAGTCATGTTGTTGATTACAATTACTTCAGGCCATCTTGAATAAGCATCCACCACAATAAAAAACAGTTTATTTTGGAATGGCCCTGCGAAATCCACATGTATTCGAGACCAAGGTTTTGTTGGAGTTATCCATTCATGGCTAGTTTTTGGTGGCATGTGTTGATTTTCTGCGCATCGTTGGCAATCTCTGACTAACTCTTCTATATCTTCATTTAGGTGTGGCCACCAAACATAACTTCTAGCTAGTGCTTTAGTCTTTACTATTCCATTGTGAGTATTATGTAAAAACTGTAGTATTTGGGTTCGCAATTGTGCTGGAACCACAACCCGACAACTGTGTAATATGCAGTCTTCCATTAATGATAAATCATTTCTGTGTAACCAGTAAGCACGAAGTTCACCATCATTTACTTTGGCAGGCCAGCCACATTTCATGTGATGAATAACTTGTGACAGTATTCTGTCTTTTTTTGACTCTCGTGCAATTTGTTCTGCTTCCACTGGAAAGTCATCTGGCCTTTCTGCCATTAGAAGAACATCATACAGCTGAGGCTCAGGTTCCTCTGGAACTGGCTGTGGCCAACGGCTCAAACCATCGGCGTTGCCAATCTGAGAACCTGGTCTATATATTATATCATAACTATAGGAAGTTAATGCTATAGCTATACGAGTCAAGCGGGGTGACAACATTGTAGGTATCTGCTTTTTAGGATCAAATATACCTAGTAATGGTTTGTGATCTGTTATGATAACAAAATGTCTGCCCATTAAGTAATTATGAAATTTTTGTAGGCCAAACATAATAGCTGCTGCTTCCTTGTCTAGTTGTGAATATCGTCTTTCATGAGTATGCAAGGTACGAGATCCCATTGCAATTGGGCGCTCTTGCCCGTCCTCCATTACATGAGCAATTACAGCTCCGACTCCGTAGTCTGAACTATCACAGGTCAGTACCAATTGTTTTTCCAAATCATAGTGAATTAGTGTTAAGTCACATGACAGTAAACGTTTAGCGGTGTCAAATGTTCGCTGTTCTAAATCTGTCCAACGCCATTTTTGTGATCGATCCAATAACCGATGTAGTGGCTCTAATAATGTAGCCTTGTGTGGTATGAAACGTTCATAAAAGTTATATAAACCTAAAAATGCTTGTAATTCTGCAATGTTTTTAGGTTCTGGTGTCTTCATTATAGATTCAACCTTGCTAGGAGCGGGATGAATACCTTCAGCATCTATAATAAATCCTAAGAATTCTACTTTATCCTTAGCAAATTTACATTTCGCTTTGTTAAGGCGCAGTCCCGATCTAGAGATTCTATGTAGTACCATATCCAAACGCTGATGCATCTCCCACATAGTGCGGCCACATACTATAATGTCATCTATTAGAACTGCTACCCCAGGAATGCCAGCCAGCAGTGCTGTCATCAACCGCTGGAAAATACCTGGGCATGCTTTAACTCCAAAGGCGAGCCTGTGCACCGTATACAAGCCCTTGCAAGTATTTAACGTTAAAAGTTTGGCAGTGTTGTTATCCACAGTGACCTGTGTGTACGCGCGTTCTAAGTCTAATGTTGAAAAGAATTTACCACCCGCTATATTTGCAAATACTTCGTTAGCTGTTGGCATCGGATATGTATCAGATTCTGTAGACTGGTTAACAGTACTGCGATAATCACCACATAATCTTATATCACCATTCCTTTTCACAATTGGTACCACTGGTGTAGCCCATTCTGAGAATGCTGTAGATTTAAGTACTCCTTCTGACACTAGGCGATCTATTTCTTTTTCCACTCTGTCCTTTATAGCATAAGGAACTGGTCGTGCCTTCAAAAACTTAGGTGTTACCTCCGGTTTTAAGTGAATAGTAACAGGATGTCCACGGTATGTACCCAGGCCCTCCTGAAATACATCACTATATTTGTCTATCAGTTTGTTTATATCATGTAAATCTATTTCAGACACAAAATGAATATTCAGTGTAATTTCAAGTGGCTTCAGCCAGTCACGCCCTAATAAATTGGGACCGTTTCCTTTGGCTACTATTGCTGTTAGATCACGCTGCAAGCCTTTGTAAATAACCTGAAGCGTAATCCTACCCAGCAGCTTAACTGGCGCGTCCGTCCACGTGCGTAGTGTGTATGGTGCGGTATGCAGTATGAGACGTGGTTGATGCCGTCGCAGTTTTTGCCATGTACTTTCATTAACAAGTGAAAAACTGGCACCCGTGTCTACTTGCATCACCACTGGTATCCCCTCAAGAAGAATTGCCACTTCGTAGGGTTGCACGCGGCTGCTGCTACTGACGTTGTAAATTCCATTCAAACGCTCGCCGTGTTCAGTATAGTTGACGTTTTGTGTTGTTTTCACAGACTTCTTCTTAACCATGCAAATTTTTTCTATATGTCCCTTCTTTTTGCAAAATCGACATATCGCATTGATAAACCGGCACTCCCCACTGTGGTGCCCTCCACAGCGATAACAAAAACGAGTGTTCGTCCTTGTTTGTACTGCATTGATGTCCATTGGTTCTGGCACCGACACTGCTGACAAAGAACTGTCGTAAAACGCAGGTACAACTGATGTGAATGATGTTGGCTGCGCAGCGCAAGTTCCCTGCATCATACGCATATCCCTCCCCGCACTTTCCGCGGATAACATTGCGTCAACCACTTCATAATACTGCAAATTGTCCTTTTTTAAAAGTTCATATTGAAGTTTCTGATCTAACATACCACACACAAGCCTGTCCCGTAACATACGTTCCAAGTCCTTAAAGTTACACGATGTGCTTAATTTCCGTAATTGCGCGATGTATTCAGATGCACTTTCACCCGGCTTTTGATCGCGTTTGTAAAATTTATATGAGGTTGAAATTTCATTACGTTTAGGGCTATAATGTTTTGTTAAACACGTAACTATTTCTAAAAAAGTCACTTCATTCGATTTGCGCGGCGTTATTAACGCTAATAATGTCTCGTAAACCTGCACTCCACACACGGTAAAGAAATTTGCACGTTTTGCACTGTCCTCCCTTATGCCGTTTGCCTCAAAACAATAATTTAGGCGTTCAATGTAATTGTCCCAGTTTCCGGTTTGTTGATTAAATTCTTGAAATGTAACAGCTCTAGCTGCCCTTATTTCGCCGCTAGTTTCCATTTTTAACACTCGTCGCCACTATTATGTTTAATAAAAGTCTAGATATTCACATAAGAGATCCTTTTATTCTTTTTTACTAACTACCCGCTTTTTGACATACTAAAATATATGGCTAAGACCAATTTAGGACTACATTTGCTCATTGTTTTTATTTAAATAGTTTAAGTGGTTTTTATGGTAGTTCTAAATGGAAAGAAAGAAAGAAAAGAAACAAAGACTATTAAATAAATCTTTTTCTTTCGTCTTTCTTTATATACACACTAGCGGCCCCGGCAGACGTTGGCCTGCCTTTAAAAAATAAAATTTTAGAACCCGATCCCAGAGCCACGTACCGGTTCTAATTGCGAATCTAAACCATCCGGATACCCACTCAAACACACAAAAACAAAATCACCAAAATCGCTCCAGGTGATTAGGAGGATTCCAGAACCCGATCTCAGTGCCACCTACCGGTTCTAATTGTGAATCTAAAAGAGTAATATAATTTTTTTTATTCTAAGTCATGACAAAATAAGATTAAAAATCTTGCCAAAAAAATTAAAGTTTATAATTAACAAATAAAAAATAGGGGTTGATCGTAGAGGGGTGAAAATTTAGGGTTGTATGTATTTTTGTATGTTGTATCATAAAAAAATAGAAATTAAAAATTTTGTCTAAAAAATAAAAAATAAAATTTAGGGGTGGACTACCCCTAACATTTAGGGGGATGAAAAATAGATGTTGGTCGATTCTCATAGATACCGGATAAGCACAAAAAATTTCATCAAAATCGGTCAAGCCGTTTCGGAGGAGTATGGCAACGAAAACTGTGACACGAGAATTTTATATATTAGATGTATATATTTATATATGTAATATTAATATGTGTATTTATACATGTCTATTAGTTTATCAATATTTACATACATACATAACTTCTCGCCATTTCCCTTGCTGGGAAGGCACGAACAACAGAGCGCCATTTAGGCTTATTCTTACACACCTCACCTGCTTCTTTCACATTCATAACTCTTGTCATGCACGCTCGTCCGTTCTTAAGGCTCCTGACATCACCATTATCAATATTTTACATACTTATATGTTTATTACTGAATACAAAATAATGTAAGTAACTACATATCATACAATATTTATGTATACCACCTTTGACAAATTGAATCTGTTTAATTCCTGCCACGGGTTGTCTGGAAGAGTTGACTTTTTAGTGGTAAGACCTCCCATAGTGCATATTTAGAATATTTTTAGGCCATTAGTTTTCTGTGTTTTCTGTAATGGTGTACAATAAAGTATTATCTTTCTCTCTTTCTCTCACTATGGTTGCTATGTGAGTGCTGTGCTGTCTACAGATGCACTTATGCTATTGAAATCCTATATATTTTAATATGTTATACAAATGATTATCATTAATATTTATAATTAATGTTTCAACATCAACAATCATTCATCAAGGACATGTGATTGATTATAATTTTTATTTATGTTTATTATTTTTGTTAATAATTTGATTAAAGTGGTATTCGAAGCATCCCAAATAGTGATAATCAGAACATTAGATCATTGAGTATTTAATAATATAACAAATGACAAAAATAAAGTAGATGGTAACACTAAACAATTAAAGGGTCAGATATATTTTTGATAAGAAAGTCTCATTATATGGGTTGAAATATCATGTTCCCCATGCAACCTAGATGACCATGTTGAGATGGATGTATGGTGTTAACAGAATGGATAATGTTGGAAAAAATGCATAAAGAGGGACTTTTGAACGTACTTTTATTGCTGAAAAATAAGAGGACGTAGATAAGGTGATATTTATAAGCACATTATTGAAGAAGGAAGAAGTAGTTGTGGTAGGGTAATGGCTAGCAACACATCCCAAACTCAAAGGGCGTGGATTTGATTGTGGCCACTCATCTACCACTTAGGCATTTTACTAGCCGAATGCGCATATTGTTACGATTACCACATGCTAACAACAGTGAGGGAAAACATCATGATGCAACCTGCACATCGAGTTAACTGATATGTCAAACCTGCCAAGCCGCCTTGGACAAGAGTGGCGGGTATACTGTCGTTCCCTCTATAATAGGAGGCCCGAGCCCAGCAGTGGGACATTTATGGGCTGATATTATTATACACTAGGGAGGGAGGAGTCACATGAACGTTTGCCAGGTGGTAGGGCATTTGCCCTACTGGATGGCTACCACCCCTGGTCTAAAGTATGTCGCCATAACAACCTTGAGTTGTGTTCCGGCATTAGTGACCAGGTTCCAGTCTCCCTTAAGAGAGCAGCAGCGCATTTGTAGCAACTTTGGTGTTGCAAATGTCCATAGGCGATGGTAACCGCTTTCCATCAAGTGGGCCTGTCTGCTGATCTCCTGCAATAAAAAAAAAACGTGACAATGATGAGGAGGCAAGGATGGGGGAGGCGTCAAAAAATCATGAAATTAGTTTAAGGTAATTTGTGGATGGCCCCCTTATATATCATAGAAACTTACATACATAACTTCACGCCAGTATATCTGCATTGTATATCTGTTTAGTCATTCTTTCATCATGCATTCTTTCCACATGCCCGAACCACCGGAGCATTCCTTTCATTGTATATCTTACATTCTTTCATCATGCATTCTTTCCACATGCCCGACACTCTCTTTCAGACCAACTCTCTTTCTTACTTCGGTATTACGAACGCGGTTCGCGAGCGTCACTCCGCAGATTTAGCGCAGTGCTCGCATCTCGACCGCGTTTACTCTACTTTCATGCTCTCTCTTCCATACCCAACTCTCGCTTCCATACGTGAGCGTAGGTACCAGCACCGCGTTGTGTACGGCGTGTATCATAGAAACTTGTTATTGCGAAATAAGATTCTGCTTTCTCTAAGGCATTCGTGACTTTGGCCTTTAACAAATATGCAATCTGCTACCATTTCATAACAGCAGAGATATGTGTTGATACAACTGTGTCAAGGTTGTAACTTTTCCACTTATATGCACTTACATACATGCAGGATGGATCAGATGTTTTGCAACACCTCTGCTAATTGTATGTTATTATGTTTATTAAATTTTTTAAAGGTTATTTAACACTTTGTACAATTAATATGGAGTCGGCTTCAAGCATTTTTTAATTAATAAATTATTTGTTCAGACACTCGTAGATTTTAGTATCTTTGCTCAATATCAGCAAAAGGGGAAAGCAGGACTTGGGTTTTGAAGCAGGAACTTTGGGATTACTAGTGTTAATGAAGATGAGGTTGAAGGCACTTATTTCTGTAATGAATTTTTGCTGCTTTGTGTAATTTTCTCCATTCTCACTAACATGTCCGTGCAGGAACGGAGAAAAAATGCAATTTCCTGTGGCCGGGCGGCCAGTCGTAAGAGGCGACTTAACAACCCACAGCCAGGTGGTAGGGCATTTGCCCGATTTGAGTTGTGTTCCGGCATTAGTGACCAGGTTCCAGTGACCCTTAAGAGAGCAGCAGCGCATTTGTAGCACCTATGGTGTTGCAAATGTCCATAGGCGATGGTAACCGCTTTCCATTAAGTGGGCCGTCTGCCTGTCTGCTGAAATGCAATAAAAAAAATAGGAGTTTCTCTTTACGCCCTAATGATTTCAATTAGTAATCACCATAACTACCATCAGCTTAACTAAAATTGATTTTAGGCTGTAAAATGAAATTTGATTCGATATTTTGTCTAAATTTTGGGAGCAAGCATTAGAATATTTTTTAGAATAGAATAGAATAGAATATCATTTATTGCATAAACTGTCACATACATATATTTTAAAGAAGATGTTGTGTTCTTTGTAGGAAAGACAGTTTGTCCTTTCGAACTTGGAATACAGGCAGTTTATAATGTTGCCAGGCTATTATATAATATTATTATTGACATGTCATTAAATTTTTCTGTTATTTGTCACTAAAATAATCGAAAAAAATATTACATTTTAAAGTTTTCGCGACTTGTATACATGACAAAAATGACGTTTTAACGGTTTTAACCGCGGTAAATATTTGATTTTTATTATTCCGACGTTTCGGCCGCTTTTCAGTAGCCGTGATCACGGAAGAGAAAGATGTCAAGTGTCAATGAGTATTGTTGAATAGTGATTAATTAGCCGGCGACCTTGCATAGGTCGTCGGCCCATCGGGCTGGGGCCTACCCCTTCGACCGGGACCTGGCGGAGGCGCATGGCTCGGTAACTAGCGGTTTCCGGAGGGCGTCCGACGTGAAGGCTGATGCGATCCTTTCGCTACGTTTACCGAGACGCGGTCTCCACTCCAGGACTCGTTTGCTCCATCGGCCATCGGTCCTGCGGCAGATGTGACCGGCCCACTGCCACTTCAACTTGCTAATTTTGCGAGCTATGTCGGTTACCTTGGTTCTCTTACGGATATCCTCATTTCTAATTTTATCCATAAGAGAAACACCCAACATAGCTCGCTCCATAGCCCGTTGAGCGACTTGGAACTTGTGGACCAATCCTGCCGTAAGTGTCCATGTCTCGGCCCCGTAGGTCAGGACGGGGAGGACGCACTGCTCGAAGACTTTTGTCTTCAAGCATTGCGGAATGGTCGACGAGAAGACTTGACGAAGTTTACCGAATGCTGCCCAGCCCAACTGAATCCTCCTATTGGCTTCCCCCTCGAAGTTGTGCCTGCCGACCTGTATGTTCTGTCCAAGGTAGACATATTCCTGCACAGCTTCCAGAGGGACGCCATCGACGTTTACCGGTCTCGGCATGACGTGTTCATTGAACATGACTTTCGTCTTGTCCAAATTCATGCCGAGACCGACCCGTCGGGAAGATTCATTTAAACTGCCCAGCATTTCGGCAAGTTCCTCCAAAGTCTCTGCAAAGACCACCCGGCGATGTAGGGGTATAGGCTTCGCCCTCCGGTCCTGTATCTGGACGGTCATCGTTGCGGCGTCATACAGGCATCTCAGCACCTCAATGTATCGCCAATCAATACGACATCTTTGCAAAGACTCCAGAAGAGCCCAAGTTTCGATATATGTATATGTAAATACTTATATCTATTTAAAATACTTGCCAGCTCGCAATAAACAATCTGCTTTATTTAATTTAAGATTAAACCAGTAATGAAAGCGATTCTTACACACCTCACTTGCTTCTTTGACATTCATAACTCTTGCCATGCACGCTCCTCTGTTCTTAAGGCTCCTGACATCACCTTCTGCTAGTACACGATCAATTTGATCATGGAAGGTGTGTCGTGGCCTTCCACGACTTCTGCATCCATCCACTTTTGCATTGTATATCTAATAAATAATAATATAATAATAATCGGCAGACAAACACACACATTGTATATCCCCAAATTAAGCAAGTTACGCTTGTGTTATGGGTAATATACAACGGACTACTCTGGGGCCGATCCCAGACACCCAGACCATAGTGAATAACGGAGAAAATACGTTTCCGAAATTTACTATACCAGGAATCGAACCCGGAACCTCTGCGTTGCAGTGAGGTACGCCGACAAAGGCTTAGCCCGTTCAACCACAGAGGCCGTAAAATACACAGATACGTCGCGTGTGAAACTCTAGACAGCACCTTTATTTTACTTACATGAAAACTTATTTCGGTTTTTTACATATAATATTAATATAATTACACTAGTGCCCGCGACGTCGTCCGCGTGGAATTTGCTTTCGAAACCCTCCGATTTTGAAACATTCTTCATTGGTGCTCCGATCCTACTGGTCTTAGCGTGATGATATATAGCCTATAGCCTTCCTCGATAAATGGGCTATCCAACACTGAAAGAATTTTTCAAATCAGACCAGTAGTCCCTGAGATTAGCGCGTTCAATCAAACAATATTAGTATATTTGGCTACAACACTAATACTTACATTTTAAATATCGCGATATCTTTTTTGAATGAAACGTCCGAATTCAATAATTCAAAAAGTTCTAGAAAGGTATTGAATTCGTCTTGAATATGGAGTAATTTATTTTGATAAGGATTAATACCAAGGTACAAAATAAAGAGTTTTTGAAGCGACGGCATTTTAATTATTTAAAAAAATAAAAGAAAACACTTATTGTGAGATAACTACAATAGTTAGACATATGGTTACGCGATATTTTTTGTAGACAATTATATGTTCTGCAAAGTGGTAGTACATTGTTTTGTTCTATAATCAATAGTTTTCGCCACGCACGCCGTGTAAAGATTTTTTCGGGTCATTTTTTTACACCTTGGGTTACATTATTGGACTTTTAGTAAGGATCCCTAATTTTTTTTAAATATAATATAGCCTATAGCCTTCCTCGATAAATGTACTATTCAACACTGAAAGAATTTTTCAAATCGGACCAGCGGTTCCTGAGATTAGCGCGTTTAAACAAACAAACTCTTCAGCTTTATAATATTAGTATAGATATAATAAAACTACGTTCTAACGGTTTTAAGCGCGGTAATTTATTTGATTTTTATTATTCCGACGTTAGATATAGAGAAGATGGTTGGCAAGTACCACCTGTTTGGGACTATTAAGACCCAAACCCAGCAAAAACTAACTGCCAGACCACAAGACACTGTGAGCTCTTTCTGTATGTAACGGAACACAAACCAACTTGATTGATAATTTATTTTTATTTTTCCTCTCACCTATTTTAATTTTAATCTTATACTAATATATAAAGTTGAAGAGTTTGTTTGTTTGAACGCGCTAATCTCAGGACCTACTGGACTGATTTGAAAAATTCTTTCAGTGTTATATAGCCCATTTATCGAGGAAGGCTATAGGCTATATATCATCACGCTAAGACTAATAGGAGCAGAAGGAAAAATGTTTCAAAATCGGATTTTTTTTTGTTTAATTTACTTTTTTTTTACTGTTCCACGCGGACGAAGTCGCGGATAGAAGCTAGTATTATATAAAATTATTAGATTTAGGCATGTTTGCGGAAGAGTTTCTTGCGCCGGCCGCTTCTTCTCTTTAAGTCATAACATGTTGCGATGCGGTGGTAAATTAGATTAGGCTTCCATCGAGTAAATAATAACCATAAACAAAATTAAAACTAAATAATTAAAATGAACAAGTTTGCGGTAGGCTAAATAAAACTTTAGCAATACTCATTGACACTTGACGTCTTTGACTTCCGTGATCACGGCTACTGAAAAGTGGCCGAAACGTCGGAATAATGAAAATCAAATATATTACCGCGCTTAAAACCATCGTAGTTTTATTATGTATACAAGTCGCGAAAATTTAAGAAAATATTATAATTATATATAATTATTTTATGTTCATATAGCTGACCTGATTTGAAGTAATATAATGAATGTTCGGCGCTCCCGACAGAATGCCCTCGCACGTGGCCTAGTCTACTGCCAGGCCGAGCTTCAGGCGATCAGGTCGCGGGAAACCGCGACCATGATCCAAACTTGGTCAGAAGAGTTGGAAAACCCTGTGGCCGGCATTGGGACAGTGGAAGCGGTGCGCCCCCACCTGTTGCGATGGCTCTCGCGGAAACGCGGGACCCTGACCTTCAGGATGACGCAGATACTTACCGGGCATGGGTGCTTCGATAAGTATCTGAATCATATCGTAGGCTGCCTGCCTTCACCCCAATGTCGCCAGTGTGGCGCACAAGACACGGCGTTTCATACGCTAGTCGAGTGCGCAGCATGGGCACCACAGAGGTTTGAACTCGAGACAATAGTAGCTCCGATCGATTCGCTCGGCAGTCTGGTGCAAGTCATGCTGCAGAGTGATGATCATTGGGTGGGTGCGACCAATTTCTGCGCGACTGTAATGTCTCAAAAGGAGGCTGCAGAACGAGATAGGGAGAGAGGTACAAGTGCGCACCATGCGCCTCACGGGTACCGACGTCAGTCGGGGTCCCGGAGGCGCAGATATGCGCATGACTTCCCTCCTTGAAAATACCGCTGCAGGGGCCCTCTAGCATCTAGGGAGCAGAGGAGTCTCACCCCTATTGACGAAGGGAGCTTGCCTCTCCCAGAGCATTCTCAAGCACTGATGCGCTAGGATCGGCGTGGGCGTAACTACGTTCCAAGTCTCACGCTCTTCCTGCCATAAGCGCGGGGCACATGGGAGGAGGCTGGTTTTAGTGGAGTATTGAGTCTTCGAGTCTTCACAGAAGTCGGTCGATTAGTGTTTGTATTGCCCCCATGGGAATGCGTAGCCCTTGCCATCTTTTAGATTACAAAAAGTACTGTCCTCTTGGGGGTTGGTATACGCTTCTTCAATAAGATTCCGAGTGAAATGTTAGATCTGCCTTTCACTAAATTTAAAACTAAATTAAAAAGCATCTTGCTAAAAAGGGGATACTACACTATTGAAGAATACTTAAATGACAAAAATTCATTTACATAGCACCTCGCTCCAACCTCTTATACTAAATTTTGTATAACGTTTTTATTTATTTTTTTATCTTGCCATGCTTGTAAGGAATTTGTGGAGACATATTGCAGCATAACATTTTAGCACGTCATGTCATTATTATAACTATAATATTATTTTTCTTTCCTTTTATTGTCTTGGTCTTATTGAGTATGCATTGTTTGCTACAACTCCATTAATTCTTCAAAAAGTAATTCTGTAACATACTGTACAAAACTTATAAAAAAAAAAGAATTTGAGATATAAATAGAATATGAAATATAAAGAAAAACAATATTTAGCTAGACGTGTTGCTGGGGAGTTTCTTGCCGCTTCTTCTCCTTTACAGCATCAACACGTTGCGAAGCGGTGTACATAGAATAGGAAATAAAAATTAAATTTTAACTTACAGGTATGACCTTCAAAAAGTGTTCTCCAGTGGAACTTATTTTAAATAAAAACTTTTGAATTTGAATTTTGAATTAGCAAAGGACCCGGTATTGTGCGAATTGCATTTCCCCCGTCTTAAAAAAAAATTCTATCCGTGCAGGATTGGAGAAAGAATACAATTTCCCGCGGCCGCGCGGCCTGTCGTAAGAGGCGACAATACAACCCACAGCCAGGTGGTAGGGCATTTGCCCGACTGGATGACTACCACCCCTAGTCTAAAGTATGTCGCCATAACAACCTTGAGTTGTGTTCCGGCATTAGTGGCCAGGTTCCAGTCTCCCTTAAGAGAGCAGCAGCGCATTTGTAGCACCTTTGGCGTTGCAAATGTCCATAGGCGATGGTAACCCCTTTTCATCAAGTGGGCCGTCTGCCTGTCTGCTGAACTCCTGCAATAAAATAAAAAAATGTTACTGAATTAAAAAACGCAATTGCAGCGCCATCTATTTTGTTAATCCATCCATTCTAAGGAAACGACGTCCTTTAACGGGATAAAATATATCGTAAGTGCAAGTCGGTTTGGTCCATATACCCTCAAAATTTCGAGGGTGTATGAACCAATCTGACTGCAGATTTGGATTCAGCGCATTGAAACGCATAAGAATAGATGAAAACGGTCAAAGTAGAGACATTTTTTTAATGGGCCGGTGTTATCAAGGATTTTAGAGAGGTATTGGTTTTATCCTTTCCAGGATGACGTGTGTTACGTAGTGGCGAAGTATGACTACGCAGCGCAGGGCGCCCAGGAGTTGGATTTGCGGAAGAACGAGCGCTACCTCCTCCTGGACGACTCGAAGCACTGGTGGCGGGTGCAGAACGCCAGAAGTCAGTCGGGATATGTGCCCAGCAACTATGTTAAGAAAGAGAAACCTTCATTGTTTGACAGGTAAGGTATATGTGTGTCCAGTAACATTCCAACGCAGGGCTACCCTATTTTTTAAGGCAACAGACGATAAGTGGTAATAATAATAATAACGACGCGCCGACGCCATAGTCCCAATATTCCCAGACCCCTAGTACCATTAGCAGTTCACCCCAATAGCCCGGTACTTTTTGTCCTCATTTCCCACAATAGTCCTACACTGGCCGGGGCTTGTCCATGGGTGCATTTTTTATATGGCGTAGATAGGGATAATCGCCGGTCAGTTTCACGCCACATTTACATTAAATTTGTCAAGGGGCCTCTACGTGTTGGCTTCCCCGTGGCCCCACGCAAGCCCTCCAAAAGTCCGGGCCATTTGCATGGCCCGTGCTGAAAATCGGTATATATGTAATTTTCATACCGAGGGTGGACAAGGGATATTTATCATCCCGGATAATGGGATAGATTTTGGGATAGCTTTGTGTAAAGATTATCCCAAAAGTGGGACAGGCTTTGGCTGGTTTTGTGATTTGCCATTTTCATCATTTTGGTTATTTTGTCCTTTTTGCTCTTTTTCTCCTTTGCTCTTTTTGAACTTTTTGTCCATTTTGCTCATTTGCCCTTTTGCCCTTTTGCTCTTTTGCTCTTCTTTTGCTCTTTTGCTCTTTTGCCCTTTTGCTCTTCTTTTGCTCTTTTGCTCTTTTTGCATTTTGCTCTTTTTTGTCCTTTTAGCTTTTTTTGTCCTTTTTGATTTTTTCTCCTTTTTGTCATTTTTGTAGTTTTCATTGACGGGGAATAGATAAATAAAACTAGAACGGTTTGTAATAGAGGATGAAAGTTTGGATCAGCCAATTATTACTCAAGTTCATAGATATAAAAATTCATCGTCTATAAAAATGCGATAGTAACTTGATATGTTTTTCTTTTAAGTTTTTGGAAAACACTGGGAATACTGAATCGTTTTTATTGTAATTTTGTTTAAATGTAATTTTAATGCCGAAAATGGACATATTTTACATACTCATGCCAGGAGATCGGATAGTTTGCGATATAAAATTAAGTGAATTTTTCGGGTGCAAATGGCACTAACATAAAAATGTTGTACAATGTAACCTGTATTGACGCCTGCTCTTTAAACAAGAAGCAGGAACTAGAGGTTAACCCGCGGCGTAGCCGCGAAGTAAACTCTAGTACTATAATAATATGCCTAACAGATAAGATAACTGTGCAATGTGCATGTTTCCAAGCCAGCCACTAAACTCGGTTTGATTCGCCATGCTTTCTCAAGAGCAACACATCGCGACCTGTGGACAACGTCAACTTGATAAAACCGAATTTTTGACTTTTTTACATCATAATCTGCCTCTAGTAAATTTTAAGTATGAGTGGGTGGATAAAAGAATACATTTTTAGACGTTTGATTGAAAAAAATCACCATTTCATAATTCATAATGTTTAATTCGTAAAAAGTGGTTTCAATAAAAATTAAAATTATAATTGCTGATATCCCTTAGACGTGTTTCTTTTTTATTCAAGTTACGCATTACAATTAAGCAGTTGCACTACTTACTGATGTTTCTTAGAGGAATAAATAATAAGTTTATTTTATTTTTGTTTTATTTTGATGTCTATTTAATTAGGCAAAGACTCAAGCAAGAACTAATTTTATTTATTTTTTATCACATTGCACGTTAAGATTTACATGTTCCTAACTAAAATAAATGACCATGAGTATATAGATGCTAATTTTTATATTAAGCTTATGATTTCTATTAACTACAGTCAAAATAGTGCAAGTAGGTATTTTCCTATTTCCTTGCACCGAATGTTCGCGATTTAAACCGAATTTCGGCCGAATGCCGAAGTTCGGCTCAAGCTGCCGAAATTCTGTCAAACCGAATGTAAAATGAATTTAGGCCCATCCCTATAAATAAGTGGTCACTGCCACATATACACGTTTGCAACACCAGATATGTTGCCAACGCGTTGCCAAACTGGATTTTTTATATAAATTCTTAAACAACTCTATATCATAGCGTTGAGGAAAAACCTCGCGGAAAGTTCCCTCAGATCATTCTGATACGCGTTTAATTTGCCAGTGAATAGATGAGTAGTCTTCAAGTAGAAATATATTAGATCCTGGTCAGGAGATTGGGCTCATCTATCAAAAATCAAAAAGTAGTCGATGAACCGACTTGAAATTTGCTTGAAATTATTTTATGTAACTACTAGCTGTGCTCGCGACGTCGTCCGCGTGGAATTTTTTTTTCGAAACCCCCCGGTTTTGAAACTTTCTTCATTGGTGCTCCGCTCCTATTGGTCTTAGCGTGATGATATATAGCCTATAGCCTTCCTCGATAAATGGGCTATCTAACACTGAAAGAAATTTTCAAATCAGACCAGTGGTTCCTGAGATTAGCGCGTTCAATCATATTAGTATATTTGGCTACAACACTAATACTTACATTTGAAATATCACGATATCTTTTGAATGAAACGTCCGAATTGAATAATTCAAAAAGTTCTAGAAAGGTATTGAATTCGTCTTGAATATGGAGTAATTTATTTTGATAAGGATTAATACCAAGGTACAAAATAAAGAGTTTTTGAAGCGAAGGCATTTTAATTATTTAAAAAATAAAAGAAAACACTTATTGTGAGATAACTACAATAGTTAGACATATGGTTACGCGATATTTTTTGTAGACAATTATATGTTTTGCAAAGTGGTAGTACATTGTTTTGTTCCATAATAATATCAATAGTTTTCGCAGCGCATGCCGTGTAAGGATTTTTTCGGGTAATTGTTATTGGACTTTTAGTAAGGATCCCTAATTTTTAAAAAAATATAATATTGTCTATAGCCTTCCTCGATAAATGTACTATTCAGCACTGAAAGAATTTTTCAAATCGGTCCAGCGGTTCCTGATATTAACGCGTTTAAACAAACAAACTCTTCAGCTTTATAATATTAGTATAGATAAGACTAATATATGTCGCGATGCGGTGGTTTATTTTGAGCTCTTTTTAAACATTGTTGTGTAGACCTTTGTAGTGGGTTCGAAAATGTGCATAGCGGGAGAGTGTCGAACTGTCTCTTTTTGGAAACGCGGCGTAGCGGGGAGATTTTGAGCAAGGATCGAGGAGGAGCGAAGGGAATTAATTTGCGTGTACAAATACGCACATTGATTTATTAAAGAAATGACATGTAACTTTCTACCCTCGTAAAAAATCTAGGCGGCTTATAATAGGAAAGTATCTGTTGAATTGACTATTAACAACCTTATTTATAAAGTTATAAAGTAATATTTATTTATTTAATTAATCCCTATTAATATTATAAATGCGAAAGTAACTCTGTCTGTCTGTCTGTTCCGTTTTCACGGAAAAACTATTGGACCGATTTGGCTGAAACTCGGTACATATATAATTTGAATACCGAGAGTGCCTAAGGGATACTTTTTATCCCGGATAATGGGATACATTTTGGGATAGATTTATGTAAAGTTTATCCCGGAAACTAGGACAGGTTTTGTGATTTTGTCCATTTCGTCCACTGGGTCCACTGGGTCCATTTGGAACACTTAGCCTACTGGGTCAACTGGGTCCACTGGGCCCACTGGGTCCACTGGGTCCACTTTGACCACTGGGTCTACTTGGTCAACTGGGTCCACTGGGTCCACTAGGCCAGTTGGGTCCACTTTTTCCACTGGATCCACTGGTTCCACTTGGTCCACTCGGGCCATGTTATCTATTTTGTCATTTTTGTCAAGTTTTGTCATTTATGTAGTTTACATATAGACGGGGGTGGTATAGTTTGCGATATAAAATGAAGTGAATCTTTCGCGGGCAAATACATACAAATTTAATACAATGTAACCTGTACACTTGCTTTTTAAACAAGAGATACGCACTAGAGGTTGACCCGCGGCGCGGCTGCGGGTAAACTCTAGTTATTTATAAAGTTAAAAAGTATTTGTGATTTATTTACCTGCAACATCGAATGTCAAAATATTATGTTATTTGGCCTGAATTTGATTTGATCATTGTACTTTTGTTTACCGCATGTTTCATATGTAACATGTGTATATAATAAGTCCTCAATTTAGGTTACTTTAATTTTTTAGGTACTTATTTTTAGTTTTTTTTTTCAATATGTTGATTATAATTTAATTTTATTTAACTTGCTCTTACCGTGGGTCACATGACTTTGTAATTAAGGAGGCGGGCACTGAAAATCAGTGCTGTGCCGGACTATGTTTCGGCACAGCATAAAACCGAGTGCCAACCTCATTATTATAAATCATTGTTAAAGTGTCGCATTTTTAGAAATAAATATTTTCTTTCTTTCTTTCTTTATTGACATTGTCGCTAGAGTAAGCTAGGTTAGCAAATGCCTAGACCAGCCACAGAGCCTGTCAATAATAAAACAACACCGCCTCACAAAAAAATGGTCTATACTTTTAACCAGACCCTTCTATTCGTATATCTGGGGTCAGTTCGGTCCATACACCCTTATTTTATGGGTGTATGTTTTATAGTCAAATATCTGGCATTCCTAGGTTTGACTAGTCAAACTTTGGGTCTGACAAAGTCTTAGTCAGAGTCCAAAAAATGACGTTTTTCTTTTGACTAACGAGTTTTTGTCTAACTTAGGAGAGACTAATTTATACAGTCGTTAAACCCGTACGAAGTGCAATACTAATCGACGTTTGACCGAGTCTACCTTAGTCGCTTCTAGGATGGACTAGGCAAAGCCCGAAGCAGATTATTTTACGTTCGATGTTTGACTTAAATACTTTAGTCAAAGGCCGAAATTGTAATTTATTTCGGGTTTTGTCGAAAGGCCTAGGACAAACCAGTCATTCCGAGAAGAGACTGCATATCGACCTTTGACTATAAAATATGGACCAAACTAACGCCAGATTCGGATTTAGCGCAACGAAATACATAAGAACAGATAGCTTTGGTCAAAAGTATAGACCACATTCATTCTGGGACAGCGTAAACAGTAAATACTTTGAACTGCAGTATTAAGAAGAAAGTGAAGAAAGGTTCAGGCTCGAAGACGCTGCCTTCGAACAGTTCGCCAGTGCGTGGCGGCGGTGGCGGGCCCGAGTCGCCCGGCGCCAGGCGCATCGAGCCAACCGAGGCGCTGGGCACCGCGGTCGTCAAGTACAACTACCAGGCGCAGCAGCCCGACGAGCTGTCCCTCACCAAGGGGACCAGGATCCTGATATTGGAGAAGAGCAACGATGGCTGGTGGCGGGGGCAGTACCAGGCACACACTGGATGGTGAGTTATTGCTCTTAAATACGTTAAATTGTAAGCAGTATGTTACGGTTCACAATATTTCGACAGTTTACAATCTCGCGAGATAGATTATGATCTAACGGTATTTACAATTTGACGTTGACGAAGAATCTACCACAAAGACTGGTGTGAAAGATCTTAAATCATTGGTAATAACAAGTCTGACACTTCTAAAATTTAAAAAGTGTTATCATAGTAAAACGCTGTTTAAAATTATTTCAGGTTTCCATCGAATTACACCAGTGAAGAAGGTGACAACGAGGACCCAGTGCATACATATGCGATGGCTGAAAATGTTTTAGACATTGTGGTAAGTGCTCCATTTTGTATTTTACACTTGTTCAATTATTACTTTCAGATATTATATTCTTCCAATCTTGTGTCCGCAATATCCATGTATAACGTCGATTTTTGGCGGGAACTTTTGGATATTTTACTATGTAGACAATTAGACATTCATAAAAGAAATTTAATTAGTTTACATGGAGAGGTACCTAAAGCATTCTGATGTATTTTTAAATTTTGTATAGTTTTCGAGTTATTATTTGGAAAATTAGACCGTATTGGCTTTAAAATATTTTCAGTTGTTTCTTTTGTGTATTTATTTGGGATTTATAACTAAAGAAAATAATTGAATAATATTTAATTTGAAAATAATTAAATGATGTTTAAAAAAAGGTTGCCTTGAGGAGATTGCTCTAAGCAATAAGGCCGCTTATTGTTCTTCAATTTTAAGATATGAAAATGTCTTACTGTTTTTACGTTGGTGTACAATAAAGAGTATTGTTGTTGTTGTTAATGCTGATGCGGTCATACAAGTACCTCTTTATGTAAATTAATTAATTTTTTTCTTTTGACCGCCACTGCTCTGGCTATCATGTTTTGAAGTGAAACTTCTATATTGATGGGGTCTTAGGATTTCTCTGTCACGAAAAAGCGTTAAGGCCGCGTGGAGGAGCGTCATAAATTTAGGCTAGACCTGGTGAGAGGTGGAATAATTTTAGAGTAGACTATGGAAGCGTTCTTTGGTTCCGGATCGAATTCAGTTTTTTTGTTCGATAAAATAAAATATATTTAAGTAAAAAATGCATTAGTTAAAATGTACCTAACGTAACCAAATCATAATTTGCAGTAAACCTGCGAAAAATCGAAATGTGTGCTGGAACACATAGTAGAAGTGAAACTTCAACGGACAAGTGGTAAAACGAATCGTAACAAAATTTTAACTTGAGGTTTTACGGGTAGATTGTTTATTTACTTGTCTAATTTGAAAACTTGCCCGTTATTGTTTCTTTCTTTTAGAAATGTAACGTCAATGTCGTTGTTTAGGTTCAAACTCAAGACATTTCTAAATGCTCACCAATACGCACAATGTGATCTCAGGCACGACACAAGTGCTATATGACTATGAATTTATTTATTTTAATTTAATAAAATTTGGTTAATTCATAGATAGATATATATGTAGGTATTACGTTTTTAAATTATATATATATATATATATATATATATATATATATATATATTTAGTCTACATTTCATTCAACTATAACAAACTGCATTATACCATATATTTATTTGTTGTTATGTGTTGTATTGTCCACCGTGACTTCACTTTCTGGTCCCAGACGAAAGAACAGCGCTAGTCCTTGTTGGCTAGCATTATGCTGACACTGGGTCCAATTTAGTACATATTTAGTTTTTTTTTTTTTCTATTTACATTAATTTAGTTTTTGTCCTAAATAAAATATTTTCTTTCTTTCTTTACATTTCGATTTTTTTTATATATTTCTCTATGACCATGTCTGCTTCATCTGGGCTTTGTGCTTTATTGGTTCTCATCTTTTTTTTTATTCCTTTCAAAATCCATACAGTGGGTACTTACAGCTCTGATATAGTTTGTTCTATATTTGTATCACTATCGTGGTTGCGGCCGTGTCGGATTGTATCGCGTGGTTGCGCCCGCCAGGTGGCGCTGTACTCGTTCACGTCCAACAACGAGCAGGAGCTGTCGTTCGAGAAGGGCGACCGGCTGGAGATCATCGAGCGGCCGCCCTCCGACCCGGAGTGGTTCCGCGCGCGCGACAGCCGCGGCCACGTCGGCCTCGTGCCCCGCAACTACCTGCAGGAGCTCGCCGACTACCTCACGCAGCCCTACAGGTGAGCGCCGCACATACTACAACGCTGTGCTCCACGCTTGCAGGACCAAAAAAAAGTCGTTCTCAGCTGTCATTTCAGTCGAGGTAATTAAAAAGGCTAGCCCACATAAAGAGTGAGTTAAGTGCTGAATCGGAATCAGGGGTCAATTTGGTCCATACATCCTCAATAGTTTGAATGTGCCTGGACCAAACTGACCCCAGATTCGGATTGAGTGCATATTTTTGACCCGACCTATGTGTTTCGATGCGTTGAATCCGAATCTGGGGTTAATTTGGTCCATACACCCTCAACATTTTGAAGGTGTGTGGACCAAACTTACCCCAGATTCGGATTCAGCGCATATTATTGACCCGATCTATGTGTTTCTTTGCGATGAATTCGAATCTGGAGCAGTTTAGCGCATATATCCTCAACATTTTGAAGGTGTCTGGACCAAACTGACTCCAGATTCGGATTCAGCGCATATTTTTGACCCGATCTATGTGTTTCAATGCGCTGAATCCGAATCTGGGGTCAGTTTGGTCCAGACATTCTCGACATTTTTAAGGTGTGTGGACCAAACTGACCCCAGATTCGGATTCAGCGCATACTTTTGACCCGATCTATGTGTTTCTTTGCGATGAATCCGAATCTGGAGCAGTTTAGCGCATATATCCTCAACATTTTGAAGGTGTCTGGACCAAACTGACTCCAGATTCGGATTCAGCGCATATTTTTGACCCGATCTATGTTTCGATGCGCTGAATCCGAATCCGGGGTCAGTTTGGTCCAGACATTCTCGACATTTTTACGGTGTGTGGACCAAACTGACCCCAGATTCGAATTCAACGCATACTTTTGACCCGACTTATGTGTTTCGATGCGCTGAATCCGAATGTGGGGTCAGTTTGGTCCATACATCCTCAACATTTTAAAGGTGTCTGGACCAAACTGACCCCAGATTCGCATTCAGCGCATATTTTTGACCAGACCTATCTATTATGTATTTCGATGTGCTGAATCCGAATCTGGGGTCAGTTTGGTTCATCAAAATTGTTAAGGGTGTATGGACCAAAGTGTCTCCAGGTTTGATTTGTTCGAATAACAGCGAGAGCGGCGAGGGGGCGCGGGGCGGCGCGGGCGCGGGCGCGGGCGCGGGCGGCGGCGCGGCGGGCGGCGCGGCGGCGGGCCGCGCCTGGTACTACGGCGCCATCACGCGCACGCACTGCGACGCGCTGCTCAACCAGCACGGCCACGACGGCGACTTCCTCATCAGGGACTCCGAGACCAACGTGAGGGCTCTCTCTTACTCTCAACACCCTATGTATTGTTATATTGCGACTATCTATTTTCTATTTCTATATCATACTGTTGCGTATTTGCTCGATACGCATTAAATTGTAGTGTATATAGAGTTTTAGTAAAGGAGGGTAGGCTCAAATGTAAGAAATACCAAACCCAACAAGCGTTGTAATGACACTGATTTTATTACAGAAAATATCCAAGTATGTGTTGTTAAGCATTAGGCCGCGGTTGTTTATTTATAAAATGCTTACTATTGTACATACTTTGTACAAAAATGTTGTGTGAATGTACATAAAGTTTATTATTACACGTAATTCACAGTTCTTACAATTACAACCGAATGCAACAAGTCCAAACCGTAAGGTAGAAAACCTAATTACATAAATCGCGCACTCCATCCGTAACGCCTCGATCGCAGTTGAAACTCAACTAACTCAGTCCTCGACGGACCGACCTTATATATTTGTAAATTAGTAATATCCTCCTAACAGCATGCTCACTCTATTCCTTTGAATTCTTAACTTGTACTAAGTGGTTTCTAAGAATGAGCAACGAAATGCAAACAAAAGAAAGAAGGATTTATGGCGTCTTACCGAGAGGCAATCAAAAGGATTAGCGTGAACAATAGACCACTTAAGTTCGAAGGGATAATAAAGCAGGACTATAGTATTGATTCGCAAGAATACTATCAATAAGCGTAGGTATAATATATACATCATGAAGTATATAATAAAAAGAGATGTAAGCATATTAAAATTTAAGAGTTGGGGGAGGATCTAATAAAACGTGTGTTTATTGCACAAAGAAATTGTAGAATTTCACAGCCGCGAATTTATAATGGAAGTGAGTGAAATGCACAATCCCTTTTTAATTAACACAAATTATAGGAAATCGCTTTTTTTTTTATTGCAGTGGATCAGCAGACAGGCAGACGGCCCACTTGATGGAAAGCGGTTACCATCGCCTATGGACATTTGCAACACCAAAGCTGCTACAAATGCGCTGCTGCTCTCTTAAGGGAGACTGGAACCTGGTCACTAATGCCGGAACACAACTTAAGGTTGTTATGGCGACATACTTTAGACCAGGGGTGGTAGCCATCCAGTCGGGCAAATGCCTTACCACCTGGCAAGTACCACCTACCATCGCTAATAAACACCCATTAACGGCTCAAGGGAATGTCTTTTCTTGGCACACCATCCTCGGGCCTGGGGGAAGACTTTACACCGAGCGATGTGTGGGAGACACTTGATCGGACGTATGCCCAACGTGACCTTCAATGCGGGGGCCCCGGGGGTCGGAGAGGCCCGCCCCTTGCTGGGGTGGGCCCACGCCAGCCGGGGTCGCGGAAGAAAAGTTCACGCATATTCCGTGACCCCGGCTCATGGCGTCAGGGGGCACCAAGGGGTTTTAGTGGGTATTCCGGCTTCTCTAGCCGGCGAGTCCCACACTCCCCCGCCGAAGTCTCCCCGGCGGGTGGTCCGCAAATGGATTTCCCCTTGTAAAAAAAAAAAAAGGCCCCGGGGGTGTCGGCCGTCAAATCCAACCCACTAAATCTAAGCCTGCGCCCTTAACTCCACGCTTTTACTTTACGGGGCGCCACAAGAACTAGACTAGATATTTTTATTTATTTCGATGCGCTGAATCCGACTCTGTTGTCAGTCTGGTCCATACGTCTTCAGAATGTTAAGGGTGTATGAACCGAACTGACCCCAGATTCGGTCTTTTAGTCCATAAACCGTTTATCCGTGCAGGAACGGAGAAAGAATACAATTTCCTTCGGCTGGGCGGCCTAGAACCCGCAGCTAGGTGGTAGGGCATTTGTCCGACTGGATGGCTACCTTGAGTTGTGTTCCGGCATTAGTGACCAGGTTCCAGTCTCCCTTAAGAGAGCAGCAGCGCATTTGTAGCAACTTTGGTGTTGCAAATGTCCATAGGCGATGGTAACCGCTTTCCATCGAGTGGGCCGTCTGCCTGTCTGCTGATCTCTTGCAATAAAAAAAAATCCCTAAAAAGGTTGAGAGTGTATGGACCGAATTGACAGTTTATTTTTTGTGGGCCAGTGTCATTACCCGCACGTTGCACCGTTTCCAGGTGGGCGACTACTCGGTGTCGCTGAAGGCGCCCGGGCGCAACAAGCACTTCCGCGTGCACGTGGAGGGCGCCCTCTACTGCATCGGGCAGCGCAAGTTCCCGACCCTGGACCAGCTGGTGGCGCACTACCAGCGCGCGCCGATCTACACCAACAAGCAGGGCGAGAAGCTGTACCTTGTGCGCCCCCTGCCGCGCGCCACGCAGCCCTGCTGAACCGGACACGCCGCTAGGGTCACTTTCCTTTTGTAACTCCGCTCCCGACTCCATCGTGGCCGAGGTCAGTTTGGTTTTGCTTGTCTCATTTGGACTCATCAATATTTTTATTCCCTAGTTCTTTATTCAGTTGTGCAGTGGCAACACTGTCAGCGTATGCTTATATTGAATACACTCGGACAGACACTAACTGTATTGTGGCAACTGGCAATCCAAATGCATTTGGACAGCTACGCAGATGATACTCGCATTGTGGCAACTGGCTATACAAGTGTACTTGAACAGCTACTTGTATGCTACCTGTATTGTGGCAACTGGCAATCCAAGTACACTCGTACAGCTACTCGGTTGCCACCCGTATTGGGGCAACTGGCAATCCAAATGCATTTGGACAGCTACGCAGATGATACTCGCATTGTGGCAACTGGCTATACAAGTGTACTTGAACAGCTACTTGTATGCTACCTGTATTGTGGCAACTGGCAATCCAAGTACACTCGTACAGCTACTCGGTTGCCACCCGTATTGGGGCAACTGGCAATCCAAATGCATTTGGACAGCTACGCAGATGATACTCGCATTGTGGCAACTGGCTATACAAGTGTACTTGAACAGCTACTTGTATGCTACCTGTATTGTGGCAACTGGCAATCCAAGTACACTCGTACAGCTACTCGGTTGCCACCCGTATTGGGGCAACTGGCAATCCAAATGCATTTGGACAGCTACGCAGATGATATTCATATTGTGGCAACTGGCAATACAAGTGCACTTGAACAGCTACTTGTATGCTACCTGTATTGTGGCAACTGGCAATCCAAGTATACTCGTACAGCTACTCGGTTGCCACCCATAATGGGGCAATGGGCAATCCAAATGCATTTGGACAGCTACGCAGATGATATTCATATTGTGGCAACTGGCAATACAAGTGCACTTGAACAGCTACTTGTATGCTACCTGTATTGTGGCAACTGGCAATCCAAGTATACTCGTACAGCTACTCGGTTGCCACCCATAATGGGGCAATGGGCAATCCGAGTGCACTCAGACAGCTACCTGAATGTTACTTATATTGTAGCAACTGGCAAGGCAGGCATGTGCACTTAGATATCTACTCAAATTCTACTCGTATTGTCGCAACTGGCAGTCCAAGTGAACTCGGATCACTACTCTAACAGTATTTATATCGTGTCAACTGGCAATCTAAGTGCACTTGGATAACAGCATCTGGTCTGAATAAATTCACCTGTGTACACTCAGGCTTTTACAACTTTACTTAATTGAATTACATCTTTGAAAATTAACATAATTTCGAAATTTACTCAACTTTGAAATTCACACGAGTTATATCAGAGTGATTCCTTGAACAACATTTGAACTAGTGAAGTGAGTTTTCAAATAGCATGAAATACTTACTACTATGAAGATGCAATTTATAAATGCTTTTTTATATCGACACAGTCTAAAGTAAGTCATACAACTATTACACACCGAAATCTTAGTATCGAAAAATAATACGTTAAATTGTAAGCAGTATGTTACGGTTCACAATATTTCGACAGTTTACAATCTCGCGAGATAGAATATAATCTAACGGTATTTACAATTTCACGGTGACGGAAAATCTACCATAAAAAGAGAACCGGTGCTATATTATATATCGATGATTTTTTAATTAAAAGACAAGCAATATCCAAATGTTACCTCGTCCACTGAATCATATACCTGTGATGGCACAAGACCACTTCTTTATGTTAGAAAATATATTTTATTTAAGATTTTTACCAACATAAGTGTACGTACATACACAAATGTATGGAATTAATGCAAATTTTAAATGTCTGAAAGCGTCCATTTTGCTTGTGACAGGTTTGTTTGTAACTCTCTGATCTGAATTTATTTGTTAAGGGGATATGACTGATATCTGCTTTCACTAGATGGCGGTGTGGTCAATAAATATAAATTTAAAATTTTCAATACATCAAACATTATTTACGGAATTGATGAGTACGTCTTTACTAAAAGAATCCGAGTCGACAATTTGAGATATATATATATATGTCAACACATACATACATATATTATGAAATTCCGCAAAAAATTCATTGTTGATTCTTCAAATTGTGTATGTAAGTATCAAAATGAACACAAAATATGTTTAATGTGTTTTTGAGCTTTAAACAATTTTTTTTTTAATTCCAAATATAGTATAGCGCTTAACTTTGAGGCTAAATTGTATTTTTTTTTTAATTCCATATATATGGTATGGCTGCGCTTTACAGCGACTTATTCACAAATTGAGGTTTTCCGCATCCTCATAAAACTAATCTGAAGACGCTTATAATATTTCGTGCTGTTGCTGAACAACAAGTTACATGATCCACGTATTATTTGCCTCTATGGCGTGGAAATCTGGTTCTACTATAATTAATGTGAAATTTAGATTTACTTGCCACAACGCTGTCTATTTATAAGCGGGTATCGGTCGAATTGTCCTAGTTTCACTGTCAGCCGGCTTTGCACATATGGAACACAATTGGAATGACAAAGTACTAAATGTAAAACGTAACTCTGAAGAGTTTCTTGCACCGCTTCTTCTCTTCAAGCCATAACATGTTGCGAAGCGGTAGTAAATTAGATTAAACTCCCATAGAGTAAATAATAACCATAAACAAAATTAAAATTAACAAGTTGGCGGTAGGCTAAATAAAACTTTAACAATACTCGTTGCCACTTGACATCTTTGTTTTTAGAACAGATAGCTAAAGTCTTTATAAGTTGGTTTGCCACTTGATGGCCTCTGTGGTTGAGTCGGTTGAGCGTTTGCTGGCCTACCACTCTGCAACGTAGAGGCTCCGGGTTCAATTCCTGGAAGGGGACATTTCGTAAGCAAACTTGCTATTGTTTGGTACGGTCTAGATTTCTAGGATCTGCACTAGACCGGCCGTTGTGTAATACCGATAAACATAAATTGGGGCTGTCTGTTGAATTTTTTATATATTTGATCAAAATTAAAAAATGAAATTGATCTGTGGCGCCATCTAGTATGTAAGATTTACAAGCTTTTCAGAGTTAGGTTTTTTTTGTATACAAGATCCTTGTCATTCTAGTATGTCTTTATGGTACAGACCCGAGACTGAACAAATTGAACTCTGTATGTGGTTGTTGAAAGATTAACATATAGATGCGACTTGTTTTACACTGCTATCGAAATTGAAATCAATAGTTAGTATTGCCCCGCAAAAAATATCGACTAAGTTTTAATAAATGAGCTTCCGAGTTTATATGAATTGTCAATTTTTATTATTAATATAATGCAATTGATAATGTTCCGGGTCATGCCGAAGGTGGAGTCGTGGCGGAACCGAACACTTACAATTTATATATACATATATAACACCAAATCGTTTTAGCTTTGATGTGATATAGTTAGCAATTTGAAATTAATCTTTTGCTACGACCGTTGAGATTCAATGCAGAATTGGGCTAGAAATGAGTCTTAATTTTTTGGAATCATATGTTAAGGCTATGGTGAAATTACAGTACTAAGTATACTCTAAATATTTGTGATTATAAAAGTCTTAATTGATTAATTAGTTAGCAATATATGTCAACGCAGTAAATGCTCTTTCATACACAAGTAGATATTGCGTGGACTATTCAGCGCCATCTATTTTTATTAAGGTGTCAGTCGAATGCCTTTAATATAGAAAAATTATAATAATGGAATATAGATGGCGTTGTATCGTAAATAATGTTATTGAATGTCAAACTCCAACCTCACTCAGTCTTGTCGGCTCAAGTCCGCTCCGACTCCGCCCGCAGGTTGAAAAGTTTTTAAGAGACATACTCGTTAATCGATTTTATACGTTATATAGTGAGCACAAAACGCGATTTTAGGTTGTAGACGATATGTAGGCGATGGCTGATGCTCTTAGTTGAATGAGAACGACAGGCTCATGGTTTTGTACGATCGGCCGTGGACGCTTATTTATGGTCAGGTTTCTGTAGTAGCCTTTACCTTAGCATTGGTAGGAAATTTACATTACTACTATGGGTCTGTCAAATTCTAACCAGTAGTAAGGTAAATATGCATAGAGATTTAGGAACCGGCCATAAGGCGCTCTGTGGTAAACTTGTTGAGACATTCAATTGTGACTGATTTAGTCTAAATAAAAATGTTTTAAATGATAAAACATCAAAATGCTACATAAGACTGACCTGTGGCGACAGTAGGACTATCGATTTCTATTTCACGAGATAGTAGTGAAACGAATATTGAAAAAATCTTTATCCATAAATCTCATTGCTGAAGTACAAAACCATCGCAGATCTGTCAAATATCGAAAATAAATAAAACTTAAATATACTCTTACGTCTAGTTTAATGTGGCATTGATACAATGCCCGATTTAATATTAACTATAATAAAATTGTATAATTAACGTGTAATAAACCAAAAATTGGCTTTTTCACCGCATTAGTGATTTTTAAGAGCGATTTCTATATACGAGTTGGGTGGTTTTAAATCGAAATGATTCATTCACTGTTACGTTGGCATTTGAGGATATTTACAATCCACGAATACGGCCAAGTGCGTGTTGGACCGTTTCACATAGAGGTCGCAAGCGTTTAGTTCTTATCATCTTAAATAAAGCATTATTCGAAAATATCACATATTTCAAACACTACTTAGTGTATATATTCAAAACAGTTTTTAAGTGATTTATTTCAATTCCCTTAATTTGAAATCGTCGCAGGTATCAATCAAAAAGTTGGGGTTTTATCCAAGGGATTCGAGCGACATCTGCATTGCCTAGATGGCAGTTTTATTGAATTTGTGGAATGATATTTACATAAACTATTTTTTAAATTATTTATTGAGTTCTGAGCTCTATCACAATCCCTTCGATACTCTTCGGGGCCGTTTTATACTATTTGAGAAGTATTTATATCACATTACCATAAATATTATTAGAACATATGTTGTGTATTAACATTTGGATATATACGTGTAAAATACATTGTAGATTTGAACAAAAACGTGATAATCAGATTTTTATTGTATTTCTAATTTACTAAGTGTATACTGAAAATGAAACATTCCACGTTTCACAACGCCATCTATTGGATGCAAATGTTTTTCGGACCCCCTTAACATTGAGTTTGATAATGCTCTAAAAAAAATACAAAAAAATGTATGAAGTGTATATAGATATAAAACATTTTGAGTGGATTGGATCATTTTGACGTAATTCTATGCAACTTTAATTATTTAGGTAAGTAACCCCTAATATATTATGGTAGTGTAATTTTTAAAATAATTTTTTATACATAGTTAAAAAATGGACAGAAGTGCGTGTTTGTTATAAATATTTATACAGTGTGTATCAAATATGCTTCTCGATGCCGTGTATAATATTTTAAACGCGTTGTTTGAAGTTGTTGGTCGTTTATAAGCGAGATTAAACATACAACCTGCCTTGCAAAAGATGGCGCTTTTTTTTAAACTGTTTTGAACGCCTCTTTAATACATTAATTACAAATTATTGTGAGATATACGCTTTTCATATCTCGTCGTGTTTTGAAACGCGGGTAATTTTCCTACAATAACTTATGGTAATAATGCTGTGAGACCTTAACAAGTTTTTTGACAAATAAATTTATTGATTCAATGAAAATCGATGCTTTAAGTAGTTTTTAATATTCACTTTATTTTCCTTTATGTACTTTTCTATGACCAAATAGTAAAGCAATACAAATTCGTTGCTTCTAAGTTCTAACTTTCATTACACTTGGATCAACAAGCACTTGGACGGTGTGTTTTTAATTTGAAATACATTATCATGCGTCTACGAATACAAGTTGGTTAAAACAATATTTGAATTGCCAAAAAATGTGCAAAATTTGACTTTAAAAAATATTAATTCATTGATTGTAACGCCATCTATTTGTCAAGTAGAGAATAATCGAACTCCCTTAAGACAACTTCAAACGGCGCGTGGATAGAATTAATAAAATTTGAAATACTAACATAATTCGCTTTAAACACAATCATGACGTGATTGATTATTGAATAACACTGAAAACATATGATAAATAAAGTTGTGATGTTGGTCTGTATGTAAGTCTAATTCAGGGAGTATCGCGGGTTGGGGTTTTTGTATTTCGTGTATTTAAGCCGCGCTTCAAAGCGACACGTGTATGCTTGCGAAAATTAATTCTATCATAGTTTAAATTATTTAAAATTTACATCAACGGCGGGTACACACACGTGTTCGCTTTTGCGGCGTCAGTGTGACCAGATATTCCTGTGTCAGAATGCGACCTTAACCTATAAAATAAACTAAAAAAAGCTTCGTTTATAGTTAGTGAATTCTATTAAGTCGCATCTTCAAAAAGTGGTAACGCTCGAGAGAGACACCGAACTCCTGAACATTTGACATAATCTTCATAAAAATGTTGTTAATTCTCTACCACTCTTTAACATTTGATAAACTTCGTATAAGTGTTGTCAATTTAGAACTCCTTAACATTTGACAAACTTACATACATACATAACTTCACGCCAGTTCCCTTGCGGGGTAGAAACGAACAACAGAGCGCCATTCAGGCTTACTCTTACACACCGCACTTGCTTCTTTGACATTCATAACTCTTGTCATGCACGCTCGTCTGTTCTTAAGGCTCCTGACAAACTTCATAAAAGTATTGTCAATTTTCTAACACTCCTTAACATTTGACAAACTTCGTGCAAGTATTGTCAATTTAGAACTCCTTAACATTTGACAAACTTCATAAAAGTATTGTCAATTTTCTACCACTCCTTAACATTTGACAAACTTCGTGCAAGTATTGTCAAATTAGAACTCCTTAACATTTGACAAACTTCATAAAAGTATTGTCAATTTTCTACCACTCCTTAACATTTGACAAACTTCGTGCAAGTATTGTCAAATTAGAACTCCTCAACATTTGACAAACTTTATAAAAGTATTGTCAATTTTCTACCACTCCTTAACATTTGACAAACTTCGTGCAAGTATTGTCAAATTAGAACTCCTTAACATTTGACAAACTTCATAAAAGTATTGTCAATTTTCTACCACTCCTTAACATTTGACAAACTTCGTGCAAGTATTGTCAAATTAGAACTCCTCAACATTTGACAAACTTTATAAAAGTATTGTCAATTTTCTACCACTCCTTAACATTTGACAAACTTCGTGTAAGTATTGTCAAATTAGAACTCCTTAATATTTGACACACTTCATGTAAGTATTGTCAATTTTCTAACACTCCTTAACATTTGACAAACTTCGTGTAAGTATTGTCAAATTAGAACTCCTCAACATTTGACAAACTTTATAAAAGTATTGTCAATTTTCTACCACTCCTTAACATTTGACAAACTTCGTGCAAGTATTGTCAAATTAGAACTCCTTAACATTTGACAAACTTCATAAAAGTATTGTCAATTTTCTACCACTCCTTAACATTTGACAAACTTCGTGCAAGTATTGTCAAATTAGAACTCCTCAACATTTGACAAACTTTATAAAAGTATTGTCAATTTTCTACCACTCCTTAACATTTGACAAACTTCGTGTAAGTATTGTCAAATTAGAACTCCTTAATATTTGACACACTTCATGTAAGTATTGTCAATTTTCTAACACTCCTTAACATTTGACAAACTTCGTGTAAGTATTGTCAAATTAGAACTCCTCAACATTTGACAAACTTTATAAAAGTATTGTCAATTTTCTACCACTCCTTAACATTTGACAAACTTCGTGCAAGTATTGTCAAATTAGAACTCCTTAACATTTGACAAACTTCATAAAAGTATTGTCAATTTTCTACCACTCCTTAACATTTGACAAACTTCGTGCAAGTATTGTCAAATTAGAACTCCTCAACATTTGACAAACTTTATAAAAGTATTGTCAATTTTCTACCACTCCTTAACATTTGACAAACTTCGTGCAAGTATTGTCAAATTAGAACTCCTTAACATTTGACAAACTTCATAAAAGTATTGTCAATTTTCTACCACTCCTTAACATTTGACAAACTTCGTGCAAGTATTGTCAAATTAGAACTCCTCAACATTTGACAAACTTTATAAAAGTATTGTCAATTTTCTACCACTCCTTAACATTTGACAAACTTCGTGTAAGTATTGTCAAATTAGAACTCCTTAATATTTGACACACTTCATGTAAGTATTGTCAATTTTCTAACACTCCTTAACATTTGACAAACTTCGTGTAAGTATTGTCAAATTAGAACTCCTCAACATTTGACAAACTTTATAAAAGTATTGTCAATTTTCTACCACTCCTTAACATTTGACAAACTTCGTGCAAGTATTGTCAAATTAGAACTCCTTAACATTTGACAAACTTCATAAAAGTATTGTCAATTTTCTACCACTCCTTAACATTTGACAAACTTCGTGCAAGTATTGTCAAATTAGAACTCCTTAACATTTGACAAACTTCATAAAAGTATTGTCAATTTTCTACCACTCCTTAACATTTGACAAACTTCGTGCAAGTATTGTCAAATTAGAACTCCTCAACATTTGACAAACTTTATAAAAGTATTGTCAATTTTCTACCACTCCTTAACATTTGACAAACTTCGTGTAAGTATTGTCAAATTAGAACTCCTTAATATTTGACACACTTCATGTAAGTATTGTCAATTTTCTAACACTCCTTAACATTTGACAAACTTCGTGTAAGTATTGTCAAATTAGAACTCTTTAACATTTGACATACTTCGTATAACTATTGTCAATTTTCTACCAATGGCAACGTAACATGATGGTTAGTAAAATATAGTAACTTTGACCGTGATAGTTATATCGACGTCACATAAAATCTATAGATAGTCTATGAAATTCACTGGCAAATTGTGTATTGAAGCGTGGCAGCATAATGTTTAAAGTCTGAGTAATAATATAAAATCGTGTGTACATCTTTGCATTTCTTTATGTTATATTATATAGTGATTCTTCAATAATTTTAGCCTTTTTGACAACGAATTAGGTAAATTCATGTACTTGGAACGACACGAGTTTAGATCGTATTATTATGATTGAACGACGAGAAGTCGTAAAGGACATTATAAAATTGTAAGATTAAAACATTTTGTTGTTTTTGTCAAAATGTATCACTTATACAGTCGTTATAATAATTTTTAAAATTTCTTATTTGCTGATTATAAATGTAAAAAAAAATTCAAACAGCATTTTATAATTGGCAAATTGGGCGCTTAAGTTTTTTTTTTAATAGCGATTCAAATAGCGTTATTTTAAGGTCTAATTAGGTACACACATAATAGTACATTATGGTACTAGTGTGTAACATTGGTGATTACCACCGAGGCGCCATTGAGACTCGAGCCGTAGGCGAGGGTCTTCAGAGAGCCGAGGACGGAAATCATCAATACACACGTGTATCATACGACGTTTTTCAACACACTTGTGAATAAAATAACAACAAAAACTCATTTTATTTAATAGATAAAAAAAGTTATATATGAGTGAAAGTTTTATTTATTAAACACGTACGAGTTAAAATTATCTATTTAAATAAGAAGTTGCATGAAATGAGCAAGCAATAGGAACATTAATTTATTTGTTCTATAGAACACGATCTTTTATTTTTGAATAAAAACTTTTTTAAGAACAAAGCAACTCAACCAATAAAATTTAAAAAAAAATCTATAACTCACTAGTGAGTTATAATGTTTTTTAGTCACAGTTTGATTATGGGTGTCATTCTGTGCCTAATTGCGGTGACCATAGAGCCACTTTATGAGCAAGTGTGTTGAAAAAATAATAATGTCACATAACTTCTTCATCCACTCATGATATCATTAATTAATAAATGTATTCTTTATATGTTATGATATTAATCGGTTTTAAACTCGCGTCGTCGGCATGGAATCTCTCGGTAGTGGTCGATATGTCCATGGATTTGACAATCGCTAGTCAATAATATGCGCCGACATCACAAAGGCTTTTGCTTATTTAATAACCACGTAATATTGTAATTATAATAACAAGAAGGTTTCCATTATTTTTTACACAATAATCCCTGTAACTCTCAAACCAAAGTAATAAATTAAAATTTTGATAAAATTACATATATCTAGAAGTAATGTATGTACAATAATTTTGTTCAATAGATTTTTTTTTGTAGAAAAACAAGCAGATACTAAAAATAATTTGATTAATTTAAAAATTGGATTAGGCTCCCGTAGAGAAAATAATAACTATAAACAAAATTAAAACTAAATAATTAAAATGATCAAGTTGGCGGTAGGCTAAATAAAACTTTAATAATACTCATTGACACTTGACACCTTTGTCTACCGTGATGACAGCTACAGAAAAGTAGCCGAAACGTCGGAATAATAAAAACCGTTAAAGCGTAGTTTTTAATTATTAGATATTAAAAAGTTATACTCAAAAACTCTATGGATTTAGAGGAGATTTGATTGAACTGTTCTTGATTTTTTTTAAATATGTTTATTTGAAATAAGAACAGCTTATGGTCGATTTTAGACTGCGTACACACAGGCCCAAAGAGGTCCAAAGAATGTATCTCATTGGTCTTATGTAGACGTTTCGCCGAATGGCCAAATGCTTCCATTCGGACGGTTGTAGGCAATTGGTTGGCCGTGTGTGTAAACAGCCTTAGACAAGTGGCTTCGTAATAGACGATTTTCCTATTATTAATCGTTTACTATGGCGCCTTTTGTAATTAATAACTGATTACCTGGCCTGGGCTATATTTAAATACTTACAAATTATAGATTTGAGAGTTACAGGAATTATTTTTAACCAATACAAATTTTAGGTCCTATGATAAATGAGTAGTTGTGACGAAACAACATTGGCAGCTTGCGTGTTGTTGAGTTTTTTTTTTTATAAATTTATTTATTTTTATTATATTATTTTTAATTATAAGTTATAAGTGAGGGTATATAAATTGAGATTCGAATCACATCGATAATCGTATTATGAGTTTTTTTGTTACAAACCAGAGACAAAAAGCTTTTTAAATTTAAACCAAACATCTCGGCTATGCATTGACTATGATTTCTAAGAAATCACACAACATTCAATGATTATATTAATAATGTTTCTTAATATTTAAGAAATAAGGTTCCGGAAATTAGTTCCAAAAGTTGAACCTGTCTACATCTTTAGTTCAATGTATTTGGGTATTATTTTGATGAATTATATATAATATTCAATTCATGTATGTCATGGTAACTTTATGACTCAGACGCTCGTGTTTAATTTCTACGAAGTGGGTTCAAAGCCTAGCCGATAACTAAATACATTTGGCATATAAAAAAAACTGATATTTATTATATCTCAGAATTAGATTTAGGGCCGCTTGCATAACGATCGCCTTTAAATACAATTAGTTAATCATATTAAACTGCCTTAATACGTTTTACACAAATCGTATTGACAGTTCTTATAAACATATTTAGCGGCAAATTTTGCGTTGTGCAAGACGCTAATTATATTTAAGGGTGTTAAATATGTTTTGTGTTTCTTAAATAAATTTAATCCACCTTATGCAAGCGGCCCTTAACCTTTCAATTGCATAATGCCTCGTTTACACTAGATCTGTTTCAACGGCAGGAAGCAGGACGTTGACGAGGCAAATGGGCAACGCGAATTAAGTAATCGCAAGTTATTTGAACGTTTGATACTCGCGCTGCCCACTCTCCTGCTTGTTGCCCTGGAAGTAGGCTAACTAGGTATTTTACAGGCATTAATTTTTCTTGTTAATTGACGAATTAGCTGTGACTATTCATGATGAATTGAAAGTCAGTGTAACTTGTAAATTATTATTAATACGAGTTTAATGCTTGCACCGGCATTTAAATAAATATCGTCGAATTTTTTTTTTTTTAAATAACAACACTCCATTAATGAAAGTATTAATAGCGTTTAAAATGTATTACAATTTATTTTTGTATGGGGCTTTTCTTTTTTACACATTGACAATTTGTATAAGTTTGTTTGTAAACGAAAGTGCACCAAGTGTAGGTTTGTTTGTATGCAAGACCTAAGGTAAGATTAGTACGTAACACGTGTGTATATTAAATAGGATATTCGAGGGCGCTTTCCTTCATTTTCAGTAATTTTAAAAATTAAATGCGAGATTAAGGATGTTTTTTATTTTGACAGGCGATTAATTGAAATTGCAGATTTTTTTTTACTGAAAATAAGTTTAGTATGTATTGTGTGACGTTATCAGACTGACTTAGAGATATATAGGAAAACATCCTTGAATAGTCGTCTAGTTAAATATTACCAGTGCACCATTTACGATGAAGTTATTAATCATTATGCTCACTTCCATGCGAGGGAAGTGGGCAGCGCGAGTGTGCAATGATGCGTTTACATACTCGCGCTGTCAGGTACCCGTCGTCGCTTTCCTGCTTGTCGCCGTGGAAGCGGGCATAGTGTAAATGAAGCATTAGAGGCATCCGGAATATCATAGACAATATTGACAGTGTACCGAATGGTTACTTGAGGTCTTTCAAAAATCGATACATCGATTTAATTGGTTTTAATTGTCGTGTCATCTACAGTATAGGTATTTAGAGAAATGGGGGATGCTTCTAGTATAGATATGACTTTGGACTATGACGACTGTGTAAATAATTCGTATAAGTTGGAAGTTAATCGATTCTAAACTCCTCTGAACGACGATTCGATTCTATACGATCTGTTCGATTCCATTCGATTAATGGATGTACGGGCAAAGTAACGTTTAGCGAAAGATGCGTTTTGATTTAAAAAAAAACCAAGCATTCCTCTGTTTCCTGTAGCCAATCAAGATAAACCATAAAGTTTGGCACGGATTACATCAATTTTATTATATTAGTCTATACTATTTAGATGGGGGATTTTCATAAACAACCTCATAGGATTTCGTTGTTTCAAATCGGCCTCATGCGATTGGCAAAAAATAAAAGGTAATTAAGAAGTCCAATTTTTTAAACCTTAGAATTTCAATGCAATAATACATAAATCTTATATGTAATTTTGGCATCAATAAATATATATATATGTACATATATATGCGTGTATATATCGAGGGCTTCATAACAAATGGGCTTACAGACAAAAGTGCAGTTTTACACAAGGGACAAAATTGTAAATAAAACATAACTAGTTGATTGTATAAGGCTGAAATTTGGAATACCCTTGTATTTAGGTACACTTGCATACTGGTAAGACTTTCTAAATTGTAACATTACATAGATTTTAGTAAACAACAAAAAAAATGCATTTTTGCGTATACACCCACTTGTTATGAAGCCCTCGATATATATATATATCTTGTTTTTTATCTTATAAACTCCAATCGAGTGAACCGGTTTAATCGATATAACCAAAGTCATATCTTTGAAACGACATAAGTGACTAGATCTTTTGATGTATTTAATACGTTTTTATACTCAATTATATGTAATTAGAGTTAAAATGCGAGACAGATTAAACGTAGTGATTTAATAGTAAAAAGTAGTCAAATATTAGGTTCGAGTTTTGATGGCGTTTTGTTCACGAGTTTTATTAATAATTTTGTTTTTTTTTTTTAAATGATGCGAAATTGTATTAACCAGTAAATACAGTCTTTGGAACAGTCTTCCGTTTGTATGAGCGTGGCATTTGGCAGCATTTATGTGTGGAGAAATTGTTTTAAAGCAACGGTTGAAATTAGCTAAGTATTTTTTAAGTGTCGTATTAAGGGGAACTACCTAAACTGAGTTCGCATTGCGACACTTTTGAAGACTTAAATGAATATGATTTACATAGTATTATTACGATGAATATGTATTTTCGGAATCTCAACAATAACATTACGAATCTTTCGGAGAAAAAAAATCGTATTGATTTAGTCAAGCTTTCGTACATAAAACCTTTTTTTTTAAGTATTGGTTTTTGAGAAATTATTTGAAATCAGAATTAAAGGACATTGCCCAGTTTGTTAGGAGAGTTGGGTTCATATAAAATTACATGAGAGTCTTTATCATTCTTTCACTATTTTGTAGAAAATTTAAATAATTATCATATACATTAAAAATATTTAAATAGTTGAACCAGGTTTAAGAGAAATATTTGTTTTTCTAGAGCAATATTTCTTAGAAATTCATAAATTCACAACGTGACAACGTCCAAAAATATGTTTCTGAAATTTCTCTGTTGGGTTTAGAAAAAAAAACTATAATTTTACTATAATAACATAAAAATAATGTAAGATTTTAACAATATATTTAGTTAAGTTGTATCCAATTTCAGAGGGGGGACCCAAAATGGGCATTGTCCTTTGTGTGAAACATCCGTAATTTTGTTGTTTAAGTAAATTTTATATCTTCAAAAATGAGGTGTGATACTGCAAACTCTTTCTGGGTAGCCCCTTAAGTAATGACATGTATGTTTGGGTGTACTAATTTTTTTAGCTTTGTCTGCGAGAGATACATTGCCGAAATTTGGAAAAGCCGACATTCCTAGGCTTTGAGATCGGGGTGTGGCCCAATTTAGTCATTGTACAAGAAAGTTTGCTAGGAAATAAATTGTTGTGAATTATAACTTTGCAAATTCAACAATGGGCATTTGAGATGACTGCGTTGACTAGAGTGGCATTACCGGCAGTATTTGCGGTTAGGAATAGTGTTGTAATGTACTCAACTACTTACCATTTTGAAGTTTACTAAAATATGAAGCGCTGTGTTGATTGTCTGTCATATATTCAGGCATTTCGTGCATTTAATTGGAGATAATGTCTAGAGATCGAATATGATTCGACTACCTACATATAGATAGATACTAAATTGGACCTACTTATGCAAAATGGAACCAACCCACATACTGACAGTTCTGAGAAAAAGCCGTTTTTATTAAAATTTTGCGTACAAAAAATATGTCTATATTTTGGAAAAAACATTTAGAATCCTTGACCCAATTTTGGCATGTTTGTGGATTGGTTCTGTTTTGCATAAGTAGGTCCAATTATGAATAACATTTATGGCCGGTTTTATATCTTACTATTTATTCATTTGCCCTACCACCGGTTGAATTGTGATTACTTGAATGGAGCTTATGTCAAAGTTGAACCGATAGTAAGGCAAATGAACGGTCGTTAAGATGTAGGGACGGGCCATTAGTGGGTGAAATAATATATCAAAATTATGTAACACGTATAAGTGAGTTAAATAGATTTTGACTGCTGTATAATAGAGCTATGAACATACTTGTGTTTGAAAGTGTACTGAAAATCGCCTTAATAATATTTATTTTTAACTGGGAATCAACTTTAAGCATTGAAATGATCGATGATAGTGTCATTGTCATTTCAGCTTATTATACATGTATACAAAATTATTGTATGGTCAAACATTACCCACCCACAAATCACGTCACACGAATTTCCCCCGGTCCTTGTCACAGCTGGTCACATTCGTGAGACTCCTTCCACCCTCCCTAGTGTGAGATCACATGTTTTGCAATTGTACATCAAGAAATTATTAAATTAAAACACTATGCTCATTCAGATAGAGTTGGAAATCAGTAAACCCCCCCTGTAACACGGTACTCTTATAACGCATTTTCATATTACGCGATTTCAATCCCCCGTATAACAGGGCACATTTCCCCAGATAACGCGGGGATTTCCCACATTATATTTCTGTACGGTGAAATTTACAATGATTTTGTACAGTTCATAATTAGTTCTGCACGTGTGTCAATTGTCTTGTTATAAATGTTTTACTTAAATTATTAAAATTTTATTGATTACATTAAAAGGTGTAGAAATTTTTTCTTAACATTCGATTTAAAAACCCCCTTTAACGAGAAAAGTTAAACGTGAATAATTTATATGTAACGCGTTATACGGGGTCGTAAAAACGCGTTATACGGGAATACTCCTACAACGCGTTTTCTTTTAACGCGGAACCAATCTACCATGTTATAGGGGGATTACTGTATTTTGAAGTTTTTCGTTAATACTTCATATTTCGTGTTTTAAAGCTTAAGATTGTGAAATGTGACGTCACGACCTCTAGGACCCCCTCCCACACTTCATCGACCCCTTCCCACTATTACGTGTGACGTAATTAATGTACGGCCCCTAAGACCAAATCAGGTACTGGGTTGTCGTAGAATACGAGCTATTATGCCTGAATATGTAGCAGCCTCTCATGTAAACCTAACTATTAAATGAGTTTCTTTAGTAGCGTAGGTTTTAGGATATGTAGGGCCACTTGCGTAACGATCGCCTTTAAATAAAATTAGTTAAATCATATTAAACTGCCTAAATACGTTTTACACAAAACATATTGAGAGTTCTTTAAACATATTTAGCGTTGTGCAAGATGCTAATTGTATTTAAGGGTGTTAAATACGTTTTGTGTTTCTTAAATAAATTTAAGCAACCTTATGCAAGCGGCCCGTAATGATAGTGATTCGGTTTTTTATTTTTATATTGCTCAAAGTATGTATGTATTATTTTTGTTTTATATTTGTAACCATGTGTTTGTATTTTGTATATTCTCTGATGTAACGAGCATGATATGGTACCATTGTAAGTGCATTGTAAGTAATATATTTAACATTATAATTTATTTATTAATTTGCCCTCTGCTGTTTTATTTTAATACCGATCAAGTTTTAATTAATGACCGGTCCCTTCATACTGATCGTTCACTTATTTGTTAAAATCTGACATAAGCTCCATACAAGTTATTGGTGGCAGTTGCTTCTTTCAAATAAAACTCGATGTTAACTGTATGACTATTGCCGTGACTTACAATTAAAACTACATAGACGAGTTAAAGACGGCCTCTGTGGTTGAGCGGGTTAAGCCTTTGCCGGCGTACCTCACTGCAACGCAGAGGTTCCGGGTTCGATTCCTGGTATAGTAAATTTCGGAAACGTATTTTCTCTGTTATTTACTATGGTCTGGGTGTCTGGGATCATCGGCCCCAGAGTAGTCCGTTGTATATTACCCATAACACGAGCGTAACTTGCTTAATTTGGGGTTATACAATGTGTGTGTTTGTTTGCCGATTATTATTATTATTAACATTTTTTTTTAAATATTTAAAGAGAGAATGATTGATGAATCGCAGAGAGTAAAGTAGTGCGTATTGGTGCCAATTGTTTGTGAGCAATGTGAAGTGAGTAGCGGTGTGTAACTCGTGAGTGATTAACTCAAATGATATATATCCGACGTGAAGAGTGATTAGATCTGTATATCACTTGCGTTCAAAATGTGTCTTTATATCTTTAACTGTTTAGTTCATTCCTTTTGCACGCGATGACTATAGATTCGAATGAGAAGAAACTAGACTAGAAAGAGAAGAGAAAGAATGATTAGCCCGCGCACTGCGCATGTGTAATAAGTGAACGAGGAAACCGAATATAATAGCAAGCCAAAATAAATCGTAACACCATAGTTTTATGGTGTAATTTTGTTTTAATGTAATTAATTTTATTATAATTTTTCACTCTATTTGTTTATATTTTTTTCATATCAGTTTATCACTCACAGATAATAACTCATCTTGTCTGCAGTTGACACTGACACTATTTACTGTAAAGATAAAGAGTTAAAGATATAAAGAGTGATATATATCTTTGTATCAAAAAGACATATATATCACTCTTTTCTTCTTGGTGAGTGATTTTTCCCATGACTAGAAGTGAGCGTTTCGGGCCTCCAAGGTCGTTTCTATATTCCGTTCCATCCGACGCATAGCTGCTAACTGTGCGAGCTATGGACGACGGCGGTATGCGGGACGTGGAGGGAAGGTGTGCTCCGGTGGACCGGTCAAGGGGGTGCTCTCTGTCCACAACCCAAGTGATGTTAAAATTTACGTGATGGTAAGGCAAGTGAATGAATAGTAAGATATACATTCGATGGTTCATTTCTGTCAATCTAAATCAATTTGGTTGATTAGTCTAATATCAACATTATATCATTCAATTATTTTTAATTATCTGATAGCCGTGTTAATTGGATAATGATTTCGCGTTTCAAATGCACAAGCTATTTGTGAATATGGTGAATTATTAATAAAACGACAAAGACATGATTTTATTAACATTTATTGAATAAATAATACAAAATTGGTTTTTCAGTTGCATTATTATTAATATTTTCAAACGCAAAAACATTTAAGACCTGAGCAAAAATAACTCCCTACATTTACAACGTGTTACACGACGATTTTATCAAATAACGACATAGGGTAAAGTTGATGATGTCTGATTCTTCCCATAAAACAACTGCAAAAAAAACTCCAATAGCTTCTGAAATGGGGAGGTAACAATTCTTTACCCTAATATCGGATTCAAACGAGTTACACTCATGTTCCAACATTAAATACATTTAAATGGAATATCATTATTATAACATCGTAAGAGTAAACAGTACATAATTTAATTTTTTTATTTTAATGGGCATAAATCTACCGAAGTAACGAACCTCACAGAAGTCAATGATAGATATTGCGAGATATATATTACAATAATAAAATAACAGATTGCTAAGCAGCAATGCAATCTTGCAATGACAATGCGGACACATATTGCAATGGTTTCTAATACCACTTACATATAAAAGTTTTATTAGACTTCATTTACTTGTACAAACTTATGACGTCACAAGTGTGTACGCCCCTACAAAATCAATGACGCCGAGACGGTTTTGTAATATGATTTAAAAAAACCATTTCCCAGAGATGACCAAAGTCGAACTGATAAATCGACACCTCCAAGGGATACTACGCCCAACTTAATTTTAGGTATTTTCTATTTTTAAGGGAACGCACTTTTAATGTCTTATTATGTTGCTAAAATTTCATAATTTTTTTTATTAAGGTACTAAATATTCTTAGATTTCCAATTTTTTTATGCAAATTTATAATTATAATAGCTTGATTTACATTGCAGTATGAAATCGTTTAATATATATAATACAAACTTCTGCTGCTGAAATTTTATCTCCTTCAATTTGTAGACTAATTTTATGAAACAACGACGCCCGACTGTGAATAAAATAAAGCTTAGGTTCTGACCACTTGACGTATCGTTTTGAAAAAATTTCTTCAAAATCGTAAGGACGTGCCGGAAACGGCAAGCAATATGCGCGCGTGAAATTCAAATACATACATACATAACTTCACGCCAGTTCCCTTGCGGGGTAGGCACGAACAACAGAGCGCCATTTAGGCCCATTCTTACACACCTCACTTGCTTCTTTGACATTCATAACGTCTGTTCTTAAGGCTCCTGACATCACCCTCCGCTAGTACACGATCAATTTGATCATGGAAGGTGTGTCGTGGCCTTCCACGACTTCTGCATCCATCCACTTTTGCATTGTATATCTGTTTAGTCATTCTTTCATCATGCCCGAACCACCGGAGCATTGCTTTCCTTACCTTCACCCCGACACTCTCTTTCAGACCAACTCTCTTTCTTACTTCGGTATTACGAACGCGGTCCGCGAGCGTCACTCCGCAGATTTTGCGCAGTGCTCGCATCTCAAATTCAAATCATTGTCAAAATAATTTTAAATATTTAATTAATATACAAATGAGTGCTTTCAGAGTACAGAATTTGAAAAGAGTACGGTTTGCAAAAAATGACCTACAAAACTCAGTAAATGAGTATAGTTGGTCACCTTAATTATATTAAGACTACTGACGTTTTCTGTTGAAAATATCTAAAATTAAGTTGGCGTAGTTTTGTTTTTAGTTTTTTTTTATTGCACGAGTTCAGCAGACAGGCAGACGGCCCACTTGATGGAAAGCGGTTACCGTAGCCTATGGACATTTGCAACACCAAAGGTGCTACAAATGCGCTGCTGCTCTCTTAAGGGAGGCTGGAACCTGGTCACTAACGCCGGAACACAACACGAGGTTGTTATGGCGGCATACTCTAGACCAGAGGTGGTCGCCATCCATTCGAGCAAATACCCTACCACCTGGCTGTGGGTTGTTTGTGAAATTGTATTCTTTCTCCGTTCCTGCACGGATAAGAGTTTCCCTCGGAGGTGTCGAAATATACTAGTGAATGGCCGCTTTAGCAGATTCTTATTCCGAACATTACAAGTATCAAAATAAAGTACAACTTTATACTACGCGTCATACCAACCTGAGTATCTAGGCACGTGTCGATTTTACCGAGCGATTTTTGCGAAAGCGACCGCTTTAGCTCCCCGAGAATATTATTCTGTCTTTGAAATTCTTAACGAGTTATCCAATATTTCAAATAAATATGTATAATTAAAGCGATCAAACTTCAGTAGTCTACACCAGCTCCATCGTAATATACATACATTATCAAATGTTCCAAGTTAACGTATTACAATAATTGCTTATTAGCGAAAATACATAATATTAATTTCCAAACTTTCTTTTCTCAGTAAATGCCCGGCGAAATGCGTATAGTGAATTAAAAAAAAAAAAAAAACAAAATGCTAGAAGTAAATACACTCGTAGTAACACTGACTAGCCTCTTGCGTTCTCGACTGACCTTACTCTATAGCCATGATTCAATTATATTAAACCGATATCAGACGGTTCAATTCTCTCTTTCAATTACGACGAATCTGGTGAAAATACTTCAATCATTCAACGTCATTGAATACTGTCGTCTGTTAGACGGTTCAACCGGATTGAATCGTCCAATATCAGCGTTACGAATAAAACTAATCAACAATCATCCCAACCAAACGAATATACAGCCGACTGAATATAACCGATTAATGGGCGGGTGCCTATATCTTACTACTCGTTCACTTTTTTTTTTATTGCAGGAGATCAGCAGACAGGCAGACGGCCTACTTGATGGAAAGCGGTTACCATCGCCTATGAACATTTGCAACACCAAAGTTGCTACAAATGCGCTGCTGCTCTCTTAAAGAAAGACTGGAACCTGGTCACTAATGTCGGAACACAACTCAAGGTTGTTACGGCGACATACTTTAGACCAGGGGGTGGTAGCCATCCAGTCGGGCAAATGTCCTACCACCTGGCTGTGGGTTGTTAAGTCGCCTCTTACGACAGGCCGCACCCGGCCGCAGGAAATTGTATTCTTTCTCCGTTCCTGCACGGATAAACCTAAACCTTTCCCTACCACCGGTTTGAACTTTGATACCAAGGCAAATGAACGGTCGATTATATATATAGGAACCCGCCATACATCAACTCGAAAGAAAACAAACATCTCAAACTAGAATCATTAGTGTCATCATATTAGTGTTTCCCTCGAGTATTCAATCAAACGCTAACCAACTAACAAGGCGTCCGAAATAAACCATTTGATTACAAGACATAGATATTATGCAAATATATCGCTGAAATATAACACGGGCTAGATCTAAACACAATCCGAAGTATCAACGTCGGTATATCGCACTTTTGAAGGCAAACTATAGGCAAAAGTATCAAATTTTACACGAGAGCAAATAAAATAAAATTATTGTTTCGCTCTATACTTGCTTGTCGTGCTTATACAAATAGTTCCAACTGGGCCCCAATTCCGCTATCACAATCGTGTCGGGATGGTCGTTCGCTGGCGTCAGAATGGTCGCTTTTGTTTTAAAGTGACCAGCGATGGACCACTTGAACAATATTATAATAAAAGACAGGGGGCATACTATAGATGCAGTATTGTATTTATGAGCCAAACAAACGTTTGGTAAAGATTAACTAGCTTCGAGACGTTTTTGCGTTTGTATTAGTGTACGGTCAGCACATAAATAAAGTAATACTTTTTATATTATTTATTTTATTTATGTATATGGCTTGGCAGCTAGGTTTTTTAAACCAGATCTTAGATTAGTATATTATAAGATTCTTCATTTTCTTGAACCTATGAACTCAGCTGAACTGTAGGTTATCAACTGACGCCATTCAACGGAGTTCTTGTGACAACTCGAAAGGCCACATTTGATTATACAGTTGACATTTCTCACAAAAACACGTAATTACTACTCAAAAACTATCAATATCCTACAACTACTGTTTATTTTAAAAGTAATTTTACACATTTTTTAGAAAATAAAACTGCACAGCACATGTCCTTTCAGTTCCCACCAAAAACTCCTACTTTTTATATGTTTTTATAAGCAGGTACTTAATATGAAATTAATAATATTGAACGGTATTAAAATAATAAAAAAAGATCCCGACGAATTGAGAACCTCCTTCTTTTTTTTGAAGTCGGTTAAGTATTAATATTAAACATATTTTTTAATACTAAATTTCAAGTTTAGAAGTCCTGTAAATATAAAAACGCTAATGCGCCTCGAAGCTAATTTACCTGCACGTCTTGTGATTAGGGTTGCCACCAGTACTATAATATATAACATCCTACTATATTTTAGCTAATTATACTATATATTAGGGTGGCGCAAAAAATCAACAATTTGTTTTTGAGTCTCGAGTGAAAATGTGTTAGTTTTCGGTGTTTTAAGAACTTCTTCCAAAGGACAGCTAAAAAAAAAATTTAAGAGGTCGCTCTAAATCTTTTAAGATTCCAAAAATCGCCAAAAACCTTTTTTTTTCTCTCGTTACAGTATAATTTTATAGACCAAAAATAATAAGTTTCAATTCAAAATTTGAATTTTAAAAGGTCACTCATAATTTTTTTTCATGTCCTAGTACCCCCTACTTTAGATACGTAACGAGAAAAAAATTTGAATAAAAAAAAAACGGTTTTTGGCGATTTTTGAAATCTTAAAAGATTTGAAGCGACCTCTTAAACAATTTTTTTGAGCTGTCTTATGGAAGGGATTCTTAAAACATCAAAAACTTTTTTTCGCCACCCTACTATATATTATAAAAAAAACAACCCGAAACGTACTATATTTTCAAAATTCATATGATTATTTTAAAACTCAATAGATCTTTGCTGCCTAAAGCAAAAAGTAGTAACAAATACTCATGTCAAATTCAATAATGAAATAAATAAAATTAATAATGAAAAATAAATGTGTACTATCCCCCCCCAAATCAACCAATCAACTATTATTTCTTTTACAGCATTAAAACAAAATTACTATATCTCCTCACAAAGAAAGGTGACAGCCCTATTTGTTGCTTACTTAATTCAAATATGCATAGCATTAATATTTGAACGGTTTGCCTTTGAAAGTACGACATGTTTAAATAGCATTTAATATTCATTTCGGCGTGTAAAATAAAATTGGTAACTCCGACAATTATTATTATTATTACCCGATTTTATTGCTTTCCTGGTGTCGACCCTCGTATACATGCAATGCAATTCCATACATAGGTAACGCGTTACATAATACGTAACTATTGAAGGTCGAGTGTTTTTGAATTAAAATCTACAACCAATAGGAATTACACTAAAAACTTTTTTTTTTAATTTATTCAAAACATATGAAATCAAGCCGTAACTATGCTAATCAGGTCATATTATATTATTGGGGTGACAAGCATATTTCATTGATAAACACCTCGTTCGACTCCTTAAGAAAAAATGCATTCAACAATTGACAAAATAATATTATTGCGTTATTATTATGATAAGTGGCAAAATTCTATCCCGAACCCCTCTAAGTACTAAAAACAATTAACTTACACTAGCTTCAAATTTTACATTATGTGTGCAACTGGCAAAAGATTATTAAAAACCCAACAAGTAACATTGGTCCAAGAGCGTAATATAGGGTAAACTACACGATTGTCGGCACGTCCCAAAAACCATTGGCCTCTTATTCATTTATTCAAAACTTTAAGAGAAATTTATATTTTTGTTGTAGCCATAGAGTGATAATTATAATATTTATGGGTTCAATATAAAAATAACAATTTTTTTATTATCCTGAATACATTGAAAGTGTGCTAACAATGGTAAAGTCTCCCTTACATCCATTTTTATAATAGTAGTGACATATTTATGTATACATATATATATATATATATATATATATATATATATATATATATATATATATATATATATATATATATATATATATATATCAAAATACATACATACATATACATATATACAAGCCTTTTTTTGTCACTTCTTCTTTGGGGGCCCACTAATTCTCGAAAGTCTATAATTGGTATGGTAAGTCTATAATTTTTAGTTTGTAGCTCCACTCAAAAAAACTTATTAAAAAAAATCAATTTTTTTTTGTAAAGGTTACCAGTTGTTTTTTTTTCAGTTGATATAGCAATCTTTCGATATTTTCGAAATTTCCTTTAAGGACCCCACAAAAAAAGCCCTACACATATATATATATATGTGTGTAATATATTGATAATAGTAGTAGATATGAAAATAATCTTTATTCAGTTACAATATTGTCTCTAGTGATAGATTACGTGAACGAAAAACGGCTAAGAACAGACGCTAGGCCAAATACTCTATTTATAATTTATTATCAAAAAAAAAATCTACATTCTCATTAATTAATTAATTACATTGACACGAAAATCAGTCATTCAGTACATAACCGAGAAATTATTCATGAATTTTCAATGTTTAAAATAAAAACCCACCTCAGATCTATATTTTTACAATTTTACTTTTTCTAAACGCGAAAAAGTATTTAAATCATTCGTATATACATTACAAACATACATGCGTTGTATTATTAAAACAAACTACGATAATTATTTAATACACAAACGCCATTGAGTCGAAAGTATCTCAAACAAATTAGGATACTTGATATTTTTCAAAACAAGCATTTCGATCCAAATAGAGGCAAGAGAGAAAGTGGTTAAATAATATATCAGGCACAAACAATACGTAACAAAAAGCTCGTTGCTCCTTTTAAGAACACAACATAGGTGTACATTCGTAAAGGTTTTGTTACTCAGTGTACACTGAAGTACAAAATATTTGTTCACATTGAAATATTTCAACTCAACGACGTGTGTATCGAAGAAAATAAAGCAATATGTACAAGATACTATCGAAAAACTAATGAAACTTAGGACCGACATTATTATGACTAAATTTTTAAACATGCAAGTGTCACAGTAATTGCGTATCAGTGGGACAGTTTCATACTAATAGATGGTAATGGTAAAATATAAAATGTGTCTGTGGTCATTTGGAATTAATAATAAAGCACACGAGAATATTACTATCAGTAAAGAACGTGAGTATAAAAAACAGTTCTTAGATATTCATAGCTTTATAGTTACGAGCATTGTCAGGTGAAACTATAAAAAAATCGCCAAATTCTATTTTGGAAAATTTACGACAAGTTACTCGTAAATAATAATAATAATCGGCAGACAAACACACATATTGTATATCCCCAAATTAAGCAAGTTACGCTTGTGTTATGGGTAATATACAACGGACTACTCTGGGGCCGATCCCAGACACCCAGACCATAGTAAATAACGGAGAAAATATGTTTCCGAAATTTACTATACCAGGAATCGAACCCGGAACCTCTGCGTTGCAGTGAGGCACGCCGGCAAAGGCTTAGCCCGCTCAACCACAGAGGCCGTCAAATATATAGCCGTAAATAGGACTACTAACTAATTTTCCCACTGATATACCTATACTGTGACATATTACCTAACATTAAATTTTTTTATCCGAAAAAGCACGTATTTTTACACGTTTAAATACAATGTGATGTACTCGATATACATATTACACCGAAATATAGCATCGAGTCCTAATTTTAAATCACGTAAATAATTTACATAGAAACAAAACGAAAAAAATCAAATCTATACATTATTTTAACCGCCGAACAATCTTTAAGTTGTGCTTATTTTTGTACTGATTTCAAATAAGAATTACCTATAAATCAGGGGGACAGTAAAGAGAACTACAATTGACTTAAGAAAGTAGAATTGCAGATGAAAAGCTTGACAACTTGTTTATGTGCTGTTTTACCGACAAACCAAATTGACATGTACGATAAAACAGCACATTTCGTCTTAATTGCCACACGCTTGATTGTTACGAAATTAAGAATGATACAAATTTAAGCACGACTTAAACAGGGATTCGCTGCCAATATAATCTCATAAAAGAGAGATCGTATATACACGTGTAACTCCACTGACCGCCTCCAACCGAGCTTTTAAGCTGCCATATCCACATTTTGCCATCATTGCTCTGTACGTATGACAATTTCAAGTAATCTTGAAAATAAATTACGGTAGAATTTTATTGGGACTAGTTAACATCAAAACATTTTGCTAAAGAATGAGTTAGCAGTGTCATTCTGTAGTTTATAAAGAGTACTTATAGCATCTTGAAACTGGTAAATATAGTCAATAGTAATTAGTACTCTAGAGAACAGAATATTACGTTACTTTTGTATTGTTATTCCTAATGGAACTTTGAGTTGTAAAGGCAATTTTACTTTTGAATTTTCAAACACAATAATTTTGGAACCTTTAGGAAAATTATTCTAATCTTTAGAATTTGGATTTGAGGAGTCATATCCAAATTGGCAAAATACACAAATAAGAACTCAAGGTAATGGTGGAAAAGGCCAGATCGTTAGGATGACATTACCATAGATCGCATGATGGGAGGTGGCAAAAGGTGTCCCCTAGGGCTCCCCTGGGCAGGGGCCGGGGTGTCCTCACGAGGCGTACATGCGCTTGATGTCCTCCTTGTACCGCTCCTGGATGTCCTTCCGCTTGATCTTGAAGGCGGCCGTCACCAGCCCCATGTCCGGGGACCACACTTCGGTGCACAGCTTCACAGCGGCGGGCACCTCGAACTTCTCCAAACCACCTTGAAATGCACAAGAGAACGTTAGCACCTCACGACCTTGGGCTTAGCCACGAGCACGGCCAGCATGCTCCACACGTCTCAGCAATTACACTAGCCCACAAAAAAGGGCCATACTTGTGCTACGTTGTGTATGGACCAAACTGACCCTAGATTTAAAATTTAAGGGTGTATGGACCAAACTGACCTTAGATTTAAAATTTAAGCATGTATGGACCAAACTGACCATAGATTTAAAATTTAAGGGTGTATGGACCAAACTGACCCTAGATTTAAAATTTAAGGGTGTATGGACCAAACTGACCCTAGATTTAAAATTTAAGGGTGTATGGACCAAACTGACCTTAGATTTAAAATTTAAGCGTGTATGGACCAAACTGACCATAGATTTAAAATTTAAGGGTGTATGGACCAAACTGACCCTAGATTTAAAATTTAAGGGTGTATGGACCAAACTGACCCTAGATTTAAAATTTAAGGGTGTATGGACCAAACTGACCTCAGATTTAAAATTTAAGGGTGTATGGACCAAACTGACCCTAGATTTAAAATTTAAGGGTGTATGGACCAAACTGACCCTAGATTTAAAATTAAAGGGTGTATGGACCAAACTGACCCTAGATTTAAAATCTAAGGGTGTATGGACCAAACTGACCCTAGATTTAAAATTTAAGAGTGTATGGACCAAACTGACCCTAGATTTAAAATTTAAGGGTGTATGGACCAAACTGCCCCTAGATTTAAAATTTAAGGGTGTATGGACCAAACTGACCCTAGATTTAAAATTTAAGGGTGTATGGACCAAACTGACCTTAGATTTAAAATTTAAGGGTGTATGGACCAAACTGATCCTAGATTTAAAATTTAAGGGTGTATGGACCAAACTGACCTTGGATTAAAATTTCGAAGGTGTATGGACTACATTGATCCTTGATTCAAAACTTGAGGGGTGTGGACCAAACTGACCCTGATTCAAAATATAAGGGTGTATGGATCAAATTAACTGCAGATTCGGATTTATTTAATGTATGCAAAATAGTATGTGGTTATTGTAACAATATGCACATTAAATCATAAAATTGCCTAGGCCAGGATTGTAACCCGTGCCCTTTGAGTTCCAGGGACGCCTGCGATAGCCATTACGCTACCGCGACTTCTAAGAGAGCGCTAACAACAGTGAAGGAAAACAGCGTGATGAAACCTGCACATCGACATAACCGATGCGTGGCGGGTATAATGTCCGTTCCCCTGTATTGGGGGGGTTCGAGCCCAGCAGACGTTTTGTTCAAAAACAACCTTTTGACCTACACTATGATTTGGTACAATAATACAAGTGTTTATTTTTTCAAAATCAGCCGCGTCGATTCCCCTGACAAGGTTAATTGATTTATCCCAAAGCTAATGATACCATTTTTCGTCAAAGTCGGCCCTCTAGTTTATGATTTGGTCCTGAAGACCCATTTGAAAGTTTCACCTGTATACCTGGTGGAAATGTGAGAGTCACACCCGGCTTACAGACTTTATCAAAAGAGAGACTCACATTTCCTGGCGTGGTCGGCCAGCTCCTTGACGACGGCCTTCTCCACGAGCTCGCTCTGGCAGAGCGCCTGGAAGTCGCCGGCGACCCCGACCCTCGCCGCCACCTCGGCCAGGTGCTGGGGGTTGGGCACCAGCAGCGCCACGGTGTACATCTTGGAGCTGTCCCCGTACACGCAGATGTTCTCCACTATGGGGCAAGTCTTGAGCTCGGCCTCCACCTTGCCCAGGGACACGTACTCGCCGGCCTGCAGCTTCACCAGGTCCTTCTTGCGGTCTGCCGATTCGAATGCCCTCACATTAGTGATGGAAACACGTGCTCCAGAAAGCCCCTAAACCATACATTTCTACAGAATACTACAAGCCGTTTTTTTCATGAGTTTTAATATCAAATTAAATAAATTAAATATAAACATTTATATATTCTGTAGATATATATTTGTATGGTAACGCGCTAATATCAGTAACTACTGGTCTGATTTGAAAAATTCTTTCAGTGTTGGATAGCCCATTTATCGAGGAAGGCTATAGGCTATATATCATCACGCCAAGACCAATAGGAGCGGGGCACCAATGAAGAATGTTTCAAAATCGGGGGATTTTTTAACTTCTTTTTTTTTTAAACTATTGCACGCGGACGAAGTCGCGGGCAGAAGCTAGTTTTTAAAAAATTAAATTATATTGTATTTTGTTTGTCCTTTAAAGTTAGGGAAACGCATATTCACTGTGTTGTAATATAAACGACGATATGTCCTCTGTCACAGCACAAACCATCATATCATCCATCCACAATCCATCATCTCCTTTTTGGTCGACCTTTACATCTATATCCAACAATTTTATTTTAATTAATTAACTATAAAAAAATCCCACAGGGGTTTATAAGACTCAGGAGGCCTCCCTTTCACCGGGCCCAATTAAGGGTTAACTGTCCTAAAAGAAATAATTTTCTCTTCTTTTTTATTGCTGAGCCCAACTGTGATGGAAAGTGCTTACCGTCGCCTATTAACATTAGAAATACCAGTGCTGCCGGTCTGAAAGGAGAAATTGGAACCTGGCCACCGATGCCGGAACACAGCTCAAAGTTATTATGGCGGCATACTCTAGACCGGGGGTGGTAGTCATCCAGATGAATAAAAACCCTACCACCCTACCACTTCGTTGTGGGTTGTTTTGCTGCCTCTTAAGACAGGCCGCCCCAACGCAGGAATTAGTATTCTTTCTCCGAAACCTTCTCTTCTGCACGGGACTTAGTTGAACTGAAAGTGGCTCACCGATGATCTTGATGCAGCCGTCGTGGTGCAGCTCCCCGATGTCCCCGGACTTGAACCACCTGCGGCCCTCGGCGTCCACGAACTCCTCCTTGGTCTTCTCCGGGTTCTTGTAGTAACCTTCAGCCACGCAGTCGCCGCCGATCACCACCTCGCCCTGAACCGCCAGGACATCGCATCAGACCCACTTCATCTTACTTGGAGGTTGGTACAGTCGAGTTCATCATTTTGGCATAGTAAAAGATGAAATGGCGACGTCTCCCATACACCCAGGCAAAATTGGGTACACAGACATACGATAGATATACATACATACCATTATACAAAAAGAGAAGGAATATGTATGTATCAAGAATGTGTATTGTGGTTTGAACGGGAGATGGCGGTATCGTGACTTGAAAACCATAGTTCAACATTAAATGATTAACAATATGGCAGACATAGATAGATATACATACATACCATTATACAAAAAGAGAAGGAATATGTATGTATCAAGAATGTGTATTGTGGTTTGAACGGTAGATGGCGGGCGGTATCATGACTTGAAAACCATAGTTCAACATTAAATAATAAACAATATGGCAGACATAGATAGATATACATACATACCATTATACAAAAAGAGAAGGAATATGTATGTATCAAGAATGTGTATTGTGGTTTGAACGGGAGATGGCGGTATCATGACTTGAAAACCATAGTTCAACATTAAATGATTAACAATATGGCAGACATAGATAGATATACATACATACCATTATACAAAAAGAGAAGGAATATGTATGCATCAAGAATGTGTATTGTGGTTTGAACGGGAGATGGCGGTATCGTGACTTGAAAACCATAGTTCAACATTAAATGATTAACAATATGGCAGACATAGATAGATATACATACATACCATTATACAAAAAGAGAAGGAATATGTATGTATCAAGAATGTGTATTGTGGTTTGAACGGTAGATGGCGGGCGGTATCATGACTTGAAAACCATAGTTCAACATTAAATAATAAACAATATGGCAGACATAGATAGATATACATACATACCATTATACAAAAAGAGAAGGAATATGTATGTATCAAGAATGTGTATTGTGGTTTGAACGGGAGATGGCGGTATCATGACTTGAAAACCATAGTTCAACATTAAATGATTAACAATATGGCAGACATAGATAGATATACATACATACCATTATACAAAAAGAGAAGGAATATGTATGTATCAAGAATGTGTATTGTGGTTTGAACGGTAGATGGCGGGCGGTATCATGACTTGAAAACCATAGTTCAACATTAAATAATAAACAATATGGCAGACATAGATAGATATACATACATACCATTATACAAAAAGAGAAGGAATATGTATGTATCAAGAATGTGTATTGTGGTTTGAACGGGAGATGGCGGTATCATGACTTGAAAACCATAGTTCAACATTAAATGATTAACAATATGGCAGACATAGATAGATATACATACATACCATTATACAAAAAGAGAAGGAATATGTATGTATCAAGAATGTGTATTGTGGTTTGAACGGTAGATGGCGGGCGGTATCATGACTTGAAAACCATAGTTCAACATTAAATAATAAACAATATGGCAGACATAGATAGATATACATACATACCATTATACAAAAAGAGAAGGAATATGTATGTATCAAGAATGTGTATTGTGGTTTGAACGGTAGATGGCGGGCGGTATCATGACTTGAAAACCATAGTTCAACATTAAATAATAAACAATATGGCCTAATTTTAATTTTATCTGTGAGCATAATTATTATAGTATAGAAATTGACATGTAACTTTGTTTTGAATAACAGATTTCCGATTTCTGTATATTACCCACAAGACGAGCGTGATTTGCTTGATTTGGGAATACACAATGTGTGTGTTTGTCTGTCGATTAGTATTATTATTATTGTTGCGTACTCCTTTTATTTGCAACTTTTTATATATGTTTTTTAATTGATTTGAAGTTAAGTTGTCAATAATTAATATTTTCTCCGTTTGCCACATGTAATAATTGCATTGTATTTTTTACCATTTTTCCATTAAATACACTCATCATCCAAAAGCTTATCATTCCTTGGGTTATCTCCGCAACAATTATAATGACGTAAACACTATAAGGATATTTTGCAATTTTGCAATGCCTTTTTTTTTATTGCAGGAGATCAGCAGACAGGCAGACGGCCCACTTGATGGCGCGCTACAAATGCGCTGCTGCTCTCTTAAGGGAGACTGGAATCCGGTCACTAATGCCGGAACACAACTCAAGGTTGTTATGGCGACATGCTGTAGACCAGGGGTGGTAGCCATCCAGTCGGGCAAATGCCCTACCGCCTGGCTGTGGGTTGTTAAGTCGCCTCTTACATGAAATTGCATTCCATCTCGGTTCCTGCACGGATAGATGCCTACATATTAATGAACTCGACTGTACAATGTACAAGTTTTTAAAACACTGTATGCATTTATTGACAATCAAGAATATGCATGTAATTCAAATAAGAGTATTTTTTTAATTTAATAGTTAAAGAATATTAAAAGAAAAATACAATTAAATACTAAAACTAAACTATAGTATAAAAAATACACCTACAATTAAAAACTAGAACTAAATAAAAAATTATAGATAAAATATTGGTGGTCCCGGACCACTGTCACTTACCGGGAATTCATAGTAATTTTTGATATGATGTCTTTATTGCTATAGAATTTTATTACATGTCTAACATATTTTTTTTTCAAATTCAATTTCTTTAATTTACAGCATTTAATTAGTAAAGAGAGTTAAAAATGCGCGAGATATCCAAATCGCAACGCTATTGGTCAAATGGAAACGTGACGTCATTTTTCACTTTAACATATTCAGATAATCGACAAGGGCGAACTCACTGTTTTTATTAAATCTAGTCTAAAATCGAAAACACTGAGAACGAACTGTGACGTCATCAAAATCCGGTGAAAATAGTGGCGTATAAATAGCTTAAAATTCGAGATTTTTAATTTTCTTTTAAAATCAATTTAGACATTTACAACAGTATTTTTATTTTTTACTATTCTAAAACGATGTAAACAATAATTTAAAAATGAAATAAAAAAATATGCATTTGTCCCATTCGGTTTGGAACGCGTGCGTTGCCTACGAATGTCTGTGAGAGAGTGAGACATGTGAGCACTCCTATTGAGCACGAAGTCATGCATTCATGCGTCAGCTGTCTATGGGTACGTTCCGCAAGAGACTCACAACAACCACGTTCACGACCGCGATTTTTCCCGTTCCACTTGTTTGCGGGCGTTACAATAATGAACTTTAGCGGAACGGATTATGGAGCGTTGACGTCATTAACGACGAAATACACAAATGTCATTGGTTGATTTGAAATTCCCGCCTTTTTCAATGTCAATAAATAAAGATAAATAATGATCTGTGGTCATTAGTGACGTTTTCGTCACGACCATAACGACCGTGGTTGTCACGTGGAACGGCAGACGGAGCATTTTGGGTGTTGTGAGATACTAATGGAACGTGCCCTTTGTCGGTTCACTCCGATATAGCAACAATTAATGTTCGAATTTTGAAACGAAACGATTTATTGTTGTCGTCTCACTCTGTTTATACAGTATTTGTACGAGAGAAAAAGAGACGACAATATTCCGTTTGTTTTGATATGTGACAAACGCGGGCATATACGAGGCTCGTGCACCGACCTGCGGGAAGGGCTTGTTGCCGACGCGGTAGTGGCCCTCGTGCCAGTCGAGCAGGCGGATGTCGGTGCCGGTGGTGGGCGCGCCCACGCGGCCCGTGCTGCGGTCGTGCGGGTCCATGACGGTGGCGCACGAGGTGGTCTCCGTGAGCCCGTAGCCGGCCACGACGTCGCAGCACAGGCAGATGCGCACCTGCAGGTGCGTGTCCGGGGACAGCGGCGCGCCGCCGCTGATCATCAGCCGCACGCGCCCGCCCAGCAGCGAGCGCACGCGCGCGAACATCTGCCGCAACGACCATCGCATACATACATACATAACTTCACGCCAGTTCCCTTGCGGGGTAGGCACGAACAACAGAGTGCCATTTAGGCTTATTCTTACACACCTCACTTGCCTCTTTGACATTCATAACTCTTGTCATGCAAGCTCGTCTGTTGTTAAAGCTCCTGACATCACCTTCTGCTAGTACACGATCAATTTGATCATGGAAGGTGTGTCGTGGCCTTCCACGACTTCTGCATCCATCTACTTTTGCATTGTATATCTGTTTAGTCATTCTTTCATCATGCATTCTTTCCACATGCCCGAATCACCGGAGCATTCCTTTCCTTACCTTCACCCCGACACTCTCTTTCAGACCAACATCGTCATACATACATACATAACTTCACGCCAGTTCCCTTGCGGGGTAGGCACGAACAACAGAGCGCCATTTAGGCTTATTCTTACACACCTCACTTGCCTCTTTGACATTCATAACTCTTGTCATGCACACTCGTCTGTTCTTAAGGCTCCTGACATCACCTTCTGCTAGTGTAAAATAGACTATATAAACGAAGGAAAACACGATGCGATTTTTTTAGATTCCTTGTCTGGTCTTAGACTTAAAGATCTGTGCTACTTATTACCAAGGGAATCCCGGGAAAACTTTTATGAACATCGAATTCCAACGTGGTTTTTTCACTAATATACCAGGGTCGATAATTATTGAAATCAAAAAAATTATAGTAGAATGTAATTAGAAAAGGAAGAGAATATGACAAAAGTGAAAGGAAAAATAGTTTACGAGCGATCTGAGGTCGAGGGTGAGTTTTTAAGGGTAAAAAAAAACGGTTTATCTCGATTTTTGACAAAACTACAAGTCCTATGGAAAAAAGTTAAATGCCAAAGTTGTAGGTAATAAAAAGATCTACAACTTTTGCATTCACACCTTTTTCACATAACCTCAAAATTTATGTGAAAAATTCTGTTATTTATTTTCATCCTTTACAAAAAAAAATATTTATTTTGATTCAATATCGAAAAACCACCCAAATGTCCAATCGAAAATTCTCGCGTCAAAAAATTAAGCTTTTTTAAAGAAAATCGGTGGCCTTTTTATTCGTTGTAATCTCTACTTTCCGACACCCCCCCCCCCCCTTTTTATTGCAGGAGTTCAGCAGACAGGCAGACGGCCCACTTGATGGAAAGCGGTTACCATCGCCTATGGACATTCGTAACACCAAAGGTGCTGCTACAAATGTCCATAGCGAATACCCCACCACCCTCCTAGCCCTTTCCTCGCTTCTCTACGAAATACATTTTGATCGGCTATCAAACACGGCCTATGTCACTCGGGGACAACGTAGCTTTCTGGCGGTGAAAGAATTTTCGAGATCCGCTCAGCAGTACCGGAGATTACGCCGAACATCCAAACTGTTTACAGGTTCAGTGGAAGGTGACTCACGATCCTGTTGAGCACGGGCGTGTCGTAGCCGCGCCGCATCCAGGCCTGCTTGTAGGAGTAGGCCCACTTGAAGAAGGCGCTGGCGAAGGGGCCGCTGCGCGCCACCTTGTCCGTGATGCCCTTGCTGATGCGGTCCATGATCAACTGCGAACCAACGACAGGCACATCACAGACCGACATCCCGCTGTTATACAATTAAAGCCTCGTTATTATATATAACTAGCTAACCCGGCCAACTTCGTAACGCCTCAGAATCAATAAATAAAAAAATCTGAATGATAATTGCAGAATGTTTTTTTTTTTTTTTTTTTTTTTTTATTGCCCGAGTTCAGCAGACAGGCAGACAGCCCATTTGATGGGAAGCGGTTGCCGTCGCCTATGGACATTTGCAACACCAAAGGTGCTACAAATGCGCTGCTGCTCTCTTAAAGGAGACTGGAACCTGGTCACTAATGCCGCAACACAACTCGAGGTTATTATGGCGACATACTTTAGACTAGGGATGGTAGCCATCCAGTCGGGCAAATGCCCTACCACCTGGCTGTGGGTTGTTTTGTCGCCTCTTACGACAGGCCGCCCCAACGCAGGAAATTGTATTCTTTCTCCGTTCCTGCACGGATAAAAAACGAATGTTTCAACTTTAGTCAAGAATGTGGTCAAAACTTAACCGGAACAAACATGAAACGTCAAAAAAATGAAAAAATGCTTCACTTTTAAATTTAATTTGATTTCTGAACGACGGGACGAACATCAAATGTTTGACAGGTAGCAACAGTTTTTACTTTTTTTTAGTCACGTTTTAAACCTTCCCTGGACTTTCACAAATAATTCAAAACTAAAATTAACCAAAGCAGTCGAGCCGTTCTCGTGTTTTAGCGAGACTAACGAACAGCAATTGACTTTTATATATATATAATTATATATGGCAGAATACATTTTTGCTAGGTGGCTTATAGAAATGTGACTGCTAGTAGTTTTAATTAAAATATTAGTTTGATATTTTGGTTCACTTGTTTTTAAAATAAGTTATATATCTGTTTAAAGCTGTGTGTGATGGAATAGGGTTGCCTATGTAAAAGTAGCCGCAAATAGGGGTTACCAGCTGTTAAAGTTAGCGCAAGATGTAGCGCTTTAACTCTCTTTCACTCTTTTATCTTTAACAGCTGGCAACCCCTATTCGCGGTCACTGTTACATAGGCAACCCTATTCCATCGTACATAGAAAAAAAATAGCTTTATTTAATATATAATTTAGTTTAAAAATAAGCGAATGAATTTTTCCCAAAATATCAAACTAAAATTATTTTAATGAAAAATACTAGCGGCCACATTTTTATAGGCAACCCAGCAAATATGTATTCCCCTATATATAATTATCTAGAAAAACTAGAATTTAATTAAATAACACATGAATGTAGTAATCTTGCAGCCAGATCTCGGTCTATCATACACGCAGAGATATTTCGAAATATCCAGCCCATTGTTTGTGGACACTGCATACAATCAAATGGGGAATATGTATATATAAGTCGCACACAGAAGGTTTGCCGATGATTACTTACTATTATTGTATATATACTTATGTAAAGTATATATACAATAACAAATTTATTGCAACAATTATTGATGTAACCTTTTTTTGTCAACCCTACTGACCATCGACGCGTGACGTCATGAGGCTATGATAAAACAACATAAACAATGATTCAAAAATACAATAACAAACATGCATATTGGCATCCAATACATAACTGACTAGCTGAGCCCGCGACGTCGTCCGCATGGATTTGTTTTCAAACATTCTTCGTTGGTGCTCCGCTCCTATTGGTCTTAGCGTGATGATATATAGCCTTTAGCTTTCCTAGATAAATGGGCTATCTAACACTGAAAGAATTTTTCAAACCAGACCAGTAGTTCCTGAGATTAGCGCGTTCAAACAAACAAACTCTTCAGCTTTATATATTAGTATAAGATAAGGGTCATTCCTAAATAGCTACTTCAATGGCGGCTAGTTTACGAAAAACTACGATACGAATTAAAAATTGTCCACTGCCATAAAATGGATAAAATACTAATATACATAAAAAAAAATTACAACAGCCGAGATGTTGTCCAGACTCACCGGCACAGTGGTGATGCAGGTGGGTTGCAGGATGGTGGCATCGCCCTTCGTCCCCTTCATGATCTTGCTCGACGTGTCCAGCATGGTCAGCGGAGTGGAGTATCCGATCGGAACACCTGCAATATCAAAACTTCACTCTCATATCTATTTTTATATTGCACGAGTTCAGCAGACAGGCAGACGGCCTACCTGATGGAAAGCAGTCACCATCGCCTATGGACAGCAACCCGAAGCCAAGTAGTCGGATATTTGTCTGTTTGGATGATTACCACTAACATAATAACACTGTGTGTTGTGTGGATTGATAACACTGTACTAGAACACTTACAAGCTAATAGATGGCGCTGTACAATAATTGAGGTCGCAAACGATTCCCAAATACAAATTATACATACAAATTTTCGACAGCAATAAACCTGTGAGAAACGACGATAGCCTCGCTGGAAGATCCTCCTTTGAGATGGAGGAGCTTTCCATCTCGCTCCTCCACCCTATACAGCGCACTCCCTTCAACATAGTGATGAGCAGTACACATGTGAGCCTAGTACATTTGTCCCGTACAAAATACATTTGTACTGATACGGCTCAAGATTTGAAATGTACCAGTTCAAAATGTTTGTACATACATACATACATAACTTCACGCCAGTTCCCTTGCGGGGTAGGCACGAACAACAGAGCGCCATTTAGGCCCATTCTTACACACCTCACTTGCTTCTTTGACATTCATAACTCTTGTCATGCACACTCGTCTGTGCTTAAGGCTCCTGACATCACCCTCCGCTAGTACACGATCAATTTGATCATGGAAGGTGTGTTGTGGCCTTCCACGACTTCTGCATCCATCCACTTTTGCATTGTATATCTGTTTATTCATTCTTTCATCATGCATTCTTTCCACATGCCCGAACCACCGGAGCATTTCTTTCCTTACCTTCACCCCGACACTCTCTTTCCGACCAACTCTCTTTCTTACTTCGGTATTGTTGAGACCGAGACAAAATGTTTGTCTCGCTACTATTCAAAAATAAGAGAAAGGACGGAACGAGACTTATGCTACAACAGTACAATAACGCCTCTCCGGATATTGACATGACAAAGAGGGCCATGACAATGTCATAATACGACTGTTACTAAAACGAGGTGATCGAGGCCCCGAGCACATCCGATTCTTAACGAACATTTCCGAATTAGTTTTGAACGGGACAAATGTACTGCCGCGTTACAAACCGCACAAATGTCCTCGCTTCATTTCAAGTGGTACATTGCACTGGTTCAGTACAAAACGTCATGTTACTCTTACAAACTCATTTCAAAATCATGTACTGCCCAACACTACTTCAACACTTCTAACCACTTTCCATCAGGGGCATGCATGAGGGGGGGGGGGGGTTTGGTGCATGGCACTCACCGCCGATGATGCAGAGGCTCTCGGCGAGCAGCTCGAAGACGTGCGCCAGCGGCAGGAAGCCCATGAGCACGTCGCCTTCGAAGATGGGCATGGCGTCCGCGAAGGCCTTCAGCGTGGCCACCATGTTGCGGTGCGACAGGATCACGCCCTTCGGCACGCCCGTCGAGCCCGACGTGTACATTATGATGGCCGTGTCCGACGCGGACGGCGGGACCATTTCTGAAACGCAGACAAACGCTTATGTTCAGAACTAGGATGTGCCAGCGACTTCGTCGGATATCCGAGGTAAAAATTTGCTGTCGATCAGCGAAAACCGCATCGAAATCGGTCGAGTAGTTTTTACGTGAATCCCGAACAAACAGACAAGAAATCTAAAATAAAATAGCACCGTCTTCTCCGGCGTTTATATAGTCTATTCCAGTTGTTTTTTTTTTAAATAGCTTCGATGTACAGACAGACACGGCATGTTTAGAACTTTATAATATTATATGGGTTATCATATCAGAACACATTCACATTTATATTTAAAACTATTTCTAGAAACAAATTCATATTCAGAACTATGATATGCCTGCGACTTTGTCCACGCTTGATTTTAAATTCCCGCGGGATACACGGGACACAAAGTATCCGCAGCATTTAAAAAAGAATCTAATCTAACGTTTTAGTAGAAGCTGTGTCGGAATAAGCTAATTTTTATGCACCCGAACAACTTCAAACCGCTCCCGAGAGAATTCCCGCGGGATTGTCGAGATGAAAAATATCGCACATTTCATTACATAAAATTTGCTATCGATCAGTGAAAAAATCGCACTGGAATTCAATTTTTTTTTTAAAGTGACCATTTTAAATCATTTCCAGAAAAATTCACACTGAAGTTTTAGGATAAAAAGTAACGCAGATTTTAATTCTAATAACTTATTGATGAACGAAAACCGCATCAAAATCGGTCTAGTAGTTTTTACGTGAATCCTGAACAAATAGACAAGAAACCTAAAACATTACATCGTGTTCTCCGTCGTTTATATACTGTATTACACTTTTTCTTTTAAATAGCCTCAATATGTTCAAGTTCAAAATATAACAAAATATATAAATATAATAGACACGGCATATTTATAATATTATAGACTACTATTTCTAAACACATACATACATACATAATTTCACGCCAGTTCCCTTGCGGGGTAGGCACGAACAACAGAGCGCCATTTAGGCCCATTCTTACACAACTCACTTGCTTCTTTGACATTCATAACTCTTGGCATGCACACTCGTCTGTTCTTAAGGCTCCTGACATCACCCTCTGCTAGTACACGATCAATTTGATCAAGGAAGGTGTGTCGTGGCCTTCCACGACTTCTTTCTAAACACATCTATATTTAAATTTAGAACTACTAATTCTAAACACACATTTAAATTTAGAACCATTTCCAAAGACACATATTTATGTTTAGAACTACCCTCTCTGAACACACATACATTTAGAACTATCATCTCTCAACATTTATATGTGTAAATATGTGTGTGCTTTAGTCGTACATAATTGACACCGCAGTCATTCTCCACTAAATTAACGGCTTCTTACGAAGATAGGCATTAATTTGACGGCCCCTGTGGTTGAGCGGGCTAAGCCTTTGCCGACCTACCTCACTCCAACGCAGAGGCTCCGGGTTCGATTCCCGGTATAGTAAATTTCGGAAACGTATTTTCTCCGTTATTTACTATGGTCTGGGTGTCTGCAATCGGCCCCGGAGTAGTCCGTTGTATATTACCGATAACACAAGCGTGACTTGCTTAATTTGGGGATATATAATAATATGTGTGTTTGTCTGCCGATTATTAAAAAAAAAAAAATTACTGACGTATTTTTCGTACTAAAAATGCAATAAATTTTACTTTGCTAACAGTAAAACGTATGTGAATCTGTCTATTATTCTGCCTACCTTTGCTACTTTATAATGAAGTCGTGGTTTATTTGTAAAATGAGTTATACATACACTTGTATCTAAATTTATTTCTTATTAATATTCTAGTTTCGTAGCTGTAAAGAAACCTAATATAATAATAAGAAACTCAACCATTGCTATCTGATTTTAATTCTATCCGTGCAGGAACGTAGAAAGAATACAATTTCCTGCGTCGGGGCGGCCTGTCGTAAGAGGCGACAAAACAACCCACAGCCAGGTGGTAGGGCATTTGCCCGACTGGATGGCTACCACCCCCGGGTCTAAAGTATGTCGCCATAACAACCTTCGAGTTGTGTTCCGGCATTAGTGACCGGGTTCCAGTCTCCCTTAAGAGAGCAGCAGCGCATTTGTAGCATCTTTGGTGTTGCAAATGTCCATAGGCGATGGTAACCGCTTTCCATCAAGTGGGCCGTCTGCCTGTCTGCTGATCTCCTGCAATAAAAAAAAATAGAGCAATGAAAATTAAATTTGTTGTATGGTAAATGTTGAAGACGGATAAAAAACCCCTCACCGATATTAGAGTCCGTTCCCTTCTGGACGACGTCCTTGTAGCCGATGATCTTGATGCCGGGCTTGTAGCCGTCCCTGTCGACGGTCTTGAGCTGGTCCTCCATGTAGACGATGGTGTCCACCTTGGGGGTCTTCGCGAGGATCTTCTTGAACTTCGGCAGCAGGTCGTGGGTGGTGATCACAGTGGACACCTCCGTCTCGTTGATGCCGTGCGCGATCGCCTCGTCGCCGAGAGTCGCGTATATTGTCACAACTGGAAAGCGAAATAAAATAAAAATTGTAGGGGCCATTCATTATTTAAGTATAGGGGTCCCGAAGAGAGGGGGGCGGAGGAGGTAAAACCCATTCTTACGTATAAGCCGCGCGCAGAAGGTTTGCCGATGACCTGGACATTTGAAGGGCTTGCATGGGGATGGCCCCATGGGGGAAGGCCAACACGTAGAGGCCCCTTGACACAAATATGACACTGATCGACGGTTATCCCTGTCTACGCCATATAAAAATGCAAGGCAAGGACAAGCCCCGTAAGTGTAGGACTATTGTAGGGTATGAGAACAAAAGGTACCGAGCTATTGAGATGAACTGCTAGTGGAATTACAGATCGGGGACTATGGCGTCTGCCCGTCGCAATGTTCAAGGATCATGGAAAAAATGGGCAGACGGTTACTTACTATTATTGTATTGTATTACTCTCAAGACCACTGGCCATAAAAATGGCCCGGACATTTGAAGGGCTTGCATGGGGCAATGGGAAGGCCAACACCTAGAGGCCCCTTGACACAAATATAAATGTGTCGTGACACTGATCGACGGTTATCCCTGTCTACGCCATATAAAAATGCAAGGCAAGGACCAGCCCCGGTAAGTGTAGGACTATTGTAGGGAATGAGAACAAAAAGTACTGGACTATTGGGGTGAACTGCTAGCGGTACTAGGGGTCTATGGCGTCTGCCCGTCGCAATGTTCAAGGATTATGGAAAAATGGGCAGACGGTTACTTACTATTATTGTATACACTTATGTAAAGTATATACAATAATAAATTTATTTCAACAATTATTTATGTAACCTTTCTGTCAACCCTAGTGACTATCGACGCGTGACATCATGAGGCTATCGGCAAACCTTCTGCGCACGGGTAGTAATATTTTACAAGTGGAATATTAATATTTCTTCGCTTCTTCTACCGCGAAGAAATTATAAAAGCAGCTAAAATCTTAGAACAAGAGGCAAAAAAGGTTGGACTCAAGATCAACACAGATAAGACGGAGTATCTTCATATGAAGCAGTACAGAAACACCCGCATTGCGTGCACAAACCTTCATGTTGGAGATACACTGTATAAAGGTGCGAGCAAGTTCAAATACCTGGGATGCACGATCACAGACACGAACTCCCGAGAGGAAGAAATACACCTCCGTGTCCAAAATGCGCTCAGGTGCAGTGCTGCCCTACATAAGGTGTTAGTGTCCAGGCTCCTAAGCAGGAAGACTAAAATTCGCGTCTACAAAACTGTCATTAGACCAATTTTGATGTACGGCTGTGAGGCCTGGACACTGACACTGAAGGAGGAGAACCAATTGTTGGTCACAGAGAGGAAGGTTCTCAGAAAAATCTTGGGCTCAACAATAAAAGAAGATGGCAGCTGGAGGGTCCGAACCAACTCCGAAATAGAGGACCTCATGGCCGAGCCCAACATAATTGGGGAGATAAAATCTCACCGTCTCCGCTGGCTCGGACATGTAGAGCGGATGGAGGAGGATCGGGGTCCCAAGTATCGATGGAAGGATAGAGTGGAAGCTGACCTGACCGCACTACAAGCCCACAATTGGCAAGACACTGCGCAGGACAGAGGAAAGTGGCGTGCTCTCGTTTCGGAGGCCAAGACTCTCAAGTCTAATCGCTCAGTCCAACGTCGTGACTGGGTCGCAAGGGGGCTTCGGCCGAAGTCGAGTAGTACTGACCGGGTATGCTCTGCTTGAAGCAGCCGTGCGCCGCGATCATCCACTCGGCCCTGGTCTCGGCGAACATGACCACGTTCTGCTTCGGGCGGCAGCCGAGCGCGCGCAGCCCCGCGCCGAACTGCCGCGCCTCGCGCTCCACCTCCGTGTGCGACCGCCACGTGTACTCGCCCATGTTGAACTGAGGGTAGTTCGCACATATTACATAGACGAATCTAAAACTCCCATAATTCGATATTTATTTATTTAGTTTTATGGCTTGGCAGCTAGGCCTTTAAGCCAGATCTTAGTTTATAATATAGTTTCTTCATTTTCTTAAGCCTATGTGTAGCACAGCTGAATTGTAGGTAATCAGCTAGTGCCATTCAACGGAGTTCTTGTGACAACTCAAAAGGCCACATTTGACTATACAGTTCACATTTCTCGCAAAAACACATAATTACTACTCAAAAACTCTCAATATCCTACAACTATTGTTCATTTTAGAGTAATTTTACACATTTTTAGAAAATAAAACTGCACAGCACAACATCTCCTTTCAGTTCCCGCCAAAAACTCCCCAGAATTCGATATTATCACGATAAAAATTAGAGATGCCACAAATAGTGGTTTGGCCGAAAACCGAATATTCGGCTACCTATATCTATTATAGACATAAGAGACATAACATAGCCTCATTTTTTTAAATCGCTCTTTTGTTAGTAATTATTGTGACATTTTTTTTTTCAATTTTATTCAATATTGACCTAATGTAAATTAAATTGACATTTTATTTATGTAATATTCGTATAATTGTATATTTATTTATTTTTCATTAACTATATAAAAATATATATCCCTATTAATATTATAAATGCGAAAGTAACTCTGTCTGTCTGTCTGTCTGTCTGTCTGTCTGTCTGTCTGTTCCGTTTTCACGTAAAAACTACTGGACCGATTTGGCTGAAACTCAGTATATATATATTTTCGATGCCGAGAATGAACATAGGATACTTTTTATCCCGGAAAATGGGATAGTTCCCGGGATAAAAATATATTTGTCTGTTTGTTTGTTATGCTTTTACGGAAAAACTAATGGGCCGATTTAGCTGAAATTCGGTACGTATGTGAATTAAATACCGAGGGTGGACATGGGATACTTTTTATTTTGGCCTTTTCGGTCATTTTGGCCATTTAGGCCATTTTATTTATTTTGGTTAATTTTGGTCATTTTGGCCATTTTGGTCATTTTAGCCATTTCGGTTATTTTGGTCATTTTGGCCATTTCGGTCATTTGGCCTTTTTGGTTATTTCAATCATTTTGGCCTTTTTGGTCATTTTGGTGATTTTGGTCATTTTAGCCATTTCTGTTATTGTGGCATTTTGGTCATTTTGGCCATTTCGGTCATTTGGCCTTTTTGGTCATTTCAATCATTTTGGCCTTTTTGGTCATTTTGGTGATTTTAGTCATTTTGGTCATTTTAGCCATTTCGGTTATTGTGGCATTTTGGTCATTTTGGCCATTTCGGTCATTTGGCCTTTTTGGTCATTTCAGTCATTTTGGCCTTTTTGGTGATTTTCGCCATGTTGGTCATTTTGGTAATTTTAGTCATTTTGGCCAATTTGGTCATTTTGGCCATTTTGGGCATTTTAGTAATTTTGGCCTTTTTGGCCATTTTGGCCTTTTTGGTAATTTTGGCCTTTTTGGCGATTTCGGCCATTTTGGCCTTTTTGGTCATTTTAGCCATTTTGTCCATGTTGGTAATTTTGGCCTTTTTGATCATTTTGGCCATGTCAGTCATTTTGGCCTTTTTGATCATTTTGGCCATGTCGGTCATTTTGGCCTTTTTGGTAATTTTAGCCTTTTTGGTCATTTTGGCCATTTCAGTCAATTCGGTAATTTTGGGCTATTTAGGCCATTTTGGTCACTTTGGCCATACTTTTTATCCCAAAAATAAAACTAAAATGAAAGTGTTAGTGAGAAACTAATCATTTCTCAAGTTTATAGGTATAATAAAAATTAACCCCTATCCCTATTGATATTTAATGTCCCTATTAATATTATAAATGCGTAAGTAACTCTTTCTGTCTGTCTGTCTGTCTGTTCCGTTTTCATGGAAAAACTACTGGACCGATTTGGCTAAAACTCAGTATATATATATTTTCGATGGCCAGACAGAACATAGGATATTTTTTATCCCGAAAAATGGAATAGTATCCGGGATAAAAATATATTTGTCTTTTTGTTTGTTAGCCTTTTATGGAAAGACTATTGGACCGATTTGGCTGAAACTTGGTACATATATAATTTGAATACCGAGAGTGGCCAAGGGATAAGTATCCCGGATAATGGGATACATTTTGGGATAGATTTATGTAAAGTTTATCCAGGAAACTAGGACTGGTTTTGTGATTTCGTCCATTTTGTCCACTGGGTCTACTGGGTCCACTGGGTCCACTGGGTCCACTTGGTCCACTAGGTCCACTTGGACCACTGTGTCCACTTGGTCCCCTTGGTCCACTTGGTCCACTTGGTCCACTGAGTTTACTGGGTCCACTGGGTCCACTTAGACTACTGGGTCCACTGTTCCCACTGGGTCCACTGGTCCCACTGGGTCCACTGGGTGCACTGGGTCCACTTGAACCACTGGGTCCACTCAGTTTACTGGGTCCACTGGATCCATTTGGAACACTTAGCCTACTGGGTCAACTGGGTCCACTGGGCCCACTGGGGCCACTTAGACTACTGGGTCCACTTGGTCCATTGGGTCCACTTGGTCCACTGGATCCACTTGGTCCACTGGGTCCACTTGGTCCATTTGGTCCACTGGGTCCACTTGGTCTACTGAGTTTACTGGGTCCGCTGGGTCCATTTGGAACACTTAGCCTACTGGGTCAACTGGGTCCACTTAGACTACTGGGTCCACTGGATCCACTGGGTCCAGTTGGTCCACTGGGTCCACTGAGTCCACTGGGTCCACTTGGTCCACTTGGTCCACTTGGTCCATGTTATCTATTTTGTCATTTTTGTCAAGTTTTGTCATTTATGTAGTTTACATATAGACGGGGGTGGTATAGTTTGCGATATAAAATTAAGTGAATCTTTCGGGGGCAAATACATAAAAAAATAATACAATGTAACCTGTACTACTTGCTCTTTAAAAAAGAGACACGCACTAGAGGTTGACCCGCGGCGCAGCCGCGGGGTAAACTCTAGTAATATAAATAATATATATAATATCAGCCCATTAATGTCCCACTGCTGAGCTCAGGCCTCCCATTATAGGGGGAACAGACAGTATACCCGCCACGCTTGTCCAAGGCGGCTTGGCAGGTTTGACACATCGGTTATCTCGATGTGCAGGTTGCATCACGATGTTTTCCTTCACCGTTGTTAGCACATGGTAATTGTAACAATATGCACATTAGATCAGAAAACTGACTAAGAGGTGCATGCGTTCCGGCCAGGATCGAACCCGCGCCCTCTGAGTCTGGGACGCGTGCGCTAGCCATTACGCTACCACGACTTCATTTCATTAACTATTTCAGCCAATTTTTTTTTTTATTATATAAATTATTTTTTAGTGGAAACTTGATTGATATATGTATTATTATTAATTTTGTGTTTTATATTTAAGAATATTAATTATTGTATGTTTCCCAAACAAATTAAATAAATAAATCATACATACATACATACATAACTTCACGTCAGTTCCCTTGCGGGGTAGGCACGAACAACAGAGTGCCATTTAGGCTTATTCTTACACACCTCACTTGCCTCTTTGACATTCATAACTCTCGTCATGGAAGCTCGTCTGTTCTTAAGGCTCCTGACATCACCTTCTGCTAGTACACGATCAATTTGATCATGGAAGGTGTGTCGTGGCCTTCCACGACTAAATAAATCATAATCAATAATATGTACATGTAGTCATAAGGACTACAAATGGCTGGTGACCAAAACTACAATTTTTTTTTATGCCTGTCAAAGGCGAAACATGTAACTTTTATCATTTAGCATAACATCTGCAAAAATGTGCATGTTTCAAACAAATAAATTGCTTTAACTACCGAATGTTCGGCGTAAGGGATGTGCAATTCGCGCGTAGCAAGTTAATATCGGAGCTATCACTTTGTGAAGTATTTTCTTGCGCTCTCGCGAGTGGTAGGTACGCATAACTAAGGCTCTGATTTTACGATTTTAAGCGCGATTTGAAATGACTTTTAATTCATTTTGACATTCATTAAACACTAGCCAAAACGTAATATTGAAATAAAACATTAATAAAAATCATATTTAACACTGTTAAAAAGCAGTTTAACTAACTAACAAATAATTATTAACTATTAATTAGCTGGTAACTAACGATTTCTGAGTAAAAAAATATTTTTGTGAGTAATAATAATAATAATAATTTATTCATTTAAAGACAACACAGTCCAATACAAATATACATACACGAATAAACAGTCTAATACAAATATACACAAAAATACAGACTATAATGTTATTAGTAATTAGTTTTTTTTCCTTATGTCTATGTTAGTAATTAATGACTAGCACTGATTTAGTTCTTTTAATGAAGGACCAAATCAGTGGGCAGTCAAACTTATCAGCTATTCCCTTCGGGATGCTGTTGCTGCTACCACGCAATCTACCCAGTAACGACGCTGTTTTCTTACGCCACAAAGCATCGAAGCCATATATATGTGTGCTTCGGCGAACATAGCCGACGCACTGCAGAAACGCGGTCGCCTCAACAACACCCTGAGGGAGTTATTGTATTGGACTCGTAGGGCATTGTAAGCTCTTTGGGTATATTTGAACCACAGACTTGCCGAGTACAGTAATATGTGCAGTTTTTTTTCCACGATTTGGTATTCGGCATTCGGCCGAAAACCGAATATCCGTGGCATCTCTAATAAAAATACATTTTAAATACTGTAAAAAAAGGAGTTCTTGGCGGGAACCGAAAGGGGACGTTGTGCTGTGCAGTTTTATTTTCTAAAAATGTGTAAAACTACTCTAAAATGAACGACAGTTGTAGATATTGATAGTTTTTATCCGTGCAGGAACGGAGAAAGAATACAATTTCCTGCGGCCCGGCGGCCCGTCGTAAGAGGCGACTAAACAACCCACAGCCAGGTTGTAGAGTATTTGCTCGACTGGATGGCGACCACCCCTGGTCTAGAGTATGCCGCCATAACAATCTTGTATTGTGTTCCGGCATTAGTGACCAGGTTCCAGTCTCCTTTAAGAGAGCAGCAGCGCATTTGTAGCACCTTTGGTGTTGCAAATGTCCATAGGCGATGGTAACCGCTTTCCACTAAGTGGGCCGTCTGCCTGTCTGCTGAACTCCTGCAATAAAAAAAAAAAAAAAAAAAGTTTTTGAGTAGTAATTATGTGTTTTTGTGAGAAATGTGAACTGTATAGTCAAATGTGGCCTTTCGAGTTATCGAAAGAACTCCGTTGAATGGTGTGGATTGTAGCCTACAATACAACTGCGCCTGGCTTAAAGGCCTAGTTGCCAAGCCTTAAACATAAAAAAATAGTGTAAAAAACAAAACTCAATCTGACTCTTTAAATATACGATGACATAAGTTGCTATGTCGTACAAAATCTAGAAGGTTTATGGCGCAGTGGCGTCTTAACTATATCGGGCGCTGGGGTACGAAAACCCGACTGTGTCCATTTGACAAAAAAAAAACTGCAAATACGGCAACCACATGAAACCTTCATGTCCCTCCGTTTGTCTATCGCATAGTAAGCGTAGAAGAAAGCGATCGACTTGCGCCTCCCTACATCTCTGTACTCGGAGTAAAGACGGGTCTGTTTCGGTGTTTTATAAAATGTAAAAAAAATAACCGAGATATTAATTTGACTAATAACCGAAATTGTTAATATCACGATAATGTCTATATACTTAACTAATTACAATTAATTAATTATATATTACGATTTTCATACAATTATTAGTCACCCTAGAGCGCTAGTACGACATGTGCATCGGGCCAAAGTCGAAGTGAGAAATAGTTTATCACTCCGCCGCATGCTTTAAATATGAGCGATAACGAAGCGAGCCGAGTAATAATCACAACTCCTCGTAAATATTATCTTTACACGTTGACCCGTGTCCACTTCGTTGGGCGTCAAACCAACATAAGCCAATTAGAATAACAGCGGTTACCATGGCAACGGTTACTGTGGCGACAGTTATCACCGCAATGGTTGCCATAACAACGATGGTATATATATTTTTATCTTGGATAGGAATTTCGTAAAATCCGTTCTTAGCACGCGTCTACGTTGCGAAAGGAGTATCTATTGCAAAATTTGGACGTATGGTTTCGGAGATCTCGTGATAAGTCTGTAGTGGAACACTTACAAGCTAACAGATGGCGCTGTGCAATAATTGAGGTCACAAACGTTTCCCGAAACATACAAAGAATATATACAAATTTTCAACTATAGCAAATGGGTCTAGGCCTGCGAGGGACAACCATAGCCTCGCTGGAAGATCTTTGAGACGGAGGAGCATTCCATCTCGGTCCTCCAACCGTTAGGGTCACTCCCTACAAGTCAGTCAGAGTGAGTGGTATTCCGTTTATATATGTACAGTTAAGTAAGTAATCCAAATCATTAACCTTTTTGAACACCCTCCCATTAGGCTGGGGCTCGTCTTCCTCGCTGAGGACAGTTCTGGTGCCGAGGCACGGCCTCTGGGCCCACCTGGCGGCGGCGGCGCGCAGCATGCTCTCCATTGTGGTGACGCCGTCGCGGACGAGGCGCGTGTGCAGGTCGCAGGGGCTGGACACCGAACGCACCGTTATGCTGTCCGGCGTCTGCTGGATTATGCGGGCCTGCGAATTTGAATTAATCGGGTAAATGCTTGGGGTCAGTTGCTGAGAATATTTGAAAACAACCCACAGCCAGGTGGTAGGGTATATGCCCGTCTGGATGGCTTCCACCCCTGGTCTAGAGTATACCGCCGTAACAACATTGGAGTTGTGCTCCGGCATTAGTAGCCAGACTCCAGTCTCCCTTTAAAGAGCAGCAGCGCATTTCTAGTACCTTTGGTGTTGCAAGTGTCCATAGGCAATGATAACTACTTTCTATCAGGTGTTAAATTATAGATGTTAAACATAATGATAAGATTAGATTAGATGACACTTTATTGCTCACCAAAATAAACAATTACGAAACAAAACGCATAATTACAATACTTTATTATTTGTTAACTGCAGCACTGTCAGTATTAAAAATCTATCAATCCCTGCCAAGGGTTGCCTGGCAGAGATCGCTTCTTAGCGATAAGGCCGCTAGTTGCACAATCTCTTATCCTTTTCTGCTTCTCTTTGTTTATGCTTTGTTGGTGTACAATAAAGAATTATCTATCTATCTAACGCTTCTTGGAAAAACAACAGGCGGCCTTATCGCTAAAAGCGATCTCTTCCCGGCAATCTAGCAACCTACTTAAAAGAGATTCCAACAAATCTGGCGATGTAGGTGGAGCAGAAAAAAAAAATAGGACTGTACAGTTTAAATATACATACTTACACTAATTTATAAATTTAATACATACATAAATCCAGACTCATTTATAGGATACCAATATATACGACATAATCCAAACAAATATATATTTTTTATTTTTATTTATTAACAACTCTACGGGCCCAAGTTCTGTACCCTGCGGCATGTACCCTCTGACTCCCTGCGGCATGAATAAACCTATGAGGTTTCTGTGTCACGGTTCAAACGTGTTTCTAATTTATATGAATGTAAGCATATTGGATAATAAATTTTAAAAAAAAATACTGCTACAGGCCGACAAAGTAAATGCATACATACATACATACATAACTTCACGCCAGTTCCCTTGCGGGGTAGGCACGAACAACAGAGGGCCATTTAGGCTTATTCTTACACACCTCACTTGCCTCTTTGACATTCATAACTCTTGTCATGCAAGCTCGTCTGTTCTTAAGGCACAGTAAGGCAAAGTAAATGCACACTTGGTTTATTACCTTTCCCGCATTTGGACTCCTTTTGTTTACTTTGTGTTTAAAATTTGTAATTAAGAAAAACATTCTATTGTTATTGTACTCGTTTATGGTCGCAGGTGTGCAGATTAAACTTCAGTCCACGCGGTCGATTGTTGTGTTGTACAGTTTAGTATAAAACGATGCCCGAACTTGGGGGAGGCAGTCAAGCGATGATCACGATACGAGCAAGACGTGTGTAGTACATTCGATAAGCGATATAGTGACGGAATTTGCGCGTGTTATTGGATCGTGCAGTGTGCACTGGTTGTGACCAGTTATATTTGTACCCGTGTTATACGTGTTTGTATACTTCTAATAAATTCTATAGTAATTCCAACGGCATTTCAATTCGAGCCCTGTAGCTAGTAGCAATACATTAAATACGTAACAATGTTTCCCGATGGTACCAAATGATCTTCACGTTCAGCAAATGCCAGACACAAGTATTTGAAGCTCGGTTTCAACTGCTTATTTAATTTATAATAGAGAGATATGAGATCATTTGAAATCCCGAAATACCCAGTCCATTAGGATTGAGTTCATAATTTTTTAATAAAAAAAAAAATCAATAAATCAAAACGCATAATAACAGTGCAAAATACAGTATAGCGGCGTGGGCGAGCTTTCAAAACAGGTCAGATCAAAATAACAACTTCACACAGAAACATGCGTGATGATACAGGATTCCGAAAATAATTATAACGATTTTGACCTATCTCAATGTCAAACGCAAAAACAATAATAAGTTAATATTTTCTTAAGTTTTCGCTACTTGTATACATAATAAAACTACGTTTTAACGGTTTTAAGCGCGGTAATTTTACTTGATTTTGGTTTTTCCGACGTTTCGGCCACTTTTCAGTGGCCGCGATCACGGAAGACAAAGATGTCAAGTGTCAACGAGTATTGTTAAAGTTTTATTTAGCCTACCGCTAACTTGTTAATTTTACCTTGATACGCCTGGAGAGGGCGCGTTTCCTCCAGGGCCTCTGCACCAGCAAGTGCACAGGGAAGGTGATGATGTCGAAGACCAGCGCCACCGCGCGTATGGTCTTCAGCAGGGCCGATACCCACCATGACTCCGGGCTGCAAATAAAAGAGAGAGAATTGTTTATCAATCAACGATACAAAATTTAACCAATTCTAAAAACCAAAACATAAAAAAAAAAACACTGTTTAAAAAAACCGACTTCAAAAACTAAAAAAGTATAAAATAACTTATTTCTAAAGCTATTATTATTAATATATATTATCTAAAACATCTTAAAGTCGGTTGGCTGGCAAGTTGGTCTGAAAGAGAGTGTCGGGGTGAAGGTAAGGAAAGGAATGCTCCGGTGGTTCGGGCATGTAGAAAGAATGCATGGTAAAAGAATGACTAAACAGATATACAATGCAAAAGTGGATGGATGCAGAAGTCGTGGAAGGCCACGACACACCTTCTACGATCAAATTGATCGTGTAATAGCAGAAGGTGATGTCAGGAGCCTTAAGAACAGACGAGCTTGCATGACAAGAGTTATGAATGTCAAAGAGGCAAGTGAGGTGTGTAAGAATAAGCCTAAATTGCACTCTGTTGTCCGTGCCTATCCCGTAAGGGAACTGGCGTGAAGTTATGTATGTATGTATCTTAAAGTCGGTGCTTAGTAATTTTCAAAAAAATATAGTAATTTTTATGTTTTACTTTGCACCGACTTCAAGAGGTTTTAGATAATATATATTAATAATAATAGCTTTAGAAATAAGTTATTTTATACTTTTTTAGTTTTTTAAGTCGGTTTTTTTAAACTAAGTTTTTTTATTTTATTTGTTACTTTTTAGTGTCCAGCTATGTATGGGTAGACCTACGAAAGGTGTCGCGCTCCTTAAAAAATATAGGTCCCAAGAAACGGGAACAAAAAAACGTTCGTAAAATGAAAACTATTGGGCCAAACTATGTTAAATTTCTAGGGGACCAAATGGCAACTATTCCGCATCAAACTAACAAGAATCACGTAAATCGCATCATAAATCTCAACATAATCGGTGTATATATGGAACGGAATGGATTTTTTTTATAAAAAATGTTCATAAAATGAAAACTATTGGGCCAAACTATGTTAAATTTTTAGGGGACCAAATGGCAACTATTCCGCATCAAACTAAACATGAATCACGTAAATCGCATCATAAATCTCAACATAATCGGTGTACATATGGAACGGAATGGATTTTTTTTATAAAAAATGTTCATAAAATGAAAACTATTGGGCCAAACTATGTTAAATTTTTAGGGGACCAAATGGCAACTATTCCGCATCAAACTAAACATGAACCACGTAAATCGCATCATAAATCTCAACATAATCGGTGTACATATGGAACGGAATGGATTTTTTTTATAAAAAATGTTCATAAAATGAAAACTATTGGGCCAAACTATGTTAAATTTTTAGGGGACCAAATGGCAACTATTCCGCATCAAACTAAACATGAATCACGTAAATCGCATCATAAATCTCAACATAATCGGTGTACATATGGAACGGAATGGATTTTTTTTATAAAAAATGTTCATAAAATGAAAACTATTGGGCCAAACTATGTTAAATTTTTAGGGGACCAAATGGCAACTATTCCGCATCAAACTAACAAGAATCACGTAAATCGCATCATAAATCTCAACATAATCGGTGTACATATGGAACGGAATGGATTTTTTTTATAAAAAATGTTCATAAAATGAAAACTATTGGGCCAAACTATGTTAAATTTTTAGGGGACCAAATGGCAACTATTCCGCATCAAACTAAACATGAATCACGTAAATCGCATCATAAATCTCAACATAATCGGTGTACATATGGAACGGAATGGATTTTTTTTATAAAAAATGTTCATAAAATGAAAACTATTGGGCCAAACTATGTTAAATTTTTAGGGGACCAAATGGCAACTATTCCGCATCAAACTAAACATGAACCACGTAAATCGCATCATAAATCTCAACATAATCGGTGTACATATGGAACGGAATGGATTTTTTTTATAAAAAATGTTCATAAAATGAAAACTATTGGGCCAAACTATGTTAAATTTTTAGGGGACCAAATGGCAACTATTCCGCATCAAACTAAACATGAATCACGTAAATCGCATCATAAATCTCAACATAATCGGTGTACATATGGAACGGAATGGATTTTTTTTATAAAAAATGTTCATAAAATGAAAACTATTGGGCCAAACTATGTTAAATTTTTAGGGGACCAAATGGCAACTATTCCGCATCAAACTAACAAGAATCACGTAAATCGCATCATAAATCTCAACATAATCGGTGTACATATGGAACGGAATGGATTTTTTCTTATAAAAAATGTTCATAAAATGAAAACTATTGGGCCAAACTATGTTAAATTTTTAGGGGACCAAATGGCAACTATTCCGCATCAAACTAAACATGAATCACGTAAATCGCATCATAAATCTCAACATAATCGGTGTACATATGGAACGGAATGGATTTTTTCTTATAAAAAATGTTCATAAAATGAAAACTATTGGGCCAAACTATGTTAAATTTTTAGGGGACCAAATGGCAACTATTCCGCATCAAACTAAACATGAATCACGTAAATCGCATCATAAATCTCAACATAATCGGTGTACATATGGAACGGAATGGATTTTTTTTATAAAAAATGTTCATAAAATGAAAACTACTTGGCCAAACTATGTCAAATTTTTAGGGGACCAAATGGCAGCTATTCCGCGTCGAACAAAAAAAGAATCGCGTAAATCGGTGAACATACATTAAAAAAAAAAACAAAAAAAAATGATCCCGACGAATTGAGAACCTCCTCCTTTTTTTGAAGTCGGTTAATGAAATAATTTTGTGCTCAGTTTGTATAGTGCCTACTATCCATTATTTTACTTTACTATAGGAAAAAAATGACTTTACTTCTATGAAGCTTATCTCTTTATTGCTCATTTTTCATTGCGCTAGCACAGCAGACAGGCTGACGGCCCAACTGTGATGGAATCGATGCTGCAAATGTGCTGCCGGCCTTGGAGGAGAAACTGGAGCCTGGCCACTGATGCCCGAACACAACTCAAAGTTATTTCGGCGGCATACTCTAGAGCAGGGGTGGTAGCTATCCAGTCGGGCATACGCCCTACCACCTGGGTTGTTTTGTCGCTTCCTGCGATAGCGCCCCAGCGCAGCAAGGCAATTAGTATTCTTTTTCCGTTCCTGCATGTATAGTAATAATAATAATAATCGGCAGACAAACACACACATTGTATATCCCCAAATTAAGCAAGTTACGCTTGTGTTATGGGTAATATACAACGGACTACTCTGGGGCCGATCCCAGACACCCAGACCATAGTAAATAACGGAGAAATTACGTTTCCGAAATTTACTATACCAGGAATCGAACCCGGAGCCTCTGCGTTGAAGTGAGGTAGGCCGGCAAAGGCTTAGCCCGCTCAACCACAGAGGCCGTCTAGTAGGATATAGGAATTAAACTGTGTTTGCAAAGTAAACAAAAGCATTGAACACTGCGTAATTTATATGAAACAGCTGGTAGTTATCCGCAGGCGCCCTTCGGCCGGGTCACGACCGTGACCCTGTTACCATCTGCGGGGTTCCCTTTCTGCTGTCTACTTTATCACGTAGATTACATTAACACTAAACAGGGCTCAAGATAAAGCGAAACTATTATAGGATAGTGTTACATTTATTTAGTTGCATAGTTGCTGTCATGTTTCTTTTTAAGGTTAATAATTAATTTTGTTATGTACCCTCTTATTTGTACATACATAACTTCACGCCAGTTCCCTTGCGGGGTAGGCACGAACAACAGAGCGCCATTCAGGCTTATTCTTACACACCTCACTTGCTTCTTTGACATTCATAGCTCTTGTCATGCACGCTCGCCTGTTCTTAAGGCTCCTGACATCACCTTCTGCTAGGTACACGATCAATTTGATCATGGAAGGTGTGTCGTGGCCTTCCACGACATCTGCATCCATCCACTTTTGCATTGGGAAGCAGACAGGATAATATGTATGTATATAACTAACTACATAACCAATGAAGATCTAAAACAAATTCATAGGCGTACTAAATAAAAAGTTTATAGGTAAAAGAAACACTGTTATTTTTCATTACACTGTCTCATGCTAAGATGAATTTGATATAGCTACTTGGCTACAGCACAGTTCACCACCTATCATAAAAATAAACAAGTCGATTAGTTTTAATACACACTCCTAAGTGGCTATAAACTTGTGATTATTACTAAAGCAATTAAATTAATAATGTTACATAGAGGTCAAGCCTTGGCGTAACACCTTGATAGGCGCACTTTGTACCTTTGTTACTCAATATTACTATAACAACGTGGTTCTCAAGATACACGAGATATCGTCATATCTTTATTACTATCAATGAAACCTGTTGCGGACAGAGAGCACCCCCATGACCCGCCCGCCGGAACACATCTACTCTCCGCGCCCCGCATACCGCCGACGCCCATAGCTCGCACAATTAGCAGCTAGGCGTCGGACGGAATGCGGGATATAGGAGGCTGAAAAACCTGAAAACAAAACCCTGAACAACTATGAATTCAGCCACTCAGCCATTCATATATTGTACTCAACTCTCTTGCATACTTTGTTCTACTCATTAAAATATTACATCGAGTTTTACTTTCCAAACACAAGAAGCAACTGACACCAATAAAACCATTGTTATGAAGGGCATAGCAAATTTTTCGACATGAATATTGCAGGGTAACATGGAAGAAGAGTACTACGAACAATGACTATGACAGGGTTATTGTTACACGACGACAGAAGTGAATGCACACCTGCCTGCCATAAAGCGCAGTTTATTACCTTCCCGCATTTGGACTTCTTTTGTTTACTTAGAAAAAGAGCCTATTGTGTATTGTACTCGTTTATGGCCGTTCGCAGGAATAATTAAGCAGGTGTGCGGATTACGTTTTCGGGGAAATTGCGTCTGCACTCGGCAGGTATGGCAAATTGTATTTGTATAGTTCAGTATAAAAACAATGCCCTAACGGAGGGGTGAGGCTATCAAGCGACGGGTACGATACGAGCAAGACGTGTGTACATTCAATGAGCTATATAGTGACGGACTTTGCGCGTGTTATTGAATCGTGCAGTTGTACTGATTGTGTCCAGTTATATTTGTACCTGTGTTATACGTGTTTGTATAGTTCTAATAAATTCTACAGTAATTCCAACGGCATTTTGATTCGAGTCTCTGACTCAAAACTAATTAAAATGATTGAATATGGAGTTGAGTTTGTTTCCATTATCTTGAATAGCCTTGGGCGAACTGCCTTGTTCGGGTGTACTTTGCACCCGGCAAATAAACCGGTATCTGTGATAGATGACTGTTACAAGAATGTTTGTTTGTACGTCTTAAAAATAAACCGTGACATTATCAGTTTTACGGAAAAAACTACATTTAAAAACAAAGTACTGAGAACAAAAATAACCTTATTTAATAATATTGATTTTAGAAACAATTAATACCTGATTTACATTTGCATTAGTTATGTGTCAGTTAACTACTTCTTTACTTTTTATCCGTGCAGGAACGGAGAAAGAATATAATTTCCTGTAGCCTATTACAAAACAACCCACAGCCCGGTAGAGTATTCCGCCATAACAACCTTGAGTTGTGTTCCGGCAGCGGCCAGGTTCCGCCGGGGGATGAGTCCCCGGCAATGGAAGAGGCCTCGTGAGGAGGGCCCACGCCTGCCAGGGCCGCGGAGAGGCTAGGTCATATACCCGTAGACCTGGCATAAGGCGAAGGACGGAACACCCAGGGGTATTAGTGGGTATCCCTAAGCGAGGGTGGCAACAGCATGGCACCAGTTCTGACTGGGTATGCTGGTGCCACCCCCGATCTGGCGAATCCCACACACGGGTCGCGAATATCCCCCCAAGGTTCTGCCCTTGTGGTCCTCAAGCGGATTTCCCCTGGCTAAAAAAAAAGTGGCCAGGTTCCAATCTCCCTTTAGAGAGCGGCAGCACATTGGTAGCACCTTTAGTGTTACATATCCATAGGCGACGGTAACCGCTTTCCATCACGTGGGCAATGTGCCTGTCTGATGATCTCATGCAATAAAAATAATTTAAAAAAACTTGCGATATTGGCAAGTCCTGTTACTGTTTGAACAGTAATTTTTCAGTTAAATAATAAGCTATCGATTACGTAGATGTCTTTCCAAACGATGATGAGGACTTATTCATAAGTTAACTAAATACTAAAGATATTATTCATATTGAGTTAGAGTAAGTTTGTAGGCTTCTTTATGCTTACTGTAATCAATATGAATAAGACCGTAAGTGTATAAATAACAGCAGTGTGAATTTCAGAATTCTTACTGCTAGACCGCGATGTACTATGATCAAATAGCAGGTGTTAAAGAAAGTTCAAGTAAAGCACATAAACGTGCATATAATCCCCCTCCTAAACCATCCATCATCATTAACACCATCTGAAAATTTTTCATGTCACAACAATTAAACAATAAATTATAACACCACACAAAGTCACAAACACATAACTAACAACAAAACTTACACACATACTCAAACCAACGCGCACTACCACCGCATTGCATTACACGCACACTCCACAAACAAACCAAGACACACAAAGAGCCAAGAAATTAATAACCCAGGCACAGAAAAGAAAAAACAACACACATGGCACTAGATAGGACAATATATATAAGTATAGATATAAGGCCCACAATGCACATGCACTTCCTCACAACACCAGCATTTAACAGATACACTCTACATTAGTATAAGTTTAGTATTAAAACTAGAATAAATTAACATAATAAGTTATTCGTAAGATACTTACACCTCAACGCAAAAATCAATAAATTAATGTCACATACAAGAACCAAAATAACTAATAAGCGTGTTAAATTCAAAAAATTAAATCTAGAAATTAAGTTGTAAAAAAGCGTACGGCACTCGAGTCTGTAGAGTTGTTAATAATAATAATAAATAAAAAAAACGTGCATGTATGATCACATGATAGTAGATAAAGCTAAAAGGTCCATCGTCTTTGCCTACCCAAATGAGAAGCACATAGGATAATATGTATGTATATAACTAACTACATAACCAATGAAGATCTAAAACAAATTCATAGGCGTACTAAATAAAAAGTTTATAGGTAAAAAGGTTTGAAGGTTTACATTACTTTCCAAACCAAAGATGGACGTACAAAGTAAATAAAACGTTTTACTTAGTTATCTAAGTAAATTACTAACTCGTAATTTTATGGATTAGAATAGAATGAAATACTGAGTGAAAATTATAGCAGGATATCTAAAGCATGTCAAAACTAAACGAACAATTGATAACCGTGTATCAATAGTATATGGAAGAAATTAAGTATTGTTACGAATTTGTAGGGGATTTGTAGGATGTAAATTCGAAAATGCCGTTGGAATTATCACAAAGTATATTAGAAGTACACACACGTAATTCACAAGTATAGCCGAATACAACAAAGCCAAACCGTAGGGAAAAAAGTCGTTATCACATAAATCGCGCAAGTTAGTGGTTATAACATACTCGCTCCGAAAGCGCACTAGGTAACGCCTCGTTCGCAGTCAGAACACGAATGGCGCATTTCCCGACTGACAGACCCGCGTCCATTTGTAAATTAGACATGGCCTCCTAGCAACATGCCGCCCACTGGTTCTTGAAATCGTTAAATGGTCAGCTTAATGGCTTCCAAGAATTCGCTTGAAATACCAACCGAGAAAAGAAGGTTTTATGACGCATTACGGCGGCGTGAACAAATAAATTAGCGCGAACAATAAATCAATCAAATTCAAAGGGGTAATAAGACACCTGCAAAGGATTAGTATCGGCTTGCAACAGTATGTTGACATGGCATCATCGGCTTACAACAAAAAATACTATATCACTCATATCTCTGGTAAGATAAATTGTCTGAGCACAGTTGTACGTATATTATGCTCAATTAATTGAAACCTGAGCCGAGGTTACAGAATTACGTAGTTAGTTGAATACTAAGAGTGATTATAGTACTACACACGAGGCAAGACAGGCAATTATTTTTTAAATACTTATCAAATTATATGTGGTTCGTTGAATGCGAACCGGAACACTGTAAAAAAATAAATACAAGGCGTCGAGTGGTAGATCTTCCGAAGGGTGGCTGAACCATTGACCCATTTATCAGACTCAATTGAACCGAACAGAGATGGAAAACCAAATGGAAATGAACATAAACACACCGCGTGATGAACTAAACAAATCTATCTATACTGTTACGAGTTCAGCGGGACTCGAATTAAAATGCCGTTAGAATTACTATAGAGTTTATTAGAACTATACAAACACGTATAACACAGGTACAAATATAACCGAATACAACAAGTCCAAACGTAATGCTGAAAGTCGTAATTCAATAAAACACGCAAAGTCCGTCACAATTAGATTCCCGATTGTAGTACACACGTCTCGCTTTGGTCGTGGTTCTCGCTCGACTGCCCCCTCCCTTAATCAGGTCATCGTATTATACCGCACAAATGCAATGTGCCCGTATCGTAGTCGACATTATCCGAAACACCTGGCTAATGAGTCGGGAGCAAGCGGCCATAAATGAGTACAATAAAACAATGGGCTGTTCTCTAAAAACGTATGCCAATAAATAAGCAAGTAAATAAAAGAAGACGATCATAAAAGAATTACAAGTAGTTCAAATGCCGACAGGTAATAAAATGTGTTTTTTTTTAGATATGCAGGTGGATTTTGTTTTTGTCGGGACCTGAGTTGTAACAATACTAATATTGTAAAGAGGAAAGATTTGTTTTTGTAATGAATAAACTACTGGACCGATTTCAAAAATTCTTTTACCGTTCGAATGCTACATTATTCCTGAATAATATAGACTATATAAAAATTAGGGATAGGAAAATTCAACAATGTAACCCATCAATCTCGGTTCTATGATTTTAACGAACTTTTATGTGTGTTTGAGTGGGGTCCCAGGGTGGTTTAGATTCACAATTAGACCCGGTAGGTGGCGCTGGAATATATATATATATATATATATATATATATATATATATATCGGGTTCTAGATATATAAACCTTCAATACTAAAATTTCTTGTTGATTTCACTACAATTACAAAGAAAGTGTATACAACTGGATAGCAACATAAAGTCGTAGCCAAGCTGATATGAAGTACATAATATGTAATGAATGACATGTGGGCAACCTGACAACGTATATGTTATTGAATTACAGTGATGGGTATCTACATCGCAATTGCAGCGCCATCTATTTTGCTAATCCGTCTATACCAAGTAAACGACATCTTTTATCGGGATAAAACATATTCAAGTGTTGATTCGGGTTATAAGCCAAACCCTTATTTTGTTAATAGTTCTATGTTACGTACATAAAAGAATAATCAGGTGTTTTTTTTAATATATATATATATATATATATATATATATATATATAAACACGACACACCTTCCATGATCAAATTGATCGTGTACTAGCGGAGGGTGATGTCAGGAGCCTTAAGAACAGACGAGCGTGCATGACAAGAGCTATGAATGTCAAAGAAGCAAGTGAGGTGTGTAAGAATAAGCCTAAATGGCGCTCTGTTGTTCGTGCCTACCCCGCAAGGGAACTGGCGTGAAGTTATGTATGTGTGTTTGTATGTATTAGTGTCGAACTAATCCTTGTTGTTATTGCATTGCCTCGAAGCTTGCCAGATGTGCGGATTAACTCAGTGAACGCGGCCCTATGTCGGTATTATACAGTTTAGTATAAAACAATGAAGGGAGGGGTGGGGCAGTCGAGCGAGAATTACGACATACATGTATGTATGTAATTTTTTTCCCATTTTTAAACGCAATATACAAACGCGAACCATTTACACATTTATTATAGTATAGTATAGATAGACAGCAGAGAAGTCAAGAAAAATTGATTCAAGAAAAGAGAAAAAAATATCAGAGGGACTAATTCGGAATAGCAAGTCTAAAGATACAACTTTTAAAATTTCTGACAGTCTGCTAGAGCATCACGTAAAAACTACTGAATAAATAAAACTCCGACACCGAGCTAGATTATATCCCGTATCAACATTTAGGATATTTTTTATCCCGATAAATAACTTCTTGTCCATGGGATAGACGAATATAGCCAAGGAGGTGGCGCTACGTTCGCGTGTTTTGCTGATGCCGTTGCAATTCACTAGCAAATACTTAGCCACAGCAACGCGAACGAAGTTTCACTGGCACGTGCTAGTAATAAGTATCAGTGGCAAGTAGCATGAAAGACCCTAATTCAAAGCAAAATTTTCAACAGTGAACAATCATCTCAGAGTACGACTCCAGCAGCAAGACAACATAATTTTCGTAATCCTATCCAAAGTACAAATACAAAGCGATTAAAGAATATCTAACCCTACACATTAGCATTACGTAACGCAATGAATGATAACGGCAGAATATCAATAGAATTTTAATTGGAACACCACAATTATCTGATCAGGCGTCGCTTGGATGTTTGTAATTAGATCAATCGAACTAATTACCCTGTAAATGTATTTATACTTAGTACACAATAATGAAGACTACTTATGATTGGGTATTTTCCTAGATGGTTGGTTAACTATGCATCGATAAAGGAGAATCTACAGTACCTATCAGTAGACTTACTGATAGGTACTACAGAGATTACATAAGTTGACAAAATTACAGACTCTAAAATTAAGCATGATTCGTTTGTCATGATTGACCGGAATCATTATGTTATCATTTATCCGTGCAGGAACGGAGAAAGAATACAATTTCCTGCGGCCGGGCGGCCTGTCGTAAGAGGCGACTTAACAACCCACAGCCAGGTGGTAGGGCATTTGCCCGACTGAACGGCTACCACCCCTGGTCTAAAGTATGTCGCCATAACAACCTTGCGTTGTGTTCCCGCATTAGTGACCAGGTTCCAGTCTCGCTTAAGAGAGCAGCAGCGCATTTGTAGCAACTTTGCTGTTGAAAATGTCCATAGCTGATGGTAACCGCTTTCCATCAAGTGGGCCGTCTGCCTGTCTGCTAATCTACTGCAATAAAAAAAAAAAATGATATTTTACATATCATTATGTAGGATCTTTTGATATGCCTATAATTTCTTACGGCTTTAAGCCAGCATCATTTTCAGACTTCTTTTCTATCAGTTGGTCGCCTTCGTCAGCCAATCGCTGTCCCCTACTGAGCGAAGGCCTGCCCAAGTTCGTGCCTCGAGGATAATATGGCTATATACAAGTTCTACAACCAAGATCTTACTTTACTTTCTTGATATGTATCTACAACGAAACTTTCCCATTGCGATCTCCTTCTTTGGTCTGATATTAGAGCGGTTTTGGTTACGTAAACATTGGATTTTGTCTCATAAAAACTATTTCATATTCTTACATATTTTCTATGTATATTCCTATTACCAAAAGCAAATTAGTATACCTCAGCCAGAAGGCCCAGGTCGCCGTACACAACGCGGTGCTGGTACCTACGCTCACGTACGGAAGCGAGAGTTGCGTATGGAAGAGAGAGCATGAAAGTAGAGTAAACGCGGTCGAGATGCGAGCACTGCGCAAAATCTGCGGAGTGACGCTCGCGGACAGCGTTCGTAATACCGAAGTAAGAAAGAGAGTTGTTCTGAAAGAGAGTGTCGGGGTGAAGGTAAGGAAAGGAATGCTCCGGTGGTTCGGGCATGTGGAAATAATGCATGATGAAAGAATGACTAAACAGATATACAATGCAAAAGTGAATGGATGCAGAAGTCGTGGAAGGCCACGACACACCTTCCATGATCAAATTGATCGTGTACTAGCAGAAGGTGATGTCAGAAGCCTTAAGAACAGACGAGCTTGCATGACAAGAGTTATGAATGTCAAAGAGGCAAGTGAGGTGTGTAAGAATAAGCCTAAATGGCACTCTGTTGTTCGTGCCTACCCCGCAAGGGAACTGGCGTGAAGTTATGTATGTATGTATGTAAATTAGTATATTTGTCTCTCAGAGGATTTCATTAAGTCCGTTGAGAAATTAAACTTTTTCATCAAACGATTTACCAGAATTACCTACGGCTTCTAATAAATAAACCATATCACACACAAACATTATCAAAACAATATACTCACTTTCTTTCCCTCATTATATACTGAAGGTAGATATATCACAAATAACAATTCTGAAATTATTATGATTAAACAGGTTTACGGCACGACAATCGCGGTGCAACTGAGAATTAGTATTTCTAATTACCCCTTTATAAAGTGTTGTCAATAGAAATAATGTCACCGGCTGATAATGCTTATCTGATAACCGCTAGACGGATCCATGCCCTGTATTTATAATACGGTGGCAGGAGTTATTATAACTCTAATCTCTTTTCAAGGTTCAGACTTGATGTTGTCTAGATCCGTTTTTAAAATAATCAATAAACCTGTTGCTTGCTAGCCTTAGTATAGTAATCGTGTATTGCTGGAGTTGTACGTACAAATAATTTACACAAGGACATTCAGACCGGAAACAAATCGCATAAATATTCTGTAGTGTATCCACACTTACCACGATCATAGTTGTAGATTTTTTGTATTATATATATATATATATATGTATATATATATGTATATATATATATATATGTATATATATATATATGTATATATATATATATATATATATATGTGTATATATATATATATATAATACAAAATAATATACTTTATATGTCGCCATAACAACCTTGAATTGTGTTCCGGCATTAGTGACCAGGTTCCAGTATCCCTTCAGCCGATGGGACTTTTCGGCACACTTCCAGCAGATGGCCCCCAGACTCAAGAGGGCGGCGGGCTCCCTGTACGCGTGGCGTAAGGAGAAGGAGGCCAGTGTTGGCCGACCTGCGCCCCGTGAGACCGAGGGGCGCAGAGACGAGTTGCGCCAGGTCCAGGTGGCAGAGTGGGCGGACCGCCTACTTAACCCCAGCGCCGGCCTCGCCACCATCCAAGCGGTGAGGCCGATCATGCCAGAATGGCTGCAAAGACGTTACGGCACCCTGACGTTCCGCCTGACGCAGGTCCTCTCGGGGCACGGATGCTTCGGGAGGTACCTGTGTCGAATAAGACGTGAACAGACGTCAGGGTGCCACCACTGCGTCGGCGGCGACGAAGACACGGCGCTGCACACCCTCCAGGTGTGTCCAGCATGGGACGAGCAGCGTCGTGATCTCGTCGCGGTCGTCGGGGCGGATTTGTCCCTCCCGGCCGTAGTAAAGGCCATGGTCGGGAGCGCCGACGCGTGGGACGCAGCCGCCTCCTTCTGCGAAACCGTCATGTCCGCAAAGGAGGCGGCGGAGCGGGAGAGGGAGCAATCCGCTACGCTCCCCTCCCGCCAGAGCCGGCGGCGGCGTCGGAGGGTCGTCCATGACGACCTCCAGCCGCCGTAGGCTACGGCCGTGCGGGCGACCGGCGGGGAAACCGGACCCGCCCGCACATAAAGGCCGGAGAGGAGGAACGCGCGCCGATCCGCGCGCCCCCTCTCACCTCGCGGTGAGGTAGAGGAGCCGGAGAGACCCAGATCTCCGGCTACCAAATGGTGAGGCCAGCCCGCAAAGGGGCCGGCCGCCGTCCGTCCGGGCTGGTGGTGAATGCGCGAGCGAGCCCACAGCCCGGACAAAGGACGCTTGGGATCGGACAGGGGTTTTAGTGGGTATCCCTAACCGCGGCGTGGCAATAGCATCTCACATCTCAACGTGGGGTGCTAGTGCCACCCCGACCTGGCGAATCCCACTCACGGGCCGCGACCTTTCCCCCTCGCGTGGCCTACGGTCCTCAAACGGATTTCCCCTGTATAAAAAATTGCAAGAGTGTCGCTTACGCTGGTACGCACGTTTTACGGAAACCGGCTAATTATGTGAGGAACAAATGTCTAGCCATGCCGCCTCCGCCAGGTCCCGGTCGAAGGGGTAGGCCCAAGAAATGTTGGCTTGACTTTGTGAGTGACGACATGCGTAGCAATGGTCTCAAAACGGGGGATGCTGAAGACTGCGAATTGGAGAAGGAAAGCGGACCCTGGGTATCGGAGTGAACGCTCCGAAACGCAACCGATATTTAACGCTCGGATGATGATGATTATAATTTATAGTATTCTACTTCAATGACGTAACACAAAAAGGTTTACTACTCCGGCTGCATCATCATCAACGTGCTGCCGTTATTGAACAATTTTGATGACACCTACCTCTAAAATCTCAGCTGAAAGCCTGTTCCAAATCCGACGAGCGTAATCGTTTAGAATATAAATCACTAGCTAAATGTAATAATATTTTTATCTCTATAAATCCAACTTCCATTATGCATTGTCACTGAACTTGCACCAATCTTAATTCTTTTTATTCTTGCAATATCTTAATGGGTTTAGAAATAAATTAAAGATATTGTTTCAATTTGGGCCACCTGCATACCGACCGACAACGCACATTTATTACCCGCCGGCGTATGAGCCAATAACATTGAAACTATTTATGACTGTCTTCTTTTGTTTACTTTGTGTTTTTAAACATTTGTATTTAGAAAAACAGCCCATTGTGTATTGTAATCTTTTATGTACATAATATTGTTATATCCCAAATAGGAGCAGAGGCGAGTAATTGTTATCATCATTCTAGTGTTTAGTTCTGATTTGATAATAAAAGCGGGGTTATCATCATTCTAGTATACGGTTCTCATTTTAGTCCCAAGTGAGCCTCATGGCCCGCTTTGGGAATCAATATAGAATCTTTTTAGATTATATTTGATTGATTTGTGGTTATTTTTGTACTTGGATTGCAAGTCCACTGGGGAGTCATTTATAATAATTGGTATCATATATTCCTCTCGTCTTGTCCCATATATATATTATTTAAGATTCTACTTTCATGCTTTGCAATGATGTAATGTCTGCCGTGACAATACCTTAAGGGCTCAGCGGAAGATCAGCCCTGGTTTTAACAGACCAGCATTATGCTGAGATTGATGCCCTTTTCAGGACAAGATTATGTTACTTTACTTTTAAATTTGTTAACAATTATACCTACACTATCCAATGTTTCATTTTTTATCAGTCCTGTCGACAGATGCACCGAAGCATGTAAATAGGCTACGTTGTGATTACTACAAATAAATATAATTGATTAAATTCCTAATACACGAGTCATCGTGCTTTTGTCAAACTGTGAAGTTTTCCCACAGCACTATGATATTGTTACAATTTGGGCCACCTGCATACCTGTAGACAAAGCACATTTATCACCCGCCGGCGTTTGAGCTAATAACATTGAAACTATTTATGACTGTCTTCTTTTGTTTACTCTGTGTTTAAAATTTGTACTTAGAAAAACAGCCCATTGTGTATTGTAATCTTTTATGGTAGTCATTAGCCAGGTATGTCGAACTGATTCTAAGAAATTCGGTTGGGCAGACATATTGTATCCGTGCAGTATAAAACAATGGCCCAATGGAGAGATCGGCAGTCGAGCGAGAACCACGATCAAGGCGGGACTTGTGTACATTCGGTGATCTATTTAGTGACGGACTTTGCGTGTGTTATTGAATCGTGCATTACGTTTGCACTGGTTGTGTTCAGTTATATTTGTACCTGTGTTATACATGTTTGTATAGTTCTAATAAACTCTATAATAATGCCAACGGCATTTTAATTCGTGTCTTGTAACTCGTAACAATATGTAATGCATTACTAATAAGCATCACAAGCGCAAAGTCACTAACATCCCTTTTAATATTATACATGCAGTATATCTATCTGTCCGGCTTTCACGAAAAAACTGCCGGACCGATTTGGCTGAAATTCGGTACCTACATATGTAATATTATTCCGAGGGTGGCCAAGGGACACTTTTCATCCTGGATAATGGGATAGATTTATGTAAAGGGCATCCCAAAAACTAGGATAGGTTTTGTGGTTTTTGTTTCGTCCATGTTGTCATTTTTGTCAAGTTTTATAATTTATGTAGTTTACAGATGGAGAGTTGGTAATATAAAATGAAGTGAATCTTCCGGGGGCAAATACATAAAATTTTAATACAATGTAAACTGTGCCGCCTGCTCTTTAAGCAAGAGGTGCGCACTAGAGCCAGCCGCGAGGTAACCTCTGGTTAAATAATAAACCTTTATAGAGAATAGTTGCAATTAAAATGTAAACCAGCTGAAAAGACATCATCTCATTTGTCGCACAGAGACGAAAGTCCGCAGTAATTATTCCGAGCTATAAATCTCAATTACTCCCACTGCGACTCCAATATCAGGAATATTGGAGTCGCAGTGGGAGTAATTGAGGTACAAACCATGAAATGCGATCCCGTACAATAATAGCACAATTAATCACCTTAGAAAATTATCTGTAACAAAACCCGTTTTGTTTCACTGATCACTGATCATTACTCTCTATCATTCATCGATTATGACTTATCATATTATCAAGTAAGTCAGTTGCCGAAAGTGTGCCGAAAAATCCCATCGAATATCGAGGACCAATCCGAGGTACTTCATGGTCTCCCCGATGCCGATGCGCGGATGCCCCCAACTATGATGTTAATGTCGGAGATGGACGATTTTATCCGTGCAGGAACGGAGAAAGAATACAATTGCCTGCGGCCTGGTGGCCTGTCGTAAGAGGCGACAAAACAACCCACAGCCAGGTGGTAGGGCATTTGCCCGACTGGATGGCTACCACCGCTGGTCTAGAGTATGTCGCCATAATAACCTTGAGTTGTGTTCCGGCATTAGTGACGAGGTTCCAGTCTCCCTTAAGAGAGCAGCAGCGCATTTGTAGCACCGATGGTAACCGCTTTCCATCAAGTGGGCCGTCTGCCTGTTTGCTGAACTCCTGCAATAAAAAAAAAATACGAGGGCCGTGAAACATCACGGTCTCGGTCTTCTGTAGCGGTACCTCCAGACCGACACGCCAGATCCTGCCTGCAATAGAAGGCACGCCTGCCGATGGGTCCACCCGCGCGCGGCGATTAGTGTGTCATCTGCGTAACAGATGACACTGATGCCCGAGAGGACCCAATACCTCAAGGTCCATTCGTATGCGATATTCCACAGGACCTAGAAACGACCCCTGTGGAACACCGCACACCATGGCTCGCCGATTCCAACCCTCGTATTGTTTATCCCCAAAACCCCGTATTATAGCAAATAACGCTTTGAATTGATCTCTTCCTCTCACAATTTACGACCTTAGCCTTAATACTTCCAACCCTCCATTCATACCTGAACCGTTTGGGGTGTAAGGAGAATCCCTCGTGCATCTGTAGCAACGACGAGGATGAAAGTATACCGCACATTATATTCTGGTGTCCTGTATATTCCGGGAAAGGAATGACTTGGCAATAGAATTAAAAATAGATATCACTTACCGGAACATGCCAGAATTAGTGCAAAAAACCAAAGTAGAAAGATTTATAGACTATTGCATTAGGATAGTAAAGAAAACAATGTATAGAAATAAAAATTAGATAAATAAGAATACAAAAGTATATATTTAAGTATATATATAAAATGTAGTAATACATAGCAAATAAGTTAGCAACAAAGAATATGTAATAATAATAACAGTAAATATAATATAGTAATAAACGCGGAAAAAATGTAACAGATTAGCCAAGTAAAAGATATTGTAACTAGAAATAAGAACCAAATGTAAGACTTTTTGAAAATAAAGATAAGAAAAGAAAGACATAAAAAAGAATAAAAAAGACAAAAAATACATAAAAAAGAAAATAAAAAAAATAAAAAATTAATAACCTAGAACCCCACAAAAGAGAGATGAATAAAATCGGACAATCCTGTTCGTCCGATGGAAGGGGAATAAAAAAAAAAAAAAACCCTCTATTCATCTTGTTTCCAATAATTCTTTTACTGTACAGGCTATTCGAATCTGGAATGCGCTGCCTGTTGCTGTTAGACTAGCTCAATCACTAACAATATTTAAGAACATGGCGAAAAAACACTCACTACCCGCAACAATGTGATGTTTAAATGTATATACATATGTTTGTATGTATATATTTGTGCATGTAATATTAATAGGTGTATTTATATGTGTCTATTAAGTATAATTATATAATATTTTACATACTTATATGTATATTATTGAATAAAATGTAATGTAAGTAAGTGAATATGTATGTATGTATACCTTTCCCGGCCGGTGCACCAACCAGTGTAGAATGTGCCCCGATAAGGGTGGAGGAGCGAGATGGAATGCTCCTCCGTCTCAAAGGAAGATCTTCCAGCGAGGCTAATGTTGTTCCTCGCTGGCCTAGGCCCACCTTTTTTTTTATTGGACTTGACTTAATGTTGTTGGTCCGAAGACCTTACAACTTTACTAGGGTTTTTGAGGCGCTCGAGCCCGGGGGGGGCAACTTGCTCGAGGGAGCTCCCTAAGGAGTTTTACCTCGGCTGGACTGTTGCCATGAGAGGGGGATGAATTTAATGATGCCCACCATAGGGCGACACAAAGCACTAATTGAGAACGGGCGACGGGTAATATAAAGCCCGAGGGGAAGGATCCCGGCGGGCCGGGATCGGTGGTTCGCGGCGGCCTACGCTATCTTACCGCCGTTTCGCAACTTGTTATGGCTGGGAGAGAAGAAACGGCGAAAGAAATTTCCCAGCAACACGCCTAGTCTATCCTGTGGGGGGAGCTATGTCTCCTAGCGTCCCTCGCAGGGACGAGGAGAGATCTTGATTGGCGGCGCCTGAGACGCCGCCGTCTGTGTCTGTCTGTCCGTGCCTGCCAGCCTGCCGTCCTAACCGCGGGCGGCTAGGCCCACCTGTTACAGTTGAAAATTTGTATATATTCTTTGTATGTTTCGGGAAACGTTTGTGACATCAATTATTGCACAGCGCCATCTATTGGCTTGTGAAACAGTCAAACACATGTACGTACTACAATATTTCCGTTCAAAAAATTGCACATGTCTCTATTACTTTGCTGATGCCCCAAAGCATATTGGAACAGATCTATTGAAGAATAATGTAGAATATTAAAACTTTTCCTCAAATATTGCTTTTAGTTTGTATTCATACCTCCAATGAGGTGGAAATAACGTGTTACTTAAGTATGTACATACAGATTACGATAATAAACTTGCTTGAATATTGAACTAGCAATTACAATAGTCATTAATATTGTTACAACTCGGGTCCCGACAAAAACAAAATCCACCTGAGTATCTGAAACAAAGCACATTTATTACCCGTCGGCATTTGAACTAATAACATTTAAATTCTTTTATGGTCGTCTTCTTTTGTTTACTTATTGGCATACGGCCTATTGTTGTATTGTGATCATTAGCCAGGTGATACGGATTTAAAGTACAAACTGATTCTAGGAAATTCGGTCCACGTGGCCGGGCGCACATATTGCATCTGTGCAGTATAAAACAATGGCCCGATTGAGGGAGCAGGCAGTCGAGCGAGAGCCACGAGCGAAGCGAGACGTGTGCACTACAATCGGGAATCTAATAAGTGACGGACTTTGCGCGTTTTATTGAATTACGACCTTCTGCATTACGTTTGGACTTGTTGTGTTCGGTTATATTTGTGCCTGTGTACGGCGTTTTAATTCGAATGTCGCGACTCGTAACAATATCATAGAAACAACTCACGTATTACAATAACAGATATTACTCATGCGGTTTGTTTAATGTCAAAAGTGCGAAGATGCTACGATAGTACAAGAAAGCATAAATTGAAAATTATTATCTGCCTGGGAACACGCATAAAATTTGTCTCCAGAGTACATTCCTAAAGGGTGAAGCATAAAACCAGTCTCAGAATCTCTGACATTTACCTTCCAGACTTTGCGTATTACTGTAACTCAAGCGTAAAAGCCTCCCGCCATTTACATTTCGGCAATTTTCCAAATTTGCTTATTCCTTTCGCAATATTCGCAGCACTCTTGGGTGCCATTTTGCAAACAGTACAACTATTGTACAGTGAAATCTCTATAACTCGAATCTTGTTAAGTCGAAAAAAAATGCTGTTCCCTTCCACTAAACACCCAAACCCCCAAATACTTGGTATCTCGAATTATCTAGACTTCGTAACTCGAACAAAATGTTACATCCCTGCGTAGTCATTTTAGTACATATTTATAGTCGATAACTCGAATTTCCAAAATCAGACTAAGTCGAAGTTAGTCAAACATATAAAATCGCAAAGGACCACACAGCTAACAATAAAACTTATACACATACTCAAACCAACACGCACTACCGTCGCATTGCATTACACGCACACTTCACAAACAAACCAAGACACACAAAGAGCCTAAAAATTAATAACCCAGGCACAGAAAAGAAAAAAACAACACACACGGCACTAGATAGGACTATATATAAGTATAGATATAAGGCCAACACTGCACATGCACTTCGTCACAACACCAACATGTAACAGATACACTCTACATTAGTATAAGTTTAGTATTAAAAATAGGATAAATTAATATAATAAGTTAATCTTAAGGTACACCATAACATATAAATCACTAAATTAATGTCACACACAGTAACAAAAATAAACAATACGCGTGTATGGACTCTAAAATTTTTCATAGAAATTAAGTAGTAAAAAAAGGTACGGAACTGGAGTCCGTAGATATGTTAATAATAATAAAAAAAAAATCGAAAAGGACTGTCCGGTGCGTTTATTATATTGTTTCTGCCTAGTATATGTGCAATGAATGAATTTATTCATTAAACTTTATAAGTCACACACAGCTGTGTACCTTAAGGTAACGAACAAACCTAAATTTGTTTTTTCGATCCGTACTGATTTGGCCGCTGACTAGCAAGAACATGAGTCTTAAAACGCGCCTTCTTAAGTCGAAATTTTACTTTAGTAATATTTAATAAAGTACCCAAATCTATTAGGGATAATAACATAGATTTGTTTAAAAAGAGACTACAAAATACATCATCCGAAAAATGCAATCACGACGTTAAAAGTTTTCTTGATGACCAATTTTAAATTAAATTTGACATTACATAATATATACCGTGATAATTTTTATTATTCTACTATTTCATTTTTACATTTTTGACTACAATTAGGTACTACATAACTTCACGCCAGTTCCCTTACGGGGTAGGCACGAACAACAGAGTGCCATTTAGGCTTATTCTTACACACCTCACTTGCCTCTTTGACATTCATAACACTTGTCATGCAAGCTCGTCTGTTCTTAAGGCTCCTGACATCACCTTCTGCTAGTACACGATCAATTTGATCATGGAAGGTGTGTCGTGGCCTTCCACGACTTCTGCATCCATCCACTTTTGCATTGTATATCTGTTTAGTCATTCTTTTATCATGCATTCTTTCCACATGCCCGAACCACCGGAGCATTCCTTTCCTTACCTTCACCCCGACACTCTCTTTCAGACCAACTGTACCAACCAGGTAACCAATTAGGTACTGTACAATCAAAAAAAAAGTAAAATTAATGTCTGTGGATTGAATGGGTTATAATCTGTTATCACTAATTAGTTGATTTTCAACTGTTAATTAATATTTGCATGCCTGAAAGGGCAAAAACATGTGAAACAAAATCACATATCTTCATCTAATGTTTTTACTAACCATGTTTTGATGCAAACAAATGATTTGATTTGATTAGGCATCAAATACTTGATATCTCGAATTTCTAGAGCGACTTCAAAATTTTTGTATCAGGTTTATATTTGGTTTAAAGAAATATGACCATGTCTCTGAATATCGCAAAAAGCTCAAGTGGTTGTCAATCTCACTTCGCCGGAATGCTCATCTTCTCAATCTGCTGTATAGCGTATTATTTATTCCTTCTACTCCTTCCTATCTTAAGGAACGTTTTGATTTCCTCCATACATCTCACACCCTTAATTTGCGCTCTTCTAACAATCTTGCCTTAAAAACACCTGCACACGTTTCTACTTTCTACACCAAATCCTTTGCTGTGCAGGCTGTCCGGCTGTGGAACTCATTGCCCGAAAACATAAAACAGGCAAAGTCACTCGCCATTTTTAAAAAACTGGTACGTGAATATTATCTCACTTTATAATAAATATTTAATACCTAAATACATGTACGTTTATTTATTAGTGTATTTTTATATTCATATTATCTATATTAGTATATATAATATTAATATATTATGTATTAATACTATTATTAATATTGTATAGCTATTGCTGTTGCTATACACATATTAATGATGTATATATTAGTATATATATAATATTAATATGTGTTATTGTTTATTCTCTATTTTTTATTCATTGTAGGTATATGTATTGTGTAATATTTATATATCCTATATATATATATGTATTTAATTTGCACACCACCGTCATACACTTGCGAATCTCCCGTTAATAAAATCCATAGCCCGGGTTGTCTGGAAGAGATCGCTCTAAAGCGATAAGGCCGCCCTTTGTTCCTACTTTAATGCTTAAATGTGACTACTGTAAATTGTTTATTTTATGTGTATGTGGTGAACAATAAAGAGTTTTCTATCTATCTATCTATCTATCTTGTCAAGTCGAAGACTCAATAAGTCGAAGTATTTTGCATTTCCCTTGACATGCGAGATATCGAGATGCTACTGTATTTTGTTGAATCTTGGCTTGTTACTACTTCGAGGCCTTATGAATCAAACTATTACTAGAAAATGTAAATTTGTGGTGTTTTAAAGTTATACATAACCCTACAATATGACCACGTTCCTGAATATCGCAAAAAGCTCGAGTGTTTGCCTATCTCACTTCGCCGGAATGCTCATCTTCTCAATTTACGATATCGTATACTGTTTTAACTTCCTTTATACGTCATACACCTTCAATTTGCGCTCCAATAATAATCTCCTGTTAATGGCAGCTGCATACTCTTCAACATTTTATTCCAACTCCTTCGCCATGCAGGCTGTCTTACTTTGGTAGTCTGCCCATTGATGCCAGAAAATCTAAATCTTTGGGCATATTTAAAACTTCACTCAGAAATCATTATGTTAGTCTTAGGCAATAATGTATGTGCTAGCTTACAATAGTTTAGACTGTAATCTGCTGTCCGTGTATGTCATTTTTATTTTTTTCTATTTTCTTTGTTGCATAATAATTACAGATAATTTAAGAATGTCCTTTGAGTTAGGTTGCCTGGAAGAGATCGCTTTTAGTGATAAGGCCGCCTTTTGTTTTACCAAGTAACTATTGTCTTGTTGTGCATTTTCGTAATTTTTGTTTTGATGAACAATAAAGTGTTGTCTATGTTTATGTCTACAACCCTATTAATGTTATAAACGCGAAAGTAATTATTTGCCTTTTACGCTACGAAAAAGTACTGGGTCAATTTGGTTAAAATTCAGTATATAGTTTCAATGCCGAGGATGGACATGGGATACTTTTCATTCTGGAAAATGCGATAGTTATTATATATATATATACACACACACACACACACACACACACACACACACACACACACATATATATATATATATATATATATATATATATATATTAAGAACAGACGAGCGTGCATGACAAGAGTTATGAATGTGAAAGAAGCAAGTGAGGTGTGTAAGAATAAGCCTAAATGGCACTCTGTTGTACGTGCCTACCCCGCGAGGGAACTGGCGTGAAGTTATGTATGTATGTATGTATGTATGTATATATAAAACAAAGTCGTGTTAGTTACACCATTTATACCATACTCGAGAACGGCTGGACAATTTTTATGATTTTTGTGTTTTTCAAATTGTCTTCGTCCAGAATAGGATAATAAGTATCATATTCATCAATAAAAAGAAATCATTTGGTATGTATGATCTTTCCCGGCCGATTTTGGCAATGGTGACTGCATTTAAACTCATTTTCGTTTGTCTGATTTAGGTGAATTATTTTTGTGTGTGTTCAAGTGGGACCGGGGATGGTTTAAATTCAAACTTGAACCAGGTAGATGGCGCTGCAATCGGGTTCCAGGATTTAGGTCAAATTATCTTTGTGTGTGTTCAAGTGGATCCCGGAATGGTTTAGATTCACGTTTGGACCCGGTAGGTGGCGCCGCTGAACACCTCTTTAACGGTGGGACCGATTTTGATGATTTTTTGTTTTTTTCAAGTTGATTCGAGAATGGTTTAGATTTACAATTGGCCCCGGTTGATGGCGCTGCAATCGATTTCAAGTTATTTATTTTTGAAGGGCAAGACAACGTCTGCCGGATACAGCTAGTAGTAATTAAGTAAAACATTGTTTGGCAAGATTTTTAGAAAATAGGCCGCTCTGCAAACCGTTTGCCAAGCCATCGAAGCGTTAATCACATGGTCGCCGGTTTACTCCCTGAGTATAAAAGGAGCTAAACTAAAAAGTGGCCGCAGCAGGTCGTAATAGTGGATGCTGAACGAACTATCGCAATTACAATGTTGTTAATTGCTTTGTTTATTCGTCGACTGTGACCATAATTAAGACAATAAACGGGTCTTTAAGATGTTTTGCATTATTTATACAAATGTAGCTGAAGAAGTGCATTGACTTTATCATAGTACATTATTTAACGGTTTCAAAAAGGTTACAACAGTAAATTGTGTTATTACACTCAATTACGCTGGCTTAAACTTTGGTTTCGTATCCCACTTTACAAATGTAATACATATATTTAAAATACAATGTAAACTCCATATAACGACACGCAAGGCACTGTGCATTTTAGGGCGTTATAGAGAGTTGTCGTCAAATGGGGAGAAGTCTGTTATTTTTCTCAGACGTCTTTTGCTGCACGAGTAATAATGTTGTATTTTTTTACTTATTTTATTCATATCTTACGATACTGAGGCATCTTTATGGTAAAGAAAGTAATTAGAAATGTCGGTACTTCAGAATTTTGTAAAAATTTCAGTATGCATGATGCCGACCGTCGAGTTTATTACGGGCTACGACAGTAAAGCGATAAAAAAAACTTACGCAACTGCGCAGCTTTTACTAATTTTGGCAACTTAATAAAGCGATTAAAGAACGTACACAGATGCGCAGCTTTTACTAATTTTGGCAAACTTAAAAGGTACTTTTTATTACTTTAATTTTTGTCGTTATTGAGAGTGGCCGTAATGCTATATAGAGTGTATCATTGTATGGAAAACAAGCTTTTTTTTTTTCAGGCGGGGGGAATGCTATTTACGCACAATACCGGGTCCTTTGCAAGGGATTAGACCATAGTCGATCATGGAGGCATTCCCAGAAGGGGCAATCCAAACAGTAATCGACCGGCTTGTGTGGAGACTCGAACCTAAATGGTTAATACCCACTAAAACCACCCTCGTCCGACGGCCCCGCGCTTATGGCCGGAAAGGCATGAGACTTAGAACGTAGTTACGCCCACACTGATCCTAGCTCAATAAGTGCTTGAGAAAGCCCCTGGAAAGGGCTAACTCACTTCGACGACAGGGGTGAAGACTCCTCTGCTCCCTTGATGCAAGAGGGCCCCTGAAGCGGTATTATTTTAGGGAGGGAAATAATGCGTATATCTGCGCCTCCGAGCTCCCGGCTGACGCCGGCGCCCATGTGGGGGCGCGTCAATACGCGCAATTCCACTTCTCTCTCTGTATGGAAAACAACCTTTTTTTTTTTTTTTTTGAGGCGAGGGAAAATGCTTAACCGATTTACGCACAAACTGGGTCATTGCTAGGGGAACGACACGCGTCGGTCGGGGGCGATAACACTGCAGCAATAGTATGCTCTTGGCAGCGCTCCGTCCGCGATCGACGTCACAGAATAGTGTGGAAGACTCCGAGCGTTGCTGCACGGGCGAGCAACCCCAATACCCACTAAAAACCCCCTCCTCCCTGACGACCCTGCGCTTTGTATGTGTTGAAAAGGCTGAGATTTAGAACATAGTTACGCCCAGCCGATCCAGCGCAATAAAGTGCCTGGAGTGTGCCCTGGGAGAACACACCCCACTTCGTTGTGCGGGGGTAGAAGGTCCTTTGCTCTCCTAGCAAGCTAAAGGCCCCCCGCGGGTGGAAAACAAGCTGAACCAACCAAAGCCAAGTGATTTCGACGGTTAAGGGAGTTTGTCGTTAAATCGAGTGACGTTACATGGAGTTTAAACTGTATAATAAATCTTTATGAGGGGTCGACGTACAATTCATTTAAAATAGAGAAAACATTAGGATGCTAATTCAGAACAGCATATTCCAAAAATACAACTTTTACAATTTTTGTTTTTCTGTAATAACATCACACGAAAACTACTAAACTAATTTAAATGAAATTCGACACAGAGCTAGCTTACGTCACGGGTCAACGGTTGGGAGACTTTTAGTCCCGTCAAATGACATTGCTTCCGTGGAATAAACGAATATAGATAAAAAGTGGTCGCAGAATTTTATTGAAGCCGTTACAATTTACTAACAAATACGTCGTCATGAGAAAACGCAGACGAAGTCTCGGTGGTACTAGTAGTAATTAGTAATTTTAATCTCAATAAATTCGTTCTTGAAAACGTGAAGGAAGAACAGAGAACATCCAAACAATCTACAGAACTGTTACTCAAGGAAATGAGAAAACATTCCGCCGATAGCGAGCGGTTATTAAAATGGAACGTTGGAACCAGGGGCCCTATTCTGCTATTGCTATCTCGTCAAAATCGCCGAGCACTGTCGTCTCAATCGTACAATCGATTACTTGGCCTGCAACACTACAGATCCCACATCCGAACAAGTTTAAGTAATTGGGATCTGTACTTAGTGCGTCCGGGGATATCGACCACGACGTCAAGGCCCGTATCACAGCAGCTTGGGCCAAGTGGCGTGAGGTGACAGGTGTCATTTGTGACCCCGAAATGCCCGTTAAATTAAAAGGACAGGTCTATAAGTCCATCATTAGACCTGTCATTTTGTATGGCAGTGAAGCGTGGCCTGTACTTGAGCGATACAATCAAGAACTGCGTGTCACGGATATGAATACGCTGCGATGGATGAGTGGAGTGAGGCGGAAAGACCGTGTCAGGAACTCCCGCATCCGCGGCAAACTTCATGTCTGTGACATAGCAGACAAACTGCAAGAGTGTCGTTTACGCTGGAACGGCCACGTTTTACGGAGACCGGCTAATTATGTGGGAAACAAATGTCTAGCCATGCCGCCTCCGCCAGGTCACGGTCGAAGGAGAAGGCCCAAGAAATGTTGGCTTGACGTTGTGAAGGATGACATGCGTACCAATTGTTCTCTAAACGAGGGATGCTGAAGGCCGCGCGAAGTGAAGTGGGGAAAAATAGGAAACCGGACCCTGGGCGTCGGAACGCAACCGGGATTTAACGCTCTTTTTTAACGGTTTCCCTGATTTTGGTATTGTGTTAATTCCAATGGCTTGCCACTCTGTCTTTATAAAAGTTTTTGAGCCAAAACTTGGTAGCTTTTCAATATTTGTTTGGGCTGAGACCATTTATGCTAATGGTAATACCAATTTTTTGCACTATTATTCTGTATCGAAGATTTCGAGAAGATATTGGGGATTTAGTAAAATACGAATTTTCGACACTATCCCAATGGAATCGTACTTTTGTTTATTTTTTATTGCAGGAGTTCAGCAGACAGGCAGACGGCCCACTTGATGGAAAGCGGTTACCATCGCCTATGGACATTAGCAACACCAAAGTTGCTACAAATGCGCTGCTGCTCTCTTAAAGGAGACTGGAAACTGGTCACTAATGCCGGAATACAACACAAGGTTGTTATGGCGGCATACTCTAGATCAGGGGTGGTCGCCATCCAGTCGAGCAAATACCCTACCACCTGGCTGTGGGTTGTTTAGTCGCCACTTAAGACAGGCCGCAGGAAATTGTATTCTTTCTCCGTTCCTGCACGGATAAAAACTTTGCATATCTTCGCAACACTAAGACATTGAAATAGCAGAATTGGACCCCAGACCAAACAGTTCTTCGGGACCGATGTACTGACGGAGGTATTACTCTTCTGCCGTATTTTGCGCTTATGAAGAGCTCAAGTTTTTAAATATTAAATAGGCCTAATTCTAATACTATAGACTATTAATTTATATATATATATATGTTTGTACGTATTTAATTTATAAAGTAATTTAAGTATGTATATTTAATTTATAAAATATGTAGTTTAAGTATGTTTGTTTATGATATAGTGTATATGACAAGAGTTATGAATGTCAAAGAAGCAAGTGAGGTGTGTAAGAATGGGCCTAAATGGCGCTCTGTTGTTCGTGCCTACCCCGCAAGGGAACTGGCGTGAAGTTATGTATGTATGTATGTATGTTTATGATATACCTATTAATCTGCACCACCTACATCGCCAGATTAGGTTTAATTATTCCTTAAATTAGGTTGCCTGGAAGAGATTGCTTTAAGCGAGAAGGCCGCCTATTGTTTCTACCGTGACAATATTGTAATTGTGCATTTTTGAAATTGTGTATTTGGCGAGCAATTAATTGTTATCTATCTAAATAGGTTCGCGTTTGACCATCATTGCAACTGATTTCAGGTAGAAATGCAGTCTAAGGCGGACCATGTTTATCTAGAAGATAGAAGACACCTAATTTGTATGTATTAGGGAAAACAGACGACGGTAAGCAGTTCCACTCCAAGTGGTACGTATTATAAAAGTGGAGGTAAAGCGTTTCGACCGGTTGGGAGCCATCCAAAAATTACGGCACACGTTAGGGAGGAGGGGGGTGGGGGCTGGGTCGACGAAGTCTGACATAGTGTTACAGGGGGTGGGAGGGGTTCTAAATTTCGTGACGTCACATTTCAAAATCTAATATATTTAAGCTGATAACGGAGCTGCTTTTATAATGCAATAATTTCAGTCACACTAGAGAGGGTGGAGTCTCACGAATGTGACCAGCTGTGACAAGGTTTTTTATCCGTGCAGGAACGGAGAAAGAATACAATTTCCTGCGGCCGGGCGGCCTGTCGTAAGAGGCGACCAAACAGCCAGGTGATAGGGCATTTGCCCGACTGGATTTCTACCAGTCGGCAGTTGTGTTCCGGCATTAGTGACCAGGTTCCAGTCTCCCTTAAGAGAGCAGCAGCGCATTTGTAGCACCTTCGGTGTTGCAAATGTCCATAGGCGATGGTAACCGCTTTCCATCAAGTGGGTCGTCTGCCTGTCTGCTGATATGTGACGTAACTGATGGTTGGCCCCTAGGTTGGCATTTCAACCATATATCGGTGGCGTGAGCTTGTACGTCTGCTTGTCCTGTGATAAAAAGGCATCATGATATTTAGTTAGTTTTTTTTTAACTGCAATATAGAGTAGGACTTTGATGCGAGTGGGATATACATCCGACCAACACAAACTGGCAAATTGCCAGGGGACTGTGTAGCTTTAATTCCACTTTCATTTTTAAATGTCCTTGAAATACATTGCAAAAAATGCGCTATATCCAGTTTGCATGGCTTTACATACATACATATATACATAACTTGACGTCAGTTCCCTTGCGGGGTAGGCACGAACAACAGAGCGCCATTCAGGCTTATTCTTACACACCTCGCTTGCTTCTTTGACATTCATAACTCTTGTCATGCACGCTCGTCTGTTCTTAAGGCTCCTGACATCACCTTCTGCTAGTACACGATCAATCTGATCATGTAAGGTGTGTCGTGGCCTTCCACGACTTCAAAATCTAATATATTTAAGCTGATAACGGATCTGCTTTTATAATGTAATAATTTCAGTCACACCAGGGAGTGTGTAGTCACACGAATGTGACCAGCTGCATGGCATTCTTATATTAAAACCAAAAACTAGCATTATTTTATTGCTTAAAAATAGTACATTATGGTACTAGTGTGTAACATTGGTGATTACCGCCGAGGCGCCATTGAGACTCGAGCCGTAGGCGAGGGTCTTAAGAGAGCCGAGGACGGTAATCATCAATACACACGTGTATCATACGACGTTCTTCAACACACTTGTGAATAAAATAACAACAAAAACTCGTTTTATTTTGTAGATAAAAAAGTTATATATGAGTGAAAGTTTTATTTATTAAACACGTACGAGTTAAAATTATCTATTTAAATAAGAAGTTGCATGAAATGAGCAAGCAATAGGAACATTAATTTATTTGTTCTATAGAACACGATGTTTTTTTTTGAATAAAAACTTTTTTAAGAACAAAGCAACCCAACCAATAAAATTTAAAAAAAGTCTATAACTCACTAGTGAGTTATAATGTTTTTTAGTCACAGTTTGATTATGGGTGTCATTCTGTGCCTAATCGCGGTGACCATAGAGCCACTTTATGAGCAAGTGTGTTGAAATAGTACATTATGGTACTAGTGTGTAACATTGGTGATTACCGCCGAGGCGCCATTGAGACTCGAGCCGTAGGCGAGGGTCTTAAGAGAGCCGAGGACGGTAATCATCAATACACACGTGTATCATACGACGTTTTTCAACACACTTGTGAATAAAATAACAACAAAAACTCATTTTATTTAGTAGATAAAAAAAGTTATATATGAGTGAAAGTTTTATTTATTAAACACGTACGAGTTAAAATTATCTATTCAAATAAGAATTTGCATAAAATGAGCAAGCAATAGGAACATTAATTTATTTGTTCTATAGAACACGATCTTTTTTTTTTGAATAAAAACTTTTTTAAGAACAAAGCAACCCAACCAATAAAATTTAAAAAAAGTCTATAACTCACTAGTGAGTTATAATGTTTTTTAGTCACAGTTTGATTATGGGTGTCATTCTGTGCCTAATCGCGGTGACCATAGAGCCACTTTATGAGCAAGTGTGTTGAAAAATCTATTATCACATCAAATATCACTCGTGCCGTGTCGTAAGTCACGTTGGTGCTCTTTTAAAAATATCCTTAATTTCGTTCTAAACCCATTAAGATTTTGCTGAATTCTAACAGGCGGTAGAAGTATAGATAAATAATGTAAAACTAGTACATAGAGACATCACTGTAAAATTCATTAATAAAGAAAGCACCCCTACCCTTCCTATCCAACTTTCAATCCCAATTACCAAAATACCTTGTACCTACCAACTCCCAACCACAACCAACCTAACCCAACAAATCCCAACTTAGCAAAAATTTATTTGTGTTCTAGAATAAGTAGTCAAATTAAGTCTTAATGCATGTAATAAAGAGAGAAATAAAGATAATGATAACTCCGTCATGCCATAATATGGAGAGACCGGGCAATCAAAAAAAAAAAAAACAGGCGGTAGAATGATATTCCAGCACCTCGTCGCTGCGTAACGAAAGCTACCTCGTAAACCCGGCTGTATTGTGGCGCTCAAAAGCGTGTTGTATTGGAACTGATCATTCTACGGCTTGATACCCAGGAGAGCTTCTCATATATCTTGTTCATCATCTGTCTTGTTCGTCATTTCTGTCCGGTTTCTTTATTCTTATTTTCTCTTATTTGTAATTAGAACAATGTTCATATAAACTAGTAATTTATTTTGCATAATTTTATAACGGATGTTTATTGTTTTGATTTGCTTTGTGGAGCTAAGCCGTGGCATCACTTAAAGGTACTTGCGGAAGAACAGCGCTGGTTGTGAACTAGCATTTTTTTTTATTGCAGGAGATCAGCAGACAGGCAGACGGCCCACTTGATGGAAAGCGGTTACCATCGCCTATGGACATTTGCAACAGCAAAGTTGCTACAAATGCGCTGCTGCTCTCTTAAGGGAGACTGGAACCTGGTCACGAATGCTGGAACACAACTCAGGGTTGTTATGGCGACATACTCTAGACCAGGGGTGGTAGCCATCCAGTCGGGCAAATGCCCTACCACCTGGCTGTGGGTTGTTAAGTCGCCTCTTACGACAGGCCGCCCGGCCGCAAGAAATTGTATTCTTTCTCCGTTCCTGCACGGATACAAGTATAAGTATATTATCATATAAGACTTTTTGTACCTTGTCCTAAATAAATATTTTTTCTTTCTTTCTTCTATATAAGTAACATGGGGTTTTGTATTTAATGACTCTGAAGAGAACACACGCCAAGTGTAACTTACGACGATGAAGCATTTTCATAATCGAATGCTTATTCAAATACGGACTGACATGACCTCTTAATGGAATATCGAAGTAGAACCGATAATAATGTAATTTGTATAATGATTTCCACTATATAGTTAATGACTAGTGGTCGGCCGTGGTCGAAATTCGACCATATTATATAAGAATTCGAACATTATTAAGGTTCTGTTGTCAAAGACGATACTTGCTCTTATCACACAGATTACGCCAAAGCTACAATGTTAATTTGACTTTAAGAATAAACAACACTATATATACGTGTGTGTGTGTCAAATACATGGTAGTGTGTGTAATGTTTTTTTTATTGTTTTTTTTTAATATTAGCATTCTGTACTCCTTCTCTATATCTATACTAATATTATAAAGAGGTAAAGTTTGTGAGTTTGTGACGTTGTAGGGGGTAATCTCTAGATCTACTAAACCGATTTTAAAAATTCTATTACTGTTGGAAAGATACGTTAACAGGGAGTGTCATAGGCTATATAACATGACGCTATACGAGTATTCCACGGGAGCGGGCCAGAGCGCGGGTGGAACCGCGCCGGGCCGCTAGTAAACTATAAGTGTGCGAAATTTCATACTCCTCCGTCCGCGCCATTTTCCTAGAAAGAGCTACAAAGTTTTTGCTGTGTTTTTACTTCACGTATTAATACATAGATACTTGATAGTTTTTGACACCAAACCAGGTTGAAAAACACGACATCTACCCGCTGGAATGCTTAAAAATGTCTGCGGACGGTGTGTACGACGTACGCCGTCATACGTCCACGCTAGTATCATCGCTCGTGGTTATCGCTTGACTGCCGATCTCCCCATTGAGGCATTGCTTTATACTGCACACATGCAATATGCCTGCCCGACCGCGTGGACCAAATTTCTTAGAATCAGTCCGACATACCTGGTTAATGACTGCCATAAAAGATTACAATACACAATGGGCTGTTTTCTCATCACCAATTTTAAACACAAAGTAAACAAAAGAAGTCCAAATAATAAATTGTGTTTTTACGGTATGCAGGTTCACACCTGCATACCGTAAAAACACTTTTATCCGTACAGGAACGGAGAAAGAATACGATTTCCTGCGGCCGGGCGGCCTGTCGTAAGTAGCAGTATCTAGTATCATGATAAGCATTCATCGGTCGCGTACAACGTCACAACTACGCAGCCTGCGGCGTTTGTAACGGGCCACTGCCTTAGTTAGCAACGGTTGGCTACACAACAAGTGTTTTGCAAAGAAAATCAGTTATTATTCAGCCTTCTGTAGCTAATGTACAAAGGCCGTTACGTTTGACATGGTTTATACCTATATAAATTATAAGAGTCTTAAGAATCAAATATTGGTATGATAAGATAAGACTAAAGGCTGGTTTACATTGGTTCATCAACAGGAGCATCGCAAGCGAGGGCGCCGAGTATTGTGACTCATGCACTGTTTACATGCATTCACCGGTCTTGGTTATTAATAATATTTACAGTGTACGCACGGTATTGAAGTCAGTAGAGAATAATGAGTTCTCGGAAACGGCAGAATTCGATGCACGCTGGCAGTATTGGGCCAGCGCTGACTTACCTCGAAATTGAAGTCAGTAACAGACTCAATGTGAACCAGCCTTTAGACAATATGACATAGCACAAACGCCATAAACATGTTTATGTGGTTTTTTTTTACAGAACGATATGAGCATACCGGCTAGAATAGCAGTTGTCTTTGGTCAAACAAGGTCATAATCAATGGAGCAGTTGTTTTGAACTTCACAAACTGGTATTAAAAACTAGAATAGAACTGCATATTTTATAAGGTAAAACGGTTGCGCCTATAATAGTAACTATAACTAATATTATAAATGTGATTGTGAGTTTCTTTGTTTATTACGCGTTCATGGCTTAACCACTCGACCGATCATCATGAAATTTTGCACAAGTCACAAGTCCTTTATTTCGCACAATTATACGATACTAGCTTCGTCCACGTGGAATAGTAAAAAAAGTAAGTTAAAAAAACCCCGCGATTTTGAAAAATTCTTCATTGGTGCTCCGCTCCTATTGGTCTTAGCGTGATGATATATAGCCTATAGCCTTCCTAGATAAATGGGCTATCTAACACTGAAAGATTTTTTCTAATCAGACCAGTAATTCCTGAGATTAGTGTGTTCAAACACAAAAACTCTTCAGCTTTATATATTAGTATAAGATATTATATACACGTCACGTTTACACATGCATATTAAATGAAAAAATTCAAAAACGAATGTTAAGGTGGCTTCGGAAGGTAGAGAGAGTTCCCGCCAAAAACTCCAAAAAATTGAAGACAGAATGGATGAAAGTAAAATCATAAAACAAGTGTATGACAGCAGAGATCTGTAATCTCTGCCTACTCCCATGATAATTAGGTGTGATAATATAATAATATGTATGTAAAAAGGTGATGGCAGGACCCTTAAGAACAGACGATCGTACATGACAAGAGCTATGAATGTCAAAGACGCGAGTGAGGTGTGTAAGAACAAGCCTGAATGGCGCTCTGTTGTTCGTGCCTACCCCGCAAGGGAACTGGCGTGAAGCTATGTATGTATGTAAAAAATTCAATGATACGCGGTCCAATGGTTAGTACGGTTTAGAATTTTAGACGTTAACTATAACAATATTAAGTGTCAAAATGAAAAAACTGGTACTCACGTTTCATTCTCGTCTATGAACATTTCTGTGTGCTTCGACCTGAAACAGAAAAAAAAAATTGAAAATCGGTACACAATTGACAGAGAAATCGCGTAAACAAACATATAACATTCGAGGGTTGTTCTCGATTTCCCAGAGATCCACTCATCGAATCCCGACTTGATGACAATACCACCTCAGAAGTTATACTCTTTCGAATAAATAAAAATTGAAAATCGGTCCACAATTGACGGAGAAATCGCGTAACAAACACACAAAAACAAGATAATCGAATTGAGCACTTTGAAGTCGGTTAAAAAGGCACTTTAAGTACAAAAAAGTTTCTAAGGTAACACGAGAGGTTGCTTAAACTTAATTACTTTTATTTTCTACTACATTTAACCCGTAATTAAATTAAATTAAAATAAGCATACAGCGACCTTTCCCTAATCTCCTTGAAATCATCCGGGCTCCTTTCCCGAGACTACCTTACCATTTCAATGTGGATTAAACCTCGCTGTTCAGTATATTCTCCAATAAATGTTTATTTGTTTATGCAAGATTAGCATTCAGTTTTAGGAATTAGTAAAAGATTAAAAATGAGGGTATTTATTTTAAAATGGAATTTTACAGATTAAGCCCGTCACAGACGTAGCTATAATATAATAGGTTGGGGAAAAAGTCTTTTCGCATATAGTATGTATGAACTTGTAATAAGATCTCTTTGGCTATACCACTTGTATCTGGCTGGTTTTGGTATCATTAAAAAGTATTAATTTTAAAGAAGACAATTCCAAATTCAAATTAGGAAAATGTGTGATTTTCATTTGTTTTTCTTATTGTTAAAATGAGTGAATCTAATGAAGAAATTCGATATATTTTAAAATTTTACTACAAAAAAGGTAAAAATGCAACACAAGCCGCGAAAAAAATTTGTGATGTTTATGGACCTAATGCAGTATCTGTGAGAGTAGCGCAAATTTGGTTTAAGCGTTTTCAATCCGGAAATTTTGATATCAAATATGCACGTCGCTCTGGTCGCCCTGTTACGGACAAAATTGATGCCATTTTGAAAAAAGTGGAACAAGATCGGCATATTAGTAGTTACGATGTAGCTGGAGAACTGAGAATTGACCACAAAACGGTTTTGGCGCATTTGAAAAAAGCTGGGTACACAAAAAAGCTCGATATTTGGGTGCCTCATGAGCTCACTGAAAGAAACCTAATGAACCGTGTACACATTTGTGATTTTTTATTACGACGTAATGAAACCGAACCATTTTTGAAGAAGCTGATAACTGATGATGAAAAATGGATCACGTACGACAAGAACGTGCGAAAAAGATCGTGGTCAAAGGCCGGTCAGGCTTCACAGACTGGCGAAACCCGGGTTAACTCGCAACAAGGTGATGCTGTGTGTATGGTGGGATTGGAAGGGCATTATTCATTATGAGCTGTTACCGCCAGGCAGGACCATCGATTCTGAACTGTACTGCGAACAACTTATGAGATTAAAGCAAAAAGTTGAGAGAAAGCGGCCGGAATTAATCAACAGAAGGGGTGTGGTTTTTCATCATGATAAAGCTAGACCTCACACATCTTTAGGCACTCAGCAAAAATTACGAGTTTGGCTGGGAGGTGTTAATGCATCCGCCGTATAGTCCTGACCTTGCACCTTCAGATTTTCACCCGTTTCGGTCTCTGCAGAATTCCTTAGGCAGTGTCAGGTAGACATCTGAACTGCCAAAACCACTTGTCGCAGTTTTTTGATCAGAAGCCCCAAAATTTTTATAGCAATGGGATCACGTCCCTACCTACAAGATGGCAAAAAGTTATCCAACAAAATGGCACCTATATACTTTAGTCAAATGTAAATAAACTTTTTAAAAAAACCTTCTGATTTTTTATATAAAATGCGAAGAAACTTTTTCCCTAACCTAATACATCAAAGTGAAAGAGTTTTTTTATGTACATTATAATAAGACTTAAGGACAATGGCATTCCAATGTTAATACTTGGAACTTCAATGTATGTAGTTGTGTATTATTATTGCTGGACTAATGCAATCCAATTGTGGTTTATTGATATAATAGGAAAGTGCAAAGTTTAATTTACTCACATAATTTCTAAAAATATTCTCTTCATTGAAAACAACTCAAATGTGCGGACTCGCGGCCCGAACTCAAACGATGCGGGTTCCAATTACCACGTGCTGACAGTGAAGGTAAGCATCGTAATGAAATCTACACATCGAGATGTGTCAAAGGAGAAATCCGAAATCCATACAAACTTGGTCCTGGCGTTACAGGGCTAGAATTTGGGCATAAATTACAACACCTAAGAAGGTTTCACGTCTTCCAGCAATGGCCAAATTGATGAAATCAGTCAATGTTTACATTTTAGGTTAATTAAATGAAATATACATACATACATACATAACTTCACGCCAGCTCCCTTGCGGGGTAGGCACGAACAACAGAGCGCCATTTAGGCCCAATTCTTACACACCTCACTTGCTTCTTTGACATTCATAACTCTTGTCATGCACGCTCGCCTGTTCTTAAGGCTCCTGACATCACCCTCCGCTAGTACACGATCAATTTGATCATGGAAGGTGTGTCGTGGCCTTTCACGACTTCAAATGAAATATGATTTAAAAAAAATTAAAGCAGTTTCCTACGAATGCCCATGCGCTGTGCGCTTGCTGCTTAACACCATAAGCTTTTAGATAGATAACAAAAAGGTTGCATAAAAGAAAAAAAAATTGAAAAATACATATTTTCTACACTTGGCAATTGTCAATGAGGTTAAGATTTAAAAGGGGTAATCAAGCAAAATAGGCGAATTTTTTGGTACACATCCCATTCGTGTAACGGTTAGGCCCAGAAACGGGTTTCTCCTTTCTACAGGCGGTTATTTCTAAAGCTATTCAAGCAACTAAAATGTACAAAATATTTATTTGTTAAAAAACTATGTTCTTACTGAATAACCTAAACATGTATTTTCAAATCGCAGTCAGCCACGCCCGGGTCGAGTCCCCGCAAACTAATATTAGCGTTTGCAACGGACAATGTTGCTCACGTGAATCTAGGTTGCAGACCTGTTGTTATGCGCCTGAGGCTATTGTACTTACATTTCAATTAGAAGTTCACAAACACCCGCGATATCCTTTCCATTGAAACGTTCACGACCCAATTTAGGGAACTTATAAATAAATCTTATATATCAAAAATGGATCGTAGAAATGTATGTACGCACATAACTTGAGAACGACTTTACCGTTTTTGATTAAACTTTTTGTGTGTATTTGGGTGGGTCCCCGGATTGTTTAGATTTACAACTGGAACCGGTAGGTGGCGCTGGGATCGGATTCTGGGATCCTCCTAATCGAATTTTGATGATTTTGTTTTTGTGTGTTTAAGGATACCTACGCATTATGCGGCTAGCCGCGATGCGGCCGGCCGTGTGGCTGACCGTAATCTAATATTTCTACGAGAAAGTCATTTTTATACGCACTGCAATGCGGCTAGCGACCGACCGCTCCGGTTGTTCTGAACGCTGCGGCCCGACTGACGGCCAGCCGGACGGTTGCCCTACACACTACGCGGATAGTGCTAGTTTGCAATTGCATTGACGGTGAGCGTTTTTATCGACGCTAGCGTATTTATTATTAATTTCGATACGGAAAAATTTATAATTGAAATTCAAAATAGGCCAGCAATCTTGAACACAAAATTCGCAGAATATTCGGATAAAAATTTCCACCTTGGAAATGAGTCGACCCAACCGCAAACCACGACGATTTCGAACCTCACATTCCGGTTCGGGTTGCGGCTACCCGCCACCCGGCTAACCGCAAGCGCAACCGCGTCGTGCGGTCAGCCGCACGGCTGGCCGCATTCCGGCTAACCGCATAATGCCCTAAGTGGGTCCCCTGATGATTTAGATTCACAATTGGAACCGGTAGGTGGCACTAGAATCGGGACCTAGATTTTGATTTTTTCAGGGCAGGACAACGTCTGCCGGGACAGTTAATAGAGTAATAAATTAAAAAAATGAATACGTATAAGACAGGAATGCGTAGCGTCGCCATGGCTGTTTAACCTAGTCGTGGCTTGCACGATTTGAAAGAAAGCGAAAGTGGGTTAAGAACGAATGGGTTACTTATCAAATATCGTATCTACGCCGATGATCAAGTTACACTTGCATCATCAGAAGTAGAGTTACAGGAGATGGCGACAAATATGAACGAGTCTTTTGAGACAAAGGGTACGAAATGGTTACAAGACGAAACTTATGGTATTTGAAAAACATGAAAATATGACAATTTCTAATATACACGTAGGAAGCCAAAAGTTAGAGCAAGTCAAAGAATTTGTTCATGCATGATAACCAAGAATAAATGGCCTTACTTATAATCGTCTCTTAAATTTTAAACAATTGCTCAGCATCTGAATAGTGAAAATCTTATCCATAAACCTCTCTTAAGTATAAGAGGTGGTAAAGTAACTCTTAAATAACTGTCAAAAATAACCAACGTCGAAAGGTAGTTTAAGAAACTGCTCAGAGGCAAAATGGCGATTCGTAATACATACATACATAACTTCACGCCAGATCCCTTGCGGGATAGGCTCGAACGACAGAGCGCCATTTAGGCTTATTCTTACACACCTCACTTGCTTCTTTGACATTCATAACTCTTGTTTATGCACGCTCATCTGTTCTTAAGGCTCCTGACATCACCTTCTGCTAGTACACGATCAATTTGATCATGGAAGGTGTGTCGTGGCCTTCCACGACTTCTGCATCCATCCACTTTTGCGTTGTACATCTGTTTAGTCATTCTTTCATCATGCATTCTTTCCACATGCCCGAACCACCGGAGCTTTCCTTTCTTTACCTTCACCCCGACAATCTCTCTCGATTCGTAATACTGGCCAAATTTCGTTCTCTTCTGGTCTTTAATCGATTATTTTGGTTACAACCTACGTTTATCATTCAAATTTCATTTATCTGTACCCCTCTTAGGTTAACAACAGCTAATACACGTTTTTAAGTGAAAAAAGTACTATTATACCCATTGATTAGGGACTTAAGAGTTTCTTAGTTAAGCTATGGCTAATCGTTTCTTAACGAGATTATTATAAGTAAAGCTAAAATTGTTTTAAATTAAGCATTTAAACACTTAATTCAACTTTCTTTCTTAAGATAAAAAACTATATACTAAATTAGAATATTTTTTTAAATCTCAAACGAAATACATTCAAGAAAGTTGTTTATCATCTGAGTAAAAAACAGATGCAGCATCTGGCAGGCTGCTTATGGCTGCTAAAGCTGCTATAAATAACAAGTCCTTGAGACGGGGCCGCACGAGTCATTATAATACATAAGGGTACACTTGAATATGTAGAAACGGATGAAATGGAAGAGCTGAAGTTGTTTGCTAAAACGAATTTGATATTACAAAAATTCTGTAGTTAATCATGCGGACGAATTTCAGATAAGAGCTAAGGGTCAGCGTAGGAATCTTTAACTATTGATATGACAAAACAAGCAAATTATGCCTGTGTTATTGGTAATATACAAATGATAATTCTGGGTCCGATAACAGACACCAAGACGTAAGTAAATAACAGACAGTTCGTTAAAGAAATTCACGTTAACATGGTTAAACCTGGGACCTCCAATGAGTCAAGGTTTAGATCACTACACCACCAAGACAAAGAGGCAGACAAATCAAATTAAAGATCCGTACTTCTAACTAGGTAATAAATTCACAGTTAGAGGAGAAAATTGAATCAATATATTAGATACACACTGTGATACTTCCTGAGAAATACAATCTTGAAGTATTCAAGTCAGGAGTGAAGAGGTATCTTCTAGGTAAGCATGCTCCATCCTAGACTGCGTCATCACTCACCATCAGGCGAGACAGTGGTCAAACGAAAACCTATACTTCTATAAAAAAAAAAACCTTTTATGATAGCTCTTTTACAGTGCAGGCTGTCAAACTCTGGAATGCGTTGCCTCTTACTGCCAGAGAGGCCAAAACATTACCTACATTTCGAAACTCACTTAGAAAGTACTATCTGTTTTTAAATAAATATGTCTGTATTTATCTATTGTTAATATACAATGCTTGTCATATATAATGTTATTTTTTTTTATTGCAGGAGTTCAGCAGACAGGCAGACGGCCCACTTGATGGGAAGCGGTTACCATCGCCTATGGACATTTGCAACACCAAAGGTACTACAAATGCGCTGCTGCTCTCTTAATGGAGACTGGAACCTGGTCACTAATGCCGGAACACAACTCAAGGTTGTAATGGCGGCATACTCTAGACCAGGGGTGGTAGCCATCCAGTCGGGCAAATGCCCTACCACCTGGCAAAATGATAATAAATATATTTACTTAGTTTATTTCGTATATACGTATATATATATATAGAGTGTCGGGGTGATGGTAAGGAAAGGAATGCTCCGGTGGTTCGGGCATGTGGAAAGAATGCATGATGAAAGAATGACTAAACAGATATACAATGCAAAAGTGGATGGATGCAGAAGTCGTGGAAGGCCACGACACACCTTCCATGATCAAATTGATCGTGTACTAGCGGAGGGTGATGTCAGGAGCCTTAAGAACAGACGAGTGTGCATGACAAGAGTTATGAATGTCAAAGAAGCAAGTGAGGTGTGTAAGAATGGGCCTAAATGGCGCTCTGTTGTTCGTGCCTACCCCGCAAGGGAACTGGCGTGAAGTTATGTATGTATGTATGTATGTATATATTGGTATTCTATAAATGTCTCTGGATCTATGTATGTATTAAATTTATAAATTAGTGTTAGTATGTATATTTGAATTGTACAGTCCTATCTTGTTTCTGCTTCACCTACATCGCCAGATTAGTAAAGAATTTCTTTTAAGCTGGGTTGCCTGGAAGAGATCGCTTTTGACGATTAGGCCGCCTGCTGTTTAGCCAAGAAGTAGTATAATTATGCATTTTGTTTTTATATTTGTTTATTTTGTTGAGCAATAAAGTGTTTATCTATCTATCTATATCTAATACAATTTTCGAGTTGTTATCAAAAATCTTTGATAATACCCTAGCAACTATAAAGATAAATGACAAGTGAATTACATACAGCTGCATAATATCTACTTGAAATATACGTTATCTTATCGTATTTAAGCGCAAATCAGAAATAAACCGATTGTAAATGGTCAAGATACGAATTTTGATTATGTCCACGTTACACTAGGACTTTTCCACATCTTGGGGCCACTTTTTCAATGACCAGACAAAAGTTATTCACAGAATAAAGTATAATATTGTTAAATGCCGACAAAAGTGAATGCATACCTGCCTGCCATAAAGCACAGTTTATTACCTTTCCGCATTTGGACTTCTTTTGTTTACTTAGAAAAACAGCCTATTGTGTATTGTACTAGTTTATGGCCGTTCGCAGGAATAATTAAACAGGTGTGCGGATTACGTTTTCTGGGAAATTGCATCAACGCTTAGCAGGTAGACATATTGTATTTGTATAGTTTAGTATAAAACAATGCCCGAACGGAGGGGAGAGGCAGTCAAGCGACGATCACGATACAAGCAAGACGTGTGTACATTCGATAAGCTATATAGTGACGGACTTTGCACGTGTTATCGAATCGTGCAGTTTGTACTGGTTGTGTCCAGTTGTATTTGTACCTGTGTTATACGTATCTGTATAGTTCTAATAAATTCTATAGTAATTCCAACGGCATTTTTAATTCAAGAGTTATGAATGTCAAAGAAGCAAGTGAGGTGTGTAAGAATAAGCCTAAATGGCGCTCTGTTGTTCGTGCCTACCCCGCAAGGGAACTGGCGTGAAGTTATGTATGTATTTTTAATTCGAGTCTCGTACTCGTAACAACATGATACAATGAAACATGTCAGTTACATGAAGAAACCAATTGAATAGTTTCACTTTTTAATTTACTCAGGTTATAACTAATTCGATACATAATTTTTATCTGATGATTAAAATATTGGGCCTTTAGGTCATATTGTGATCGCGACTACAAAAATGCGGAACACTACACTATACTACATAAAAACACGAGTACACAGAGTACCGATAGCTTTAGGTCTTTTTTTAGTATACAAGGAAACTCTAAATTCTCAGTATTTTGTATTCTATCTGTTTTTTTTTTTTTTTATTATTGCAGGAGTTCAGCAGACAGGCAGACGGCCCACTTAATGGAAAGCGGTTACAATCGCCTATGGACATTTGCAACACCAAAGTTGCTACAAATGCGCTGCTGTTCTCTTAAGGGAGACTGGAACCTGGTCACTAATGCCGGAACACAACTCAAGGTTGTTATGGCGACATGCTTTAGATCAGGGGTGGTAGCCATCCAGTCGGGCAAGTGCCCTACCACCTGGCTGTGGGTTGTTTAGTCGCCTCTTACGACAGGCCACCCGGCCGCAGGAAATTGTATTCTTTCTCCGTTCCTGTACGGATAAAATATCGTATATTTTTAGTATCGCGTCTTTAAAATTTCAAAGTTCAGCAGACAAGCAGACCGGTTACCATCGCTTATGGATATTTGCAACACCAAAGGTGCTACAAATGCGTTGCTGCTCTCTTAAGGGAGACTGGGACCTGGTCACTAATGCCGGAACACAACTCAAGGTTGCTATGGCGGCGTACTTTAGACCAGGGATTTGAACAAACCGTGTATTATTAGCATTAAATTAATTTTAGAATACCTCAATGATCTCACATACATATCAAATGCGTGGGAGGAAAATCAAACTTTAATATTATTCCAATAATTCGTCCAGTAATTCCATGAAAACCTGGCCTCAGCGATAGGCATAAGGATGACATAGTTCGAGGCAAATTAGCAAGTTATGTTGACATGACTTGAGTCAGGAGGAAATAATTAGTTCGGCTGGGCGTAACTATGTTCTAAATCTCAGCCTTTCTAACACATACAAAGCGCAGGGTCGTCAGGGAGGAGGGGGTTTTTAGTGGGTATTGGGGTTGCTCGCTCGTGTAGCAACGCTCGGAGTCTTCCACACTATTCTGTGACGTCGATCGCGGACGGAGCGCTGCCAAGAGCATACTATTGCTGCAGTGTTATCGCCCCCGACCGACGCGTGTCGTTCCCCTAGCAACGGCTCAGTTTGTGCGTAAATCGGTTAAGCATTTTCCCTCGCCTCAAAACAAAAAAAAGAGGAAATAATTAATAATATATAGGTAATAATCGCCAGACAAAACACACGCTTGTATATCCCGAAGTTTAGCAAGTCACTCTGCAATATATACCGGATCACTTTAGGGCCGATCCTAAACCATATTAAATAAGAAAAAGTTCCTTTACGAAACTAACCATACCAAGAATCAACGCCGGAGCCTTTGCGCTACAGTGAGATAGGCGGGCAAAAGCTTATCCCACCTAAAACCACAGACGAAGCAAAAGTGTTATTTACCAATCAACTACAAAAGAATATCGACTACTACTATCAGTTACTCGGGACTTCGTCCGCATTAAACTTTTTTTTTTAATAAATTTAAACCGCAACTAGAACGCCGGAACAGCGATCTCTCGAGTACAAAATCCTTGCATTTTCTATTGAAAATTCAAAACGATACACCTAATACCCTAACAACTATTTATTTTAGAACAAATGGACACGAATTTCCTTCGTGTACATATTACATTTTCGTAAGAAGATTATGATTAACAAAGGTGTGGCGTTCTTCGAAAGCAACTATCAATTGTTGGTACTGACAACACTGGGACGGCCATTTCAGGCAACACCAGAGGTCAACAATACCTGCATTTGACAGCTGCACAACAAGGGTCTTGATAAAACAATGTTATTGTGGAATTCGTTACATAAAAACTACATGTAACTTAATCGGAATACTTTATAATCTATATATATATATATATATATATATATATATATATATATATATATATATATATATATATATATATATATATATATATATATATATATATATATATATATATATATATATATATATATATATATATATATATATATATATATATATATATATATATATATATATATATATATATATATATAAATATATATATATATATATATATATATAGTATCCTAAAGCATATTTCGTACGGGGAAAACCAATAAATACCTACCAACATTTCGCCATCACATTACATAGTCCAAAAAAGAGACGGATGGATTGTGAGAAGCTTGACAAAGGTTTGTGATGTAACAGAGGACGTATGTTAAAATAGAGGATTATGGTAGGAAAATATTTTTTTTATTGCATGAGTTCAGCAGACAGGCAGACGACCCACCTAATGGAAAGCGGTTAACATCACCTATGGACATTTGTAACACCAAAGGTGCTAACAATATGCTGCCGCTTACTGAAGGGGGATTGGAACCTGGCTACTAATGCCGGAACACAACACAAGGTTGCTATGGCGGTATGCTCTAGACCAGAGGTGATAGCCATCCAGTCACCTAGAGATATTATCCTGAACTCCAATTAATTGGGAGAAGGCGATATAAAAGAGAGATTACGCTACAAAATTAGACGGAAAAAAGCAACAAATAAATTAATACTTTAGTAAGTTTATTTTAGTAAATCAAAAAATCACTTACTTCATTATCTGACCAACGAGCACAATGTAACAATGGCAAATCAACAATATTGTCGAATGTTTACAGACAATACCTCTCTACGGAATGTTCACAACACGACTGGGGAATAAGCGTGCGATTGTTCTAAGGTCTTATGTATTAAGCCGAGCGTACATTATTTTTTTGATCCGACTTGAAATAAATGATTACTAGTGGTCGCCCGTGGTCGAAATTCGATCATAATAAATAATGTCAAAGACTATACTTCTATAATCACAGATTTCGCCAAGGCTACACTGTTAATTTGACTTGAACAATAAACAAACGAATATATATGCGTGTGTGTGTCAAATACATGGTAGTGTGTGTAATGTTATTTGTAATGATTTAATGTATTTCTTATGCATAATTAAAAAAAAATATTAGCATTCGTCGCTTCTTCTCTATATAAACTATAAGTGTGCGAAATTTCATAATCCTCCGACCGCGTAATTTTCGTACAAAGGGGTACAAAGTTTTTGCTTCACGTAATAATATCACGCATCATTTTCCGCATCCGTATTTTTTTTTTAAACTACTGCTATATTATTCATTTTTCGCAACGAAATCATTGATTAACAACGCTCATAATTGGTATCAACAACTTGCACTTAAATTGAAGAAATAAATACGTTAAGAGATATAAAATAAAGTGGTTACGGACAATGACGATTGGGTATTCTTCACGATTTTGACGCAGGTCAAACCACGGTAAGTAACACGAGATTACTTTGAGAGTAAGTATTCACATAAGTTACATTACATTAAATTTTGATCTAGGCGCTATTCGCTTCTAGAAATGATCGACTATCCCGATACATAATGTATCCCATTTTTCAGGATAAAATGTATCCTATGCCTATATCCATTCTTGGCATTGAAACCATATAATATTATATATACATATATAAATATATATAGTGTTACATGCCGTCAAAGGAATGCGCACACCCGCCTGTCGTAAAAGCACAGTTTATTGCCTTCCCGGATTTAGGAATTCTTTTGTTTACTCTGTGTTTAGAATTTGTAATTAAGAAAACATGCTATTGTTTTTCTACTTGTTTTATGGCCGTCATTAGTGTCGAACTAATCCTTATTGTTATTGTTTTCAACTTTGTTGGCCGTTCGCAGGTGTGCAAATTACATATTCTTGGAAGAACCCAGCCCACTCAATCGATTGTGTATTGTAGAGTTCACTATAAAACAATGCCCGAACGGAGGGGTGGGGCAGTCGAGCGAGGATTACGATACGAGTAAGACGTAGATTCGACAAGCGATATAGTGACGGACTTTGCGCATGTTATTGGATCGTGCAGTTGTACTAGTAGTGTCTAGCTATATTTGTACATATGTTATACGTGTTTGTATAGTTCTAATAAATTCTATAGTAATTCTAAGGGCATTTTAATTTCGAGTCCCACACTCGTAACGATATATATACGTTATAGTCAAAGGTCGATATGCAGCCTCTTCCCGGAATGACTGGTTTATCCTAGGTTTGAGCAAGGCCTTTCGACAAAACCCGAAATAAATTCCAATTTCGGCCTTTGACTAAAGTATTTTTAGACAAACCTAGAAGTACCTAACTTTCTAGTCAAACGTCGAACGTAAGACAATCTGTTTCGGGCTTTGCCTAGTCGATTCTAGAAGCGACTAAGGCAGACTCGGTCAAACGTCGACTCGTACTGCACTTGTTACATGTTTAATGACTGTATAAATTAGTCTCTGCTAGGTTAGACACAAATTCGTTAGTCAAAGGCAGAAACTTTGACTAAGACTTTATGTTAGACCTGAGGTTTGACTAGTCAAACCTAGGAGCGCCGGAGCTTCGATGTTTGACTATAATATAGATAACAAATACCAGCAGGTCAGGTCACGTAGTTTTTCATTGAAAGCGCAAGCATAACAGACAGAATTACTTTCATGTATTATGGTTTTAATGTTTGTTAATTTATTATGTGTATTTTTATAGGATAACTAGCTGGTGCCCGCTACTTCGTCCGCGTGGTGCGGTTTTTTAACTATCCCACGGGAACTCTTTAATTTTATGTTGACCAGGGATATAAGCTACCACAATACAAAATTTCATTTAAATCGATCCAGTCGTTTCCGAGATTGGCCGGCACAAACAGACAGACAAACAGAGAAACAAAAATTTGAAAAAATCTAAATTCGTTCTATTTCACTTCTTACATCCCCCTGACTAAGTTTTTAGCATTTTTTTCATTGTACCTTATTCGACCTCTACAGTTTTATTATATGTATAGATAGATGATGAATCAACATAGATAGATAGATAGATAGATAACACTTTATTGTACACCATGACAGAAAAACTTACGAACTAGTATTAATTAGTCTAGTTGGGTACAAAGGGCGGTCTTATCGCTAGAAAGCGATCTCTTCCAGACAACCCGTGGCAAGAATATTGCTGATTAGGAGTGGCGACGGTGGTATACATAATTATTATACGATTACTTACATTTTAATAATAAATATGTAACTATACTATATATACAAATATACACATAAGTTATATACATACACAAGATATGGTGATAATATGCAACTATTTAAACATGTAACTATATGCAATATAATATCTACATGCTACTTTCTACATTCACATGCTATTTTAATAAATAAAAAAAACATATAATATGTGAAGAATTGTTTATTCGTTGTGAAATGTTAACGTGAAAAACGTCTGCGCGTGACGTATGTATGATGTAATACGAGATTGGTATACGTACCGCGGATTTTCAAAAACAAAATATCTGCAGAGGATATTTAATATTCTAACATTCATTCGTATTATTGAGCCACAGACCAAAAGGTCTGAGGATAATAAGGGAACTAATTGGATAGAAGATACATGTTACAAAAAAAAAAATCTAAAATAATTTTCATACAAAAAGTGAGCGCTGAAATACCTTGTTCTTGTCATACTTGAAACATATCATAAGAATCAGTTTAATCACTGTATAAACAGCGTAACAACGCTGTTTGACTCGTTCAAGTTATGACGTCATAAGTTTCTATTCTCTTACTTTGAAGTATTGAAACAGGAATAAGTAATTAGTAATTCGATATCTAGTATGGTTCAGACGGTATCTAGAATACGATAAACTTGTTGGAGGTGTAGATTTTGTATAATGAATTAAAAATTAGACTTTTTAAAAAAGTTTTTAAATACAATTTTGAGATCCTGGATATCAAGTAGCAACAGAGTGCTAGCCAAGACTAGTAAAACGAGCCTAAACACGACGGCTCTATCTTGTTTAGTACAGGAGTTCCTATGGCCACCTTCCGACTCCATAATCAGATCAGCTCCATGGTATTATTGCATTGTCACGCGATATACATACGCGTGCAAAATTTCAGCTCAATCGGAAACCGTTAAGTTGGTCAAATTTAACTTGCAAGTTTCCACCCGAACTTACATACATACATAGGTACATCCATTGCAAGTTAAATAAAAGCTTGTAAAAAATTATTCGGACCAGCATGTTATGAAAATGTAAAATTTAGTATTTATTGTCTGTCTGTTAAAGCATTACGTGAAAGTAACTGAACAGTTTTAAATCTGTGCAGGAACGGAGAAAGAATACAATTTCCTGCGACCGGGCGGCCTATTGTTAGAGGCGACAAAACAACCCACAGCCAGGTAGGTAGGGCGTTTGCCCGTTTGGATGGCTACCACCCCTGGTCTAGAGTATGCCACCATAACAGCCTTGAGTTGTACTCCGGCGTTCCAGTCTCCCTTTAGAGAGCGGCAGCACAACGGTAGCAAGCACCTTTGGTGTTACAATAGTCCATAGGCGATGGTAACCGCTTTGCGTCAGGTGAGCATCGCATATGTTGAACTCAAGCAATAAAAAAAAACTCGACATAGAGCTAGTTTATATCTATGGTTAACATTTAGGACTTTTTTAATCCGATATGTGACTTATTTTACGTGGGATGTAAAAATACAGTCAAAAAGATGGCGCAGCAGTAGCGTTTTTTCAAATTTCAAATTCAAAAGTTTTTATACAATATAAGTTCCACTGGAGAACACTTTTTGAAGGTCAGACATGTAAGTTAAAATTTAATTTTTTATTTCCTATCCTATGTACACCGCTTCGCAACGTGTTGATGATGTAAAGGAGAAGAAGCGGCAAGAAACTCCCCAGCAACACGTCTAGCTAAATATTGTTTTTCTTTATATTTCTTATTCTATTTATATCTCAAGTTCTGTTTTTTTATAAGTTTTATACAGAAGTATGTTAAAGAATTACTTATGATGAATTAATGGAGTTGTAGCAAACAGTGCATACTCAATAAGACAAAGACACAATAAAAGGAAAGAAATTTTAGTATCGCCGTTGCAATTCGTTAACAGACACACCAAAATGGCGACGCGAACAAAGTTTCTCATCCGTGCAGGAACGGAGAAAGAATACAATTTCCTGCGGCCGGGCGGCCTGTCGTAAGAGGCGACTTAACAACCCACAGCCAGGTGGTAGGGCATTTGCCCGACTGGATGGCTACCACCCCTGGTCTAAAGTATGTCGCCATAACAACCTTGAGTTGTGTTCCGGCATTAGTGACCAGGTTCCAGTCTCCCTTAAGAGAGCAGCAGCGCATTTATAGCAACTTTGCTGTTGCAAATGTCCATAGGCGATGGTAACCGCTTTCCATCAACTGGGCCGTCTGCCTGTCTGCTGATCTCCTGCAATAAAAAAATAAAAAAAGTTTCGCTCGATAATAAATACGACAATTTTACTGCTAACCAGTTGTTTGCGGATTTGATAAAAGCGTGGCAACCAGCGATTCAAGGAAAGCAGTTTAAAACTTCAAGCGCCTCACTTGTCTTTTATTGACAAAACAGTTATTTAGGACAGTAAGCTTAACGACCTTCGTCCTCAGAATGAACTAACAGTTTACATTAATACGTAAGAATTAAAATTGCAAACAAGAGCGACGGTCGAATTAAAAAAAAAAATCTAAAGTTCAATAAAAAAAAACATTTTAAAAAATATATATAATATTTATCGTACTTGTGAGTTTTTTATATATAGCTGGAGTACAGCAAACAGGCTGACGGTCCATCTGGTGGAAAGCGGTTACCGTCGCCTATGGACGTTTCCAACATCAGAGATGTCACCAACGCGCTGCCGACCTCGAAGAAATTTTATGACACCCTTTTTGAAAAACTCCATATCGTAGCGCTGTGGGAAAACCTCGGAGCTCATGCCAAATCCCCACAGTACGCAAGAGAAACGTTCTACAGAACCGTTGCGTACATGAGCGAAGCGGCTCAAGGAAGTGGGGGTGAACTCCCAACCGATGGCGAGCGGTGCGATGGTAGAAAGAGGACGAAGGCACCATTCTAAACAGTTCCTCGGAACACACCCCGTTATACAGTCGGCGGAATACCCAGAGAGAAGCAAAATCTCTCCTAAGGCCAAAGGTTAGTATATAATATTTACTTTCTAGGTGATGTCAGGAGCCTTAAGAACAGACGAGCGTGCATGACAAGAGCTATGAATGTCAAAGAAACTAGTGAGGTGTGTAAGAATAAGCCTAAATTGCGCTCTGTTGTTCGTGCCTACCCCGCAAGAGAAATGGCGTGAAGTTATGTATGTATGTATGTACTTTCTAAAATGTGTATAAACGATACGATAATTCTTAACTTGGCAAAAGTAAGGTATTTTCCGCGAGATACGGTTCGAAGTATATGCAAGCAAAGCTGCGTGGAAAGTTCTAGTATGCTACTAAAATAAATTAAGAACAAATGACGACACGTCATTTAAGGCAAAAAAGGATCAACCCCTGAACAAAAGCTAATTAAAAAAGATAAAACTTTATAAGTCGCGCTATATGTGGAGAGAGAAAGAAAGAGAGAGAGAGAACACTTTATTACACACCAAAATATACAATTATAAAAACAAACCATATTTACGATATTTCCTAGGCAATACAATAGGCGGCCTTATCGCTCAAAGCGATCTCTTCCAAGCACCCTAAATTATAAAGAAATTTGTTAGCTAATCTGGCGATGTAGGTGTTGCAGGATAAAGGCGTATATTACTCGTTGACATTGCGATACACCATGTATTTACGGAGGAGTGTTGCGGATTCTATCCCAAAAATGGTTGAACGTATAAAAAAATTGAAAAATTAAAAAAAATACCAGAATGTTTATACATGCTATTATTATATTTTAATGCACAGGAAACGAGATATCTTCAAAAAGCCGTAATTGCGGCCTTTGAGACGAGATCTTACGAGAATTTGAGACCACTTTTACAATGCCAAAATAAAGGTTTTACAAGTTTATAGATTACTAGAGCTTACCCCGCGACTTCGCCGCATGAAAAACCCTGTGTAGTAGCTCTAAGTTACGTATATACAATTTTAATTAGGTACTTTAACTAAAAACTTTCGTGTTTGTTACTAAGTTCACTACAATACCAAAGAAACTAAGTCCATTTAGTCTACACAACAGCGCAGCGAAACAGAGGCGAGTAGCAGCCAACCTGATTCCAAGTAATACAATGAATTTATTTTATTTTATTTAAGTTTATGGCTTGGCAGCTAGGCCTTTAAGCCAGATCTTAGTTTACAATATGGTTTCTTCATTTTCTTAAGCCCATGTGTAGCACAGCTGAACTGTAGGTAATCAGCTAGTGCCATTCAACGGAGTTCTTGTGACAACTCAAAAGGCCACATTTGTCTATACAGTTCACATTTCTCGCACAAACACATAATTACTACTCAAAAACTATCAATATCCTACAACTATTGTTCATTTTAGAGTAATTTTACACATTTTTAGAAAATAAAACTGCACAGCACAACGTCTCCTTTCAATTCCCGCCAAAAACTCCTAATACAATGAATGAGATGTTGTTTATGACAACGTAGCCATTTGTTAGCGAATTGAAAGACGCGATTGCAGCGCCATCTATTTGTCTAATCCGTTTATTCAATGGAAACGACGTAATTTGTCGGGATAAAATGTATCCTAAGTGTTAACTCGGGTTATAAGCCAGCACTATGTCAAGTTTCAATCATATACGTTCGGTAGTTTCTAAAAAAGATGCGATCGCAGCGCCATTTTTTTTTCTGCTTATCAGTCTATCTCACGGAAGTTACGACCCGGGACATAAGCTTGCTCTGTATGGAGTTTCTTGTGATGCTCAAACAAACAGACAGACAGACAAAAATTCAAAATATTGCATTTTCAGAATTAGCCCCCTTGATTTTTTCCACACTTTTAAACGCTCTGTACAAACTCGAATCATTTCCAGATTTATTATAGTATATATTGACTATCATTTGCATATAAAACTCCTAACGTGACTGGACTATCCTTGAAAAAGCAAATGAAACATAATTAAGATGATTCGAAAACTTGCGAATAGTATACATTCTGCACCTAGCCTAGTAGCGCCACAAGGCCCAAACAATGCAGACCAAAGTCCACTGTATCAATTGTAAGAGAACTCCGCGTTGGTCGGTGACAACATGCCTTGCAATTGATCTGAAGTAAAAACATGGACTTTAGCACCTAGTGGCCGACTCATCCATCTATAATCTATTTTCGGCATCACGAAATTTAGGAGCCACATTTCAAATAGGACGACATGGGATAAATTTCGTAAATAAAGAAAAAAAAGTGTGCGTCTCGGGACGCCCGACAGAAGTGATAAACTAATATATGTTGAACTATTTAATATTGAAATTGATTAACTTGAAAAAAGCTAAGATTATACTTAAATTTTATGTATATTAATATGATAATGTAAAGAAAGGTTATTTATTAATAAAATCTTTTATTGATTATAAAATATATTTTATTCTTAGTTACAATTCTTGAATATGTACATTAGAGTTTTGTGTATGTATATTATGAGTATCATTATTTAATCTAAGTACCGAAATACGGCTAGCGTTGTGGGTTAGAGTGAGAGAGGAGCCTGCCTACTGCTGCCGTATGCGTGACAGAAAGGGAAGCTAGACAGACTGGCGCCGTAACGCGTTACGTAACGAAGCGGTTTACCCTCCCGTAAAAAGTTATCACTTCAAAAACATCTTGATTCTATTCTATATTCAGCATCAGTGTAAGACCTTGTGACTACATTTTTTGGTGACATTATTTTTTTCATCAAAATTGTAATATGTACATTAAAATTTTACATAAGCTCCACAGAAGTAATGTTAGAATTAAACAGATGGTAAGGCAAGTGGATGATTAGTAAGAAACAAGAACCGGCCATTAAATGAAACTCGACTCATAACTAGCTTATATCTCTAGTCAACACTTAGTAGGATACCTTTTATCCTGATAAAAGTACGGTAATTGTAAGGCCCTCTCTGTATATATCATGGAAATATTTTTTTCATTATGTATATATTTACATAAATAAACCTATTGCTACAAGAGAAGCCAAATCCTTACAGCATTTTAAAAATCAGGTTCAGAAACATTAATTCTCTATTGTGTATAAAAATTCCTAATACAATGTTATATATTGTACGTATGTTGGTATATACATACATATATTTATAATGTTTTTGTACATATATGTATTGTGTTGACTGCTGAGAATGACTAAACAGATATACAATGCAAAAGTGGATGGATGCAGAAGTCGTGGAAGGCCACGACACACCTTCCATGATCATATTGATCGTTTACTAGCGGAGGGTGATGTCAGCAGCCTTAAGAACAGACGAGCGTGCATGACAAGAGTTATGAATGTCAAAGAAGCAAGTGAGGTGTGTAAGAATGGGCCTAAATAGCGCTCTGTTGTTCGTGCCTACCCCGCAAGGGAACTGGCGTGAAGTTATGTATGTATGTATGTGTATTGTGTTCACCTATCATTCATCGCTATAAACTGCACCATCGTCAATATTAAAAACCGATCAGTCCCAAGCAAAGGGTTGCCTGGATGAGATCGCTTTTTAGCGATAAGGCCGCCCGTATTACTATCTCTTGTATTTTTTCTATTTCTAGTTATCTATGCTTTGGTGTACAATAAACAGGCTGCTGCCATTAGTAGCTCACAACGCTCAAAATGCTCCGTTAGCCGTTCCACAAGGCAACCGCGGTCGTTGTGGTCGTGGCGAAAACGTCACTAAAGACGTCACCATTTTCGATCACACAACGCTCACAACGACCCATGTCAAGAGGTGGGTCGAATAGCCGTTCCACTTGGGTTTACGATTGTAACGCCGGCAAGTGGAACGGGAAAAATCGCGGTCGTTCTGAGTCTAATGGAACGTGGCCACAGCATTGTTTATCTATAATTTCTGTAAAATTAATTCTAATCTTTGTTATCTACCGTATTCGATTTCGACCAATTCGACTTGCCAGCAGGTGCAGCACTATTAACTCAGGATGGCGGTCGCGTGTCCAATTTATAGTCATAGTATACTCAGCACTTAGTACAACAATAAACCAATTCGCTTGAATGAACGTACGCTCAACGTACTTCGTCACGTTTCAGATAAAACGACAAGGGCATGAAGCGCGTGCCATTGTTGCTGTACTAGTCTTGTATTCATGAACGATGTACCAACTCTCGGGAAACGATTCCCTACATTGTACTTAAAGAAACGTTTCACATTACCAAACTGTTATAGGGGATTTAAATTTACCCTTTTAAAAAAAGAATATTTTTAATTAAACACTAATACACTGATGAAAAGTACTTGAACTTCAGGAAGCAACCGCTCACAATAGAAATTAACGACAGACTGACTCACTTGCATTGAAAACAGGGTATATAATTAGTAAGGCTGCTAAGATATCTCGGCAGTCTTGCAGGTAAGCATTGACCCTAGCAGTACATGGGTATAACAGAACGTTAATCGGTCTATTGATTCACTCGGTTAGCGTTCAACACCCCAGTCAGCGATCTGACAGTCTTGTGTAGTTCATGAACGATGTACTATTGGGAAACGGTTCCCTACATTGTACTTAAAGAAACGTTTCACATTACCGAACGTTAATCGGTCTATTGATTCACTCGGTTAGCGTTCAACACCCCAATCAGCGATCTAACTGTCTTGTGTAGTTCATGAACGATGTACTATTGGGAAACGGTTCCCTACATTGTACTTAAAGAAACGTTTCACATTACCAAACGTTGATAGGTCAGGTTCACTCAGTCAGCGATTCGACAGTCTTGTGCCGTTCATGACCGAGTAACTATCAGGGACCGTGATTCAATTGCTAACAAACAATATCGAAAAGTTCTAATAACCGAATAGTACTATTAAGATGAAATACTTCAGAGACCGAATTCTACAACAACATGATAATGCATCATGTGTCTGTGGTACAGAATAAACATACATAAAGACGGAGTTTTTGGCGGGAACTGAGAGGGGACGTTGTGCTGTGCAGTTTTATTTTCTAAAAATGTGTAAAATTACTCTCAAAATGAACAATAGTTGGAGGATATTGATAGTTTTTGAGTAGTAGTTATTTTTGTGAGAAATGTGAACTGTATAGTCAAATGTGGCCTTTTGAGTTGTCACAAGAACTCCGTTGAATGGCACCAGCTGATAACCTACAGTTCAGCTGTGCTATACATAGGCTTAAGAAAAAGTATGTCGCCATAACAACCTTCGAGTTGTGTTCCGGCATTAGTGACCAGGTTCCAGTTTCCCTTAAGAGAGCAGCAGCGCATTTGTAGTACCTTTGGTGTTGCAAATGTCCATAGGCGATGGTAACCGCTTTCCATCAAGTGGGCCATTTGCCTGTCTGCTGATCTCCTGCAATAAAAAAAAAAAAAAAAAAGAAAATGAAGAAACTATATTGTAAACTAAGATCTGGCTTAATGGCCTAGGTGCCAAGCCATAAACTTAAATACATACATACATACATAACTTCACGCCAGTTCCCTTGCGGGGTAGGCACGAACCTAAATAATAACCTAAATATAAACCTAAATAAATATACATAAAGACTGTTCTTTAAATGTGGAAAAAATATAAAGAGGAAAACCTTCAACATCACAATTTTATATCCGCATGAGACCTTCGAAGCTAGATTGTAAACATGCAATAAAAAGACATCTATCTAAAAGAAATTGAAAAACAGATGACAACTATGGCATAAACATTTTCAGATTTTTTTTTGACATTTTAAATCTTACCTAGAAAAATTCTCGCGGAATTCCCAGGATAATAAGTAACGCAGAAGTCTAAGAATTTGCTGTCGATCGGCGAAAACCGCATCAAATCGGCGTCGTAGTTTTACGTGAACCCCGAACAAACAGACAAGAAATCTAAAAAAAATTGCTTCGTGTTCTCCATCGTTTACATAGTCTATTTCAGTTGGATTTTTTTTTAAATAGCTTCAATGCACAGACACGACATGTTTAGAATTTTATTTATACTAATATTATAAAGCTGAAGAGTTTGTTTGTTTAAACGTGCAAATCTCAGGAACCGCTGGTCCGATTTGAAAAATTCTTTCAGTGTTGAATAGTACATTTATCGAGGAAGGCTATATTATATTTTCCAAAAAATTAGGGATCCTTACTAAAAGTCAAATAATGTAACCCAAGGTGTAAAAAATGACCCGAAAAAATCCTTACACGGCGTGCGTTGCAAAAACTATTGACTATAGAAAAAACAATGTACTACCACTTTGCAGAACATATAGTTTTATACAAAAAATATCGCGTAACCATATGTCCAACTATTGTAGTTATCTCACAATAAGTGTTTTCTTTTATTTTTTTAAATAATTAAAATGCCGTCGCTTCAAAAACTCTTTCTTTTGTACCTTGGTATTAATTCTTATCAAAATAAATTACTCCATATTCAAGACGAATTCAACACCTTTCTAGAACTTTTTGAATTATTCAATTCGGACGTTTCATTCAAAAGATATCGCGATATTTAAAATGTAAGTATTAGTGTTGTAGCCAAATATACTAATATATTGTTTGATTGAACGCGCTAATCTCAGAAACTAATGGTCTGATCTGAAAAATTCTTCAGTGTTGGATAGCCCATTTATCGAGGAAGGCTATAGGCTATATATCATCACGCTAAGACCAATAGGAGCGGAGCACCAATGAAGAATGTTTCAAAATCGGAGGGTTTTGAAAGCAAATTCCACGCGGACGACGTTGCGGGCACAGCTATAATATATATATATGTGTGTGTGAAGGTAACTCTGTACGTTTCTTTTGGGCCACTTTCATTCCTAGTAGTTCTTCCATCGATGGAATGATTGCAGGAAAACAATACGCTTGTTTTATGGGTAATATACAACGAACCACTCTGGGGCCGATCCCAGACACCCAGACCACAGTAAATAACGGAGTTCGTTAACCAACTGATCGTTTAACCCAAAGCCACATACCGATCCTGGTCTAAAGCATGCCACCATAGCAACCTTGACTTGTGTTCCGGCATTAGCGGCCAAGTTCTCCTCCCCTTCGAGGTCGGCAGTATTTCTGGTGATGGTAACGGCTTTCCATCAGGTAAGGTAGGATTTCTTAGTCTTCAAAAATATGCACACACAATTTAGGTTCATGATCAAATTGATCGTGTACTAGCAGAAGGTGATGTCAGGAGCCTTAAGAACAGACGAGCGTGCATGACAAGAGTTATGAACGTCGAAGAAGCAAGTGAGTTGTGTAAGAATAAGCCTAAATGGCGCTCTGTTCGTGCGTACCCCGTAAGGGAACTGGCGTGAAGTTATGTATTTTTTTATTGCAGGAGTTCAGCAGACAAGCAGACGGCCCACTTAGTGGAAAGTGGTTACCATCGCCTATGGACATTTGCAACACCAAAGGTGCTACAAATGCGCTGCCGCTCTCTTAAAGCAGACTGGAGCCTGGTCACTAATGCCGGAACACAATACAAGATTGTTATGGCGGCATACTCTAGACCAGGGGTGGTCGCCATCCAGTCGAGCAAATACTCTACCACCTGGCTGTGGGTTGTTTAGTCGCCTCTTACGACAGGCCGCCGGGCCGCAGGAAATTGTATTCTTTCTCCGTTCCTGCACGGATAGTATGTATGTGAAAAATATGATAACCATATAGAAGACTACGGAATCCCAAACAGTATGTTGTATCAGACAGTACACGCCTTGTGTACTGTCTGAGCTATGTACTGTCTCATCATTTTAACACCTACTTACAGAACCGTTGGCGGGTATATGTGGGCTGTGACTAACACAGTTCATTACCCCCTTAATACTCGCAAAACCTGCCAAAACTACATCTGTATTATAATATTTAATAAACATTTATTTTCTTCGCTTACTTGTAATCTTAACCTTAAAGGTTATATATATACATAACGGTACTATATTTGTGTAAAAGCTTCTATTGTTTTCTATTTGTCATTTGTCTATACATACATACATAACTTCACGCCAGTTCCCTTGCGGGGTAGGCACGAACAACAGAGCGCCATTTAGGCCCATTCTTACACACCTCACTTGCTTCTTTGACATTCATAACTCTTGTCATGCACACTCGTCTGTTCTTAAGGCTCCTGACATCACCCTCCGCTAGTACACGATCAATTTGATCATGGAAGGTGTGTCGTGGCCTTCCACGACTTGTCTATACAGATCTTTTAAATACCAACAAAAAGAATGTGTAAGGTTAGTGCTCTTTTGTGATTATTAATTTCAATTTGTAAACTATATCCTAAATTACGAGACTAATAACAAAGGACCACATAGACTACAGAGGTCATCAACAACAGCGCAATTATTTAAGATGTAGGGCTAGTAACAAATTTTCCTTTAAATTTAACAAAGCGAAATAATTTAGTACATATTATATACATACAAGAGTTATGAATATCAAGGAAGCGCGGATTTTATCCGTGCAGGAACGGAGAAAGAATACAATTTCCTGCGGCCGGGCGGCCTGTCGTAAGAGGCGACTTAACAACCCACAGCCAGGTGGTAGGGCATTTGCCCGACTGGATGGCTACCACCCCTGGTCTAAAGTATGTCGCCATAACAACCTTGAGTTGTGTTCCGGCATTAGTGATCAGGTTCCAGTCTCCCTTAAGAGAGCAGCAGCGCATTTGTAGCACCTTTGATGTTGCAAATGTCCATAGGCGATGGTAACCGCTATCCATCAAGTGGGCCGTCTGCCTGTCTGCTGAACTCCTGCAATATAAAAAAAAAAGCAAGTGAGGTGTGTAAGAATAAGCCTGAATGGCGCTCTGTTGTTCGTGCCTACCCCGCAAGGGAACTGGCATGAAGTTATGTATGTATGTATGTATGTATATACATACATACAAGAAGCGGAAAGTGTTTGTCAGGATCGTTGCAGATGCGAGATCCATCGTCTCTGCCCATCCCAATGGCAAACGGGCGTGACAATATGTATGTGCATACATACGTATTAATAGACACAATGTTAAACCATACATAATAAATAAATATCTCGAAAGTGACAGAATAATACATACTTAAAAATGTATTCATACATATATACATAACTTCACGCCAGTTCCCTTGCGGGGTAGGCACGAACAGAGCGCCATTCAGGCTTATTCTTACACACCTCACTTGCTTCTTTGACATTCATAGCTCTTGTCATGCACGCTCGTCTGTTCTTAAGGCTCCTGACATCACCTTCTGCTAGTATACGATCAATTTGATCACGGAAGGCGTGTCGTGGCCTTCCACGACTTCTGCATCCATCCACTTTTGCATTGTATATCCGTTTAGTCATTCTTTCATCATGCATTCTTTCCACATGCCCGAACCACCGGAGCATTCCTTTCCTTTCCTTCACCCCGACACTGTATTTATCACCACAAAAAAGCATTGCTGTTAATTAAACGAGATACATGAACGCATAATGCACATTGTAAAACATGTTTACCCCATTTATCGGTATCCGGCAAGAGACGGCGGGTGTACTCCCGCAGGGTTATCGCGTCGGACCGTTAACGCACCTAGACTACCGATAACCTCGGTTTATCTGATATCCAAAGGTCAGCATGTTTCATGGTGTCTGTTTATTATGTAATGTGTGGAGCCTTTCAACGCTTGTTTAAACAATTTTAACTTGTTTATATATATTGTGTGTACGATAACAATATTACATAGTGCCGTAGTCGATTTATTGTTCTCATTATGCTTTTACAATTACTGTTCTTTTGTTATACGATTGTCAAATTTCAGTTTTGGCATTAATTTTGTAACCAAAATCAAATTGTACAAATACTTTATTAATTCATATACAGTGGTATATGATAACCTAACAATTTTGTAGATAAATTTTTTTAGAGAGAGGATGGCAGCTGGAGGGTCCGTACCAAACGAAATAAAAGCTCACCGCCTCCGCTGGCTCGGTCACGTAGAACGGAAGGGAGAGCAGAACGGATGGTAGAGGATGGCAGCGTGAGGAAAGCATATTTGGGACGGCGGATTGCTGGAAAAAGAGAGTGGAGGCTGACCTGTCTGAGCTACGAGCCAATAAATGGCAAGAAACTGCACAGGACAAAGAAAAATGACATGCTCTCGTTTCGGAGGCCAAGACCCACTTTGGGTCGCTGAGCCAACGGAGTAGGTAAGCAATTTTGTATTCTTAAATTTACTAAGGCCTATCTTGCCAAAAGGTCTATCTGCAATTGTTTTTATTTTTCATTTTCAATTGTAAATTAAGTTACTTATATATAAGTACTAGCGGCCCCGGCAGACGTTGTCCTGCCTTAGAAAATAAAATTCTAGAACCCGATCCCAGAGCCACCTACCGGTTCTAATTGCGAATCTAAACCATCCCGGTACCCACTCAAACACACAAAAACAAAATCGCTCCAGGTGATTAGGAGGATTCCAGAACCCGATCTCAGCGCCACCTACCGGTTCTAATTGTGAATCTAAAAGAATAATATTTTTTTTTATATTCTAGGTCATGACAAAATAAGATTAAAAATCTTGCCAAAAGATTTTAAAGTTTATAATTAACAAATAAAAAATAGGGGTTGATCGTAGAGGGGTGAAAATTTAGGGTTGTATGTATTTTTGTATGTTGTATCATAAAAAAATAGAAATTAAAAATTTTGTCTAAAAAATAAAAATAAAAATTTAGGGGTGGACTACCCCTGACATTTAGGGGGATGAAAAATAGATGTTGGCCGATTCTCATAGATACCGGATAAGCACAAAAAATTTCATCAAAATCGGTCAAGCCGTTTCGGAGGAGTATGGCAACGAAAACTGTGACACGAGAATTTTATATATTAGATTTATTGTTATAAAATATACATTGTAATAATCAATCCCGCACACATCCCTCCCTGTATTTTAAATGATATTTATCTATGACATTTTCGACTTATTTTGTCTGGAAGATAGCTTTCTTTGTAAGGTCGTTCTTCTCGTATCATCACACATAGTTGTTTCTTTATATTTTATTGTATTCTGGTGTATAATAAAGTTCTATTCTTTTTAATTTGTATCAAACTTTGCACAACAACAACAAATTTTGAATGCATGATGAAAGAATGACTAAACAGATATACAATGCAAAAATGGATGGATGCAGAAGTCGTGGAAGGCCACGACACACCTTCCATGATCAAATTGATCGTGTACTAGCGGAGGGTGATGTCAGGAGCCTTAAGAACAGACGAGTGTGCATGACAAGAGTTATGAATGTCAAAGAAGCAAGTGAGGTGTGTAAGAATGGGCCTAAATGGCGCTCTGTTGTTCGTGCCTACCCCGCAAGGGAACTGGCGTGAAATTATGTATGTATGTATGTTTGTAAATTTTGCAACAAAATCCAAAACTTTTAATTCAAATTTACAAACTCAAAGTATCATTGGATATGGGTCCCAATGGGAATACGTTGTATGACTTTATTGCCTTTTGTCAAACTAAACTATGATTGTAGAAAACAAAGCCAGTCGCGTGTTCCACGCAGCGTGGCGAGGTAGGGCCATGTGACGCCGCGAGAAATGTATAAATAGCTTAACTTGACCCCATTCCAAACACATTTTTTCTACGCAGGTAATCACCATTTTAGGTACACGTGTATTATTCGTTCACTAAAACCATGCTGGTATATGCTGCTGCTCCATCTGGAATGTTATTCAAATTCAAAAGTTTTTATTCAAAATAAGTTCCACTGGAGAACACTTTTTGAAGGTCATACATGTAAGTTAAAATTTAATATTTACTTCCTATTCTATGTACACCGCTTCGCAACGTGTTGATACTGTAAAGGAGAAGAAGCGGCAAGAAACTCCCCAGCAACGCGTCTAGCTAAATATTGTTTTTCTTTATATTTCATATTCTATTTATATCTCAAATTCTTTTTTTTATAAGTTTTGTACAGAAGTATGTTACAGAATTACTTTTTGAAGAATTAATGGAGTTGTAGCAAACAATGCACACTCAATAAGACCAAGACAATAAAAGGAAAGAAAAATAATGTTATAGTTATAATAATGACATGACGTGCTAAAATGTTATGCTGCAATATGTCTCCACAAATTCCTTATTAGTGTTAGTAAACGTTACACGCATATGTAGGCGATGGGTTTACTGCGTTATTTGTAATGCGATATGGTATTAATTATTAATGACGTTAAATATTGACAGATAACGTATGTATAGTATATATACACTAATGTAGCTAAGCATTAACAGCGTTATTTTTAACACTATAAACAAGACGTATTTCGCTAGTCATTAGCAGTAACATTATCCCAGATGAAGCATGGACATAAAAGTACAAAACATCGCTTTTCAATTTTCGGTTACATGTTTTCGGTCCGCTATCGGCAGTATTTTGGTTTATCTATAGCATAATAAAAACCTATGAAAGGGTCGAGTTTGTACAAGGAATTAAAAAAAAAAAACAGAAAATCCACGGGAGGCTAATTTTGAAAAAACGAATTTTAGAATTTGTCATTCTCTCTTAGAGCAGCGGTTCTCAACAACCGTGTCGCGACACACTGGTGTGTCGGAAGCAGCTATCAAGTGTGTCGCGAGATTTACAAATACGATATTTTCCTCTAGCGACCTGAAGGAATTACGTTTATTTGAGATGACTTAAAAACTAACCGAAAATATACAACTGCTGCCATTTTGCAATGAAAAACATTAAATCTAGATACGGTTCTCGACTACGTGATGTGAATAGCGAGACGAGTGTGCCTGTTAAGAATTCGTCCTCGCCCAGGTAAACTTTGCAAAAGTCACCAAGATCAAATCGCACACTGATTTTAAGTTCCTATTTTCTACCTTATGTGTTTGTATCTCGCAATGCTTGAAGAGGAAAGTCTTCGAGCAGTGCGTCCTCCTCGTCCTGACCTACGGGGCCGAGACATGGACATTGACGGCAGGATCGGTTCACAAGTTCCAAGTCGCTCAACGGGCTATGAAGCGAGCTATATTGGGTGTTTCTCTTATGGATAAAATTAGAAATGAAGATATCCGTAAGAGAACCAAGGTTACCGACATAGCTTGCAAAATTAGCAAGTTGAAGTGGCAGTGGGCCGGTCATGTCTGCCGCAGGACTGATGGCCGACGGAGCAGACGACCTGTGCAAGGCCGCCGGTAGGCGCTGGATGAGGAAGTCCGAGGACAAGGATGAGTTGCACCGACTTGGGGATGCCTACGTCCAGCAGTGGACTGCGAATGGCTGACGATGACGCGTTCGTATGTTATGTTCTTACGCAATAAAAAATACGTCCAATAAATTAATGATATTTAATTTAATAAATGTATCTATATAACCTATACCTCTTTCACTTCAATTATCAAATTTATTTGCGTAAGTATGTAAGGGTGTCACGAATTTGTAAAGCGTATGTTAGTGTGTCGCTGAGTAAAAAGGTTGAGAGCCGCCGTCTTAGTGTATCACATGAAAACTGCTGAACTGATTTAAACGAAACTCGACACACAGCTAGCTCATGTCTCGAATTAACATTTAGGAAACTTTTTATCCAGATAAATGACATCGTTTAGTTAGGATAGACGAAAATAACCAAAAAGACGGCGCTTTTTGTTGCCGTCATTGCAGTTCACCAACAAACATAGATATGGCAACACAACTTTTTACTGACACAACTACTTCGTAGATTCGTAATGAATTTTTTGTTATCAATCAGATCCATCCTTGCACGAACGGAGAAAGAATACAATTTCCTGCGGCCGGGCGGCCTGTCGTAAGAGGCGACAAAACAACCCACAGCCAGATGGTAGGGTGTTTGCCCGACTGGATGGCTACCACCCCTGGTCTAGAGTATGCCGCCATAACAACCTTAAGGTGTGTTCCGGCATTAGTGACCAGGTTCCAGTCTCCCTTAAGAGAGCTGCAGCGCATTTGTAGCAACCATGATGTTGCAAATGTCCATAGGCGATGGTAACCGCTTTCCATCAAGTGGGCCGTCTGCCTGTCTGCTGAACTCATGCAATAAAAAAAAGATCATACGACGATTATGACATCAGCAACAAACTTTTTTCAACGTGAAGTACTAGGCGATAAGAAACAGTGAGGCGATGTCAGGGTGAACGGTCGTTGCAATTACTACATACACAGAAACATCCATTGCAACACCCCAACAGTGTTCCATTGTGAAATGCTAGGCAGGGTTCATTAAACTGTCGTAAACCGCCACCGTATTTATACTTTCCTGGTACTTTGTTCATTAATCACTTCCCAGTTGTATACGAAGTTGTAACAACCTTAACTCTCTATATAACGTTAAGACCCGATTTACACTACTCTGATTCTGGAACCCTTTCTCTAACTATCGCATATAGCAATAACCTGAAGGGAACTTCTTGCAGAGGTATTCGCTACATGGGGTTATTTATGAAAGGTGTTATAAAATTTCTTACAGGCCCGCAACGCGTTGGCAACACTACTGTTGTTGCAAACGGGCAGAAGCGTCGATAGCTTTCGATCATATGAGACGTCTGCATGTCTCAGGTAACTCAAAAAAATAATAATCAGGAGAGAAATCATAAGAGTGTCGGAATCTTTACCTTGGCCACAAGGACACTGTATCGGATCCCTAAATCAGTATAGTGTAACAAGGCCTATGTAATATCAGCACACAGACATCTCACTGCTGGACTCGGGTCTCCCACGATAGGGGAACGGACAGTATTCCCGCCACGCTTATCAATGACGGCTAGGCAGGTTTGACACATCGGTTATCGCGATGTGCAGGTTGCATCACGATGTTACAATACGCACATTAGGTCAGAAAACTGCCAAGTGGAGCACGCGTTCCGGCCAGAATTCGAACCCGCGCCCTTTTGAGTTTGGTACGCGCGCGCTAGCCATTACGCTACCACGACTTAACAACAAGGCCTAATACGTATTGAAGTTATTCTTAGTCGACTGGTAAAAATAACAATATGAAAGTAATTCGACTCTTTTTAAAGAGTTACGTCCATACACAGAAAAATATCAATTACTTAATTACCGTGCAGGAACGGAGAAAGAATAGAATTTTCCTGCGGCCGGGCGGCCTGTCGTAAGAGGCGACAAAATAACCCACAGCCAGGTGGTAGGGCATTTGCCCGATTGGATGGCTACAACCCCTAGTCTAAAGTATGTCGCCATAACAACTATGAGTTGTGTTCCGGCATTAGTGATCAGGTTCGTCTCCCTTAAGAAAGCAGCAGCGCATTTGTAGCACCTTTGGTGTTGCAAATGTCTATAGGCGATGGTAACCGCTTAACATCAAGTGGGCCGTCTGCCTGTCTGCTGAGCTCCTGCAATAATTTTAAAAAAAAATCTTGATGATATCACAAAAACAACAATGTTCTTATTATTATCAATTGATCAAGAATAACATCACAATGTTATTTTAAGTGCCACAGAGTAATAAAGAATTTATCTGACTTTGTGTATAGAGGTTAAGACGCTAAGAAAACAATAAAAAAAAAAGATATATGTTTATTTGGGACAAACACAAAAACAAGTACAACAAAGATAAGCGTATTGATTAGACATACGTTATTCTAAATAAGCTCTTATTATTTTGAATGATGGTTTCCAATACACAAAAAAAAACTATTGTGATAAAAGTAAAACTCTCGAGTTTAAAAGAAATATTAATACGTGAAGCAAAATCTTTGTAGCCCTTTTTACTAAAATCCGTCCGCGCACGGAGGAGTATGAAATTTCGCACACTTATAGTTTATACAGAGAAGAAATATACAATAAATCAATAGAAAAAAAAAACACTAGACACACTATTGTGTATTTGACACAAACACGCATACATACACAACATCTTATGTTTATTCTTAAAGTCTAATCAACAGTGTAGCCTTGGCAAAATCTGTGATTATAGAAGTATAGTCTTTGATAACAGAACCTTAATAATGTTGTAACTTATACCTAATTTAAATTAATTATGTTCGAATTTCGACTACTGGACGACCACTAGTAAATCTATACTAATATTATAAAGCTGAAGAGTTTGTTTGTTTAAACGCGCTAATCTCAGGAACCGCTGGTCCGATTTGAAAAATTCTTTCAGTGTTGAATAGTACATTTATCGAGGAAGGCTATAGGCTATATTATATTTTCTAAAAAATTAGGGATCCTTACTAAAAGTCCAATAATGTAACCCAAGGTGTAAAAAAATGACCCGAAAAAATCCTTACACGGCGTGCGCTGCGAAAACTATTGATTATAGAACCAAACAATGTACTACCACTTTGCAGAATATATAATTGTCTATAAAAAATATCGCGTAACCATATGTCTAACTATTGTAGTTATCTCACAATAAGTGTTTTCTTTTATTTTTTAAATAATTAAAATGCCGTCGCTTCAAAAACTCTTTATTTTGTATCTTGGTATTAATCCTTATCAAAATAAATTACTCCACATTCAAGACGAATTCAATACCTTTCTAGAACTTTTTGAATTATTCAATTCGGACGTTTCATTCAAGCGATATTTAAAATGTAAGTATTAGTGTTATAGCCAAATATACTAATATTGTTTGATTGAACGCGCTAATCTCAGGAACTACTGGTCTGATTTGAAAAATTCTTTCAGTGTTGGATAGCCCATTTGTCGAGGAAGGCTATAGGCTATATATCATCACGCTAAGACCAATAGGAGCGGAGCACCAATGAAGAATGTTTCAAAATCGGAGGGTTTTGAAAGCAAATTCCACGCGGACGACGTCGCGGGCACAGCTAGTTGTAAATACAGATAAATAAATAAGTACTATAAAAGAAATAAAATTCATGATAATGTTCAATCAACATCAGCCTAAATAGGTCCCCTTAAATACATATTTAATCATTGCTGTTATACAAGTACGATTCAAGAGTCGAAAACAAATAAATTGTAAATACAGAAACGAATTAAAAGTACAATACAAGACATTATTCAAATTCATTCAATAAATTCATGACAATGTTCAATAAACATTATCATGTGTGGAGAAAAGTCGGCAATGTTTATGCAGCTGTGTCGTATCGAGACAAAATCAATATTGATGAATAAACGACAAACACTTTTATGAAAAAGCTTTGTTTCTGTTGTCTCAATTTTAATAGCAGAGAGAGCGCAGACTCTTTTTCTTTTATTCATGATCCTTGGAAAGTTGGACCGTCATCGTTTAACAGGCAAAACAGTTCCTATAATAAAAACTAAAAAGTATAAAATAACTTATTTCTAAACCTATTATTATTTTTATTGCAGGAGTTCAGCAGACAGGCAGACGGCCCACTGGATGGAAAGCGGTTACCATCGCCTATGGACATTTGCAACACCAAAGGTGCTACAAATGCGCTGCTGCTCTCATAAGTGAGTCTGGAACCTGGTCAATAATGCCGGAACACAACTCAAAGTTGTTATGGCGGCATGCTCTAGACCAGGGGTGATAGCCACCCAGTCGGGCAAATGCCCTACCACCTGGTTGTGGGTTGTTTAGTCGCCTCTTACGACAGGCCGCCTGGCCGCAGGAAATTGTATTCTTTCTCCGTTCCTGCACGGATAAAAATATATATTATCTAAAACATCTTAAAATCGGTGCTTAGTCATTTAAAAAAAAATATAGCAATTTTTATGTTTTATGTTCGGTGCAAAACCGACTTCAAGATGTTTTAGATAATAAATATATATTAATAATAATAGCTTTAGAAATAAGTTATTTTATACTTTTTAGTTTTTGAAGTCGGTTTTTTTAAACGAAGTTTTTTTTATTTTATTCGTTACTTTTTAGTGTCTAGCTATGTATGGGTAGACCTACGAAAGGTGCCGCGCTCCTTAAAAAATATAGGTCCCAAGAAACGGGAACAAAAAAATGTTCGTAAAATGAAAACTACTCGGCCAAACTATGTCAAATTTTTAGGGGCCCAAATGGCAGATCATAAATCTCGGAGTAATCGGTGAACATACATTAAAAAAAAACAAGATCCCGACGAATTGAGAACCTCATTTTTTTGAAGTCGGTTAATAAAACAATACGCTTCGTAAAAAATATACAGTAGGTGTAAGACATAGTATAGCATCAGCGCGTTCCATTAGTAAGCTCACACCGCCCAAAATGCTTCGATAGCCGTTCCACAAAGCGACCGCGGTCGTTGTGATCGTGGCGAAAACGTCACTAATGACGTTATCATACTCGATCACACAACTCGTTCCACTTGGGTTTACGATTGTAACGCCGGCAAGCAAATGGAAAAATCGTGGTCGTTGCGAGTCCGTAATGGAACGTAGCCTTCATAGATCCACTTCATTTTGATACTTGTCATCTTCGTAATATGAATCTGCGAAAGCAGCCGCTTTAGGCTCTCTGACTAAGCGATCCATTACGTCATCGAAAAGACGATAATAATAACAAAAAAAGTTACAAGTGTATTATGTTAATCACGTCTTATGAATTTGCATTCGCATAATCTATAGTGCCACAATTTGAATGTGGAAAAAATAATCAGCACATTTAACATGTTAATACTTATGGGTTCGCGTGACGAATGTTTTATACTAGTGTATTTTTAGATGATCCAAGAAATACGCCGCCTTACTACGTCTTAATATACACACTGTTCGATAGGGAGAGAAGTCCTGCAGCGCGTGCTAATGCGTCTTCTCGAGGTCGCCGGCCTTCAGCTGGCACCCGGAGAGGCAGGTACGCGCATTACTTCCCTCCCTGAGTTAGGTTCCGTTTACCGCGGGGGGCCTTTAGCTTGCTAGGAGAGCAAAGGACCTTCTACCCCCGCACAACGAAGTGGGGTGTGTTCTCCCAGGGCACACTCCAGGCACTTTATTGCGCTGGATCGACTGGGTGTAACTATGTTCTAAAACTCAGCCTTTCCAGCACAAACAAAAGCGCAGGGTCGACAGGGAGGAGGGGGTTTTTATTGGGTATTGGGGTTGCTCGCTCGTGCAGCAACGCTCGGAGTCTTCCACACTATTCTGTGACATCGATCGCGGACGGAGCATTGCCAAGAGCATACTATTGCTGCAGTGTTATCGCCCCCGACCGACGCGTGTCGTTCCCCTAGCAACGGCCCAGTTTGTGCGTAAATCGGTTAAGCATTTTCCCTCGCTTCGGGGGCGGGAGCGGGGATAAAGCAGATGGAAAGGACTTACAGGATAAGGTCGCCGCACCAGACACGCTACGAGCGATGCGGTCTTCGCAGCGGCAGGCACCTTTCCCTCGTGATCCTTCCGTCTCGTCTTGCGGTTCCTTCGATAGTGGACCAGATGAAACGGTGCGTGGGCACCTTCAGCGCGCGGGTTGATAAAAGCGGGTGTAATATACGGCACGACACACAAAACGCAGCGAGGTTTGTGCGGAAGCAGCGGTGCATGCAACGGTCGGACGTAGACTATATCACATTACATAGTGACAGATGCGGCGAAAGAAAAAAGGTAACAAAGAGGCGGTGACCAAATAGGTCGCCGTTCACACACAAATCTATAAAAAAAAATGTCCGTAATAAAACTACGTTTTAACAGTTTTAAGCGCGGTAATTCGGTCACTTTTCAGTAGCCATCATCACGGAAGACAAAGATGTAACGTGTCAATGAGTACTGTTAAAGTTTTATTTAGCCTACCGTCAACTTGTTGATTTTAATTATTTAGTTTTAATTTTGTTTATGGTTATTATTTACTCTATGGGTGCCTAATCTAATTTACAGAGAAGAAGAAAAGGCGCAAGAATCTCTTCAGCAAACATGTCTAGCTCTAATAATCTCTATATATCTTTAAATATAAACGCGGAAGTTTGTAAGAATGTGTTAGTTATTTAGTAGCATAGTTGTTCTTGTCATATTTCATTTTAAAGTTAATAATTAATTTTGTTAAGTACCCTCTTATTTCTAAACGATACAATCGGCCATTTCCTTAATTGAATAATAACGTTATGTTTTTATTTGTTGTGATTGGCGCCTGTTTTGTATAAATTAGTTGTCTATAATTTACAATAATTTTGATACAATATTTATCCTTTATAATGTAGTGATTGTGTACAGATTATAATTCAAAACCTCTCAATTGTTTATAGACGGTATTCACTACATTTTGTTTTCATGTTGGCAGACGCCATAGATTTATACGGTGTTCGGTTTATTTTATTACATGTAATTCTTTAAGAATAATGTTTTATATAATATCTTGTATAAAACATTATCTGGATTTTCCAAACAGTAATGTATTAAATTCTTTTCATTCATAACCCTTTAATTGAAATAGTTTATCAATGACTTCAACCCGCTATCGGTTCTGCCAATATGCTAAGTTTCTTAAAGTGTTAAATTGTTAGAGGGATGGCGAGGTGTTATAAAAATATTCGACGACTGTTAAAATTAGTATAATAAATGTGTTTAAAACCGTAAAGTTCTCTGATTATAACTATGTGACCACTTGCTATTGTTTTATTACCATAAACCCTTCCGAGTTGTTGCAAGTATTACAAATGTACGTCTGTTACTCTCTCGCGCAAAAACTACTGAATGTATTTTGATGAAAGTTACAATAATATAACTTAAACATCAGAATAACACATCTATATTAATATTATAGAGTTAAAGTTTGTGACGTTGTAGGGGGTAATCTCTGGATCTACTAAACCGATATTAAAAATTATTTTACTGTTGGAAAGCTACGTTAACAGGGAGTGTCATAGGCTATATAACATGACGCTATATACCACGGGAGCGGGACAGACCGCGGGTGAAACCGCGCCAGGCCGCTAGTAAGCTATAATATATATAGATATAGTGTGAATTATATGATAAATAATATATGATATAGTGTCTATATAATATATATAGATATAGTGTGAATTATATGTAATTGTGGAAAGAATGCATGATGAAAGAATGACTAAACAGATATACAATGCAAAAGTGGATGGATGCAGAAGTCGTGGAAGGCCACGACACACCTTCCATGATCAAATTGATCGCGTACTAGCAGAAGGTGATGTCAGGAGCCTTAAGAACAGACGAGCTTGCATGACAAGAGTTATGAATGTCAAAGAGGCAAGTGAGGTGTGTAAGAATAAGCCTAAATGGCACTCTGTTGTTCGTGCCTACCCCGTAAGGGAACTGGCGTGAAGTTATGTATGTATGTATGTATGTATGTGAATTATCCAAAATATATCGATTTTCCATCACCACGCGGGTGAAACCGCGTGCGCAGCTAGTTTTATATAATACTAAAATGGGTGGGAGGAAAAAGAAAAATAATCAAATGTCCGTCTCTGATTTCATAATAAATACAGGAATTTAAGTGAAAATACTAATTATACGATGCTAATGCTGACATTAGAACCAATTTGGTTAAAAGACACCGTTTTTACGTTACTACTTGGTTTTAAACATAAACAGATATGGTACCTACATAAACTTCGTTCAATAACATACATAACTTCACGCCAGTTCCCTTGCGGGGTAGGCACGAACAACAGAGCGCCATTTAGGCTTATTCTTACACACCTCACTTGCTTCATTGACATTCATAACTCTTGTCACGCACGCTCGTCTGTTCTTAAGGCTCCTGACATCAATATCTTTTCTTGACAACAATTTCTTTCCTTTTATTGTCTTGGTCTTATTGAGTATGCATTGCTTGCTACTACTCCATTAATTCTTCAAATAGTGATTCTGTAACATACTTCTGTACAAAACTTATAAAAAAAAAAAGAATTTGAGATATAAATAGAATAAGAAATATAAATAAAAACAATATTTAGCTAGACGTGTTGCTGGGGAGTTTCTTGCCGCTTCTTCTCCTTTACAGCATCAACACGTTGCGAAGCGGTGTACATAGAATAGGAAGTAAAAATTAAATTTTAACTTACATGTATGATCTTCAAAAATTGTTCTCCAGTGGAACTTATTTTGAATAAAAACTTTTGAATTTGAATTTGAATAATATAGATACTTGTATTATCCTGCGAACAGCGCTGTGGTCTGCATTATCTTTCTTTTTAAAGTAATAAATGGTAACATTGACTGTCCACCCTTATTAGAATTATTTAACACGCGTGTGCCCCCTCTAGACTTCCTCGTTTTTTTTATTGCACGAGATGAGCAGACAGGCAGACGGCCCACTTAATGGAAAGCGGTTACCATCGCCTATGGACATTTGCAACACGAAAGCTGCTACAAATGCGCTGCTGCTCTCTTAAGGGAGACTAGAATCTGGTCACTAATGCCGGAACACAACTCAAGGTTGTTATGGCGAGATACTTTAGACCAGGGGTGGTAGCCATCCAGTCGGGCAAATGCCCGAGGTGGGACCTGGCTGTGGGTTGTTTTGTCGCCTCTTACGACAGGCCGCCCGGCCGCAGGAAATTGTATTCTTTCTCCGTTCCTGCACGGATAAAACAATTAACATTAAAAAAATTAAAACAATAGAATTAACAAATTTCTACTCTTTCATAGCAGCATCTACCATTTTTTTTTTTTTATTAGCCAGGGGAAATCCGCTTGAGGACCATAAGCCGCGACAAGGGCAGAACCTTGGGGGGATAATTCGCGACCTGTGTGTAGGATTCGCCAGATCGAGGGTGGCACCAGCATGCCCAGTCAGAACTGGTGCCATGCTGTTCCCACCCCCGGTTAGGGATACCTACTAAAACCCCTGGGTGTTCCGTCCTTCGCCTTATGCCAGGGCTACGGGTATATGATCTAGCCTCTCCGCAGCCCTGGCAAGCAGCATCTACCAAAACCAACCTGGGTTTTCACGCCACTTGCAACCGTTTGATGAGGCAGTATAATAATAGTGTTACAAAATATAACGATATAGATATTTTCGGGTAAAATCAACAATTTCCGCAAACTATTCTAAAGTCGTGGTAGCGTAATGGCTAGCGCACGCGTCCCAGACTCAGAGGGCGCGGGTTCGATCCTGGCCGGAACGCATGCACCTCTTAGTCAGTTTTCTGATCTAATGTGCATATTGTTAGAATTACCATGTGCTAACGACGGTGAAGGAAAACATCGTGATGCAACCTGCACATCGAGATAACCGATGTGTCAAACCTGCCAAGCCGCCTTGGACAAGCGTGGCGGGTATACTGTCTGTTCCCCCTATAATGGGAGGCCCGAGCTCAGCAGTGGGACATTAATGGGCTGATATTATTATATATATTATATATTCTAAATTCATTTCTATCAGATCAACAGTAAATTATTTACACTCGTATGTATACACACACACACCCTCCTCCACACACATTCACACACGTCCACACGCACGCACGCACGCACACTCACACATACGCTAACATTAGATCCGTACTAATGATTAATTGGACCTACTTATGCGAAACAGAACCAATCCACAAACATGCCAAAATTGGGTGAAGGATGCAGAAGACTTTCAAAATGCACCTTCTATCGATTCAATAAAAATCATAATGAGAAAATATAATATACAATATTCTAAATGTTTTTTCCAAAATATAGACATATTTTTTTGTACGCAAAATTTTAATAAAAACGGCCTTTTCTCAAAACTGTCAGTATGTGGGTTAGTTCCATTTTGCATAAGTAGACAGAGAGAGAGAGAGAGAGATAACTCTTTATTGCACACCAAAACATACAATTACAAAAACAGACCATATTTACAATATTTTCTAGGCGATACAATAGGCGGCCTTATCGCTCAAAGCGATCTCTTCCAGGCAACCTAAATCAAAAACAAATTTGAATCAGGCGATGTAAGTGGCGCAGGAGAAAGGCAAGGGACACATAAATACTCAAACTAATTTAACAAATAAATACACAAATACATAGTCATAAATATAATATACAAATATATACATATACAATAATATATTACAAAATACATACGTAGGTCCAATTGTAAAAAAAATATGTTTTTCCAGCATAATGTGACAACCTATAATTAAGTCTGCACTTAGACTAATAACTCAATATAATACTATAAACAGATGTATATACTAGTGTAAGACTTGGTTGTTCTCAATAAATTACAAAAAAAAAAATTGAATTGTAACTGGGTATAAAATTTTAATAATGTAGCTGTTGGTTCTTCCAATAAAAAAAAACGATAAACTCAGGACAAGGCAATATTTTACTAATGATAAGGTAACAATGCATAATAATACGAATCCGGCAATTACGACGTATATATGCGGAGAAGGTTCCAGCGGTTCCGGTCTCAATTTCCGGGCGGGTAGTTCCCCGCTGCGTTGAAAGCGGTACAAAAAGGCTTACGTCGAGACGCCAACCTCTTTAGCGCCTCAATAGGACAAAAAGCAAGAAAACCATCACCAGCAAACAATTCAAAACACTTGAAATAATTTCATCTTCAAAAGCGTTCAAAATGTAAAATTTAAGACCAAATAAAATATTTTAATTCGCACATAAATAACTGTAATTTGTTTGTAATGTAAAAAATAACAGCATTTTACTAAATGCATATGAAAGTATATACTCTACTCATATAAAAAAATCATTTCTTTAAATGTTCGTCTGTGTGTCTGTTTGTTCCGGCTAATCTCTGAAACGGCTGGACCGATTCTGACGGGACTTTCGCTGGCAGATAGCTGATGTTATAAGGAGTGACTAAAGCTACTTTTATAATTAGGGTTCCGCGAAAGAAATTCCGCGCGGACGAACCTGAGGGCACAGGTAATCTATTTATAAAAAAGGTATTTATGCAAATACTATAAAAAGGCAGAATTTGAAGATATAGTCCAGACACGCAGTAAACACACGTGTCCATATTAGACTTTGCACCCTAATCTAGTGGGTTTGATAGTCGAACTTACCTATCAACAAACACACGGAAACTATTAAAAAAAATATTACTTAATTGTCTATCACAGCCACTTAACCCTAATTAATATATTCAACTAAGGAAAATACACGAAAATAAGTGTAAAGACACGTCAGACAGGCACGAGGCCCGATCGCAAACTGAGCCAAGTGAACTGAACTGAACTGAATCAACGAGCGAGATAATGAAATGAATGACGTGGTGACTCGATGGACATTGGCATCTCGGTGAAGGGCCTTTGGAGTTATGGACCACGTGGTGATCGGAAGATTGTAATTCATGTCGCAGCTGCTTCTGCGATGTATGTTCTTCAATCAATGCACATATTATTTGCCAAAGCAATAAAACGGTTAGGTCAGAATCATAAGAGCGTAATATCGACGGCTTCTGTAGTTTAGCGGGCTAAGCCTCTGCCGGTTGACCTCACTACAACGCAGCAGATTCGATTCCTGGCATAGTAAATTTCGTAAACGAAATGTCCGTCATTTACTATATTTATTTTATCCGTGCAGGAACGGAGAAAGAATACAATTTCCTGCGGCCGGGCGGTCTGTCGTAAGAGGCGACTAAACAACCCACAGCCAGGTGGTAGGGCATTTGCCTGAATGGATTGCTACCACCACATAACAACCTTGAGTTGTGTTCCGGCATTAGTGACCAGGTTCCAGTGACCATTAAGAGAGCAGCAGCGCATTTGTAGCACCTTCGGTGTTGCAAATGTCCATAGGCGATGGTAACCGCTTTCGATTAAGTGGGCAGTCTGGCTGTCTGCTGAACTCCTACAATAAAAAAATAAATATGGCCTGGGTGTCTGGGATCGGGCCCGGAGTGGTTAGTTATATATTACCCATAATATAAGCGTAACTTGCTTAATTTAGGGATATAAAATGTGTGTTTGTCTGCCGATTCTTATTATTATAAAGTTGGTTTCCGCTTAAGCTAACAAACTATAGATAGCTAGAAAACTCTTTATTGTATACAAATAGAAATTATAAAAAATATATATATTTATACGTGAAGCAAAAACTTTGTACCCCTTTTTTACGAAAATTTCGGGGACGGAGGTGTATGAAATTTCGCACACTTATAGTTTATATAGAGAAGAAGCGACTAATATTTTTTTTAAATTATGCATAAAAAATACATTAAATCAATAGAAAAATATTACACACACTAGCATGTATTTGACACACACACGCATATATACTCTTTTGTCTATTGTTGCCTTGGCGAAATCTGTGATTATAGAAGTATAGTCTTTGACATTAATTATTATTGTCGAATTTCGACCACGGGCGACCACTAGTATATATAATTGTGCAGAAAGGGTGCTCTTATTGTTAAGTTAGAAAGCGATGTCTTCTAAACAAACCCACGAGTAAATTGAATTAATGATGGTAGTGGTGTACGTAATATACGTAAATGTTATGTATAGAAAGACTGCCGTCCTCAACGATTTGAGCCATCCCTTCCAAACAAGCACCGTAATTACTTAGGATAATATATGTTCCATTAAATAATATTGTTACGACTCTGGTCCCGACAAAGACAAATTCACACATGCATAACAGTAGAAACACATTTTATTACCTTTCGGCATTTGGACTTTTGTTTACTTTGTGATTAGTAAACAGCCTATTGTGTATTGTAATCTTTTATGGCAGTCATTGGCCAGGTGTGTCGGATTTAAAGTACAAACTGATTCTAGGAAATTCGGTCCACGCGGCCGGGCAGACATATTGCATCTGTGCAGTATAAAGCAATGCTTCGATTGAGGGACGAGGCAGTCGAGCGATAACCACGAGCGAAGCAAGACTTGTGTACATTCGGTAATCTATTTAGTGACGGACTTTGCGCGTGTTATTGAATTACGACCTTCTGCATTACGTTTGGACTTGTTGTGTTCGGTTATATTTGTACCTGTGTTATACGTGTTTGTATAGTTCTAATAAACTCTATAATCATTCCAACGGCATTTTAATTCGAGTCCTGCAACTCGTAACAATATGATTACATTATTTGTCAAATTGAACTTTTCAATTAACATTACATACACACATACATACATAACTTCACGCCAGTTCCCTTGCGGGGTAGGCACGAACGACAGAGCGCCATTCAAACTTATTCTTACACACCTCACTTACTTCTTTGACATTCATAGCTCTTGTCATGCACGCTCGTCTGTTCTTAAGGCTCCTGACGTCACCTCCTGCTAGTACACGATCAATTTGATCATGGAAGGTGTGTCGTGGCTTTCTACGACTTCTGCATCCATCCACTTTTGCTTTGTATATCTGTTTAGTCATTCTTTCATCATGCATCACCGGAGCATTCCTTTCCTTACCTTCACCCCGACACTCTCTTTCAGACCTACTCTCTTTCTTACTTCGGTATTACGAACGCGGTCCGCGAGCGATAATAATGCAATTATTATTAAATAATAATAATAATTGCATTATTGAGAAGATTAAATACATATTCATATACAATTAAAATTATAATGTTGCATATTAAAAATTTACAAAATGCTGTAAAGTCCATTATTATATCAACTTACTAAGTTAGTGAGTTGATCCTTTCACGCGTCTTGAATCTGGCAAAGGAATCATTATCCCATGAAACTAATCTTTCTATCTATACTTTAGTAAGCATATATAATAATAGACGTTTGACTCGACCCACACCGACTGCTAGAGTATTATCAGCAAAAACTTAATTAGATTTCTCATTGTCCGACAAAAACATAGAAGGCCTCAACACCAAAATACAATATTCGTTCTCGCTTCAGTTTTTTCATCGAATAATTGAAAAGACTATTCGATTTGCGAATTAATAAAAGCTAACATCGTTATATTTTACGAACATTCACCTTCAAGCGCATTTTAATTATTCGCCATCGTGCAACACGCGTAATGGCGGACGTGCCTAGAATTCGAATTTCGAATAACTAACAAAGAGACAGTTGTCGCAGGTCTTGGAGGACAGACAAACACAAAAAAATAAACGGATACGTTTATATATCCTGTTACTCATAAATTACCATAGACAAATACAACAGAAATTTAAAAATAAATATTTCGTTGTCTCACGTGCATATTGTGTTTACTAAATTACTTTCTGAAAGAACAAAAAGATATATCATAAAACTTTATTAAATTATTAAATGACTGCTAGAAGATTACTATTATCCTAATAATTGTACATATGTAACATGAATTAAGTTCAAAACAGACTTCAAAAACTTATTTATGCATTGATTTCTCCTCACACCGATAATAGTGACTTCAGCTATCTTGATCTAAATAAGGAACTTCTTGAGACCTCGTCAGCTTAATAAAAGCGATTGCGAAGTGACTCCAAGACAAGAGAACGAAATAGAATAATTCCTTAACAGCAGGCAGCATCCTGATTGTTTCTGTGTAGAGTTGCCAGGCGCAAGAAAAAAAATATTTAAATCTAGTTTGAGATTGTCAAGTAGATGTATTTTGAAATTCTAAAATTGTAACACAAACTACTAAACATACATAACCTCACTTAAAGTCATAAATATAAAATGAAATATTACACATTCGTAATTTTCGTATAAAAATATTATATTTTACAAATCGTGGTAGTCCAGTGGATATACATCGGTATCCATGTATAATTCCGATGATGAGGTTCAACTCCTGGGCGAGGATAATGCCCGAATTAAACTATGTTCTGACCTAATTATCCATATTGCTAAGTTACCATGTACTAATGGCGAAGGAAAAATCATCAGTAAATTTCAGGCTTATCAAAATACATAAATATGTGAAAGCTGGCAAAACCCACTTTGAAATACAACACGGATCTTGATATATTTGAAAATAGCTTTTCTAAATATTGTAAATTATTAGGCGCTAAGAACCTCAGCCAGAAGGCCCAGCTCGCCATACACAACGCGGTGCTGGTACCTACGCTCACGTATGGATGCGAGAGTTGGGTATGGAAGAGAGAGCATGAAAGTAGAGTAAACGCGGTCGAGATGCGAGCACTGCGCAAAATCTGCGGAGTGACGCTCGCGGACCGCGTTCGTAATACCGAAGTAAGAGAGAGAGTTGGTCTGAAAGAGTGTCGGGGTGAAGGTAAGGAAAGGAATGCTCCGGTGGTTCGGGCATGTGGAAAAAATGACTAAACAGATATACAATGGAAAAGTGGATGGATGCAGAAGTCGTGGAAGGCCACGACACACCTTCCATGATCAAATTGATCGTGTACTAGCAGAAGGTGATGTCAGGAGCCTTAAGAACAGACGAGCTTGCATGACAAGAGTTATGAATGTCAAAGAGGCAAGTGAGGTGTGTAAGGATAAGCCTAAATAGCACTCTGTTGTTCGTGCCTACCCCGCAAGGGAACTGGCGTGAAGTTATGTATGTATGTATGTATGTACAAGTACGCCGCGCGGTCCCATATTGACGATGTCTGAGCCCAGCTATAACGTATATAGACCTACATATATTACTTATTAATTTATTAAACTAAAGTTCATACTATAGCGTTAATTGATAAATCCCTAACAAAAATAACAGATTAATAATCCGCTGCATAATATATAACAAAACTTCAAACCACTAACTAAAATTTAAAATCCGACTAATCGGAGAAACAATGTTCCACCTAGCAACCCAGCTCCATTAAAGGTTAAAGAAAAGTGGACTTTGGTCCATTGTAAAAAGGGTTAAACGGCGGATGTGGCAATGCTGTTAGCGACATCACCTACACGTGCGCAGACACGCGCAACTTGCATATCTATGACTTCAGCATTTACGAGTCATGAGTGAATAATTTTTTTTTCTAATAAGGTGGCAATGCTTTAGGAACTGTATGAAAGAAATCAATCATCAAATGAAACTTATCATAGTCACAGTCGTCTTTTTCTTGGATATGTTTCCTGGCAGATCTTGAACAGTCCGAACAGTAGGGATCGCTTTGCGCATTGAGCGTAGCCAATGTGAGAATACATATTATGTACTAGATGTGCCTAAAAAAGTAGCCTCAGTTATATCTTATAACATCAGATATCTGCCAGTGAAAGTCCGGTCAAAATCGGTCCAGCCGTTACAGAGATTAAACACCAGACAGATAACTAACATCCATACAGAAAAAATCTTTCAAAAAATTATTTTTTTATATAAGTACCGTATGAACTTTCATATGCATGTAGTAAAAAAGCTAATATTTTGAAATTACAAACAGACATTTCAATTTTATTTATCTGTATAGATTTGTGCCTTATCGAAAGGAACGTTTCCACAGACTTCGAAAAAAAAATGGAACACTCGTGCGCAAGCCAAAGTGACCGCTCAAAAATCGTGCTGGGGATTTTATCACATTTTCATAATATTTTTATTGCATTATCTATATTTTCAAGACTCGACTTACGATAATTAGTACGAGTTATTTTCAAAATTCTAGTACCTGCTCAAAAGAAAGTAATCGGCACAAGAGTTCTATTAGAACAGGATGAATCTTCTAAGTGCATCGTTGTCCGTAACCAAGTTCTTTTAAACTCGTAGTAAATTATTCACTTTTGGCTACAATATCACTGTTCGATGCTCATGAATTTTATCAACAAGAAACTAGACTCGAAGAAATTAATAAAATATAGAAGCTTAGAAAAAAGTGGTTGCTGAAATTAATGTGCTGAGGAGATTCACCTATTCAAGTAATTAATTTGATCAGGCTCTGCTGGAAGTTGTCTGCTGTGCATCCCACGTTGGGCGCCACTATAGTAGTTTAAATATTTTTAGCTACCACAATTAACTTTATATATCAATAAATTATAAATTTATTTATAAAGTTATATTTATTAAATTATTTATAAAGTTAAAAAGTATTTGTGATTTATTTACCTGCAACATCGAATGTCAAAATATTATGTAAATACTAGCGGCCCCGGCAGACGTTGTCCTGCCTTTAAAAAATAAAATTCCAGAACCCGATATTAGCGCCACCTACTGGTTCGAATTGTGGATCTAAACCATCCGGGAACCCACGCATCCCTACTCCGTGATGTTTGCTGGATGAGAGGTGACAACGGTAGACATCTAGCGGGGATAACTGATCGATTGACAGTTAAAGAGAAACGCGATGGAAATATAGGGGTTGACAGTAGAGAGGTGGAAAATTAAGAGTAATATTTTTTTTTATTCCAAGTCATAACAAAATAAGATTAAAAATCTTGCCAAAAAGTTAAAGTTTATAATTAACAAATAAAAAAATAGGGGTTGATCGTAGAGGGGTGAAAATTTAGGATTGTATGTATTTTTAATGCTGTATCCTAAAAAAATAAAAAAAATATTTAGGGTTGGACTACCCTTAACATTTAGAGGGATGAAACATAGATGTTGTCCGATTCTCAGACCTACCCAATATGCACACAAAATTTCATGTGAATCGGTCAAGCCGTTTCGGAGGAGTATGGTAACTAACACTGTGACACGAGAATTTTATATATTAAAAGATTAGGTTATTTGGCCTGAATTTGATTTGATCATTGTACTTTTGTTTACCGCATGTTTCATATGTAACATGTGTATATAATAAGTGCTCAATTTAGGTTACTTTAATTTTTTACGTACTTATTTTTAGTTTTTTTTTTCAATATGTTGATTATAATTTAACTTTATTTAACTTGCTTTTACCGTGGGTCACATGACTTTGTAATTAAGGAGGTGGGCACTGAAAATCAGTGCTGTGCCGGACTATGTTTCGGCACAGCAAAACACCGAGTGCCAACCTCATTTCACGAATTGCGGCACACAATTTCAATGTTATTATTATAAATAATTGTTAAACTCGAACCGCGGACGCGGACCGCGTTCGTAATACTGAAGTAAGAGAGTTGGTCTGAAAGAAAGTGCCGGAGTGAAGGTAAGGAAAGGAATGCTCCGGTGGTTCGGGCATGTGGAAAGAATGCATGATGAAAGAATGACTAAACAGATATACAATGCAAAAGTCATGGAAGGCCACAACACACCTTCCATGGTCAAATTGATCGTGTACTAGCGGAGGGTGATGTCAGGAGCCTTAAGAACAGACGAGTGAATGTCAAAGAAGCAAGTGAGGTGTGTAAGAATGGGCCTAAATGGCGCTCTGTTGTTTGTGCCTACCCCGCAAGGGAACTGGCGTGAAGTTATGTATGTATTGTTAAAGTGTCGCATTTTTAGAAATAAATATTTTTTCTTTCTTTCTAACTTAAATGATGTTAGAGATAAATTTGAATTTGTTTATTAATTAGAAAACGTCTTATAATATCCGGACATAAGCGAAGTCTGTCTTACACGACGTGAACATTATATCTTCGAAAACGTTGGTAGATGTTGACGCTGAAGAATGAAATCACCTTGTTACATTTGTTATTTAATTATGATTTTTGTAATATGAATTACAATTACGGGGTGAAGGTAAGGAAAGGAATGCTCCGGTGGTTCGGGCATGTGGAAAGAATGCATGATGAAAGAATGACTAAACAGATATACAATGCAAAAGTGGATGGATGCAGAAGTCGTGGAAGGCCACGACACACCTACGATCAAATTGATCGTGTACTAGCAGAAGGTGATGTCAGGAGCCTTAAGAACAGACGAGCTTGCATGACAAGAGTTATGAATGTCAAAGAGGCAAGTGAGGTGTGTAAGAATAAGCCTAAATGGCACTCTGTTGTTCGTGCCTACCCCGCAAGGGAACTGGCGTGAAGTTATGTATGTATGTATGTAATTACAATTACACAAGCTTAGTATTTACGTAATAACCACATCCGCAATAGGGCAATAATTAATTAAGTAACTAATCCGATTACTCACTTATGAGTTTCCTCGAGGGTGTTGGATCACTAAAATCCCTAAAACATTAAAACAACAGTCGAGGGGGAAAACCATAGTAAAACTAGATTTTCACATTTGTATTAGTATTCGTCTATCAGTAATCGCTAATATTACACGGTTCAATCCTGTCTTTCAATATGGATGAAAGAATCAAAGCAATCCATTGCAAAATAAAATTGAATCATGCAATGTCATTGAACATAGTGGAATCTTTTTGGTTCTGTGCCTTTTTTTATTGCAGGTGTTCAGCAGACAGGCAGACGGCCCACTTGATGGAAAGCGGTTACCATCGCCTATAGACATTTGCAACACCAAAGCTGCTACAAATGCGCTGCTGCTCTCTTAAGGGAGACTGGAACCTGGTCACTAATGCCGGAACACAACTCAAGGTTGTTATGACGACGTTCTTTAGACCAGGGGTGGTGGCCATCCAGTCGGGCAAATGCCCTACCACCTGGCTGTGGGTTGTTTTGTCGCCTCTTACGACAGGCCGCCCCAACGCAGGAATTTATATTCTTTCTCCGTTCCTGCACGGATAAAATTTTTAAAAATGTCGTTTAAAACAAATAACCTTTCACCCAGCGAAACGTACTCTCACCTGTATGGATTATGAAACGGGCCCCGGTTGTTATTAAAAGCATTGAACTGGCGAAATGTTTTTCCCCGTTTACGTAATAATTTACAAAACTACGTCACGTGAATGAAATAATATCCTTATTTTTGTTGTGGGATGGGTTTTGCTTGTATATTATCATTACTGCTACATTAATTCTACATACATACATAACTTCAAGCCAGTTCCCTTGCGGGGTAGGCACGAAGTACAGAGCGCCATTTAGGCTTATTCTTACACACCTCACTTGCTTCTTTGACATTCATAACTCTTGTCATGCACGCTCGTCTGTTCTTAAGGCTCCTGACATCACCTTCTGCTAGTACACGATCAATTTGATCATGGAAGGTGTGTGGCCTTCCACGACTTCTGCATCCATCCACTTTTGCATTGTATATCTGTTTAGTCATTCTTTCATCATGCATTCTTTCCACATGCCCGAACCACCGGAGCATTCCTTTCCTTACCTTCACCCCGACACTCGCTTTCAGACCAGCTCTCTTTCTTACTTCGGTATTACGAACGCAGTCCGCGAGCGTCACTCCGCAAATTTTACGCAGTGCTCGCATCTCGACCGCGTTTACTGTACTTTCATGCTCTCTCTTCCATACCCAACTGTCGCTTCCATACGTGAGCGTAGGTACCAGCACCGCGTTGTGTATGGCGAGCTGGGCCTTCTGGCTGAGGTTCTTAGCGCCTAGAAGCTTACCTAACGCTCCATTCACACTATTCCCCAAATTCACTCTTCTTTCTATATCAGCGGTGTACCTTACATTAATTCTAGTACCTATTTTATACTAAAATATACAAATCACCTTAAGTAGTGAACTTCTATTTTAAATTATAAACTAGTACAATGAAGGAAATTTAATTTTGTCAAACATGTAAGGAATTAATGGAGATTACAAATGTTGTAATCCAATGACTTACACTATTTAGAATAATGACAAACTTTGTTTATAGTTCCCTTTTTTTATCTCTATTTTATTAGTAATTATTGTGGTGACATTGTTTTTTGTTTTTGTTCAATATTAACCTCATTTAAATTAAATAGACATATTATGTAATTTTCGTATAATTATAATATATTTTCGTGTAATTAACTGTTTGAAACATTTTTTTTTTTATTATATAAATTATTTTTTCGTATTTATATATATAGGGTTTATATTTAAGAATATTAATTATTATATGTTTCCCAAACAAATTAAATAAACCAATCTTAGATTGAAGACAAGTCCGATGCGAGCTATAATTTTTTTTATTGCAGGAGTTCAGCAGACAGGCAGACGGCCCACTGAATGGAAAGCGGTTACCATCGCCTATGGACATTTGCAACACCAAAGGTGCTACCAATGCGCTGCTACTCTCGTAAGGGAGTCTGGAACCTGGTCACTAATACCGGAACACAACTCAAAGTTGTTATGACGGCACGCTCTACACCAGGGGTGGTAGCCATCCAGTCGGGCAAATGCCCTACCACCTGGCTGTGGGTGGTTTAGTCGCCTCTTACGACAGGCCGCCCGGCTGCAGGAAATTGTATTCTTTCTCCGTTCCTGCACGGATAATATCCGGATAGTATATATAAATCTCGGTTACATACGGGGGAGAGTGTCGCTTAATATTTATGCACTAACCAAAAGTAGGAAAATTACTGTCGCAATACTACTAAGGGAACTTGCTTATTCCAGCTACAAGTACAAAGTCTTATATTCTTATTACTTAACACGTATTGCGTTACACATTGTTCCAGTTAGCGATAACAGCAGTGCAGCCGGAGGTCAATGCGTTACATCTGACGGTCCAAAGTGCACCATCCTTCACAAAGCTCGTATGCGTGAGTCACACGACGGAAAAAGTTCTGACGCCCGTTTTGTGAATGATAAAATTTATATGCAAATGGAATTATTTAGCTTGGGGCCGATTTTACAATCATCAGATAAATGTTATACATCAGATAAATGTTATACATCGAATAAATGATTCTGAGGACAAAAGAAACTGTGTCGGAATAAGCTAAATTTTATTAATACGCTTTTATTAGCTTCATACGTATGTTAGTATATAACCGAATCTTGCAAGTTCAATTTGACCAACTTCCCGGTTTCCTATTGAGCTGAGATTTTGCACGTATGTGTATATCGCGTGACAATGCAATAATATGGTGCCATGGAGCTGATCTGATAATGGAGTCGGAAGGTGGCCATAGGAACTCCTGTACTAAACAAGATAGACCCGTCGTGTTTGGGCTCGTTTTACTTGTCTTGGCTAGCACTCTGCTGCTACATGATATCCAGGATTTCAAAAGCTTGTATTTAAAAAAGCTTATTTTTACATAACGTTCCTTTTTATCATAAGAGTGTATTTAATTATTTTTTCAAAGTTTCCACGGAGAAGGGAATTAAATCACTAAATCATCACTAAGAAATGAAAAATAAATAATAGTTTAAAAAAAACTAAAAAAAATACGCTTTTATAGAAAATCCAACTAAAAAATAGAAAATAAATTTGAATTAAAAATAGTGTAAGTAAAAATGATTTTATTGTAAAAAAAGCGTAGTGTGCGTGGTATCAGTAGTTAAAATATTTTATGAACAGATATGAGTAGAAGGGTTATTTTGATAATATCCTGAAAAGCACCCCACGCTTTTTTTACAATAAAATCATTTTTTCTTACACTATTTTTTATTAATTTTTTTTTCTATTTTTTAGTTGAATTTTCTATAAAAGCGTATTTAAAAAAAAAATAACTATTATTTATTATGCATCCGAATAACTTCATATGATTCCCGAGATAAAAAAATAACAAACATTTTATGATATTAAATTTGCTATCGATCAGTAAAAAAATAACATTGGAATTCGATTTTTTTAATCTGGCCATTTTAAATCATTCCCGCGGGATTTCCAGAATAAAAAGTAGCGCAGGTTTTAAGTCTAGAAATTTGCTGATGACCAACGAAAACCGTATCAAAATCAGCCTGGTAGTTTTACGTGAATCCCGAACAAACAGACGAACCGACAAGCAGATAAGAATTCTAAAAAAAAAAATTGCATCATGTTTTCCATCGCTTGTATAGTCCCTTCCAGTTGTTTAATAGGTTCAATATACAGAAACAGCATGTTTAGAATTTCATAATATTATAGATTATTATTTTATAACAAAATAATCGGAACAATAAATAACTCTAATAAAAAAAAAATATGTTTTACTCTGCACCGACTTCAAGATGTTTTAGATAATATATATTAATAATAACAGCTTTAGAAATAAGTTATTTTATACTTTTTAGTATTCTGTTTTTGAAGTCAGTATTTTTAAACGAAGTATTTTTTATTTTATTTGTTACTTTTTAGTATCCAGCTATGTATGGGTAGACCTACGAAAGGAGCCGCGCTCCTTAAAAAAATATAGGTCCCAAGAAACGGGAACAAAAAAATATTCGTAAAATGAAAACCACTGGGCCAAACTATGTTAAATTTTTAGGGGACCAAATGGCAACTATTCCGCATCAAACTAAACAAGAATCACGTAAATCGGATCATAAATCTCAGCGTAATCGGTGTACATATGGAACGGAATGGAAAATTTTTCATAAAAAATGTTCATAAAATGTAAACTACTGGGCCAAACTATGTTAAATTTTTAGGGGACCAAATGGCAACTATTCCGCATCAAACTAAACAAGAATCACGTAAATCGGATCATAAATCTCAGCGTAATCGATGTACATATGGAACGGAATGGAAAAATTTTCATAAAAAATGTTCATAAAATGTAAACTACTGGGCCAAACTATGTTAAATTTTTAGGGAACCAAATGGCAACTATTCCGCATCAAACTAAACAAGAATCACGTAAATCGGATCACAATTCTCAGAGTAATCGGTGAACATACATAAAAAAAAAAAAAAAAAAAAAGATCTCGACGAATTGAGAACCTCCTCCTTTTTTTGAAGTCGGTTAAAAATTAGAAGATAAGACAAAAGTGTAGAGCAAACCATCTACTCCACTACAAACAACACACACATGCATATGCAAAATTTCTTTGTCTAAGATATATTTATAACTTGTTATTTGCCTTTATTCACATAAAAACTAAACAATGGCCATTATCTTCGGCTTCTTTGTGTCGTTCACCTGCTGTTAATCGGATATAGGACGGTTTACAGAAGCGTCTTTGTTCATTATCAAACAACCATTGCGAAACAATTAAGACATTAGCGTCACATGCCTTTACTTAATTTATTTTAATTTTTGTTTATGGTATTGTACGCGGTAGAGCCATGCTGGTATTATTAGTATCTTGATTACAGCTGCTTTTTTAATGACTTTTTTTTTTTTTTGAGGCGAGGGAAAATGCTTAACCGATTTACGCACAAACTGGGTCGTTGCTAGGGGAACGACACGCGTCGGTTGGGGGCGATAACACTGCAGCAATAGTATGCTCTTGGCAGCGCTCCGTCCGCGATCGACGTCACAGAATAGTGTGGAAGACTCCGAGCGTTGCTACACGAGCGAGCAACCCCAATACCCACTAAAAACCCCCTCCTCCCTGACGACCCTGCGCTTTGTATGTGTTGGAAAGGCTGAGATTTAGAACATAGTTACGCCCAGCCGATCCAGCGCAATAAAGTGCCTGGAGTGTGCCCTGGGAGAACACACCCCACTTCGTTGTGCGGGGGTAGAAGGTCCTTTGCTCTCCTAGCAAGCTAAAGGCCCCCCGCGGTTGCTTTTTTTTTTAATGGCTTCAACAACACACACGTTGTACACCTTTCGTACTGGTTCCTTGAACCCGTGGTACCCCAAATAAAACGGTGGTTACCTCAAAGCAAGATCTTTATTTGAAAGCTAAGCTGTCTCCAATACTATTGTCGTATTTAAACCATAGCGCGATGTAAGTCGACGCTACCGCCATCTAGGGCTCGACAAAACAGTCATCTTCAAACACAAAACTAATACATACATAGAATGTTAGAAAGCCTCTGGTTGAATTCTTAACACACGTGATTCATTTTGCCAATGTCGAAGGTTTACAATGAAGAAGCCGATGAAAAAGAATAAAATACTGATAAACCTAAAAAGACCAGTATTTTGTATACGTTATCTGCAAACCCCGAAGTATAGAATGTATAATAATAATAAACCGCAGGGGGGCTTTGTGGCGGCCTTTACCAGCCGGCACGGAGTGGAGATCGCTAGAGCTAAGACTCAAGCTCCAGAGGTGGAAGTGACAAATGGCCTAACGTCGGAAGTAACTTCGGTGAACCTGCAGCCCACCTCTCGACACCCCTTAGCCACTCACACCCATGTTGCCCCTGTCTTTATGGCATTTTTTGGGGCCCATGCAGGGAGTGGCGAGTCACCGTCTGCCCATTTTTCCATGTTCCCTGAACATTGCGACGGGCAGACGCCATAGTCCCCATATTCCCAGACCCCTAGTACCATTAGCAGTTCACCACAATAGTCCGGTACTTTTTGTCCTCACTTCCCACTATAGGCTTACACTGGCCGGGGCTTGTCCTTGGGTGCATTACTATATGGTGTAGACATTAAATTTGTCAGGGGGCCTCTATGTGTTGGCCTTCCCATGGCCCCACGCAAGCCCCCCAAAAGTCCGGGCCATTTTTAGGGCCCATGGTCTTGAAAGACATACAGTATAATAATAAATATATATAACTAGCTGTCCCGGCAGACGTTGTTCTGGCCTGAAGAAATAAAATTTAGAACCCGATCTCAGCGCCACCTACCAGTTCCAACGGTTGTAAGCTATCCTATCTTTCACGTTGGACCAAACTGCACACGGTGTGCAAATTTGATTAAAATCGGTCAAGTAGTTAAGTAGTCCATCGCGGACAAACAACGTGACACGTAATTTATATATATTAAGATTTAAATCAAATTGATCGTGTACTAGCAGAAGGTGATGTCAGGAGCCTTAAGAACAGACGAGCGTGCATGACAAGAGTTATGAATGTCAAAGAAGCAAGTGAGGTGTGTAAGAATAAGCCTAAATGGCGGTCTGTTGTACGTGCCTACCCCGCAAGGGAACTGGCGTGAAGTTATGTATGTATGTAAGATTTAAATCCACGTATATAGTGACTCATCACGATATCTCAGGAACTATAATACCTATAAACTTGAAATTTGTCATGGACCTTCCTTTCGCCAAGTAGAGGTCAGCTAAGAACGGATTTTACGGCACGCGAAGTATGTCGGATATCAGCTAGTAATAATATATAGTACTTAAATAGACTTATTCACTGACTGGGGCTTGTAATGGGTGCATTTTTATATGGTGTAGACAGTGATAGTCGCCGGTCACTGTCACGCCACATTTACATTAAATTTGTAAATGTGGCGTTTTACACGTTTTGTAAATGTGTAACGTGTTGGTCTTCCCATGACCCCACGCAAGCCCTCCAAAAGTCCCGGTCATTTTATATGGCCCGCGGTCTTCAAAGACATACATTATAATATAATAAAACTACGTTTTAACGGTTTTAAGCGCGGTGATTTTACTTGATTTTGGTTTTTCCGACGTTTCGGCCAATTTTCAGTGGCCGTGATCACGGAAGACAAAGATGTCAAGTGTCAACGAGTATTGTTAAAGTTTAATTAGCCTACCGCCAACTTATTAATTTTAATTTTGTTTATGGTTATTATTTACTCTATGGGAGCCTAATCTAATTTACTACCGCTTCGCAACATGTTATGGCTTGAAGAGAAGAAGCGGCGCAAGAAACTCTTCAGTAAACATGCCTAGCTCTAATAATTTTATATAATATTAAAATGGGTGGAAGGAAAAATAAAAGTAAGTAAATAAAAGTAGTTTTATTATGTATATAAGTCGCGAAAACTTAAGAAAATATTATACATTATAATACTTGGTACTTATAATAAAATTTAAATAATATGCGTACATATGCAACGAATAAATGATGTACAACAATTATACAGACAAAGATTACACAGCTCTTTGGGTCGGCTTTGTCAGTGTGATACCACGCTCTCACAGAATGTCGGGCTTAAACGGTTAGCCTTAGGCTAATCTTGTTTCGAGCGATGACCACTTTCCCCTCCCCATATCCAATTTTCCCTATCCTATCCCCCTTTTCAATCCCCTCTATCTCATTCCTCCTGTCTGATCCGTCTATTTCATCCTCCTATCCCATATTAGAAGCTAGTAACGCGTTGGCTTCGCCTCTGGTCTACAGGCGGCCGTGACCACTTTCCATGAGCTGGACCGTCTGCCAGTTTGACAGAAGACAAAGATGTCAAGTGTCAATGTCTAACTTATTCATTTAAATTATTATTTAGTGTTAATTAAGCAATTACTACTTTTTGAAGTGAAACTTCTATATAAACGGAGGGTCTTAAGATTTTTCTATCACGAACAAGCGTTACGGCAGCGTGGAGGAGCGGCATAAATTTAGACTAGACGTGGTGAGAGGCGGCATAATTTTAGAGTATACTATCGATGCGTTTTTTGGTTCCGGATCGAATTCAGTTTTTTTGTTTGATAAAATAAAATATGTTTAAATAAAAAATGCATTCATTAAAATGTACCTAACCTAACCAAATCATAATATGCAGTAAACCTGCGAAAACCTGCGAACCTACTTTATCCGTGCAGGAACGGAGAAAGAATACAATTTCCTGCGTTGGGGCGGCCCGTCGTGAGAGGCGGCCTAACAACCCACAGCCAGGTGTGACTACCACCCCTGGTCTAGTATGCCGCCATAACAGCCTTGAGTTGTGTTCCGGCATTAGTGACCAGGTTCCAGTCTCCCTTAAGAGAGCAGCAGCGCATTTGTAGCAACTTTGGGTGTTGCAAATGTCCATAGGCGATGGTAACCGCTTTCCATCAAGTGGGCCGTCTGCCTGTCTGCTGATCTCCTGTAATTTAAAAAAAAATCGAAATGTGTGCTGGGACACACAGTAGAAGTGAAACTTCAACGGACAAGTGGCAAAACGAACCGCAACAAAATTTTAACTTGAAGTTTTACGGGCATGTTTTCAAATTGGACAAGTACATTAACAATCTGCCCGTAAAACTTCAAGTTAAAATTTTGTTGCGATTCGTTTTGCCACTTATCCGTTTTTTTTTTAATAATCGGTAGACAGACATATTGTTTATCCCCATGCTAAGCAAGTTACGCTTGTGCTATGGGTAATATATAACGCATCACTATGAGGACGACAGACACTCAGACCATATTAAATAAGGAATTGATCACGGAGCCTCTGCGTTCCGCTACTTAGCCTGCTCAACCACAGATACCGTCAAACTTGTACAGAATTTATGATTTAAATTGTAATTGAAGAACTAGTAAGATATAAGACAGGCACACTTATCGCCTATCAAGACGAGTCCCCCGGCAACCCGCGTCGTCGGCCACGAAGGACGCAGGGTCCGAAGTCCGGAACGGACGTACCGCAATCAGGATGGAAATAATATAGCGAACTAAACGCACCAAGATCTATATCCATTCGTCGCGATGTGGGCAAATTGTTTAGTGAACTATGTGAATTGAGAAATTATTGGACATGTGGGCGGCGGGACGGAAATGGGCTTCAGCTTTGTTTATACTACTCGATTTTAATATGGGGAGTGTTTTAGGGCTGTTTACATGAGGGCCTTCTGTAATTAATTTCTGATCGCCCGCTTCTTTGCATTGTTGCGATGCTACCATAATTACTCAAATAATCTACCTCTGTTTATATAAAGAAGGTGATGTCAGGGGCCTTAAGAACAGACGAGCGTACATGACAAGAGTTATGAATGTCAAAGAAGCAAGTGAGGTGTGTAAGAATAAGCCTGAATGGCGCTCTGTTGTTCGTGCCTACCCCGCTATGGAACTGGCGTGAAGTTATGTATGTATTTATATAGAATTCTCCTGTCACAGTGTTTGTAATCAAACTCCCCCGAAACGGCTTGACTGATTTTTAATGAAATTATTTGTGTATATTCTGTAGGTCTGAAAATAGGTCGTAAACTATTTTTATACCCCTAAGTGATAAGGGTGGCCCACCCCAAAAAAAACATTTTATAATTTGGTAAAAATTTTTATGATTTAGCACTAAAAATACATGTGACTCTTAAATTTCACCCTTCTACCACTAACCCCCATCAATTCGATTATCAATCGATCAGTTATCCCCGCCGGGCGTCTACCGGTGTCACTTCTCACCCAGCAAACACCACGGAGTAGGGATGAGGGCAATAAGTTAGTTATTTTTTATTTAACTACCAAAATAATCACTAGAAATCTATACTAATATTATAAAGCTGAAGAGTTTGTTTGTTTGTTTAAACGCGCAAATCTCAGGAACCGCTTGTCCGATTTGAAAAATTCTTTCAGTGTTGAATAGTACATTTATCAAGGAAGGCTATATAGGCTACATTATATTTTCAAAAAAATTACCTTACTAAAAGTTCAATAATGTAACCCAAAGTGTAAAAAAACGACCCGAAAAAATCCTTACACGGCGTGCGCTGCGAAAACTATTGATTATAGAACAAAACAATGTACTACCACTTTGCAGAACATATAATTGTCTACAAAAAATATCGCGTAACCATATGTCTAACTATTGTAATTATCTCACAATGAGTGTTTTTTTTTTTTTTTTTGCTTCAAAAACTCTTTACTTTGTACCTTGGTATTAATCCTTTTCAAAATAAATTACTCCATATTCAAGACGAATTAAATACCTTTCTAGAACTTTATGAATTATTCAATTCGGACGATTTATTCAAAAGATATCGCGATATTTAAAATGTAAGTATTAGTGTTGTACCCAAATATATTAATATAATATATTGTTTGATTGAACGCGCTAATCTCAGGAACTACTGGCTTGATTTGAAAAATTCTTTCAGTGTTGCATAGGCCATTTATCGAGGAAGGCTATAGGCTATATATAATCACGCTAAGACCAATAGGAGCGGAGCACCAATGAAGAATGTTTCAAAATCGGAGGGTTTTGAAAGCAAATTCCACGCGGACGACGTCGCGGGCACAGCTAGTAATTTATATGACAAAACAACGTTTGACGGGTCAGCTAGTAATATTATAAAATTCAAAAATTGCCATGTCAATGTATACAACTGAAGCTATTTAAAAAACAAACAACTATAATACACTATATAAAGCAAGGAAAACACTATACATTTTTTTTTAAATTTCTTGTCTGTTTTAAAGTTCAAAGCATGACAATAATATTTCATGAACGGTTTTTAACCTATATGGTTATTTTTGTAATGAAATTAGCTTTTTTATCATACCAATTTTTATTGGTTAACATACATACATACATAACTTCACGCCAGTTCCCTTGCGGGGTAGGCACGAACAACGGAGCGCCATTTAGGCTTATTCTTAATAAGAATAATTTTATTCAGTAAAACATATATAAAAGTAAAAGTAACAGTATAAAAGACAATAAAGTTTGATCTAAATCTAATATATGAGGGCTTCGACACCTAAAACTAGGTAAAAACCTGTATTATATTAGGTGTCGTTGCTCTTCCAATGCTTAATTATTATTATTTTTTAACATTAATACGATGTGTATGTGTGTGTGTGTGTCTGCGCGCGCGCGCGTGTGTGTGTGTGTCTGCGCGCGCGCGCGTGTGTGTGTGTGTGTGATGTTATGATGTTATGCTGGAGCAAGTGAATGAGTTTGTATATCTTGGATGTGCTTTTAGCAGGGATGAAGGTGCACCGCTGATATAGAAAGAAGAGTGAATTTGGGGAATAGTTTGAATGGAGCGTTAGGTAAACTTCTAGGCGCTAAGAACCTCAGCTAGAAGGCCCAGCTCGCCATACACAACGCGGTGCTGGTTCCTACGCTCACGTATGGAAGCGAGAGTTGGGTATGGAAGAGAGAGCATGAAAATAGAGTAAACGCGGTCGAGGTGCGAGCACTGCGCAAAATCTGCGGAGTGACGCTCGCGGACCGCGTTCGTATTACCGAAGTAAGAAAGAGATTTAGTCTGAAAGAGAGTGTCGGGCTGAAGGTAAGGAAAGGAATGCTCCGGTGGATCGGGCATATGCATAGAATGCATGATGAAAGAATGACTAAACAGATATACAATGGAAAAGTGGTTGGATGCAGAAGTCGTGGAAGGCCACGACACACCTTCCATGATCAAATTGATCGTGTACTAGCAGAAGGTGATGTCAGGAGTCTTAAGAACAGACGAGCTTGCATGACAAGTTATGAATGTCAAAGAGGCAAGTGAAGTGTGTAAGAATAAGCCTAAATGGCACTCTGTTATTCGTGCCTACCCCGCAAGGGAACTGGCGTGAAGTTATGTATGTATGTATGTATGTATGTATGTACATACTTATTTCAATATTTATTTAGTGTTAATTATTATTACTAATGTTTCAATGTTATAATTATGCATAACCTTAAATTTAACAAAATACTAAACAATGCACTTTTTTTTATTGCATGTGTTCAGCAGACAGGCAGACGACCCACCTAACGGTAAGCGGTTACCATCGCCTATGGACATTTGCAACACCAAAGGTGCTAGACTCTTGCGGGAGTCTGGAACCACTAATGCCTGAACACATTTCAAGGTTGTTATATGGCGGCATAGTCTAGAGCAGGGGTGGTAGCCAGTCGGGCAAATGCCCTACCACCTGCCTAAAATTTACATATGTTTCTAATGATAGTAATATGGTACAAATATTATAAATAGTGTAGGTAGTTACCTATATTGACTTACCTGTTCATACTTGCTTGCCAGGTAGTAGCCATGAATAGAAATAAGTAGGCAAGCTTATCAAGGCATATTCTCCATGTTAAAAACTATCAGTTGAAACTTTTTTTATTGCAGGCGTTCAGGAGACAGGCAGACGGCCCACTTGATGGAAAGCGGTTAACATCGCCTATGGACATTTGCAACACCAACGGTGCTACAAATGCGCTGCTGAAGATAAATTTGTTCAGTTACCAAAAGAATGAAGGTTATTAAAATTAATTTAATTAAAAATAGCCATGAACAGTTTTTGATTGGCAAGCTACCATAGGCACGTTTATAAATCAATTAAATTATTTATAAAAAATATGTCTCATCTGATTTTTTTTTTTAAATTTTAACTTTCCTTGGTTCATGAAAGAGGGAACTATGGATCTAGATGATTGCTTACACGCACACGCCCACGCACGCACACATATATATGTTCTGCCTGCGACTTCGTCCGCGTGGAATAGTTAAAAAGAAGTAAGTTAAAAAAAGCTCCCGAATTTGAAACATTCTTCATTGGTGCTCCGCTCCTATTGGCCTTAGCGTGATGATATATAGCCTATAGCCTTCTTCGATAAATGGGCTATCTAACACTGAAAGAATTTTTCAAATCAGACCAGTAGTTCCTGAGATTAGCGCGTTCAAGCAAAAAAAAACAAACAAACTCTTCAGCTTTATATATTAGTATAAGATTATTTCATGTAATAAATACACCATTTGTATTTATATGAGATTACATACATATATAATTATATACATATCCTATCCTTATTTATATATGTAACAACTTAATCTTTCTAAGTTTGTGTTATTGCTAATTTACTACATACATACATACACATACACAACTTCACGCCAGCTCCGTTGCGGGGTAGGCACGAACAACAGAGTGCCATTTAGGCTTATTCTAATTTACTCATCTGGTTATTAGGTGGATGACGGTCGATCTTCAGCGTCTCCACTATTATAAGTTTTGATTAGTCATTAATTTTGAACCATCTTTTGAGTGTAGGCTTCTCTGTGCATGAACGGAGAAAGAATAAAACTTCCTGCGGCCGGGTGGCCTGTCGTAAGAGGCGACAAAACCACCCAAAGCCAGGTGGTAGGGTATTTGCCCAACTGGATGGATACCACCCCTGGTCTAGAGTATGCCGCCATAACAGCCTTGTGTTGTGTTCCGGCATTAGTGACCAGGTTCCAGTCTCCCTTAAGAGAGCAGCAGCGCATTTGTAGCACCTTTGGCGTTGCAAATGTCCATAGGCGATGGTAACCGCTTTCCATCAAGTGGGCCGTCTGCCTGTCTGCTGAACTACTACAATAAAAAAAAAAAATTAAATAACTCTTAACAAATGAACAACAATATAGCTCGGAAACATTTTTTTCTAAATCGCAGCAGAGGCTAAAGTCCATGTCGTCACGCATCAGGCGATCCCGAGCAATTGCCGCCCACATGCGCGGATATATGTCACGCGATCACAACGGCCACAAATGCCGGGTAGTATAGACGTGTCGACTATAGCCGGTCCTTACCTACTGGTTACTAGCCGCTCATACGGCCTTACTTGTATGGCAAGTAATGTCAAAATTCAACCGATGGTAAGAAAAGTCAAAGAATAGTAAGATATTGGAAACGGCCATGCATGGATACAGAAAGAGGTCATTAGGGAAGATTTATATTAGACCGGGCCGTGTCCGGGGCGTGCCGTGTACGTGGCCCGGACGGGGCCCGAATTTGAAACGTTACATACATTTTGTATCGCCCGTGATTTATATTAGACCGGGCCGTGTCCGGGGCGTGCCGTGTATGTGGCCCGGACGGGGCACGAATTTGAAACGTTACAGACATTTTGTATCGCCCGTTTAGCACCCGGTGTAATATAAACGTGCAGCACGGAGTAGCTCCGCTCCGGCCCCGCCCCGGCCCGGACACGGACCGGTCTAATATAAATCTTCCCTTATCCGTTTGAATAATAATACTGACACACATGCTCATTATAAATATATTTAAAATATTCAAATTCAAAAGTTTTTATTCAAAATAAGTTCCACTGGAGCACTTTTTGAAGGTCATACATGTAAGTTAAAATTTAATTTTTACTTCCTATTCTATATACACCGCTTCGCAACGTGTTGATGCTGTAAAGGAGAAGAAGCGGCAAGAAACTCCCCAGCAACACGTCTAGCTAAATATTGTTTTTCTTTATATTTCATATTCTATTTATATCTCAAATCCTTTTTTTATAAGTTTTGTACCGAAGTATGTTTAATAATAGTAGGCCATAAACATTTATTAGTGGAACATCCCACTGCTGGCCTCGGGTCTCCCATTATAGGGGAACGGACAGTATACCCGCCACGCTCGTCCAAGGCGGCTTGGCAGATTTCACACATCGGTTTGTCGATGTGCAGGTTGCATCACGATGTTTTCCTTCACCGTTATGAGCGCATGGTAATTGTAACAATATTCACATAAGGTCAGAAAGCTGCGTAAGTAGTGCATGCATTCCGGCCAGGATCGAACCCGCGCCCTTTAAGCTTGGGAAGTGTGCGCTAGCCATTACGCTACCACGACATGTTCATTACTAGCACGAAAAGCATACAATTAAAGAGCCATTGTTGCTTAGTAGAAGCCTTGCAGGAATTGATATCCATGTAGGACCGGAGAAAGAATTTTTAACCGACTTCAAAAAAAGGAGGAGGTTCTCAATTCGTTGGGACCTTTTTTTTGCTTTTTTTTATTTAAGTTCACCGATTACTCCGAGATTTATGATCCGATTTACGTGAACCTTTTTTGTTCGACGCGGAATAGCTTCCATTTGGTCCCCTAAAAATTTGACATATTTGGCCCGGTAGTTTTCATTTTAAAACATTTTTTATGAAAAATTTCCATTCCGTTCCATATGGACACCGATTAATTACTCTGAGAGTTATGATCCGATTTACGTGATTCTTTTTTTGTTCGACGCGGAATAGCTTCCATTTGGTCCCCTAAAAATTTGACATATTTGGCCCGGTAGTTTTCATTTTAAAAACATTTTTTATGAAAAATTTCCATTCCGTTCCATATGTACACCGATTGATTACTCTGAGAGTTATGATCCGATTTACGTGATTCTTTTTTTGTTCGACGCGGAATAGCTTCCATTTGGTCCCCTAAAAATTTGACATATTTGGCCCGGTAGTTTTCATTTTAAAAACATTTTTTATGAAAAATTTCCATTCCGTTCCATATGGACACCGATTAATTACTCTGAGAGTTATGATCCGATTTACGTGATTCTTTTTTTGTTCGACGCGGAATAGCTTCCATTTGGTACCCTAAAAATTTGACATACTTGGCCCGGTAGTTTTCATTTTAAAAACATTTTTTATGAAAAATTTCCATTCCGTTCCATATGTACACCGATTGATTACTCTGAGAGTTATGATCCGATTTACGTGATTCTTTTTTTGTTCGACGCGGAATAGCTTCCATTTGGTCCCCTAAAAATTTGACATAGTTTGGCCCAGTAGTTTTTTTTTTCATTTTAAAAACATTTTTTATGAGAAAATTTCCATTCCGTTCCATATATACACCGATTGATTACTCTGAGAGTTATGATCCAATTTACGTGATTCTTTTTTTATTCGACGTCAAATAGCTGCCATTTAGTTCCCTAAAAATTTGACATAGTTTAGCCCAGTAATTTTGATTTTATGATCATTTTTTGTTCCCGTTTCTTGGGACCTATATTTTTTAAGGAGCGCGGCACCTTTCGTAGGTCTACCCATATATAGCTAGACCTTAAAAAGTAACAAATAAAATAAAAAAACTTCGTTTAAAAAAACCGACTTCAAAAACTAAAAAGTATAAAATAACTTATTTCTAAAGCTATTATTATTAATATATATTATCTAAAACATCTTGAAGTCGGTGCAAAGTAAAACATAAAAATTACTAAGCACCGACTTTAAGATGTTTTAGATAATATATATTAATAATAATAGCTTTAGAAATAAGTTATTTTATACTTTTTAGTTTTTGAAGTTGGTTTTTTTAAACGAAGTTTTTTTATTTTATTCAAATTCAAGTGACACCTAAATTGGACCTCGCTCGAAATGTCGACTCCCAAAATCCCAGTCCCATCTTCTTTAACCCATCGCCGTATTTCAAATCCCATTCCCTATATGATATTCCTCCTGCCCGACCCCTACTCCCTTGTGTTTATCCCATACTAAAAGACTGCCAAAAAGTTGACTTCGCCCCTGATGTTACGAACGTCCATAGGTGACGGTTTTTTTTTATTGCAGGAGATCAGCAGACTGGGAGACGGCCCACTTGATGGAAAGCGGTTACCATCGCCTATGGACATTTGCAACACCAAAGGTGCTACAAATGCGCTGCTGCTCTCTTAAGGGAGACTGGAACCTGGTCACTAATGCCGGAACACAACTCAAGGTTGTTATGGCGACATACTTTAGAACAGGGGTGGCAGCCATCCAGTCGGGCAAATGCCCTACCACCTGGCAAAAGTACGACGGTAACCATCATCCATTCATTTGGCTGTCCGCCTGTTTGTCCCTTCACAATTGGACCTACTTATGCAAAATGGAACCAACCCACATACTGACAGTTTTGAGAAAAATCCGTTTTTATAAAAAAAATTGCGTACAAATAAATATGTCTACATTTTGGAAAAAACATTTAGAATATTGTACATTATATTTTCTCGTTATGATTTTTATTGAGTGGATAGAAGTTGCATTTTGAAAGTCTTCTGCATCCTAACCCAATTTTGGCATGTTTGTGGATTGGTTCTGTTTTGCATAAGTAGGTCCAATTAGGCTTATGATCATGACCTTTGGCAACATTGTCACTCGAATGGTCGCTGGTTGCAATCAATTAGTCACACCTCTCATTTACGTAATTAAGATCAACTCTGGTACTCATTAACAAATTCAATACTGTGCTTGTCATATTAGACTTGAAGGTTGAACATGCCTTATCACGATGTAGTCTAAATACGTTTGACACAGACACGTACTAACAAGGGCGAATGTAGGAGAGGTATTTGACATCTATTAGCGACATTTTAAGACGATTCAGCTTATATGGATATATAGTGACTATATATATATGGGTCATGAAGTAATTATGTTAAATTGGTAACCAACCGAAATTTCAAGAACTTAAAGCATTCGTCTATACTTACTTATATAAGTATAAGTATAGATAAGGCCAACACTGCACATGCACTTCCTCACAACACCAGCATGTAACAGATACACTCTACATTAGTATAAGTTTAGTATTAAAAATAGGAAAGAATGCATGATGAAAGAATGACTAAACAGATATACAATGCAAAAGTGGATGGATGCAGAAGTCGTGGAAGGCCACGACACACCTTCCATGATCAAATTGATCGTGTACTAGCAGAAGGTGATGTCAGGAGCCTTAAGAACAGACGAGCTTGCATGACAAGAGTTATGAATGTCAAAGAGGCAAGTGAGGTGTGTAAGAATAAGCCTAAATGGCACTCTGTTGTTCGTGCCTACCCCGCAAGGGAACTGGCGTCAAGTTATATATGTATGTATGTATTAAAAATAGGATAAATTAATATAATAAGTTAATCTTAAGGTACACCATAACATATAAATCACTAAACTAATGTCACACACTAACAAAAATAAACAATAAGCGTGTATGGACTTTAAAAATCTTTCATAGAAATTAACTAGTAAAAAAAGGTACGGAACTCGAGTCCGTAGAGATGTTAAGAAAAAAAACCATTCGTCTAATAGTGTGAGACAAATGTATACGAAACACACATTTAATATTAAAAAAAAAAGTATATATATATATATATATATATATTCGTAGGCGAATAAAATAACGGCTGGTTTGATATGCTGCCCGTACCCGGTAATTTGGGGGGACGTTAATTGAGTGGCGGGAAGAGCAAAGTGCGCGACCTTGTTTCAAGTAACCTCGGTAACAGAGCGCACAAAAAATATATCGCGGGTACTTAAGACATCACGAAGGTAGTTTAATATATAAAAAAACTTCGTTTAAAAAAACCGACTTCAAAAACTAAAAAGTATAAAATAACTTATTTCTAAAGCTATTTTTTTATTATAATATCTTATTTCATATATATTATATCTAAAAATCTTGAAATCGGTGCGAAGTAAAACATAAAAATTACTAAGCACCGACTTTAGAAATAAGTTATTATATACTTTTTAGTTTTTGAAGTCGGTTTTTTTAAACGAAGTTTTTTTTTATTTGTTAATTTTTAGTGTCTAGCTATGGGTAGGCCTACGAAAGGTGCCGCGCGCCTTAAAAAATATAGGTCCTAAGGACGGAACGGAACGGAAAAAATTTTCACAAAAAAATGTTCATAAAATTAAAACTACTGGGCCAAACTATGTTAAATTTTTAGGAGACCAAATGGCAACTATTCCGCATCAAAGCAGAATCACGTAAATCGGTTCATAAACCTCAGAATAATCGGTGAACATACATAAAAAAAAAAACCGACGAATTGAGAATTTCCTCCTTTTGTTGAAATCGGTTAAAAAGACATATATTGGATATCTATCAACGAGACAGTGTGTAGGGAACGTTATGGGTGGAAAGAGGACGTAGTGACACCGTAACACATCCACTGCCGGGGGAAGCAAAACTCATTATATACCCCCCAGCAGTGTGATGGTGATGTAGTCCTAGAGGCCCCCGTCTGCTAGGGCACGCAAAGTTGGTCGAGCTTTCGCTTTCTTTTTTTTTTTGGATTTTATGGCTTGGCAGCTAGGCCTTTAAGCCAGATCTTACATTCAATGTAGTTTCTTCATTCTCTTAAACCTATGTGTAGCACAGCTGAACTGTAGGTTATCAGCTAGTGCCATTCAACGGAGTTCTTGTGACAACTCAAAAGGCCACATTTGACTTTACAGTTCATATTTCTCACAAAACACAATTAATTACTACTCAAAAACTATCAATACCCTACAACTATTGTTCATTTTAGAGTAATTTTACACATTTTTAGAAAAACCATAGGCATAAAGCGAAGAAATGAACACCGAGGGGTTCTAGTGGGTAACTCTAACTCGTGTGGCAACACTACTTCATCGGGAGTACTATTACCGTCCCAATATGGTGAATCCTACACGCTCCCGCCGCGTTTCCCCCATGGCGGTTAGTCCTTAATCGGAGGTCCCCTCCTTAAAAAGAAGGATGAGACAACGGTTGGCAAAGAAATGTTAAGATGGTGGTGGTTGGTGGCGTGTAGAGAGAATGAATGAAAGTAGAATCACAAAACAAGTATAAGACATTTTATCCGTGCAGGAATGGAGAAAGTATACAATTTTCTGCGGCCGGGCGGCCTGTCGTAAGAGGCGGCTTAACAACCCACAGCCAGGTGTGACTACCACCCCTGGTCTAGAGTATGCCGCCATAACAACCTTGAGTTGTGTTCCGGCATTAGTGACCAGGTTCCAGTTTCCCTTAAGATAGCAGCAGCGCATTTGTGTTGCAAATGCACTTTGGTGTTGCAAATGTCCATAGGCGATGGTAACCGCTTTCCATCAAGTGGGCCGTCTGCCTGTCTGCTGATCTCCTGTAATAAAAAAAAAAAAATCGAAATGTGTGCTGGGACACACAAGTAGGTAGGTAATAATAATTATTAACATAAAATAAGTGGAAGTTTTTACCAATACCCCAATGTAGAAGTCTTTAAAATTTAGCATACTCAAATAGTGTTACTACAAAAGTACCTATAACAAATAATATTTTAATCCTAATAATGGTAGGTAGATCCCTACTGTTATTAAGTTATTTTTGTTGAGTCCAGTCTAGAATAAAAAAATATTGATTAAATCTAAAACCTCTTCGAGAATTAAATATGCCGTTTGTGACATCATATTCAGATTTACCCTTTACAATTTTTAATTCATCATATTTTATTATTCAGATTGTAACCATAGCTACTAGAATGCCCGTACTAACAGCCTCAACACACACTGCCAAAGAATGAAATTACTTGCTGGAGCTTGTTTTTCCTGACAAATACAATCTAGGACTCTTAAAGTCACAAGTGAATAGGTATCTTCTAAATAAGCATTCACCATTCTAAACCACGTCATTACTTACTACATCAGCTGAGATACTGGTCATACATGTACCTACATGAACATAAAAAAATAGGAAATACTTTATAAGCATTAAGCATACAATGGTTTATTCAAATTAATACAAAAAGAACAAAACATAAATACCAAACAACTTACGAAATTTATCTATACATCTATTCAGATAAATAAAATTGAAATGTCTGTTTGTAATGTCAAAATAACAGCTTTTCACTAAATGCATATGAAAGTATATACAGTACTTATCAAACACAATTTTTAAAAATTTTTACTGTCTGGATGTTCTGGCTAATCTTTGAAACAGCTGGACCAATTTTGATGAGACTTTTAAAGTCAAAGTAATTTATTCAATGTATACAGGTTTGAATATGATGTCCATAATTATAATGATTTAGGTGTCACTGTATCCTGCCACATATGTAGCTAAGAAAATAATCAAATTCAAAACTACTAATATCTAAATACAAATTAATATAGAGTTTAAAATAATAATGATTACAATAATTAGGATTTCGCACATCACAAAATCAGACTCCTATCAGTATTTGGGTCAGTAGGATACTCATGTATTATGTAAAATGCTTTATTTATTAATACATACATACATACATAACTTCACGCCAGTTTCCTTGCGGGGTAGGCACGAGCAACAAAGCGCCATTCAGGCTTATTCTTACACACCTCACTTGCTTCTTTGACATTCATAACTCTTGTCATGCACGCTCATCTGTTCTTAAGGCTCCTGACATCACCTTCTGCTAGTACACAATCAATTTGACCATGGAAGGTGTGTTGTGGCCTTCCACGACTTTTGCATTGTATATCTGTTTAGTCATTCTTTCATCATGCATTCTTTCCACATGCCCGAACCACCGGAGCATTCCTTTACTTACCTTTACCCTGACACTCTCACATTTATTAATAATTGTCATAAATTTTATATTAAAGCTTTTGATGTCGAGTTCCTTAATTTTTAGTGGTAGTTTATTGTAAATTTTAGTCACTTTTTCACTGGCAGATAGTTGATGATATATTACAAGTAGCTTAGGCTACTCTTTTTTTTTGGGTTCTTGTGAAAAAAAAAACCACACGGCCAAAGTCATGGGCAGTTAGTTAGTTAGATACAAGAATATGTTAAACAGTAAGAGGCCATTCAACTATACAGCCTTGGCATTCATCGGAATATATATCACTTAATCATGTACCTTTATTTTGAAAGCTAAAATTTTTTGTATTACTTTGTTGCATATTTGGAAGTCTAGATTCTAGACAGTATCCTACATTTTTAACTGAATATCTCTAAACTTTAAAAGATGCTCTGACCTAAATGTGAAACTATACTAATATGAATGTCATAATAACGTTTTAAGTGTGATCTCAATTTATCTAAATTTTAAAATGGGACTAAAATAAGAAAATTACATTAAAAGTTATATAATATCTTATTATTATCACATAAGCTAAATTCAAAGTAAGAATACATAAATTAATAACTTTAATATTTGTTCTCTATAAACATAATAAAGACTTAACAGAATATGATAAAGACTGTAAGCTAACCTAGCAAATCAAATTAATCCAAACCCAAATAAGTTTAACTTGATTAGGAATTAGTTTGGTTGTGTTCAGACCTTGGCCTTAAAGCACTGGTATAATGGCTGTAGTATTGTGGCACAGATTTGAATGGGATAGCTATGAACTAGACAAATTATAATAAAAATATAATTTGTGGAAAGATATAAAAAGGAATAACATTGATGACATCATTGGGAATGTTTAGTTAAGCTAGGGGATTCGGTCATGTGGCCTTTATTTGACAATCATACTGGAATTGTTTTATATATGGCTATCAGACAGAACAATTACCAATATATAAGAGGCAGAGCTTACACTGTGTCAAGTTTCATTATAACCAACAAACTAAAATTCGACTGCTATCAACAATTCTATGAGGCATTTTTGGCATGTAGGTAGTGATTCCAAAAAGTTCCTATATAATTCCTAATAATTTATTTTTTATTTTAATTCAATATACAAATCCATCTGGCACATCCAGATTTATTAAATGTTAGACTACACATATTTATCAATTAGAAATGCAAGGTATGAAGTCGTTAGTCACTCATGTAAATTATAAACGGAACTTTCTACTAAATGAATTGCAACAGACGTGTAAATTATGATTACCCATCGGTAGGTAAGTTTATAACTTTATATTGCGAGGGTAAGTGTTTTCTTCCACTCAAATATACGCATCGAATAATTGGAATTTTTTCAGATACCAATTTTTAAGACAACGTACTAATTTATATTAAAAGTTTAAAAAATTCAACTTAAAGATCGTATAGGTTATACAATTCGCAGGCTGCGTGAAGATTAGATTTTAAATAGTATCAAATTACTTTAAAACTCACTGGACTTTTTTCCGGTTTCGCTGAGATTATTTCACTTTTTAGTCACTATCACTTTTTTAGATTAATTTAAAATAAACATTAGCGAGGTTCGTTACGTATAATCAGCAAATCCGAACATAATTAGTGATGTGACGTGTCCTCGTGTCGTGCATGGGCAGTGTTGACGTCTTACTCCAAATCGATTATTTAAAAAAGCAAGAAGATACTTAACGGGATTTTGGTCCAGAATAGTGTTATTTTAGAATTAAATATTACGAACTGAGACTTTTTAGCGATTTATGAATGCTATTTTTTAATAAAGTTTTTTATTTCGCCTCTCAATTTCTTGACGATATAATCATTCGATTTAAAAATTGATTTCAAGTTGTAGTCATTTGAGATCACAGCACTAAACATGTTGAATGTGAATATTTTTGTTTGGGGTGGGGACACGGGATGGTTTGACCAATCAGAATGGAGTGTTGGATATGAAAAAGGTGGCGTGATCGCTACGTCACCAAAATATAAACCTATCTATAGCCATATTTTGTATACAAACGCGTGGACTAGATCAATACCTAGAAAATAGAAATAGTTCACATAGAAACTATTCTGAAATTCCAATGGTTAATGTAAAACTTACATCGCAGTGAAATACGTTAGTACGAAAAGTTAATAATTTTTTTGGCAGTATCTTATTCAATCAATCAGCTTACTGCCATCTGTTGTACAACTTTCATTTTAAATGTAGAAGCGTTCCTTCTGGAAACCCAACGTTTTTGATTAAAGTACATAAGTATTATCTATGCCCAATGTGTTGTAGAATATTACAACCCTTCATGTAAACCGTGGTTTTTTTTTAATTTTCGACGAGGGAAAATCCCTTTGCAGAGACCGCGACGTCCAGAGAACGGCGGCGGTGGTTCACTGTGAGAACTGGAACTCATCGGCCGAATGTGCTGCTGAAATACCCACTTAAACCCCTTTTTCCTTCCATTCGCCTATAGCCAGGACCACAGGAAATGTTTACGGAACGCTCAAAATGAACCACAATAATGGATTTAATAGACGCTAACGTCAGAAACAAACGGTTTACTCCTGTTTTCATTTTGCATAGAAACAGAAGAGTTTTTAAAAATAAACGTCATTTCTATCCAAATTAGAAGACAGAACAGGATTCGTGTATTTTCGGCTCTTTCTTTTAAATATTATAATATATATTAATATAATTATTGTATAATATATATAATAATTATATATATTATTATAGTTTAGGACATTTAATAGAAGAACGTGATGACTTAAAATTCTTCTGTGGATTCCGGATTTCATGTCGAAGTCACATTGACAACAATATGTTCATGTATTGCTAATTTCAACATTTTATTTTTATATTATTTTGTACTTTTGATTTTCTGCGTTTATATTTCTATTATATTAATGTACTCCGTGGTTTAGTATCTTCATTGTTTCGGAACAATGTTCAAGCATTACAAGGATATATCTGATGTCGTTTCTCTTTTGGTTTACTGTCCGTCGGAGAGATCGTATTTACTCACGAAAGAGGCTAGCGGAGAACTATGGATACCTTCTAGCAGATCCGAGAAGAACTGTTGGAAAATTACGGCAAATAAAATTAATTATGAGGCTAGATACTATTACTTTTAACAGTTCAGTGCGTCTAATTTTTTAAAATCATGGTATAGCTGCACGTTTGATAGCTATCTTAGCAGACGTTAAGTGATAATGCAATCTAGGATGGAGCATGCTTACCTAGATACCTATTCCCTCGTGACTTGTAGACTACTTATACCTACGAATCGGGGAACACAGACTCCGGCAAATTGTATTACTCAACAGCAATGCGCAAAAGAAAACTGGAGGCAAAACGTTTAGTTCTAACCAATGGTATGTCCACAACACAACGATGGCGCAAGCCGGTGAGTCTGGTTGTCCGATTATAAAAATCAAAGTATCTTCGGAGCTCAAAATTCAAATAACATGTCTGTATATAAGTCGTGGAAGGCCACGACACACCTTCCATGATCAAATTGATCGTGTACTAGCGGAGGGTGATGTCAGAAGCCTTAAGAACAGACGAGTGTGCATGACAAGAGTTATGAATGTCAAAGAAGCAAGTGAGCTGTGTAAGAATGGGCCTAAATGGCGCTCTGTTGTTCGTGCCTACCCCGCAAGGGAACTGGCGTGAAGTTATGTATGTATGTATATAAGTACTTAAATTGCTACAAGTCCATAATCCCTTGTATTGAGTATAGTACAAAATCATTATGACGCTAGAAAACTTACTTATATAGCATACTCGTAAGTGTTCTTCTTACGTGGTAGTAGCATGTATGTAAATATTAATTAATCAGTACCAGTAATGCCATCTAGCGGACATGTTTGTACAACTAATTTAAAAATCGTAAAAAAAATCTAAAGGGCTAATTTGAACAAGCAGATTCCAAAATTCAACTGATTTGACGCATGTAAATTATTTTTTCCGTCTGCCTGTCTATTCGAGCATTTTTTTTAAATTATTGCATAAGTTCAGTAAACTGGCAGACGGTCCAACTGATGGAAAGTGGTCACTGTTGGCTATGGACCCTTGTACCACTGTAAAGGTGCTATCAATGTGCTGCCGCTCTCTAAAGGAAGAGCTGGAGCCTGGCTACTAATCCCGGAACACAACTTAAGTTTGTTATGGCGGCACTTTAGACCAGGTGTGATAACCATCCAGACGGACAAATACCACCTGGTTGTTGATTGTTTTGTCGCCTCTAACGACTGGCCGCCTGGTCGCAGGCAATCGTATTCTTTCTCAGTTCTTCCAGGGATGAATGTATATAAAAACAAAAGAAGCCGAGTTAAATTTTCTAACTGACATATTTCTGTCTGTGTTTCACTTTCTCAAAGATGTGTCGATAAAGTATTTAATTCTGTTTCAGTTATTTGGTATAGACGCAGGGAATCTTTGCGTCCCTTTACGAGTTCACAAGATTTGGCTGCCGAATCATCCCCATCACTGTGTATTCCACGCTGTTTATAAAGTTTCTGTCAAAGCAGACGTTAAGAAGAAAACTAGAATAAAGGCTGTTAGTACGAGTACCTGTTTTATTTTAGTATTACATGTATAAAACAACGTTCAACGAAATTAAGCCGAAACAGCGTCAATGCTTTAGTGTCTTTAAAAAAGCTCGCAGATATAAGTAGGTATCCAAAACAGTATATGCGATCACGTACTCTCACTGCACTCTCAGAATAATCATATTAATTATATATGTATTTGAAACTATACCTTCTTACACATAATATCATTGAATATTAAATATTTGTTATAATGCTAATAACATCATAACCAGTGACATAATCAATAATGTAACCAATAATATAATCATAATAGGTATATGTAGTCTAAGATGTAGTCATAAGGACTATAAAAGGCTTGTAACCAAAACTACAAAAAAAAATATGCCTGTCAAACGCGAAAGATGTAACTTTTATCAATAAGCATAACGTCTGCAAAATGTCCATGTTTTAACAAGCAATTATACATACATACATACATACATAACTTCACGCCAGTTCCCTTGAGGGGTAGGCACGAACAATGACCAATTATACATACATATATACATAACTTCACGCCAGTTCCCTTGCGGGGTAGGCACGAACAACAGAGTGCCATTTAGGCTTATTCTTACACACCTCACTTGCCTCTTTGACATTCATAACTCTTGTCATGCAAGCTCGTCTGTTCTTAAGACTAATTATGATATTATTAATGCCTATTTATGTATTTAGTATTGAAAAAAATAGCTTTCATATTCATATTATGAATATTGATGTCCGACTACAAATTGCAGTAAAGGCAAGTAGCGGAAAGTGACTAGGTAATCTGAAAATTCCTACACCTGTCAGATGGTAGATATCTGTCTTGCAACAATTTTTTTCGCCCAAAAATACTCTCGTATTGAGCTTTCTTAAATACAAAGTCCTACTTAAATGATTATAACCTCTGATTTGAAATAACCAAACATTAAAATTTTGCAAAAGTTTCAAATATAGAGTAACATGCTTAAAAATTTTGTTACTCAGGGTATAAGAAATCGGCTCCAGTGGTACAGCACAGTAGAACTGGAACGCCAGCGCGCCCACTCGACGCTGAGAAGTCCTGAAGTGGCGGTGTTCGCACAAATGGCGATCGGAGACGTACTTAAGGAAGCTGAAATGACAGTGAGTAACGAGCTCCGGACAAGCTCAGAGACGTTTTGCTAAAAATTACTGTCTAACCATGTTTCCTCCGCCAGGTCTTTATTGGAAAAATAAACCCAAGAAATGCTGGCTTGATGTCCTGAGGGACGTTGGCTATCAATAGTCTCACAATAAGGGATGATGAAGACCGCGCGAAATCGAGAAGAAAATACAGGAAAGTGGTTTCCAGCCTTTGAAGTGAACCTTCCGAACACCGCTGGAATCTAGAAAATTATAGATTTAATTTTAACTTAATACATTTTTTAGAAATATTATTTGTCAGAACCAACATTTTTGATTCATTAGTATTTCAAATTTGTCTTAGGAGACTAGTTGCAAGTACAAGAGGAGTAAATGATTATGGTGTATTTATTTCAGGAAATGGAGATCGGCGGACTGGTGGAAATATGCGAAGAGAACATATTGATTGCACCAGCTTCGGCAGATGTCGGAGGAGGTGCAGTGCAGAGCTTTTCACCAAACAGCCAGCTGTTACTGGCTGCTAATTATAATAAAGATGGTAAGTATTATGTACTATTATATCGTAAATTTAAAGTTTAATCAATAATTCTATTCATAGTCATTATGAGATGATGTCCACTGAAAGGCATCCAAACGTTAAATTAGGAAGAAAATTCAATTAAGAATCGATTTGAGTACCAAATTTAATATTTTGTGATTGAAATAAATACTCTATGAACTTATTTGTAAATAATTGTTATTTATTGTTTTTATCAATGAAATTAGGCCATTTCTGCTTTTCGTGCCCCAATCTATAATTCGGATGTTTCGATAATTTAAACTATCTACATCTTTAAGTGTAACAAAGTGACCATATTTATTTGCGAATTTTCAGATCAAATTCGTTTGTATCATGAATTTATAGTCATGGTCTACCCAGCACTTTATATGAGTTCAAATGTTTTCACTCAGTTCATGCTTGATCTTGGATGGCAGCGATCGCAATGTCCAAGCCTTTTCAGGTAAAACGTTTATAAAAACTTAGTAGCCCATAGAAATACGACCATATGACACATTCTGTTTTTGAACCGGTCATGTTATGCTGGCCCGAATGTTAAGCCACTAACTAAAGTGATTATTAAAAAACGAATCTTACAGTGGATGTTTAGTGAGAATACACAAGGTGAGAAGCGAGTATATTGAATTGAAGATTAAAAAGTTAAGAAGAAAAAAGTAAGATGGTATGGATTGGACATATAGGTAATGAAAAGGTTGAAAGTAGAATGAAGTATAATGTCAAAGTGGAAGGTTGATAAATACATGAATAACATGGGACAAAAAAAGATTAGTGTCAAGAATGCCATAAAGAATTGTAATTTGACAAAGAAGCTATGTTAGATAGAGGAGGAAAAACACATCTTCCAAATGATAGGAAAAAGGTGAAAGGAAAGAAGAATACTCTACTAGACTGAAAGAGAATTTAAATCTAAATAAAATAATTTGTAATAATATGATAATTATCACAGAGCTGCAGACGTAACCGGTCGCGGAGGTCTTTCTTTCTTGGAGCTGATGCTATGGTCGGCAGCTTTGGAACCCAATACACAACACAGCGGTGTGCCAGCAGAAATTCGGTGTCGATATATCTTTAGGTACCTATTGTTATATGTAGAGTTCCACTTAAGTGTGTGCCATAATTGTGTCTTAATATAGTTGTGCCATTTGCGGTGACAAAATATTAGCCAGCCGCACTTTCCATTTGTTACACCATAGGCCTCCAAAGTGATCCATACGGCCCACAATAGTGAATTCCATTTAAACAACACATGACGAAATTTTTAAATTTCTCTAAATAAAATATGATAGTATACGTTTGCACTTACAATCTGTAATAAATGCATGGGACCAACTAGAAACTGTACTTAATTTAACGCAAAAAATTCTCAAAATCGGTTCTGACCCAAAAAAGTTATGCCTGATAATATACAAAAAAATATATTTTAGAATCTGCTTCTCTTTTTGAAGTGGGTTAAAAATATAAAGCTCCACTAAATGCAGTAAACAATGGTCAGGGCTATAAGAGACAAAATATTTTTTTTCTTTTTTTTATTGCAGGTGATCAGCAGACAGGCAGACGGCCCACTTGATGGAAAGCGGTTACCATCGCCTATGGACATTTGCAACACCAAAGTTGCTACAAATGCGCTGCTGCTCTCTTAAGGGAGACTGGAACCTGGTTACTACTGCCGGAACACAACTCAAGGTTGTTATGGCGACATACTTTAGACCAGGGGTGGTAGCCGGATGGCTGGATAGTCGGGCAAATGCCCTACCACCTGGCTGTGGGTTGTTAAGTCGCCTCTTACGACAGGCCGCCCGGCCACAGGAAATTGTATTCTTACTCCGTTCCTGCACGGATATTTTGGGGACCATTGTGTTAGACAAAAGAATAAAGAACTAAATATAATCTTTTGGTTATATTAATTCATCATCATTCATCAGTCAACGGGTTCCTAAGATTATTCTTAGGAACCCGTTGATTAACTCTAGTGATTTAGGTTTGAATCCCGGCTAGGAAGCATTATTATACCAATTATCATATTCTAACAGCGAATGAAAGTATAGAGAAAAAAACCTACGCATCGAGACTGTTAATTCGCCTTCGCCTAACGTGGTGGGTTTGTAGATATACTACCCATTCCCTTAATCAAAATAGGGAAGCCCGATTCAATAAATTAAATAATATTAAATTAAAGTAAAATTTTAATAGATTCCCAATTGATTTAAAAGTATTACCTGAATTTGTTAGTACTAATGCTTTACTTATTCTTGGTCCAGATACTTCGACAGCAATCGTGACCTCAAACTTGAATATTTAGAGTTTAAAGAGTTAGTGGCTGCTGCCCGAGCTGCTAGACAACTACCAGTTGATGCCCTAAGTGTCGCAAGAGATGCTGACGTATGCTTACAGTTAGTACATTTCAAATCTATATACCGCGGAAATTAATAATAAATCGGCAGACAAACACACACACTGTATATCCCCAAATTAAGCAAGTTACGCTTGTGTTATGGGTAATATACAACGGACCACTCTGGGGCCGATCCCAGACACCCAGACCATAGTAAATAACGAAGAAAATTCGTTTCCGAAATTTACCATACCAGGACTCGAACCCAGAGGCTCCGCGTGCAGTGAGGTAAGTTGGCAAAGGTTTAGCCCGCTTAACCACAGAGGCCGTCAAATTATTTAAATATTTGGGATAAAATTATTCTGTGGCACGTATATGACACATTTTATTACAATGTTGTGAAAATCATGGTGCCACATTCTACTTACATTATTTGACGTTCTGGATTTGTCTAAAAAAATATGTTCCAAATAGTAAATTGACAAGAAGCAACAGAACAATGATCATAGAATTTAATTCATAAGCTTTGAGAATTATGTTTTTATTAAGCGATTATAGCAGTACCTTCTACCTATAGCAGAAGTGTTCTTCTTCCATAAAAAAATATTGGTAATAATTTTCAATATCATACTTACCTACTAGTAAAATGCTTTGTTATCATTCTGTTTTGATTAATTCCTCTGTTCATCAGACAACTGGGTATTCAACCAAACTCTCAGCTGCCGTTGGCGGAGTTTCTTCGTGGGGTTGGAGAACTGCGTCTTCGCGGTACCAGCTCTCTGTTACGATCACCAAAGAGCATTACAGAATACCTTGCTGATTTACAGTATGTAATCACTCCTTTTTCTTACCGATTGATGGCTGCCATGGTCTGTACGTTGGCATGCCTGATTCTGTGGACTGCAGAGCTTGTGGGTTCGATTTATTTAGAGGCTAAATTTTATAAACAAACGTTCCGATTTTCATTTTAGGTTGAGTGGCTGGGGTAGTCCGTTGTATTGTTCATAACTGTCTGCTGATTATTTTAGTTACTTATTTATTTAAAATATATATAGAGAACAAAAAAAAAGTATAATTACCACGAGCGGATGGTGAAGGAAACATTGTGAGGTGTCTGCATGATGTGTAACCAAACCTCCTTAGACAAGCGTGGTGGGTATGCTGTTCGAACGTTTTTAAACGAGGAGACCCATGTTCAGCAGTGGAATCTATATAGATTAATGCTATACAACTCAGTCTATTTAGTCCACTGCTGAACGTATGCCTCTCACAGGGGTCTATCGTTCTTCGTTGTTTTGAACCGGGTGTCCTGGTACTCACTTCCCCTCGAGAAGTTATCGGCTAATGTATTATTCTCGTAATATTCAAATGTCTCCAATGATGTACCTCTGAACTACTTATTAAACTTTCAGCCTATCTCACTAGAATTCTATTTTGATTTCAGAGAACATGATAAAGAGCTTAGAGCTGCGAATTATATTCCTTCTACTTCCAAAATACCACCTCAAGGGGGCAAGTAATTTTAGAGATGGTTTTTATGAATTTCGGACGCATTTAATGCATTGAATAATTGAATAGACTATAGTTTTCCCCGCAGCTACGCCGTGTGAAAAACCATTGATCGTAGCCCTATGTTATTTACATAAAAACTAAATTAGGTTTTTTACACATATAAACCTTTTTATATATATTAGACCTAAAAGTTTACTGTTTCTTTTTCAATTCGCTACAACATCAAAGAAACTAAATCTATATAATCTAAACAGCTACCCAGAAAAACATAGAGATGAGTCGAAGCCAACTTTATTTGAAGTAATACAATGAATCACTTGTTTCCTATGACAACGTATTTGTTAGTGAATGGAAAAACGCGATCGCAGCGCCATCTATTTAGCTAGTCTGTCTATTTTATGGAAACGACATCATTTATGGAGATAAAATGTATCCCAAGTATTAACTCGGGTTATAAGCCAGCAATATGTCGAATTTCATTCATATACGTTCAGTAGTTTCCAAAAAAGTTGTGATCGCAGCGCCATCTTTTTCGCTATTTGCATCTATCACACGGAAATCACGTCACTTATCGGGAAAAAAGTATCCTAAGTTACGCCTCGGGATATGAGTCAGCTCTGTGTCGAATTTCATTTAAATTGTGAAAAAATCGTAGATATGTTTATTTCACTCACAGAACCTAGATTTTTAAGAGTGATCATACAGACCGGCCAGCGTGCACTAACTGGCGGCCGGGCCCCTGCTTGCATTCATATAAAATACTGATACGCAACTTACGTACATACTTACATGTTCCCTAGTGTTTTTGTCGGGAGAATATACAACAATTTTCAGGAGTAAGTACATTAGGACGGACAGCATCAGCGACACGGGTGTCTGCGGGCAACAGTGCTAGGCGGAGGGCTCTGAATATCGCCCGCCCCGATTACAGCGTCGCGGCTTATACTGTACGCCTGCGAAAGCACCCGCCAAATGAAATGCTGGAACTAAATCATTTTGATGGTGAGAAAATTCTTTTTATTTTTTTCATTTTTTTTTCAATTTATTTTCAATAAAAAGTTACAAGATTATAATAACAATTACATTGCCAAACTGCAGCGCAGTTTATCGGCAGCGTTCTCGTGGGTTGCATTAAATTACACCTTATAACTTCTACTTTATATACTGAAGTACATTTTTTTAAAATAAATTATAATATAAATTGAATTTTTGAGTAAACCATTTTTTGTATTATACCTTGCTTTAATTACCACCGTTATCTAAAGTACATATACGCCAAACCCCTTTAAATCGTTTAAAACGTCTGCATTGATTCCTTGATAACAGTACCATATCTCATATTGATGGAGTACAGCAGACAGGCTGACGATCCACTTGTCGGAGAGTAGTTACTGTCGCTTGTGGACTTTGCAACAACAAAGTGCTACCAATGTATACCACTGATGCCAGAATTCAACTTAAGGTTGTTATCTCAGACCAGAGGTGGTAGCTATTCAGACGGGCAAATGCACTATCACTTGGCAGTGGGTTGTTTTGTCACCACTTATTACAGACAAACTGTACGCTGGAATTAGTATTCTTTTTTTGAGTTAATGGCTCCAACACACTTGGCACTGATTTTAGCAATTTAAGCTATTTTAATATTAGTTCCCCTTTCCAGAGGATGCTGTAAGCCCATCCACTGCCCGCCTGATCTCGGGTGCAGTGAACTCTTTGGACGTTCTGGGCCCTACCTCTGTACCTGTTGAGGCTTTGGCTGCTGTGCATTACTTCGCAACGTCTACTGAAAAGCCTGCTCACGTGCGTGATTGTAATTCGACTGATACTGTAACTGATCATTGTAGAGCCTGTACGTTTAGTTTATGAATTGCTGCATCTACCACTTGTCGAGCTGGTTCGGTTAGACTATCTCATCATAGAAGATCAGACTGTAATGCTTAGGTACATTATACATTAAGGATATGTTATAATGAGTACTGCCAATTTAATCTTTCCACTTTCTCAAGTCTTTTTAAATTAGAATTTCTCTTCTTTTCTGCTTACTTAAACTCTAATGAAATTGAGAAAAATCTCTGGTTATATCTAAATAACACTCAGTGTTGGCTGTAAGCTATAACTTATAAGACAAGCATTATGCACTTTATTGACAAAAGGATAGGTCTGATGGATAACGAAATTTAACCATAGACGATATATTATTATATCTTAACCATACGGTCATCATAGATCATATTCGATATGAAATCAAGTACCTACCTACTATATAAGAGATTATTTATTTTCTTCTTTGATGTTTACACTTTAACAAGTTCTATTTTAAACAAGTTTTAATTGTTTTTTCTAAACTTTTGTAAACGGACTTTAACGCCATACATACATACGTACATAACTACACGCCAGTTCCTTTGCGGGGTAGGCACGAACAACAGAGCGCCATTCATGGCTTATTCTTACACACCTCACGATTTTAACGCCATCTACAATTGAAAGAAAGAACTATATGGTGTCATACCTTTATTGACTTGTTGTCGTCGTAGCTATTTAAACATGGATATAACGAGAGGTGTACAAATTTCTCTCATTGTCGGACTTCCCTACCTTGACTATACTTATCTATACATATAATAAAATTGTAGAGGTCGAATTTCTGTACAATGAAAAAAAAATGCTAAAAACCGAGTCAGGGGGATGTAAGAAGTGAAATAGAACTAAATTAGTTTTTTTTTTCAATTTTTTTGTTTCTCTGTTTGTCTGTTTGTACCGGCTAATCTCCGAAACGACTTGACCGATTTAAATGAAATTTTGTATGCTGGTAGCTTATAACCCTGGTCAACATATAGGATACCTTTGATCCCGAAAAATTAAACAGTTCCCGTGGGATAGTTAAAAAACCGCACCACGCGGGCGAAGTCGCTAGCATCAGCTAGTTAAATAATAAAATGACAAAAAGCAAGAGAAGTGCCTAAATTCTACATGACTTTGAATAACTTGTGACGCCATTTGGTTATATAAAGTTGAGGTTTCTTCTCAGTTCCGAACAATATTCTGAAATGTCCAATCTCTGTACCAGGCACTTACCACCAGCTACTTTCTTATTTTAACAACCAGCTACTCTTTTTTGAGACAGCAATGAGATATACACAAAAATACTGACAAATAAACCACGGATGAAAAGAGATGAGAGCGAAAAGACAAGGATGGGAAGATGACATAGGGGAATTGGGATAGCAAGAATAAGTGTAAGAAGTGGTTGTAAAATTAAATTTTAATTCAGTTTACAATTTAGAAATATGACGCCTGTAGGCTATTAAAATTTTACCGCCCCTACCGATAAATCGATACCCTAATTCACAATCATATTAATTAGATCATTTTTTTGTCAATGAAATTGTAACTTTATGATTTGTGTACATATCGTGAGACGTGTATAGTCTTGAATTAGACCTCCTTTTTACCGTAGTTTGAAGATTGTGTAAGACATAATATATAAAAAAATTGGCCCCAAATTTGCCGCCCCTCCAAAATCTGCCGCCCTAGGCTCCAGCCTACTCAGCCTATTGGTGATATACTATATATATATATTTATTGCAGGAGATCAGCAGACAGGCAGACGGCCCACTTGATGGAAAGCGGTTACCATCGCCTATGGACATTTGCAACACCAAAGGTGCTACAAATGCGCTGCTGCTCTCTTAAGGGAGACTGGAACCTGGTCACTAACGCCGGAACACAACTCAAGGTTGTTATGGCGGCATACTCTAGACCAGGAGTGGTAGCCATCCAGTCGGGCAAATGCCCTACCTACCACCTGGCGAACTATATGTGCGTTTGTGTGCCGAATATTTTATTTATTAAAAAAATTTGTAGCGTCGCAGTTCTAGCGGTAGTACATCGGGCAAGCCGGCGTGGTCGTGGTCTTCGCGGGCCGAGGAGGCCGCTTTAGGAGTTCTCTTGCTGAAGCTGGCTGATGCTGTCAGGCAGATATGCTTTAACGAACCCAGGTTATTGAGGCTCGCATCGCCTGTGTATGCTATTGGTGAGTTTCCCATTTTAAAGATGTTATGATTTTTCCCACTGTTTGTATGTAAAAATCCATAGAAATCATTACGACTTTGACGGCAGTGAATAATCGTTCTACATACATACATACATACATAACTTCACGCCAGTTCCCTTGCGGGGTAGGCACGAACAACAGAGTGCCATTTAGGCTTATTCTTACACACCTCACTTGCCTCTTTGACATCGTTCTCCTCCCCAATTTGCTTGCGTTAATGTAGATAACTGTAATATAACTGCAAAATCTGCGGAGTGATGCTCGCGGACCGCGTTCGTAATACCGAAGTAAGAAAGAGAGTTGGTCTGAAAGAGAGTGTCGGGGTGAAGGTAAGGAAAGGAATGCTCCGGTGGTTCGGGCATGTGGAAAAAATGACTAAACAGATATACAATGCAAAAGTGGATGGATGCAGAAGTCGTGGAAGGCCACGACACACCTTCCATGATCAAATTGATCGTGTACTAGCGGAAGGTGATGTCAGGAGCCTTAAGAACAGACGAGCGTGCATGACAAGAGTTATGAATGTCAAAGAAGCAAGTAGGGTGTGTAAGAATAAGCCTAAATGGCGCTCTGTTGTTCTTGCCTACCCCGCAAGGGAACTGGCGTGATGTTATGTATGTATGTATGTAACTGTAATATAGATAGATAGATAGACACCACTTTATTGTACATCAAAGCATAGATAAACAGAAATAGAGAAATGTAAGAGGTAGTACAACGGGCGGCCTTATCGCAAAAAAGCGATCTCTTCCAGGCAACTTTTGACAGGGATTAATAGATTTCTAATACTATCCCTATGAATATTATAATCCCTATTAATATTATAAATGCGAAAGTAACTCTGTCTGTCTGTCTGTCTGTTCCGTTTTCACGTAAAAACTACTGGACCGATTTTGCTGAAACTCAGTATATATATATATATTTTCGATGCCGAGAATGAACATAGGATACTTTTTATCCCGAAAAATGGGATAGTTTCCGGGATAAAAATATATTTGTCTTTCTGTTTGTTATGCTTTTACGGGAAAAGTACTGGACCGATTTAGTTGAAATTCGGTAGACATGTAATTTTAATATCGAGGGTGGACAAGGGATACCTTTTATCCCGGATAATGGGATAGATTTATGTAAAGATTATCCCAAAAGTGGGACAGGCTTTGGTTGGTTTTGTGATTGGCCATTTTCATCATTTTGGTTATTTTGTTCTTTTGCCCTTTTGCTCTTTTGCTCTTTTGCTCTTTTGCCCTTTTACCCTTTTGCCCTTTTGCTCTTTTGCTCTTTTGCTCTTTTGCTCTTGCTCTTTTGCTCTTTTGCTCGTTTGCTCGTTTGCTCGTTTACTCGTTTGCTCGTTTGCTCGTTTGCTCTTTTGCTCTTTTGCTCTTTTGCTCTTTTGCTCTTTTGCTCTTTTGCTCTTTTGCTCCTTTGCTCTTTTGCTCTTTTGCTCTTTTGCTCTTTTGCTCTTTTGCTCTTTTGCTCGATTGCTCTTTTGCTCGATTGCTGTTTTGCTCGATTGCTCTTTTGCTCCTTTGCTCTTTTGCTCTTTTGCTCTTTTGCTCTTTTGCTCTTTTGCTCTTTTGCTCTTTTGCTCTTTTGCTCTTTTGCTCTTTTGCTCTTTTGCTCTTTTGCTCTTTTGCTCTTTTGCTCTTTTGCTCTTTTGCTCTTTTGCTCTTTTGCTCTTTTGCTCTTTTGCTCTTCTGCTCTTTTTGCTCTTTTTTATCCTTTTTGCTCATTTTGTCCCTTTTGTCATTTTTGTAGTTTTCATTGACGGGGGATAGATAAATAAAGCTAGGACTGTTTGTAATAGAGGATGAAAGTTTGGATGAGACCAATCATTTCTCAAGTTCATAGATATAAAAATGCATCGTCTATAAAAATGCGATAGTAACTCGATATGTCTTTCTGTTAAGTTTTCAGAAAACACTGGGAATACTGGATCGTTTTTATTGTAATTTTGTTTAAATGTAGTTTTAATGCCGAAAATGGACAAATATATATATCATGCCAGGAGATCGGCATGAGTATATATCACGCATCGAGTTTGCGATATAAAATGAAGTGAATTTTTCGGGTGCAAATGGCACTAACATAAAAATGGTGTACATTGTAACCTGTGTTAACGCCTGCTCTTTAAACAAGAAGCAGCAGGAACTAGAGGTTAACCCGCGGCGCAGCCGCGGGATAAACTCTAGTAATATTATAAAATTCTAAAAATTCAATGTCTATGCATTGAAGCTATTTAAAAAACAAGTGAAATACACTATATAAAGGATGGAGAACATGACGTAATTTTTTTTTTCTTGTCTGTTTTTACGGAATTCACGTAAATACTACCGCGCCGAATTCGATTTTAATTTTTAAATTTTTTATTGCAGGAGGTCAGCAGACAGGCAGACGGCTCACTTGATGGAAAGCGGTTACCATCGCCTATGGACATTTGCAACACCAAAGGTGCTACAAATGCGCTGCTGCTCTCTTAAAGGAGACTGGAACCTGGTCACTAATGCCGGAACACAACACAAGGTTGTTATGGCGGCATACTCTAGACTAGGGGTGGTCGCCATCCAGTCGAGCAAATACCCTACCACCTGGCAGATTCGATGCGGTTTTCGCAGATCAACGGCAAGTTCTCAAGACTTAAAATCTGCGCTACTTTCTACCCCAGGAATCCAGCGGAAATGAAATGTGACGTCACGAAATGTAGGACCCCCCCCCAACCCTTGTCACACTTCGTCGTTCCCCTCTCCGCTTAACGTGGGACGTAATTTATGTGTGGCCCCCAATGACTGTGCAAAAGTTCTCTATGACCGGTTGAATACGATCGCACATTCGCTTTATAATAATAATAACCCGCAGGGGGGCTTTGTGGCGAAGCCTTAGGTGAGTAGCGACACCTCGTACCTGACTCCGGGGGCCAAGGCAAGGCCCCCGCCTCCGTGCTTGCCTTAACCAGCCAGCACGGAGTGGAGATCGCTAGAGATAAGGCTCAAGCTCCAGGGGTGGAAGTGATAAATGGCATCACGTCAGAAGTAGCTACGATGAACCTGCAGCCCACCTCTCGACACCCCTTAGCCACTCACACCCATGTTGCCCCTGCCTTCTATGGCATTTTTTGGGGCCCATGCAGGGAGTGGCGAGTCACCGTCTGCCCACTTATCCATATTCCCTGAACAGCGACGGGCAGACGCCATAGTCCCCATATTCCCAGACTCCTAGTACCATTAGCAGTTCACCCCAATAGTCCGGTACATTTATCCTCCAATAGTTCTACACTGGCCGGGTCTTGTCCTTGGGTGCATTACTATATGGTGTAGACAGGGATAAGCGCCGGTCAGTGTCACGCCACATTTACATAATATTAGTCAAAGGGCCTCTACGTGTTGGCCTTCCCATGGTCCCACGCAAGCCTTCCAAATGTCCGGGCCATTTATATGGCCCGTGGTCTCTAAAGACATACAATCATAATAATAATAATCGGCAGATAAACACACACATTGTATATCCCCAAATTAAGCAAGTTACGCTTGTGTTATGGGTAATATACAACGGACTACTCTGGGGCCGAACCCAGACCCCCAGACTACAGTAAATAACGGAGAAAAGACGTTTTCCGAAATTTACTATACCAGGAATCGAACCCGGAGCCTCTGCGTTGCAGTGAGGTAGGCCGGCAAAGGCTTAGCCCGCTCAACCACACAGGCCGTCGAATTATAATATAGATTTCTATTGTAGTTCATTTATAAAATTAGTATGGATTGATTCTTCTAGTTCAAATGCTAACATTCTATATATTGTGACGTGGGGAGAAGAGTTAGCACCTCCTCCTTGGCCACAGAATGGGTTTAGGTGGGTCAATGAACTATACAAGATAATTATGTAGTTTATAATATATTTAATCTGTTCCGTGATAACTGGTGGACTTCTATGCACAAAGGGTACACTGGCCTGTCGAAGCCTTGGAAGCTCTTCGCGTCAAGTAGTTCCACAGCTCTAATATTGGCTAGATTTTTATCCGTGCAGGAACGGAGAAAGAATACAATTTCCTGCGGCCTGGCGGCCTGTCGTAAGAGGCGACTAAACAACCCACAGCCAGGTGGTAAGGTATTTGCTCGACTGGATGGCGACCACCCCTGGTCTAGAGTATGCCGCCATAACAACCTTGTGTTGTGTTCCGGCATTAGTGGCCAGGTTCCAGTCTCCTTTAAGAGAGCAGCACCGCATTTGTAGCACCTTTGATGTTGCAAATGTCCATAGGCGATGGTAACCGCTTACTATCAAGTGGGCCTGTCTGTTGAACTCCTGCAATAAAAAAATAAATAAAAAAAAGATCGTTAATTGTCCGCGTCTGGTATATATTGGCAGGTTTTCTTAGGCAAAGTAAGGGTGCCCTTGATCCTGGAATTAGATGATGAAGAATAGGCATTAGTAAAACTACGTTTTAACGGTTTTAAGCGCGGTAGTTTATTTGATTTTTGTTATTCCGACGTTTCGGCTACTTTTCAGTGGCCGTGATCACGGAAGACAAAGATGTCAAGTGTCAACGAATATTGTTAAAGTTTTATTTAGCCTACCGCCAACTTGTTCATTTTAATTATTTAGTTTTAATTTTGTTTATGGTTATTATTTACTCTATGGGAGCCTAATCTAATTTACCACCGCTTCGCAACATGTTATGGCTTGAGGAGAAGAAGAGGCGCAAGATACTCTTCAGCAAACATGCTTAGTCTAATAATTTTATATAATATTAAAATGGGTGGAAGGAAAAATAAAAGAAATTATCAGTCAAGTTGGTTTGTGTTCCGGTGAACGTAGAAAGAGCTCAGTGTATTGAGGTCTGGCAGTTGGTTTTTTCTGGGTGTGGGTCTTAATAGTTCTGATGATCGGATCCCAAACAGGTGGTACTTGCCAACCATCTTCTCTATTGAAATTTGGTAGTTTTATTATGTATACAAGTGGCGAAAACTTATGAAAATATTAATAGGCATTAGGTTTGACACAGTTCCCCCCGTTAGAAAACTAAATCAGCTCAATTAATTATATATAGTTTTAACTAGTTACATTTTACATCTATGGATAGGAACTCACCCCAGCGGGAATACGAAATTAATTTAAAAGCGTTAAAGGAAGTTTTGAAACGTATGGCATAATATCTATAAAAGAATTATGAACAGCTGATATTTTTGAATTTCGAGCGAGATCCAAACTTAACCGCCGTCACAACTTTTTTAAACTCTTGACAGTGACATGTTAGCTAGACATTAGTACTGTCATTGGCTGTGTTTATGTTTTTTTTTAATGGTGCAAGTGCAACAACTCTACTAAATCTTTCCACCTCAAACGCCCCGCTTCTTTGCGCAAGTGCGCAGTACCGATTGAGCGATCGACGCGGACGCACGCGCGCGCTACCCACCGATCACATCGCGTAAGTGAAACTCCCATAGTTACAATATGAGAGGATTTTTCTTAGGTGATCTACATGGTAACCTATCAGCTCTCCTGGCGATGGAAGCAGCTCTTTGGCCATCGGGATCAGCGCTGGCGCCAGCTCGCCTTCTCTTCCTCGGGGACTACGTGGACCGGGGTGCCCACGGCACGGAGCTGATGGCTTACCTCCTCGCCGCCAAGCTGCAACGCCCGACCGGCGTCTTCCTCGTCAGGGGGAATCATGAGACCAGGGATATACAGAAGATGTTCTCTTTTTACAAGTTAATATTGTCAATACACATATTTGGAACCAGTTATATCAAAATGAAAATTTATTACTTATTGAAAGTCATGAGTTACTGTTAAAGGAGAAGAAGCGGCGCTACAAACTCCCCAGCAACATATCTTTACTTCATATTTATTAGTATTTGTCTTTTTTTAAATGTAGTTTTTTTTATTGCAGGAGATCAGCAGACAGGCAGACGGCCCACTTGATGGAAAGCGTCTACCATCGCCTATGGACATTTGCAACACCAAAGTTACTACAAATGCGCTGCTGCTCTCTTAAGATAGACTGGAACCTGGTCACTAATGCCGGAACACAACTCAAGGTTGTTACGGCGACATACTTTAGACCAGGGGTGGTAGCCATCCGGTCGGGCATATGCCCTACCACCTGGCTGTGGGTTGTTAAGTCGTAGTTTATCGTTTTATCCGTGCAGGAACGGAGAAAGTATACAATTTCCTGCGGCCCGGCAGCCTGTCGTAAGTGGCGACAAAACAACCCACAACCAGGTGGAAGGGCATTTTCCCGACTGGATGGCTACCACCCCTGGTCTAAAGTATGTCGCCAAAACAACCTCGAGTTGTGTTCCGGCATTAGTGGCCAGGTTCCAGGCTCCCTTAAGAGAGCAGCAGCGCATTTGTAGCACCTTTGGTGTTGCAAATGTCCATAGGCGGTGGTAACCGCTTTCCATGAAGTGGGCCGTCTGCCTGTCTGCTGAACTCCTGCAATAAAAAAAAAGTTTAAATACTAATATCAGGTTTATCAAAATAATTTTTGTAAATAATTACTTGAAGAACTTGGTAGCGATCGCATTAAATCACATAAACTTTGTGGTACTAATTTTTGTCTTGTAGTATTCTGCAGCAAAACTGAAAGGTCAATAAGACACAACTGTAAAAGTAATAAAATGTTGCCAGTGAATGTGTCGCGAAGTATGGCGAAGCGGAAGGTAGCAGGATATGGAATGCCATCAACAGCGTATTCGATGTCCTGCCATTGGCTGCCGTGGTCGATGATAAGGTAGGAAGAATACCTACTAATAATAGTACATACATACATACATAACTTCACGCCAGTTCCCTTGCGGGGTAGGCACGAACAACGGAGCGCCATTTAGGCTTATTCTTACACACCTCCACTCATTTATCCGTGCAGGAACGGAGAAAGAATACAATTTCCTGCGGCTGGGCGGCCTGTCGTAAGAGGCGACTAAACAACCCACAGCCAGGTGGTAGGGTATTTGCTCGACTGGATGGCGACCACCCCTGGTCTAGAGTATGCCGCCATAACAACCTTGTGTTGTGTTCCGGCATTAGTGACCAGGTTCCAGTCTCCTTTAAGAGAGCAGCAGCGCATTTGTAGCACCTTTGGTGTTGCAAATGTCCATAGGCGATGGTAACCGCTTTCCATTAAGTGGGCCGTCTGCCTGTCTGCTGAACTCCTGCAATAAAAAAAAAAACCTCACTTGCTTCTTTCACATTCATAACTCATAACACATAAATACTAATAATAGTATTACACAAATTAGAATTCCGATCAGCAATTTTCATTTGCGGAGATAAGGCGGTTCGGCTTCTGATATTTAAATATTCTATATTGAACTTTATTCGCAAGACAAAAGGCGGAGTGTTGCCTGCTATGCATTCTTAGCTCTGTCACGCTTACACGGTTTCACTCACTTTTGAAGTGATAACTTCTTATGGGAGGATACACCGCTTCGTTACGTAAAGCGTTACGGCGCCAGTCTGGCTTCCCTTTCTCTCACGCATACGGCAGCGGTAGGCAGGCTCCTCCTCTCTCACTCTAACCCACAGCTCTAACCGTATTTCGTCTAATGTACATATTCAAGAATTGTAATTAAAAATAAAATATATTTTATAATCAATAAAAGATTTTATTAATAAATAACCTTTCCTTACATTATCATATTATTATCCATAAAATTTAAATAATAACCTAAGCTTTTCTCAAGTTAAACAATTTCAATATTAAATAGTTCAACTTCATAATAAGTTATCACTTCTGCCGGGCGTCCCGAGACGCAGACGTTTGTTTCATTGCTGAAGCACAGCAGACTCGCTGACGGCCCAACTGTGCTGGAAAGTGGTTACCGTCGCCTATAAACTATTTGCAACACTCAAGGTGCTACCCATCCAACCGGACTCGTAGATGGGACTGGAACCTCGTCACTAATACCGGAACACAACTCAAGGTTGCAATGGCGGCATGCTCTAGACCAGGGGTGGTAGCCATCCAGACGGGCAAATGCCCTACCACCTATGGGTTATTTTGTCGCCTCTTACGACAGGCCGCCTGGCCACAGGAATTAGTATTATTTTTCTGTTCCTGCATAGAGAGTGCAATTTTAATACACTCGTCGCGTGTATTATAATTGGTTTACTGCGCAAGCACATTGGGAGGCATTATTAGTTGTGTAATACTTTACTTCTTAATATGACCTAAAGCCCTGCTCGACAATAGATGTTATTGCGTAGTAGGTATCTTCTCTAACTTCGTTTTGACCCAAGGCTCATGCGATTTTGAAAAACTGTGTTTTTTGAAATTCAAAGCAGAGTAGAGTGGGAAGCTTTTAATATTGAAAGTCAATTGAGCTACTTTTTATCATTTTATGAAACTCTCATTTGAAAAATAGTAAGTTATAATGCCAAAAATAGCCTATTATTTATTGTTTAAACAGATATATTTTTTTGTCATCGTAATATTATAAAAGTAAGGTAATAAGTAGTATGGTATTTTAGCGTCCGTTCTTTTATGGCTACGTTCCACATGAGGCTCACAACGACCACGTTCACAACCGCGATTTTTTCTGTTCCACTTGCTTTCGGGCGTTACAATCATAACTGTAGTGGAACGGATTATGTCATTGACGACGAAAAGTCCTCACCATGCAGACAAATTCGATCCTCTTCGGAGAAGAGTACGCTACTCCAGTTACCTAGTGTCCAAGATAGGCAATTTTAGCGAACCTCAGTCGAGAAATCTGGTGATCACGGAGTAACTTGGGAGACCCGCGCTGGTCGTCGACTGCGTATATCAGCCGCTAAAAGTCTCCTCCTCACAGTCCATAGGCTAACTTGTGGACCTCGTACCTCTCCAAAGTTTCTAGTGAGATCTATGTGCATTTGCGGTTCCTTAGCGCCTGAGTCACTAATAAAAAGCGGTCGTCTCGTGGTTGTGTGCAACGTTTTCTCCCAGAACCTTACCTTCTCTGAACGGAACTTGTCTCTCGGTATCGAGTCCAGGTTCTTTAGATGGTTCAACGACTCACGTTTAACCGCGCGTGAGATGTAACATTGGCTACACCCTTCTTCCAGCAGCGCTATAATTTTACTAGCTCTTATTGCTTTTTCTGTCATTACAATAGACACAAATATATCTGTTTAAGTCACAACAAGGCAGGATTATGAGACAAACATAAATTATTCTACTAAAAATAACGAGCAGTTAGTTTTAGTTGCCTGATAACCTTTTAACTGCAAACCCGCGAAAAGTAAGTAAAAAGTCACAAACAGAAAAAGGGATTATTATTTTTAAAAACAAAAGTTTTGAATTTGGAATAAATTTTTTTTTCATACGCAAACTCTTTATTGATTGCATAGTTTACATCTTTTAAGGACCAATGTTTTTTTTTTAAGGTGATGGCTGCAATGCCATTTATGCATTGATTTTGCCAATGTCGAGTACAAAGAAAAGTCAGGTGACATAAAAAGGAATTTTGGCCGGTAAATTAAAAAGAAAAAGAAAATTCTGCCAATCTAATACACTACAATAAACATAATATTTACAACAAACCATAACAGCAAAGGACAAAACTAAATAATAACTAACTTCAAGCCAATCTAAGTATAATATATATATATATATATATATATATATATATATATATATATATATACTATACAATCTATTATAAGATAATTTTATTCACAGTCAAGAATTTACAAAGAATATATACAAATGATTTATGCGATAAAGTTAAAAGAACACTACTATTAACAGGACGAGGGCAATTAGCAGGAAGAATATCATAAAGAGGAGTAGAAATTTTACGGCAATGGAAAAAGATATGTTCTATGGAACCTTCGCCCAGACCACACTCACATAAAGAATTAAAGGACCAATGTTAATATTATTTTTTTCCACAAGCCGTCATCAAAATTGCCCGCGCTGTCAAAAAATTTTGCCTAGTTCAACAAACATACAGATAATTCAAAAACTATCCAATAAGTGTACTTCAATTAAAAAGTAATCGATTCTGTGATAATATATACTTATATTTGATACAAATCCAAATAGACTATAATGTATCTGTGTTTCAAATTCTTGTAAGAACAAGAACACGCAAGGAAAAAACTCACACATGTTCACATCATAAAAAAATGTACAAACAAGTTTGAAATAATATGTTATGCCCTTTATAGCTATGAAAAAGTAGTTACCAATACTAAGGGCCGCTTGCATAAGGTTGCTTAAATTTATTTAAGAAACACAAAACGTATTAAACTGTCAATACGTTTTGTGTAAGACGTATTTAGGCAGTTTAATATGATTAACTAATTTTATTTGAAGGCGATCGTTATGCAAGCGGCCATAAATAAGTAGCTTTATTACTGTAATTTAATTTATACATTACAAACGACTTTATTTCAAACCACCGCAGGGAGACGAAGTTTTCCATGTCAACATCGGGATTGTTCGGTTGCCAAGCGTAACGTATATTATATATCAAAATCAAGAGAATTATGTCGTCTCTTTTATTCTAATACAAATTCTATGTAGTTAGAGGGAAAAAGCATTAGTTTCAACGTTCGTTTCAATTATCTGTATTTGGCCACAAATTTGTGGTGCTTCCCAATGAGCCGTGTGTGAAAGTTCGGCAACTTTGTGGTGGTTCCGTCTTAAAGGAACTCGCTTGGTCTAGGTGTTCTGCTGCCATGGGGGCATCCCGCCGCCGTGGGTTTGCCCCCTGATGTCAGCTATTGACAAGGTGCCGTGCCCGCTGCCCAGGCCTGCGGAACAGAGCTCCATTGCTTGGGAGCTTTTGTGGAACGATCCCGTCAAGTTGGTATTTCCGACCTTTAACAATGTTCAGTTGAAATGGTTGGTTTGGACGCGTTCTATTGTTTTTATAAACGGCAGAGAGTCCCTGTGTCAATAATAGGGCCCATCCACAAACTACGTAACAAGAATTTCATGATAGTTCGACCCCTCCCCCGGCCTTGTCACAACTGGTCACATTCCTGAGACCCCTCCCTCCGTAGTGAGTTCACATATTTTGCAATTTTACATTAAGAAATTATTAAATTAAAACAGCAGTTCCGTAATTAGTTATAATTCCATTCAAAATATTGTTTAATAATTTTTTCAACACACTTGCTCATAAAGTGGCTCTATGGTCACCGCAATTAGGCACAGAATGACACCCATAATCAAACTGTGACTAAAAAACATTATAACTCACTAGTGAGTTATAGATTTTTTTTTAAATTTTATTGGTTGGGTGGCTTAGTTCTTAAAAAAGTTTTTTTTTTCAAAAAAAAAAGATCGTGTTCTATGGAACAAATAAATTAATGTTCCTATTGCTTGCTCATTTCATGCAACTTCTTATAGATAATTTTAACTCGTACGTGTTTAATAAATAAAACTTTCACTCATATATAACTTTTTTATCTACTAAATAAAATGAGTTTTTGTTGTTATTTTATTCACAAGTGTGTTGAAAAACGTCGTATGATACACGTGTGTATTGATGATTACCGTCCTCGGCTCTCTTAAGACCCTCGCCTACGGCTCGAGTCTCAATGGCGCCTCGGCGGTAATCACCAATGTTAGACACTAGTACCATAATGTACTAAAACATTGATCATACTGGTAGTTTGGAAATATTTCGTTAAAAGTTCAAATTTACACAACGCCCAAATTGCTCAGTTAGCCGTTCCAAAAGGTGACCGCGTTCGCTGTGGTCGTCACGAAAACGTCACTAATGACGTCATCATTTTCGATCACACATCGCTCACAACGACCCATGTCAAGAGGTGGGTCGAATCACCGTTCCACTTGGGTTTACGATTGTAACGCCAGCAAGTAAGTGGAACGGGAAAAATCGCGGTCGTTGTGTCTCTAATGGAACGTAGCCTGTGTGTGACGTCACGAAATTTAAGACTCCTCCCACCCCTTGTCACACTTCATCGACCCCGTACCCCCACCTGTCGTGTGACGTAATTTATGGATGGCCCCTTATAAGCTTAAATTCAAGTTTGTGGGATCGCCACTCTTGTCCCCCGGCCGCCATCTTGGAAAAAGGGGTACAAAAGGTTTTCACGTTGTATCTCGTAAACTAGCAACCCTACAGAAAATTTTACAAGACATTATTTGTAGCAAATTAAATTGTCTACAACTTTATTCATATTACTTTTTATATAAAAAAGTTATAAACAAAAATAACAGAAAATTTTCTTTTGGCCGTTATTTATGGTCATTTTTGCAATAAAATGACACCAGAGCAATCTTATAAAGGGTTTTTTAACAATTATTCTCCACACATACTTGTAGCAAACGCATTCTACACAGACCGAACAAGATAACCGCAACACTCGCCTTGGAATTGGGGGCGAACGAAGGTTTCGCAGCGAATGCGAAACGCGGCACTGGCCACGTGTTCGACCAGACCGCCCTGGACCGGTTCCTACTCACCAACCAACTGTCCCACATGGTCAGAGCTCATGAGTTGCATCAAAATGGATTTATGGTAATTATCAAAAATCGGGTAAACTACACATATAATAAAACTGTAGAGGTCAAATGTCTGTCAATGAAAAAAATGCTAAAAACCGAGTCAGGGGGATGTAAGAAGTGAAATAGAACTAATTTAGATTTTATCAAATTTTTTGTTATTCTGTTTGTACGGGCTAATCTCCGAAACGACTGGATCGATTTAAATGAAATTTTGTATGGTAGTAGCTTATATCCCTGGTCAACATTTAGGACCTTTTGATCCCGAAAAATTAAAGTTTCCGTGGGATAGTTAGAAAATTTTCCACGCGGACAAAATCGCAGGCAGAAGCTAGTATAAAATAAACAAATCTGGAACACATTCTAATATATTCAAATTTAAATGTTTTTTGAACTCTCGGGCTCTCGTTTTAATAATAGTCTTATAGTACAAACAAAACTGTAGTGCGTTTTTGAAATTCGTACGCGTCAATGCGCAGAGCATATGAGTAGGTGCGTAGAGCTCAGAGGCGATGAGACTGTTGCGCTCTCGCTCGGCCGCCATCCGGACTCGCATTACATCACTTTCGCACTATACACTGTCAGGTGTAACAAACGTTAGTTACTTGACTAGAGCTGCGCAAATTTGCGGATCTAACTTCATTCGGAACGCAATTAAGTTTTGCGCGTACTATACGTGACACTGATCGTTTGTAGGCAACGCGTGACAGTGCGAGTGTAAATGAGTGACAGGTTAACATAGAACAGATGAGCTAATTTTCGTGAATTTCCATAATAACTAAAAATTCAGTTTTGTACAATATGACATGCTAACGTAGTAAATATACACACCTGAAAAGTAGTCAGCATCGTCATCTTAGCAATTAAATAGCAACACTTGTGAACAGTGTCAACTACGTGGACGATTAATATCGGTGTTTTCATCATTTCGCTACTGCGGAGGAACTAACGACTCTGGCGTTGCGCTGCTGGAAGGAGGCAAACTCAGACTCATAAGAGTTAACGTCGATTAGGTACAGTAAACATCATGAATCTTGACCACCTTCCCAGATATTTTTAACCTTAACAAAAATTTAAAGACGGTATCTTTTATTACATTACACCTTAGCCAATATACAATTTTTAGGGATATTATATTATTAGCTGTGTCCGCGACTTCGTAGGCGTGGAGTTTTATTTCGCGGAACCCTAAAAAGAAGTAGTCTAAGTTACTCCACGTAACATCAGCTATCTACCAGTGAAAGTCCCGTCACAATCGGTCCAGCCGTTTCAGAGATTAGCCGGTACATCCAGACAGACAAAAATTCTAAAAATTGTATTTTCGAAATCTCCTGGTCCGAATTATTCTCCCGAGTTTTTTACATTTTTACAAACAGGCACTTCAATCTTATTTAATTGTATATATATTGTTTTTATCTATACTTTGGTGGGCAATAGTACGTAGTGGGCAATAGCAAAAGGCACGTTATTACTTTAAATAGTGGGTTTATTACATATTTAATAGAATTAAACACGTCTATTTAAACGGAGTCATAAAATAAATACAAAATATAATTTATTTTCTACTGATTTATGTTAAGCAATAAAGCGGTCAAGATTCACGGCGCCGACTGTAAAATGCAAAGTATTCATTTATAAAATGGAATTGAACTTTTAAATGTTGTGTATTTGTGATGAATTTATTTTGTTATTAAATAAATAAAAAACACACGATTGCTTATAATTTATTATCTTGTCACTTAAAAAAATTAGATCATTCTAGAGGTTTCCAAATTAAAGTTATGTGAATGCGGATTAAGTTAGCTCAACTTATGTACCTAAACATTTATACAATTACATTAAGCTTACAATAACTATATTATAATTATTATAATACCATGAAAAAAGATAATTTACGACCTAATTGGAAATCATGTTGTTTTTGTTCAAGTCCTTCCATACTCTCACTTGGATCTAGAAGTGAAAGAGAGAATTTTTATAAGTATACACTTTTTAACTTAGATAATAATTCACTATAATTTTTTATAGTGCGATCATAGAGCATAGACAAATAAATCTTTATTATACCGGGAATATATCTTAATTAAGATGCATTATTGTTTTATTATTTTAATAATAACAAAGATACAGGAAGAATTTTTTTATTTTTTATTGCAGGAGTTCAGCAGACAGGCAGACGGCCCACTTGATGGAAAGCGGTTACCATCGCCTATGGACATTTGCAACACCAAAGGTGCTACAAATGCGCTGCTGCTCTCTTAAGGGGGGCTGGAGCCTGGTCACTAATGCCGGAACACAACTCAAGATTGTTATGGCGACATGCTTTAGACCAGGGGTGGTAGCCATCCAGTCGGGCAAATGCCCATTTGTCATTTATCACTTCCAAATAAACTAAGTGTTTATTAATCACCTTTAAATATTACATTAATAGTATAGTTATAGTTGTGAATGTCAACGAAGCAAGTGAGGTGTTTAAGAATAAGCCCGAATGGCGCTCTGTTGTTCGTGCCTACCCCGCAAGGGAACTGGCGTGAAATTATGTATGTATGTATGTATTAACAGTATACTTTACTAGCTAACCTATGCTGGTAATATTGTTACTGTAGCACTCGAGGGATCGAATTTTTGGTCTTAAACCTGATTTAAGGATGGAATTCACAATCGCTCGCGCCTTAACCACACTTGAAGATATAAATTAACAGAATCTACTTACGACAATTAATATGTATCGCATAAAACTTACATACATACATAACTTTACGCCAGTTCCCTTGCCTGATTCTAGGAAATTCGGTCCACGCGGTCGGTCAGACATATTGCGTCTGTGCAGTATAAAGCAATGCCTCGAGGGAGGAGGCAGTCGAGCGATAACCACGAGCGAAGCAAGACTTGTGTACATTCGGTAATCTGTTTAGTGGCGGACTTTGCGCGTGTTATTGCATTACGATCGGACTTGTTGTGTTTGGTTATATATTTGTACCTGTGTTATACGTGTTTGTATAGTTCTAATAAATTTTATAATAGTTCCAACGGCATTTTAATTCGAGTCCTGCAACTCGTAATAATATGATTACATTATTTGTCAAATTGAACTTTTCAATTAACATTACATACATACATAACTTCACGCCAGTACCCTTGCGAGGTAGACACGAGCAACAGAGCGCCATTCAGGCTTATTCTTACACACCTCACTTGCTTCTTTCACATTCATAGCTCTCGTCATGCACGCTCGTCCGTTCTTAAGGCTCCTGACATCACCGTCCGCTAGTACACGATCGATTTGATCATGGAAGGTGTGTCGTGGCCTTCCACGACTTCTGCGTACATTATAAATCCGGATAATCGAGTCTCCCCTTTACTACAGCCGGAATACAGGTATGACTTGCCTATAGGAGGAGCCTCCCGGCGAGTATCTCCAGGGCGGCCTTCCGCCTGAGGTAGGGCATGTGCGACTGGTTGAAGGTGAAGGGCGCGTTCCGGGAGAAGAACTCCGCGAAGGTGCAAGCGAACATGCCGCAGTCGCTGCCGTTCATCTGCTGCGGGATGTCCTGCGGATCGAACATATTGTTACATGCCGGCAAAAGCGAATGCACACCTGCCTGATGTAAAGCACAGTTTATCACCTTCCCGCATTTGGACTCCTTTTGTTTAATTAGAAAAACAGTCTATTTATTGTGTATTGTACTAGTTTATGGCCGTTCGCAGGAATAATTAAGCAGGTGTGCAGATTATGTTTTCTGGGAATTGCGCCGACGCTTGCCAGGTAGACATGTGGCATCGGCGTATTATAAAGCATGGCCCAGTGCAGAGAGGGGCAGTCAAGCGACGATTACGATACAAGCAAGACGTGTGTAGTACATTCGATAAGCGATATAGTGACGGATTTTGCGCGTGTTATTAGATCGTGCAGTTTGTACTGGTTGTGAACAGTTATATTTGTACCTGTGTTACATGTTTGTGTAGTTCTAATAAATTCTATAGTAATTCCAACGGCATTTTAATTCGAGTCATATCATATCATATCGATCATATTATAAAATACTAAAAATACCGTGCCTTAAAATACATTGAGGCTATTTAAAAAAACAACTGGAATATCCCTATTAATATTATAAAACTATTGGGGTTAAAATATATTTGTCCGTTTGTTTGTTATGCATTTACGGAAAAAACTACTGGACCGATTTGGCTGAAAATCGGTATGTATGTAATTTTACAACCGAGGGTGGACAAGGGATGACTTTTCATCCCGGATAATGGGATAAGTTTTGGGATAGAATTATGTAAACGTTATCCCAGAAAGTAGGATAGGTTTTTTTTTGTGATTTGCCATTTTCGTAATTTTGGTCGATTTCATCGAATTGGTCGGATTTGTAGATTTAGTCTTTTTGGTGATTTTGGTCTACATATGTAGTTTTAATATATAGAAAATGGGCATAGATACTTTTGATTCGGGAGATGGGACAGTTTGCGATATAAAATGAAGTAAATCTTTCGGGGCAAATTGCGCTAACATAAAAATTTAATACAATGTAACCTCTTTAAACAAGACACATGCACCAGTCGGGGTGAACTCTCGTACTATATGAAAAACGGAGAACAAGAGGCAATTTAAATCTAGATGTCTTAACAAAACTACGTTTTAACGGTTTTAAGCGCGGTAATTTTATTTGATTTTGGTTATTCCGACGTTTCGGCCACTTTTCAGTGGCCGTGATCACGGAAGGCAAAGATGTCAAGTGGCAACGAGTATTGTTAAAGTTTTATTTAGCCTACCGCCAACTTGTTCATTTTAATTTTGTTTATGGTTCGCTTCGCAACATGTTATGACTTGAAGAGAAGAAGCGGCGCAAGAAACTCTTCAGCAAACATGCCTAGCTCTAATAATTTTATATAATATTAAAATGGGTGGAAGGAGAAATAAAAGTAATTATCAGTCAAGTTGGTTTGTGTTCCGTTGTACGCAGAAAGAGCTCACAGTGTCTTGAGGTCTGGCAGCTGGTTTTTGCTGGGTTCAGATTTCTTGTCTGTTTGTTTGGGATACACATAAAAGCTATGGAGCCGAAGTCGACGCGGTTTTCGCTGATCGATAGCAATTTCTTGGACTTCAAATCTGCGGTACTTTTTACTCCGGGAATGGTTTGAAGTTGTTCTGATGCATAAAAACTAGCTTATTCCGACACAGTGTCTACTATTTCGAATGAGGTCAAATGACCGGCGCAATTTGATGTTTAATTAATGCATGGAAGATAGAACATTTTGTTCAAAAAGAACCCCTTGGGTTTTCCGTTTGACATTTCTTCACAGAAATCGATCCTTACAAGCTACGCTATGTACTTTTTCAAACTTAGCTGATTCGATTCCTGACAAGGGTAATTGATTTGTCAAAAATCTAATACACACTGTACATAATTAAACTACGTTTTAACGGTTTTCAGCGCGGTAATTTATTTGATTAGGGTTATTCCGACGTTATTTTTCCTTCCACCCATTTTAATATTATATAAAATGATTAGAGTTAGACATGTTTGCTGAAGCGGTGGTAAATTAGATTAGGCTCCCATAGAGTAAATAATAACCATAAACAAAATTTAAACTAAATAATTAAAACGAACAAATCGGCGGTAGGCTCAACAATACTCATTGACACTTGACATCTTTGTCTTCCGTGATCACGGCCACTGAAAAGTGGCCGAAACGTCGGAAAAACCAAAATCAAATAAATTAGCGCGCTTAAAACCGTTAAAACGTAGTTTTATTATAATCTAATACCACTTTAGTTTTCATCAAAATCGGCCTATAGACTCCTTTGAGTATTTTATGTTATTTTGCTTAGTATAGGATCTGGCCCTGAAGGCTCACTTGAAAAATGTTACATATCAAAATACCATATTTCATCCAAATCGGTAGTGTTGTTTTTCTATGAGAGTGTGTAGCAGACGGACAGGTAGATTTAATCGCATTTATAATATTATCAAGTATGGATTACCTTTAAGCATTCAGTGTTCCACCCGCTGTCGTCGAACGGCTGCCCCTTCTTGTCCTTGTGCTCGTCCCTCAGGTAGTCCAGGAGGGCGGCGAGGCAGGCCTGGTTGCGGCCCCCCATGCTGTCCAGGTACGACACCTTCCTGTCGCGGAAGTCCACCAGGCTGACGCACCAGTGGACCCCCAGGTGCACGGGCACCACCATTATGTCGTGCGCGAACACATCCACCTGCAATGGCGGAACGGACACTTCTAAAAATCATTATAGAAATAATTCTGACTACTTTTCAAACAATAATGAATGTGGTATTTGACAACTTTGCCTTGCACCCACTTTTCGTACAAAATCTATATAAGGTTGCTTTAGTCTGTCAGTTTGTAAAAAGTCAAACAATAATGAATGTGGTATTTGACAACTTTGCCTTGCACCCACTTTTCGTACAAAATCTATAAGGTTGCTTTATTCTGTCAGTATATAAAAAGTCAAACAATAATGAATGTGGTATTTGACAACTTTGCCTTGCACCCACTTTTCGTACAAAATCTATATAAGGTTGCTTTAGTCTGTCAGTTTGTAAAAAGTCAAACAATAATGAATGTGGTATTTGACAACTTTGCCTTGCACCCACTTTTCGTACGAAATCTATAAGGTTGCTTTATTCTGTCAGTATATAAAAAGTCAAACAATAATGAATGTGGTATTTGACAACTTTGCCTTGCACCCACTTTTCGTACAAAATCTATATAAGGTTGCTTTAGTCTGTCAGTTTGTAAAAAGTCAAACAATAATGAATGTGGTATTTGACAACTTTGCCTTGCACCCACTTTTCGTACAAAATCTATAAGGTTGCTTTATTCTGTCAGTATATAAAAAGTCAAACAATAATGAATGTGGTATTTGACAACTTTGCCTTGCACCCACTTTTCGTACAAAATCTATATAAGGTTGCTTTAGTCTGTCAGTTTGTAAAAAGTCAAACAATAATGAATGTGGTATTTGACAACTTTGCCTTGCACCCACTTTTCGTACAAAATCTATATAAGGTTGCTTTAGTCTGTCAGTTTGTAAAAAGTCAAACAATAATGAATGTGGTATTTGACAACTTTGCCTTGCACCCACTTTTCGTACAAAATCTATATAAGGTTGCTTTAGTCTGTCAGTTTATAAAAGTCAAACAATAATGAATGTGCTATTTGACAACTTTGCCTTGCACCCACTTTTCGTACAAAATCTATATAAGGTTTGTAACAACATCACTTAATATAATCAACATAAAAAGAAACCACATCGATTGTAATGCATAGTTTTACCAATGCATCATTAGATGGCGCTGTACAATATCGGCGAATAACTACATCGCGCTGACGAGTTTTTAATGCAAAACATCAACCTCGCGGGAAAACCATGTTTTGTCAATCCACACTAGAAGGTATGGAGGTATCCGCCTGCAGACTAGCAATGACTGGCCACCAACCTCTAGTCATAGTCTCAGCATACCTCGCATGCCAAAAAACCCTTATTAAAAAAGACCTAGAAGCCCTATTCAACCTAGGCCCGGCTGTTATAATAGCCGGAGATCTGAATTGCAAACACGAGCAGTGGAATTGCAATACCACTAACACCAATGGCAGAGCCCTAATAAATATATCAGACAATCTTTTGTTTGATATACTAACGCCCATGACCCCCACAAGATATCCCCCCAACCGCGACTGGGGGACCCCAAACACTCTCGACCTAGCATTACTGAGGGGCGTAACTCTTCAGTTCCATTCGATCGAAACGATGGACGATATAGACTCGGACCATCGTCCGGTTATCCTTAGATTAGGACCACAGACAGACCAGACATCTGAAACTAGGACCTCTGTGGACTGGTTGAGACTTGGGGACCTCCTCAAGGCAACCAGCTCACAAGACCTGGACCGCATCCCAGATCACATCGGGTCCCGCCAAGACACGGAGAGGGCGATCGAAGCTCTCACCAGCCACCTTCAATCCGCAGTGCGGAACTCGTCCAGGCAGGTGCCAGTGGAGGATGACCGCCACTTATGCCTGCCGGACGAGGTGAGGATACTGCTGAGGGAAAAGAGAGCCGCCTCCAGAGCTCATGACAGATATCCCACCGAGGATAACAGAATCCGACTCCGCGAACTAGAGCGCGAGGTCAAACTACGTATCCGGGAAGTCAGGGAACAACGTTGGGACAGAACGTTGAGGGATATCGAACCAACTCACCAGGCGTACTGGAAGCTGGCTAGAGCTCTCAAATCAGACACCCTTACTGTCATACCCGCGCTAGAAAGAGCCGACAACACCGAGGCGTTCGATGACGAGGAGAAAGCCGAGTGCCTTGCTCAGAGTCTAGAGCTTCAATGCTCCCCCACTACGCAAAACGTCGACCAGTCACACCTGACGGAGGTGGACTCCGAGGTCGAACGTAGATCCTCCTTACCAGCGGAAACCACACTCGACCCGGTCACGGTCGAAGAAGTGCAAGATCTGATCAAGTCTCTCAAACCGCGAAAGGCCCCAGGGACCGATGGCATCAACAATCGCGTTTTAAAACTCCTACCCGCCCATCTAATTATAATCCTGGTGAGCATCTTTAATGCCGCCATAACAAACTGCTCCTTCCCCGCGATCTGGAAGGAGGCAGATGTCATTGGTATTCACAAGCCGGGAAAACCGGCTAATAAACCGTCCAGCTACCGTCCAATCAGCCTACTAAGCGCACTCAGCAAGCTTTACGAGAGAGTCATCCTCTCACGACTTAGAGATTTTGCCTTCAGCAAACATCTATTACCTGATGAGCAATTTGGCTTCCGTGCTAGACACTCATGCGTGCAACAGGTGCACCGCATCACGGAGCACATACTATCTCACTTTGCCCATCGCCCCCGCCCTATAGGAACAGCCGCACTGTTCCTAGACGTAGCAAAAGCCTTCGACAAGGTCTGGCACAACGGCTTGATTTACAAGTTGTACCATTTCGGTGTGCCAGACAGACTCGTGCTCATCTTGCGAGACTTCCTCTTAGACCGAAGCTTCCGTTTTCGAGTGGAGGGAACGCGCTCGTCCCCTCACCCACTCACAGCCGGTGTACCACAGGGCTCGGCTCTGTCGCCACTACTCTTCACGCTGTACACCAGCGACATCCCAAAAACTCCAGATGTGGAGTTGGCCCTCTTTGCGGATGACACCGCACTCTATACATCAGATCAAAACCGACAAATGGCTTGCGTCCGGCTGCAGGCAGCTGTCACAGAGCTAGGCGAATGGTTTCGCAAATGGAGGATAGAGGTAAACCCGGAGAAAAGCGCAGCAATGTTCTTTTCCCCGGGCACGCTTCGCTCCCCCAAACGCGCTTGCCTTCGCCTAAAAACCATTTCGCTCTACGAACAACAAATTCCCTGGGAAAAGTACACCAAATACCTGGGTGTCACCCTAGATCGGAACTTGCGCTTCAACGAGCATATCACTATAATCCGAAATAGAGCGCGATTTGTGATGGGTCGTTTAGCACCCATGATAGACAAACGAAGCAAAATGTCCCTCAGACACAAGCTTACTTTGTATAAAACATGCATCCGCCCGATCATGACATACGCGAGTGTGGTATTCGGCCATGCCAAGCCTGCCCTTTTAGATAAATTGCAAATCGTGCAAAACAAATTCATGCGCAGAGCCGTCGGTGCTCCCCTCTATATGCGTAACGTCGACCTCCACCGCGATCTGGAGCTTCCCTCCATCAAAAACTACATTACGTCGCTCTCGCGTAAGTATTTCGATCTCGCGCCGCACCATCGTAATCCACTCGTCGTGTCCGCGTCCGATTATAAGCCTCGGCGAAAGGCTCTCGTGCGACGACCGCGTAACGTCCTCACGGACAGGGTCGACGTTATCACAAAACGGCTGGCCCGGATCAGCCCGCCCGCGGTTAGGACGGCAGGCTGGCAGGCACGGACAGACAGACACAGACGGCGGCGTCTCAGGCGCCGCCAATCAAGATCTCTCCACGTCCCTGCGAGGGACGCTAGGAGACATAGCCCCCCCACAGGATAGACTAGGCGTGTTGCTGGGAAGTTTCTTTCGCCGTTTCTTCTCTCCCAGCCATAACACGTTGCGAAACGGCAGTAAGATAGCGTAGGCCGCCGCAAACCACCGATCCCGGCCCGCCGGAATCCTTCCCCTCGGGCTTTATATTACCCGTCGCCCGTTCTCAATTAGTGCTTTGTGTCGCCCTATGGTGGCCATCATTAAATTCATCCCCCTCTCATGGCAACAGTTCAGCCGAGGTAAAACTCATCTACCACGCCGTACTCTTACCCCGATCTCTAGAGTAGGGGGAGACCTTGCAGCGTGTAACTTCCAGATTGTACTAAATATACGTCATCTATTATCTGCCATCCGTCTATTCTTGCCTTCCGGGTGTGCCACCGAACCCCCGCAAACAAATATACGTTTCAGGTTACTTTATTCTGTCAGTTTATAAAAAGTCAAACAATAATGAATGTGGTATTTGACAACTTTGCCTTGCACCCACTTTTCGTACAAAATCTATATAAGGTTGCTTTAGTCTGTCAGTTTATAAAAGTCAAACAATAATGAATGTGCTATTTGACAACTTTGCCTTGCACCCACTTTTCGTACAAAATCTATATAAGGTTGCTTTAGTCCGTCAGTTTATAAAAGTCAAACAATAATGAATGTGGTATTTGACAACTTTGCCTTGTACCCACTTTTCGTACAAAATCTATATAAGGTTGCTTTAGTCTGTCAGTTTGTAAAAAGTCAAACAATAATGAATGTGGTATTTGACAACTTTGCCTTGCACCCACTTTTCGTACAAAATCTATATAAGGTTGCTTTAGTCTGTCAGTTTGTAAAAAGTCAAACAATAATGAATGTGGTATTTGACAACTTTGCCTTGCACCCACTTTTCGTACAAAATCTATATAAGGTCGCTTTAGTCTGTCAGTTTGTAAAAAGTCAAACAAAAATGAATGTGCTATTTGACAACTTTGCCTTGCACCCACTTTTCGTACAAAATCTATATAAGGTTGCTTTATTCTGTCAGTTTGTAAAAAGTCAAACAATAATGAATGTGGTATTTGACAACTTTGCCTTGCACCCACTTTTCGTACAAAATCTATATAAGGTTGCTTTAGTCTGTCAGTTTGTATAAAGTCAAACAATAATGAATGTGCTATTTGACAACTTTGCCTTGCACCTACTTTTCGTACAAAATCTATATAAGGTTGCTTTAGTCTGTCAGTTTATAAAAGTCAAACAATAATGAATGTGGTATTTGACAACTTTGCCTTGCACCCACTTTTCGTACAAAATCTATATAAGGTTGCTTTAGTCTGTCAGTTTATAAAAGTCAAACAATAATGAATGTGCTATTTGACAACTTTGCCTTGCACCCACTTTTCGTACAAAATCTATATAAGGTTGCTTTATTCTGTCAGTTTGTAAAAAGTCAAACAATAATGAATGTGCTATTTGACAACTTTGCCTTGCACCCACTTTTCGTACAAAATCTATATAAGGTTGCTTTAGTCTGTCAGTTTATAAAAGTCAAACAATAATGAATGTGCTATTTGACAACTTTGCCTTGCACCCACTTTTCGTACAAAATCTATATAAGGTTGCTTTAGTCTGTCAGTTTATAAAAGTCAAACAATAATGAATGTGCTATTTGACAACTTTGCCTTGCACCCACTTTTCGTACAAAATCTATATAAGGTTGCTTTAGTCTGTCAGTTTATAAAAGTCAAACAATAATGAATGTGCTATTTGACAACTTTGCCTTGCACCCACTTTTCGTACAAAATCTATATAAGGTTGCTTTAGTCTGTCAGTTTGTAAAAAGTCAAACAATAATGAATGTGGTATTTGACAACTTTGCCTTGCACCCACTTTTCGTACAAAATCTATATAAGGTTGCTTTAGTCTGTCAGTTTGTAAAAAGTCAAACAATAATGAATGTGCTATTTGACAATTTTTCCTTGTACCCACTTTTCGTACAAGATCCATAAGGTTGCTTTATTCTGTCAGTATATAAAAAGTCAAACAATAATGAATGTGGTATTTGACAACTTTGCCTTGCACCCACTTTTCGTACAAAATCTATATAAGGTTGCTTTAGTCTGTCAGTTTGTAAAAAGTCAAACAATAATGAATGTGCTATTTGACAATTTTTCCTTGTACCCACTTTTCGTACAAGATCTATAAGGTTGCTTTATTCTGTCAGTTTGTAAAAAGTCAAACAATAATGAATGTGCTATTTGACTATTTTTCCTTGCAACTACTTTTCGTACAAAATCTATATAAGGTTGCTTTAGTCTGTCAGTTTGTAAAAAGTCAAACAATAATGAATGTGGTATTTGACAACTTTGCCTTGCACCCACTTTTCGTACAAAATCTATATAAGGTCGCTTTAGTCTGACAGTTTGTAAAAAGTCAAACAATAATGAATGTGCTATTTGACAACTTTGCCTTGCACCCACTTTTCATACAAAATCTATATAAGGTTGCTTTAGTCTGTCAGTTTGTAAAAAGTCAAACAATAATGAATGTGCTATTTGACAATTTTTCCTTGTACCCACTTTTCGTACAAGATCTATAAGGTTGCTTTATTCTGTCAGTTTGTAAAAAGTCAAACAATAATGAATGTGCTATTTGACTATTTTTCCTTGCAACTACTTTTCGTACAAAATCTATATAAGGTTGCTTTAGTCTGTCAGTTTGTAAAAAGTCAAACAATAATGAATGTGGTATTTGACAACTTTGCCTTGCACCCACTTTTCGTACAAAATCTATATAAGGTCGCTTTAGTCTGACAGTTTGTAAAAAGTCAAACAATAATGAATGTGCTATTTGACAACTTTGCCTTGCACCCACTTTTCGTACAAAATCTATATAAGGTTGCTTTAGTCTGTCAGTTTGTAAAAAGTCAAACAATAATGAATGTGCTATTTGACAATTTTTCCTTGTACCCACTTTTCGTACAAGATCCATAAGGTTGCTTTATTCTGTCAGTATATAAAAAGTCAAACAATAATGAATGTGGTATTTGACAACTTTGCCTTGCACCCACTTTTCGTACAAAATCTATATAAGGTTGCTTTAGTCTGTCAGTTTGTAAAAAGTCAAACAATAATGAATGTGGTATTTGACAACTTTGCCTTGCACCCACTTTTCGTACAAAATCTATATAAGGTTGCTTTAGTCTGTCAGTTTGTAAAAAGTCAAACAATAATGAATGTGCTATTTGACAATTTTTCCTTGTACCCACTTTTCGTACAAGATCTATAAGGTTGCTTTATTCTGTCAGTTTGTAAAAAGTCAAACAATAATGAATGTGCTATTTGACTATTTTTCCTTGCAACTACTTTTCGTACAAAATCTATATAAGGTTGCTTTAGTCTGTCAGTTTGTAAAAAGTCAAACAATAATGAATGTGGTATTTGACAACTTTGCCTTGCACCCACTTTTCGTACAAAATCTATATAAGGTCGCTTTAGTCTGACAGTTTGTAAAAAGTCAAACAATAATGAATGTGCTATTTGACAACTTTGCCTTGCACCCACTTTTCATACAAAATCTATATAAGGTTGCTTTAGTCTGTCAGTTTGTAAAAAGTCAAACAATAATGAATGTGCTATTTGACAATTTTTCCTTGTACCCACTTTTCGTACAAGATCTATAAGGTTGCTTTATTCTGTCAGTTTGTAAAAAGTCAAACAATAATGAATGTGCTATTTGACTATTTTTCCTTGCAACTACTTTTCGTACAAAATCTATATAAGGTTGCTTTAGTCTGTCAGTTTGTAAAAAGTCAAACAATAATGAATGTGGTATTTGACAACTTTGCCTTGCACCCACTTTTCGTACAAAATCTATATAAGGTCGCTTTAGTCTGACAGTTTGTAAAAAGTCAAACAATAATGAATGTGCTATTTGACAACTTTGCCTTGCACCCACTTTTCGTACAAAATCTATATAAGGTCGCTTTAGTCTGACAGTTTGTAAAAAGTCAAACAATAATGAATGTGCTATTTGACAACTTTGCCTTGCACCCACTTTTCATACAAAATCTATATAAGGTTGCTTTAGTCTGTCAGTTTGTAAAAAGTCAAACAATAATGAATGTGCTATTTGACAACTTTGCCTTGCACCCACTTTTCATACAAAATCTATATAAGGTTACTTTAGTCTGTCAGTTTGTAAAAAGTCAAACAATAATGAATGTGGTATTTGACAACTTTGCCTTGCACCCACTTTTCGTACAAAATCTATATAAGGTTGCTTTAGTCTGTCAGTTTATAAAAAGTCAAACAATAATGAATGTGGTATTTGACAACTTTGTCTTGCACCCACTTTTCGTACAAAATCTATATAAGGTTGCTTTATTCTGTCAGTTTATAAAAAGTCAAACAATAATTAATGTGCTATTTGACAACTTTGCCTTGCACCTACTTTTCGTACAAAATCTATATAAGGTTGCTTTATTCTGTCAGTTTATAAAAAGTCAAACAATAATGAATGTGGTATTTGACAACTTTGTCTTGCACCCACTTTTCGTACAAAATCTATATAAGGTTGCTTTATTCTGTCAGTTTATAAAAAGTCAAACAATAATGAATGTGCTATTTGACTATTTTTCCTTGCACCCACTTTTCGTACAAAATCTATATAAGGTTGCTTTATTCTGTCAGTTTATAAAAAGTCAAACAATAATGAATGTGCTATTTGACTACTTTGCCTTGCACCCACTTTTCGTACAAAATCTATATAAGGTTGCTTTATTCTGTCAGTTTATAAAAAGTCAAACAATAATGAATGTGGTATTTGACAACTTTGCCTTGCACCCACTTTTCGTACAAAATCTATATAAGGTTGCTTCAGTCTGTCAGTTTATAAAAGTCAAACAATAATGAATGTGCTATTTGACAACTTTGCCTTGCACCCACTTTTCGTACAAAATCTATATAAGGTTGCTTTAGTCTGTCAGTTTGTAAAAAGTCAAACAATAATGAATGTGGTATTTGACAACTTTGCCTTGCACCCACTTTTCGTACAAAATCTATATAAGGTTGCTTTAGTCTGTCAGTTTGTAAAAAGTCAAACAATAATGAATGTGGTATTTGACAACTTTGCCTTGCACCCACTTTTCGTACAAAATCTATATAAGGTTGCTTTAGTCTGTCAGTTTATAAAAGTCAAACAATAATGAATGTGCTATTTGACAACTTTGCCTTGCACCCACTTTTCGTACAAAATCTATATAAGGTTGCTTTATTCTGTCAGTTTGTAAAAAGTCAAACAATAATGAATGTGGTATTTGACAACTTTGCCTTGCACCCACTTTTCGTACAAAATCTATATAAGGTTGCTTTAGTCTGTCAGTTTATAAAAGTCAAACAATAATGAATGTGCTATTTGACAACTTTGCCTTGCACCCACTTTTCGTACAAAATCTATATAAGGTTGCTTTAGTCTGTCAGTTTGTAAAAAGTCAAACAATAATGAATGTGGTATTTGACAACTTTGCCTTGCACCCACTTTTCGTACAAAATCTATATAAGGTTGCTTTAGTCTGTCAGTTTGTAAAAAGTCAAACAATAATGAATGTGGTATTTGACAACTTTGCCTTGCACCCACTTTTCGTACAAAATCTATATAAGGTTGCTTTAGTCTGTCAGTTTATAAAAGTCAAACAATAATGAATGTGCTATTTGACAACTTTGCCTTGCACCCACTTTTCGTACAAAATCTATATAAGGTTGCTTTAGTCTGTCAGTTTATAAAAGTCAAACAATAATGAATGTGCTATTTGACAACTTTGCCTTGCACCCACTTTTCGTACAAAATCTATATAAGGTTGCTTTAGTCTGTCAGTTTATAAAAGTCAAACAATAATGAATGTGCTATTTGACAACTTTGCCTTGCACCCACTTTTCGTACAAAATCTATATAAGGTTGCTTTAGTCTGTCAGTTTGTAAAAAGTCAAACAATAATGAATGTTCTATTTGACAATTTTTCCTTGTACCCACTTTTCGTACAAGATCTATAAGGTTGCTTTATTCTGTCAGTATATAAAAAGTCAAACAATAATGAATGTGGTATTTGACAACTTTGCCTTGCACCCACTTTTCGTACAAAATCTATATAAGGTTGCTTTAGTCTGTCAGTTTGTAAAAAGTCAAACAATAATGAATGTGGTATTTGACAACTTTGCCTTGCACCCACTTTTCGTACAAAATCTATATAAGGTTGCTTTAGTCTGTCAGTTTGTAAAAAGTCAAACAATAATGAATGTGCTATTTGACAATTTTTCCTTGCAACTACTTTTCGTACAAAATCTATATAAGGTTGCTTTATTCTGTCAGTTTGTAAAAAGTCAAACAATAATGAATGTGGTATTTGACAACTTTGCCTTGCACCCACTTTTCGTACAAAATCTATATAAGGTGCTTTAGTCTGTCAGTTTGTAAAAAGTCAAACAATAATGAATGTGCTATTTGACAACTTTGCCTTGCACCCACTTTTCGTACAAAATCTATATAAGGTTGCTTTATTCTGTCAGTTTGTAAAAAGTCAAACAATAATGAATGTGGTATTTGACAACTTTGCCTTGCACCCACTTTTCGTACAAAATCTATATAAGGTTGCTTTAGTCCGTCAGTTTATAAAAGTCAAACAATAATGAATGTGGTATTTGACAACTTTGCCTTGCACCCACTTTTCGTACAAAATCTATATAAGGTGCTTTAGTCTGTCAGTTTATAAAAGTCAAACAATAATGAATGTGCTATTTGACAACTTTGCCTTGCACCCACTTTTCGTACAAAATCTATATAAGGTTGCTTTATTCTGTCAGTTTGTAAAAAGTCAAATAATAATGAATGTGCTATTTGACAACTTTGCCTTGCACCCACTTTTCGTACAAAATCTATATAAGGTTGCTTTATTCTGTCAGTTTGTAAAAAGTCAAACAATAATGAATGTGCTATTTGACAACTTTGCCTTGCACCCACTTTTCGTACAAAATCTATATAAGGTTGCTTTAGTCTGTCAGTTTGTAAAAAGTCAAACAATAATGAATGTGCTATTTGACAACTTTGCCTTGCACCCACTTTTCGTACAAAATCTACATAAGGTTGCTTTAGTCTGTCAGTTTGTAAAAAGTCAAACAATAATGAATGTGCTATTTGACAATTTTTCCTTGTACCCACTTTTCGTACAAGATCTATAAGGTTGCTTTATTCTGTCAGTATATAAAAAGTCAAACAATAATGAATGTGGTATTTGACAACTTTGCCTTGCACCCACTTTTCGTACAAAATCTATATAAGGTTGCTTTAGTCTGTCAGTTTATAAAAGTCAAACAATAATGAATGTGCTATTTGACAACTTTGCCTTGCACCCACTTTTCGTACAAAATCTATATAAGGTTGCTTTAGTCTGTCAGTTTGTAAAAAGTCAAACAATAATGAATGTGCTATTTGACAATTTTTCCTTGTACCCACTTTTCGTACAAGATCTATAAGGTTGCTTTATTGTGTCAGTATATAAAAAGTCAAACAATAATGAATGTGGTATTTGACAACTTTGCCTTGCACCCACTTTTCGTACAAAATCTGTATAAGGTTGCTTTATTCTGTCAGTTTATAAAAAGTTTCATAGAAATAGGTGATGTCAGGAGCCTTAAGAACCGACGAGCGTGCATGACAAGAGCCATGAATGTCAAAGAAGCGAGTGAGGTGTGTAAGAATAAGCTTAAATGGCGCTCTGTTACTCATGCCTACCCCGCAAGGGAACTGGCGTGAAGTTATGTATGTATGTAACTCCATATGTACCTCTAACAAGGATTTTATAGATTTTAATACTTTATAATGCTTCTTTATATACGACATTCAACGTAAACTGATTTGGAACATGGACAAATAGGTTGCTTGGCTGACTTACACGGGATAATTAAGTAATTAAAGTTTTTTTTAATGGGTACTCTTTAATTTTCCGGGATCAAAAGTATCCTATATGTCGACCAGGGATATAAGCTAACACCATACCAAATTCCATTTAAATCGGTCCAGTCGTTTCTGGACAAAAAATTTGAAAAGACGCTAAATTAGTTTAATTTCACTTCTTAATTCCCCTGACTCGGTTTTTCAAATTTTTTTCAATGTACAGAAATTCGACCTCTACAGTTTTATTATATGTATAGATAGATGCTATAGGCATTTCTATATATTGTTGCAACCCTAGAATAATTTGCCCATTCAGTTCATATTATCCTATAAACGGGAAGTTAGTTAGTTAGTTCTTCAGAGGATGCTACTCGAGACATATAGATTACTAGAAATACAATATAAAAAGATTCTACCTTTCTAGTCCACCTCCGAAGACCAGCTTGGCCGCTTTGCATCAACTTGGGATAGAAGAATGTATTTGTTGCGTACACTTTGGGGAGGTCCTTCCGCTCCTCACACCTCTGCATCAATAGGTTCATGTAGAAGTTTATGACCTCGTCATTGAGCCAGTTCAGTCCTGACAGGGTTTGGAGATCGCGTCTGAAAGATACACCATGCCCCTACGTTATTAGGCATGTTAACAACTTGAAACCACCCTCTGGAAAAATCCCGCGGGATTCTCGGCTTTTAAAGTATCACAGATTTTATGACAAGAGTTATGAATGTCAAAGAAGCAAGTGAGGTTTGTAAGAATAAGCCTGAATGGCGCTCTGTTGTTCGTGCCTACCCCGCAAGGGAACTGGCGTGAAGTTATGTATGTACAGATTTTATGACCGAGAATTTTGCTATTGATCAGTGAAAATATTACATTGGAAACCGATTTGTTTTTCAACCGGGACATTTTAAATAGCTCCCAAAAAAACTCCTGTGGGATTTTCGGGATACTACTGTACTAGAGTACTGCAGATTTTAACTCCGGAACTTTAGTATCGATTAGCGACAAACGTATCGTACTAGGCCCGGTAGTGTTTACGTGAATAGCGAACAAACAGACAAATACAAAAAATCTGATAAACAAAAGACTAAACTTTTATAATATTCTAGATAAATTGAGAACTCAGAAACCCCGTAAAATCCAAAAAATAAGCATAATAATTAAAAAACTTGTTCTTAATATGTCTTCTGGCATGATGCTGGTTTCACATTTTAATAGTTTTTTTTTAATTTTTTTTTTTATTGCAGGAGTTCAGCAAACAGGCAAGACGGCCCACTTAATGGAAAGCGGTTACTATCGCCTATGGACATTTGCAATACCAAAGGTGCTACAAAAGCGCTGCTGCTCTCTTAAAGAAGACTGGAACCTGGTCACTAATGCTGGAACACAACACAAGGTTGTTATGGCGGCATACTCTAGACCAGGGGTGGTCGCCATCCAGTCGAGCAAATACCCTACCACCTGGCTGTGGGTTGTTTAGTCGCCTCTTACGACAGGCCGCCGGGCCGCAGGAAATTGTATTCTTTCTCCTTTCCTGCACGGATAAAAATAGTGCCATGGTTTAGTTATATGGAATAACATCCCACTGTTGGGTACAGTACGCCCTGTTTCAAAAGAACAGACAAAAAACCCAACATGGTGTGTCCAAGCAGATTGCTGGATTATACATAATGGGATGTCTTAATGTTTGTATTCACTGAAAGCATCACTATGTCATACATATGCACAATCAGATGGAAAAGCTCATTCAGTTTTTCACCGAGGAGTTAATTTTAAGGAGATGCCAAGTATCTTAACCACTAAACTAACTTTATTTATATAATATGCATCGGCTGGAAAAATTCCTAAGGGATTTTTTTTTAAATTATCAATGATTCAAATCCACACGCAATTGACGGAGTCATTCCAAACCAGTCAGCTTCTATATACCAACTCTTAATTCATTGCAATGTTTAATGCTTAATTTCCAAGTCTGCCATAAATTGGTCTTTTTTAAATGTTTAAGTTTCTCCATAGCCTCCATAGCCAGGTAGTAGAGTATTTGCCCATCTGGATGGCTACCATCCCTGGTGTAGAGTATACAGCCATAAACAACCTTGAGTTGTGTTCCAGCATTAGTGGCGAGGTTCCAGTTTCTCCTTCGAGGCCAGCAGCACTGGTACTGCTAATGTCCTTTTTTTTTATTGCAGATCAGCAGACAAGCAGACGGCCCACTTGATGGAAAGCGGTTACCATCGGACATTTGCAACAGCAAAGTTGCTACAAATGCGTTGCTGCTCTCTTAAGGGAGACTGGAACCTGGTCAATAATGCCGGAACGCAACTCAAGGTTGTTATGGCGACATACCTTAGACCAGGGGTGGAAGCCATCCAGTCGGGCAAATGCCCTACCACCTGGCTGTGGGTTGTTTAGTCGCCTCTTACATGAAATTGTATTCTTTCTCCGTTACTGCACGGATAAAGTCCCGAACCACTTTCCATCATAGTTGGGCCATCAGCTTGTCTGCATTGCTTCAACAATAAAAAAAAGATTCTTAGGACAACAATATGAAAAAATACTCACCTAGTTATCCTTAAATTAAATTTCTCTACTAAAACTTGTGAGCTTGGTCCCGGTGCTAATGCTCTATTGACTAATTTCTCTTGTTCCGGCGTCAACGGAGGCAGCTCCACCACTGGCTGCGGCTCCTCGAACAAACTCTCCGGTATACATAATTCATACTTCAACTTATGTTCTAATTGTGCTATTTTCTGCTCACTATTGACTTTGGATATTATATCAGACTCCAATTTAGCATCTTTCAACTTTGCCTGAGTCTCTCGTTTTTTCTTTTTGTATTTATTATCTAATTTCATCAACCAATCATTTCCTGTAACAGGTCTATCTCTGTAAGAATCCCGTAATGTATTTATTGGGTCTATCCTAATCGAAGAACTGGAAGACTCTGAAGGTACAACTTCTAACTCAGAATCTGATGATGTTAGTGAAGCAACTGTTATTGGATCATATTCATGACCAATATCATTTTCTTTCTCTGCTCTGATACCTTTTTCGGTTAGTTTTATTTCATTCAAAGCTTTCTTCTGAGCTCTCTGTGTTGATCTAAATGATGCAGCATCTTCTGCCAAATTTATAATATCAATAGGTTTCCCATACGGTCTATGCTTCATTGAATCTGAAACTCTACGTATCAACTCCTGATAATTTCTCTTTTCATCTAAATTGAAAACTTCAGAGAGAGTGGACCTGGAACCGTTGTAACCTGTACATCTATTTCGTAATGAGAGATTCGTAGATTTCGGAGTTTGTAATGCTTGCATCCATTTTGGTAACGGAGTTGGTGTTTTTTTGAAGCCCTTGGTAATACCCACTGGTGCTACGAATTTATTGGTTTTTGGCGATGTTCCTTGGTTTGATCTTTTCAATTTTAAATACAGCGGATCTTGTGCAGTATCCGTAACATCATGATTATTATTTCCTATAAAGTATTTGTAAGATTTCAAAGGAGATGGTGAAGTGACTTTCTTGACAAATATAACTTCGTCATCCTGTTGATTATCACTGTCCTCATCTAAGTTTATGTACACCTTTGATGGTTTTTTTGTAGGTTTCTCTGCTCTAGTTTCTACTAATGTAACCTACAACAGCGAAAAGCATTTAATATAAATATTTATTAAAATTATAGACATCCTCCATTGTCTAATGGTGTGATTGATTGTGATTCAAATCCAAGATGGACTTTCTCAGTGGAGTAAGTTTCATACCTGACCTTTCTGGTGATATCATGAAAATTATTATTAAACAGAATTTGCAGAAGGGATATTCATTTGAAAGCTTGAGAATCTTATAACAGTCAAAAATTTTACTAATTGGCCAGGTTTAACAAAAGTTCAGTAGATCACATTTACACAGCCATCTCAAAAACTACAAACACTTGATAAATAATTAGTATTCCATTATATTATATCCCAGATATATTTTACTTGGTACTAAATAGAGATTTAATATCTAATCTATAACAAAACTACGAAACTTTTAGTGTGGAACAAATAAAATTTTAAATTCAAATATAGCCTTCCTTTTGAAGCAAATTGTTGAATTTGTTAGGAGCTAATTAATCATTTAAAAACTCCTTTAGAACCATTACAAATATCTATATCACAAAATAATTTGTTACAGGTATTTGTGACAGAAGTAATTATTAATATAGTTCATAATTAGTTCTCTAGTTCTCCAAATACAGGTGGTCTACATACTTTGCAAGGAAAATTATGCTTAGTAACTATTTCAGCAATGGTACTTTGACAAAATTCTTCACAATCTCACATTGTCACTTTTTCAATGAATCAAAAACAAATAAATAACCTACTTCTTGCTCATCATCCTCATCATCCACAACAGTATGTATCACTGGTTTAACTGGAGTATGCATCCTTGGCTTTCTTGGGGTAAGAACTGTATTCTCATTCAAACTGACTAGTTTAACAGGCACTGTTCGCACTCTACTACTTCTTACTGTAGAATCTAATGGTGTGGATGTGCTTGGATGACCTTCCTCTACTTGTATTGGGATGTATCTAACATTCTTTGTTGGTTTATCTAATTTTTCTGCAAGTAAATATGTTGTTATGTTATGTAAACCTGTCCTCTTTTTTCTAGTAATTTGTTTAGAGCAAACAACTATACTGTGAATCATATTTGCAAATATTCTATGTAATTTCTGTGAGAAATGTCAACTTCCTAGGTCGAAATTATCCTATGTTAAATTTCAGCTTTAGCCAGTGGTTAGCACATTTGCTTCCCAAGTTCAAAGTTCAAATCCTGCCTAGAAAGCATGCACCACTTACGTAGTTTTCTGACCTAATGTGTGTAATTTTACAATTACCATGTGCTAATGGTGAAGGAAAACATCGTGATGAAACCTGCACATCTAAAAGACCAAAGTGTCGAACCCGCCAATCCGCCCTGGGCAAGTATGGCGGGTATATTGTCTGTTCCCCTGTAAATAGGAGGTGAGCCCAAAAGTGGGGGTCCTTATGGGTTGTTATTATTATTTATATATAAAAATTCCCTGTCACTGTGTTTGACCGCGATGAACTCCGAAACTACTCAACCAATTTTGATGTTTTTTTTTCATTTTGCTGGATTTCTTCCAACTTAGGACATAGGATAAGTTTCATTATAATTTATAATATATTTTTTTAAACCGAGAGGTCGGCAAATACGAGTTCTGTTGTCAACTAAGTTACATAGGCATCAAATAGATGGCGCTATACTTGAAATCCCACCATTTATTTCATGTCACACATTTTTTTTTTAAGTTTCATACGAACCACAACCCTGCTTTTTTATATATATTATTGTTCTATATGTATACGTGACTCAACTCCTCCTAAACGGTTGGACCAATTTTGATGAAATTTTTTGTGTGTGTTCGAGAATGGTTTAGATTCATTATAGGACCCGGTAGGTAGTGCTAGATTTAGGACATAGATTTATATTTTCAGACCAGCACAATGTCTGCCAGGCCCGCTAGTTATTTATATATATAATTTTCAGTATTTTAAAGTATTTATTTACCAAACTTCATAACAACAAAATAATTTAGGTACATATTTTAAAATTAAACACAACACCTTAGGTGTTAGTATATATTTTAGGCCTACACTGCCGGAGATTAACGAAAGTAGATAAAAAGATGCATGTCACAGCAAGTGGAAATCCATGGTTTTTGCCTTTTTTTTATTGCAGGAGATCAGCAGACATTTGCAACACCAAAGTTGCTACAAATGAGCTGCTACTCTCTTAAGGGAAACTGGAACCTGGTCACTAATGCCGGAATACAACTCAAGGTTGTTATGGCGACATACTTTAGACTAGGGATGGTAGCCATCCAGTCGGGCAAATGCCCTACCACCTGGCTGTGGGTTGTTAAGTCGCCTCTTACGACAAAATTACGACGAAATTGTATTCTTTCTCCGTTCCTACACGGATGAGCCTACCTCTACTTAAAACAGTCATGATAATGTATGTACAAAATCATTAATAACACCCAATTAAAACACAATAAGGTCACCAGCATATTTCATGAATACCCTTCATATTTAAGGGTGTGTGAAAAGGCGACAAAACCCTTGAATTTATTTATTTTTATCAATGAGCAGATAAACACACATATTGTGTATTCTAAAGCTTTATTTTTTTTATTTACTATGAAAAATATAAGAAACAGCAGCAAGTTGCATTTGCAATATGCATATAGCATACTTGCTATATGCATATTGCAAATGCAACTTGCTGCTGTTTATTATTATATTGGCTCTAGGGTACTCCCTAGAGCCAATATTAATCACTCAGATAAGAATAGAGAATGGAAAGTTATACTTAATTGTTATGTCACGACATGGAATATTTTATTGCTACGTAATTAGCAAGGTTATGGGTACAAATTTAAAGGTAGACCAAAAAAAAGATGGATGGATTGTGCGAAGGATGACATGATGATATGCGGTGTGACAGAAGAGGTATGTCAGAATAGAAGAGTGTGGAAGGAAAAGACATATTGTGCCGACCCCAAGTAATTGGGATATGGTGAAAGAAAAGAGAGAATTAGCAAGGTTAAAACTGAGTAGTCCATGTACATGTCAAAATCTGTCAATACAGAAAACAGGCAAAGCTTCAGAGAGAGATCTATGAATATGTTTAGGTTACATATTTATATATTTACATAGTTAGGTTATATACATATAGGTCATGGCCTTTGTTGTGGAACGGGCTAAGCGTTTGCCGGCCTACCTCACTGCAATGCAGAAGCAATTCCTTTACTATGGTCTGGGTGTCTAGGATCGGCCCCAGTATAGTTCATTGTACATTACCCATAACACCAGCATAACTTGTTTAATTTGGGGATATACAATAAATGTAATTGTCTGCAGATTATAAAAAGAAAATGATTATATTTTCACATAGCAATTAAGATTTCTGTATATATAGTATTAAGTAAAATGTTAAATGGAATTAAGAATATAAATACACCGAGAAAACTTGTTGCTTTATTTTGTACTTCCCTCATGAGCAGACAAGCCTAGCTCTGTCAAGGTAATAGAGCCATGGGCTCTCGTTAGTGGCATGTTACCCTATTAACAGGGTAGCACATCACAGAACGTGGTTTAACCCCCACAATGATAAATACACACTGTTGGTAATTGAAAAGGAGCTCTGTGTTATGATGAAGCAGACGGAAACAACACTTAGTCTACTAGACAGAGCCACAGACATTGTTTCACATTGGTCTGAATTACAGAGGAATTTTATGTTAATCATGGTTAAAATTGTAGTCCTAGGAATACTGGTGTGGTTGTAGTATCGTAAGAGATGAAATAAGTGCAGTGTTATATTAAACAAAAGTGAAGGCTATACAGAGTAGAGGAGAAAAAGCAGACACCGTAAATTACAGAAGAACTGTATCTCATAACATACTCCTTTAATAACCACCACTCATGGTAATAAATGATTTAGGATATCAGTTGATATAACTGAAATTATTAAGAGTACAAATAAGTTTCCGCCATTTTTTGTCAATAAAATAATATTTATTGTGAAAGAACAACAGTTTAAATTTAATCGAAGTGTTGTCTATCATTAGCAACTACTTTGTCCCATCTTTCAGGCAGCATTTGGATACCGCGTCTGAAGAACTCCTTATCTTTTGAGGCTATCCACGAATCAATCCAATTTTTAGTATATTCATATGATGTGAACCTCTGCTCCGACAGAGCATGTGCATTGCCCGAAAAAGATGATAGTTGGACAGGGCAATGTCTGGTGAATACTGTGGATGGGGTAGGACTTCCCAATCAAGTGTTTTCAAATAGTTTTTCACTAGAACTGTTACATGCGGACGAGCATTATTATGTAGAAGAATAATTTTGTTGTGTCAGACTAGTATTGTGGACGTTTTTCCTTCAGAGCTCGGCTCAATCTCATCAATCATGTTCGGTAGTGTGTTCTAGCGATTGTTTTGCTAGGATTACGCAACTCGTAATACACCACACCCAGTTGATCCCAGTAAATATACATACAGCATGAGTTTTTCCATGAATATTCAGTTTTGCTGTGGATTTACATCAAAATCACTGTTTTGAAACTTTTGAAACCACACACAACATGTTCTCTTACTCAAGGCATCCTCATTATATGCTTCTACGAGCAATGGATGCGGCTCAGCTGCAGATTTATTTTAAATTAAAAGTTCCCGCATATGACACTTAGTTAGCTCAAATTTAGACATTTTTAGATGAAGAAAAATATATGATGCTAATGCAAACTTAATAATATGATAGGGTTATGTTGTTCTGGAATGAACAAACTAATTTTCAAGCTGGTTACCATCTGCAAATTCTAACATAAACCTCATGCTACTCCATCTTTCTTAAAACATATTTGTAGACCTCTATAAATCTTCACACCAGTTATCTTTCATTATTATTCCAAGTATGCAGGGAATACTTCACTTGAATAACCATACTAGTTATAGTGTGATCAAAAATTAAAATTCTACAAACATTATCAGTATTCTAGTGGTATTTTAGGATGGATATCTGCTTCTGATCAGACTCCTCTGCCCTCCAATTTGCACAGTCCTTAATGTAGAAACACAGTGCAAGCCCACACAAGCTGCAAAATCTGCAGATTCTTTTAATATATTTCATCCTTGTGAGTGCACAGATATACTGCAGGACACTGTCCTATATTTTAACTTTACATAAACTTGCTGCATTTAAGCCTATATGACACTTATGTTTTACTTTTCAATGGTGTTAATTATGTTTAACTACAAACTTATAATCTTAACTAATTTGTTCAGATTTAATAGTGTAAATCCAATTGGGTTTAATGAAATCTTAAAAAAGAAATGGTCTTTCATTTTCATATAGGTTATACACAAAAACAAGCAATATATTTGTTTGAAACTGTACCTTTAGATGCCATATCTGGAAAGTTAGTTCTGTTCAAGTGTTTAAGTCTTTTGATCGCCGGTATTTCATCGTCCGACGAAAACTCATCGTCTTCAACCCTGAAAGAACAAACAAGCACTTGTAACTTCCTTTGGAATACATTTATCTTGGGCTCAAACACCACTCACTTCCAGAACTTTGATGCAAGTTTTAGAGGTACGGAAAACATTTCTTATTGTAACTTTTACACGGGAGAAACGTTTTTATATCGACTTTACCGCCATAACTATTGTTGTAAACATGAGATGTCATTACCTGTCTCGCTTGAAGCTTCTGTTTATGGGAGCTTCATCATCCCATCCCAATAAATTGCGAATGTAAGCCACAATGGACTTCATTTTTATTTAATATGTTTCCATTACCAATAGTCTTTTTATTTTAAAAATATGAACGTTAAACGCGATTCCGAACCTCAAACAATTGTTGAATTTTATACATCAACATCAATCAAGTCAAGCTGGCAAATGGCAATAGAGATGTCGATATATCGATATTATAAAACATAGATGTAATATTGATGTCTTATATCGATATTGATAAGCATAATAGTGATTAATTTAATGCTATTTAAGAACGATGTTTTAACAATAATGTTTTATGAACATTAGCATTACATCAGAATGACGTAAAGTCCCAAGTCCCAAATCTGGTAGCACTTGAAAAATATCAAGTGCTTATTTTATAAAATACTTAAAATATCAATTATTATAACTGTTAATGTCAAATATCACCTTAATGTAAAATTGATACGGACAGAATTAACTTCTTCCATTTTAAGACCTCAAGGCGTAGTTTTATTCGCGTTGGTAAAAACTGGTTTAAAAAAAGCATTGTAAAAAATAAATATCAGCAATCATTTTTAAACGATACTATGAACAATATAAAAAACAATGTTTTTAAGGATAATTTGATATCACAGCGCCACCCGTATTTTTTGTAAAGTGAAACTTCTTTAGAATCGTTGTAATTTGAAACTCGATGAAACGAAAAACCGACACTAAAAAGAGATAAACTCATAAATCTATAAGACAACCTACGAGAGAATGAGATACAAGATTTATATTGTGCAGCACAGATTAGAGAGTCAATATGATCTATGATAGATCATAGGTCCAATTTGGACCAAAATAAAATTGATAATAATATTTTTAAACTAAAACTGCGAAAAATTTAAAGTGATACTCAAGAAGTTTATTTTGAATTATAATATCTTGACGGATGTAGGCTAAAGGACAAAGATGTCAAGTGTCTTCGTCTTCCGTGATCACGGCTACTGAAAAGTGGCCGAAACGTCGGAATAATAAAAATCAAATAAAATACCGAGCTTAAAACCGTTAATACGTAGTCTTATTATAAAGCAATATATATTTTTAGCTATCAGAACCATAGGTCCCCGTTTCAAGATTATTCAGTTTAAAGATAAGACTGTTAATATAAGAATCCACTAAATCAATATTTTTATTAGTCAAATGACAAAAACAGTGAAAGTTCGTCGCCTCCACGGAACCTTATAATGTGAACAGTCTGACAAGCACTTACTTGATCGATTTGTTTTCTCTAAGGCCCCAATTACACTATCATAGATGTATCATATAAATATGATTACATAACTGTTAAATTCTATTATCATATTTAAATGACGCTGTTCTTCATTTTACATATTACATTTCTGATCATATAAACGTTATACTTTATCTAGATGGATAACGATTTAGCCGTGTTTTCCGTTGCTATGAGTGCAATTTTATTAATTGCATTAAAAAGAATATAAAATCAAATTCTTAATTGAATGCGAAACGTTGAAATATCAAAAATCAAATAAATGTTAAAACGTAGTTTTATTATGTATACAAGTCGCAAAAACTTATGAAAGTATTACAAGATACTCGAGTTAAAATTCTTGCATTTTGACAATAAGGTTTAATGTACTACATATATAAATATAACTCAATGCAATGCAATGACGCTACTTCTGAGATTGGATGGATGATATGGTCATATTTGTAGGCTTGCTGTCAAATAGGATTCCTTAACTGTGATCATAGACAATATGAATTACATGTAGTTATTATACCGTCAAAGGTTGTTCACTTAAAAATGACTCGTACTTCTCTGATCATATTTCTATGATAGTCTAATAAGGCTCTAATATGAAATATCAATATATCGCTCTTATAATCAATATTTTCAAAATCGTTACTTTTAATGTCATTCATATAATACCTATGTTATAGAGACTTTCATTTGTATTCAAAATGTAAAAATCATTAAACTGTGTTCTCTAAAATTCGAACAAAATTAATCTATTTTCATAAACATCGATATTTCAATTTTGAAAATATCGATATTTTATATGAGCAACATCTGTAAAAGCTAGTGTAGTAGTAATACAAAAATATAAAATAATATCAAAATGATCTGAGTAGTTTTTGGCGAAAACTGAAAGGGGATGTTGTATTCTTCAGATTTTTTTCTAAAAATGTGTAAAACCATTCTAAAATGATCAATATTTGTAAGATATTGATCGTTTTTGAATAGTAATGTGGTGTTTTTGTAGAAATGTAAACTGTTTAATAAATGTGGCGTTTTGAGTTTTCACAAGAACGCCGTTGATTGGCATCAGTGGAAAACCTACAATTTAGCTTAGCAATATGAAGACTAATACACATCAGAATTAGCTGTATAGACTAAGATTCCCTTGCCTGCCATTGTTTGTGGTGTATACAATAAAGGTGAGTACAGATTGTAAGTCACGGCTAAGAGACGCGGCTGAGAGGCGTGGCTTACACCATAGCTTGATCAGGAAAGTCCATTGAAGTGTACATATTATCGTAAGTCCCAGACGTAACTTTAAGCCATAAGCTACTATGGATACTATTTGAGCGTTCGGACGTCCTAAAGCATTCTGAAGAGTGTGTCTTGGTTTTGGTATACATATTGCTCAGATGCAAGAAGCTTACACACAACTTAGATGAGTCCGTAAGCGACGGCTGTCAGACGTGTCCCGTAATGTAAATAGGCGAGAGAACGTATAGAGTACAGGTGTGCAACATTATTTCAAGAAGCGTTAAACTATGGTTTGAGATATTTAATGATTACTATGTGAAAAATATTAACTGCTTAGTGAAATAATTTTGTATTTTTATTTTATTACATCATCCATGCAAAAATGATAGTTAACACAATCAGGGTGTTCCACTAGTAGCTCACAACGCCCAAAATGCTCCGTTAGCCGTTCCACGAGGCGACTGCGGTCGTTGTGGTCGTGGCGAAAACGTCACCAATGACGTTATCATTTTCGATCACACAACGCTCACAATGACCCATGGCGGCTACGTTCCATTAGAGACTCACAACGACCACGTTCACGACCGCGATTTTTCTCGTTCCACTTGCTTGCCGGCGTTACAATCGTAAACCCAAGTGGAACGGTTATTGACATGGGTCGTTGTGAGCATTGTGTGATCGAAAATGATGACGTCATTAGTGACGTTTTCGCCGGAACTACAATGACCGCGGTCGCCTTGTTGAACGGCTAACGTAGCATTTTGGGCGGTGTGAGCTACTTATGGAACGCGCTGGTCAATAGGTTGGTCGAATAACCATTCCACTTGGGTTTACAATTGTAATGCCGGCAAGCAAGTGGAACGGAATAAATCGCGGTCGAGAACATGGTCGTTGTGTGTCCCTAATGAAACGTAGCTTTATTGTATACCATTACAGAAAACTTACGAACTACTGTGTTCAAGGGGCGGTCTTATCGCTAAAAAGCGGTCTCTTCCAGACAACCCGTAGCAAGAATATTGCTATGCTGCTGAAAATGGGATATTTTGTAAAATATTTAAATATTAATCTGTAATATTTTGGTGATTTTTTATTTCGAGGAGTTAGCAGTTTATAACTTCCTTGATTGATAAATGGTCGGTTTCTGTAGGTTTTCAACCGTTCACTTGCCTTATCCCCGAATCGGTTGAATTTTGATATTACTTGTATGGAGCTTATGTCAAATTATAACCATATTTTCCATGCCGCCGATAGTACTTACCGGTGATCTGTAATGTAAAGCAAATGAACGTTCGGAATCTCAGAGACCGGCACTGAAGTATGAAACCTAAGAGGTCCATGGAGACCGGCCAATACTTGATTCAATCATTCAACAAATCAACGTTAATGTCAAACTTGGCAAAATGTCAATCAAATTAATTATTTATTAGTTTAAGATTGTGGGTTTTTTTTTATGTGAACAAGATAATTAAAAAAAAATAAAAATCAATGTAAACTGCCTTTTCCACACTTGACATTGGCAGTAATGGTCGTTGGCTAAACAAACGAACCTCTTGCCAAAAAACGAAAGAAAGAAAGAAAGAAAGATTGTGGGTTAGAAACTTAGAAATTTGTTTATCACTGTTTAATAAATAGCTTAAATAAATTGCAGAGCAAATAACCATTTCGTAAAATATACAATGCAAATTCTATATTCCTACGAACAGAAGAAACACTAAAACTGCCCTGAAATAGAGCTGAATAGAACAAGTTGCAGAAGTAACTTTTATGCTCAATTGATTATATTATCAGGGATGATAAGTTCTTAGAATAATCTGATAATAGTTGGTGTTTTCTTTGACGATTTTAATTTCATACATAAAAAAATGTTGCAGCCGGTAATGCATATTTTGAAACAGAAAAATATTATTTTAGCTAGCGGTTCTCCAAGGCGAAAAGAATTAATAGAGAACATTGTAAGTATTAATTAAGAAATTAGTTATTATTATTAAACATTTCATGAATGACAATTACTATTCAGAACTTCCGAATATTAAAATCCTAACCTAACCTTTATCCGTGCAGGAATGGGGAAAGAATACAATTTCCTGCGGCTCGGCGGCCTGTCGTAAGAGGCGACAAAATAACCCACAGCCAGGTGGTAGGGCATTTGCCCGACTGGATGGCTAACACCCCTGGACTAAAGTATGTCGCCATAATAACCTTGAGTTGTGTTCCGGCATTAGTGACCAGGTTCCAGTGCCCCTTAAGAGAGCAGCAGCACATTTGCAGCACCTTTGGTATTGCAAATGTCCATAGGCGATGGTAACCGCTTTCCATCAAGTGGGCCGTCTGTTTGTCTGCTGAACTGCTGCAATAAAAAAAAAAGGATTTATATGTCTATGAAATTTGTACCTATAATATTTTTATTTTTTAAATTCTTATTGAATTTTAGGGTCTAAAAGTAGGCCTGTGCCCATCACTATTTGAAGAAAATTTAGATCCAAAATCTTTTAATACATTCTCAGCATTTGTTGAAGAGACTGCATTACAAAAAGTTTTAGAAGTTGAAAATAGGTTAATATTTGAAGGCAAGAAACCAGATGTAGTGATCGGGGCTGATACTATGGTCACTTTAGGAAGAGAAATGTTCGGCAAACCAACTTCGGAGCAGGAGGCATTTGATATGTTAACCAAGTAAGTTGATGCAGGGGAATAAGAATATAAATACAAAATAAAGTTTGTTGTGTGATCCTTACTAAAATTGTATTTGTAATGCACACAAAACTTTATTTAAGTTGTCACTCTTAACACGTTCGCGCGCGGTAACGGCTATGACCGTTTTTTTTCATTTCAAATATTGACAGCACGGTTATTGCCGTAAGTTTTCAAAATCTTCATTTGGTCAGTACGGCTTAAGCAGTTAAATTTCTATTAGATATTTATACAACACATTTCCACTGGCATTCTGTGTAAGGGATAGACAAGCGTACTGTCAAAATGCAATGTGCTAGGCGGGATTGAACCGTGACCGGTATATGACATGCCTGAGTGTGCACACAGATGCGCTACGGCTGTCACCGTTGCGTTTGTACATGTATTACTTCGACGCGCGAGTCACTGCCGTGCGGGAAGCCATCTTAGCAGTGCATGTTTGTTTAGCGCTCCACGATAGAAAGTGAGTATAAAAATACTTCTTTGATGTACTGTATTTAGAAAATCTTTTTTATTATTGTAATATAACAATTGTATTTGTAATAAAATAACTTCAAACTATATATTGACCTAATTTTGAATAAATTATCTATATAATTCGGATAATGTAAATATTTCTTTTTGTTTTAGATGAGTAGAAAAAAGCTAACAGATAGGGACCTTATCAGGCATCTTATTGAGGATGTGTCTACTGTCTAATGACGGCAAATTTGGATCAGACCAAGAATTTGAACCGAGTTATGACAACATGTCGAGCACAGATAGTGAGCCTGCAGAATCAAGAAAACTTCAAAGAAATATGATGAGAAGGCAGTTCAGCGGATCAGATATAGATGCAAGGGATGTCAAGAAAAACCCCCTTATGCCTCACATGTTTTGAGGATTGGCACACAAGCTATGCTAAGTTAGGAAATGCCCAGAAAATTGTAGGTATTTCTCATTTTTTATCTGTTTTTAGTTGATTTGTATACAAAAGTTTGCTTTTTTATTTGGTTTTGTTTATTTTATTTTATAAATAAGAACTGAAGTAAGTTCCTAATAATGACTAGACTGTGATTTATAATAAGATTTAAATTTATAATATTGATTCAATAAATATTTTCTACGAATACAGACTTTTATTTTTTATACTGCTATTACCGTACTGCTGTACTACAATACATATTATAACATGTTACACGGCAGTACGGTTATAACAGTGCTTCTAGAATGTATGGAAATTTTTAGTGATTTTTGGTACATTGTTGAGTAAAATTACCGCGCACGAATGTGTTAATTGATGATAGATTGCTAAATAAAAAAAAAAAATGCTATAACAACTATTGCTTACTCATTTTCTTTGAAATTGGTACATAATATATTCTGTTACCTAAAATCTATATTTATCATATTGTAACAAGTAATATAAATTATATTCTGTGCTATTTTCATGGACTTTTGATGGTAAATTCTCAATAAGTCTGCAGTCTATGTCTTTATAGCCCTTAGACAATAATAGCTCTTAAATATTTCTCTCTTCCTTCCTTCCCATTTCTAGGGGAACTAGGATTACCAACCATACTGTAATATATAGTATTGTACTACATTAACCAATTGTTCTTTTGTTATATTTTCATTGGTAGTTCAATTGTCATGCTTTTGTTCAGATACTTATGATTATCTTAAAAATAATAGATCTTTGCTGGCCAAAGCAAAAAGGAGTAATAAGGACACATGGAAAATGCAATAATCAAATACAATACATACATAACTTCACGCCAGTTCCCTTGCGGGGTAGGCACGAATAACAGAGTGCCATTTAGGCTTATTCTTACACACCTCACTTGCCTCTTTGACATTCATAACTCTTGTCATGCATAATCAAATAAATACAATATATAATAAATGTATACGTACGATGTTTTTATAGCTTAGCCCTTAACTCACTATTAGCACGTATGTGTCCACGATGAGAGTGCAGATCGCGTTTGTACATGTGATCGTTATTTGTGTCGTTGTCTCACTCTGTTTATATAGGAGTTATATGATTTGTATGAAACGGGTATATTTTCTTGGTATATTACGAGATAGTGATAGTGTTAGTCTTGCAGCTTTTTGATATATCATATATTGATAATTGTTTTAAGGGTTACAAACAAAAATACAATATTTTCTTCAGTAAAAGGTGCCAACCCTAGGGGAGCAGACAGTTCACCCTTTACAATTATCTAAGACCGATTGACAGGTTAGACCAGCCATACTCAACCTTTTTTTTATACGGGTTGCATAGACATATTAGTAATATTAGATCAAGTACTCCAGGCCGCAACTATATTTTATTTAGGTGTTTTTTACTACTACAATTCATAGTAAATTGACTGATGGTCCATGTGATGAAAAATAGTTATATCGTCTATGGATATTTGCAACACCAGAGGTGACATTAATGCTAATCCATAATTTTTTACAACTGTGTACTATGTCAGGCGGGCTACTTACAAAAGCCCGGCAGGCTTTTGTGAGGGGAGGGCTGTGGCGTAGGCCGCAGGTCGAGTATCAGGAGGGGGGAGGGGGGGGGGGGTTATATTATTATTAACAACTCTATGGACTCGAGTTACGTATCCTTTTTTACAACTTAATTTCTAGATTTATTTTTTTGAATTTAACACGTATATTACTTATTTTGGTTCTTGTGTGTGACATTAATTTATTAATTTTTGTGTTGAGGTGTATGTATGTAAACTTATACTAATGTAGAATGTATCTGTTACATGCTGGTGTTGTGAGGAAGTGCATGTGCAGTGTGGGCCTAATATCTATACTTATATATATATATTGTCCTATCTAGTGCCATGTGTGTTGTATTATCGTGGGGTTAGACACATTGGTCATCTCTCTTATGTGTAGTTTCCATCATGATTGCTTTCACAGTCAGCATGCTGTAATTGTAATAATATGCATATCTGGTTGGTAGGTGGTAAACAACCTAAAGGTCTATGTAGAGAGTATCACAGGTCAGTTAAGCACCACATTCTGAGTAAAGTTTCAAAAAGTCCTCTACATCCGTTTTTATCCATGCAGGAATGGAGAAAGAATACAATTTCCTACGGCCAGGCGGCCTGTCGTAAGAGGCGACAAAACAACCCATAGCCTGGTGGTAGGGCATTTGCCCGATTGGATGGCTACCACCCCTGGGTTAAAGCATGTCGCCATAACAGCTTTGAGTTGTCTTCCGGCATTAGTGACCAGCTTCCAGTTTCCCTTGAGAGAGCAGCAGCGCATTTGTAGCACCTTTGGTGTTGCAAATGTCAATAGGCGATGGTAACCATTTTCCATCAAGTGGGCCTTCTGCCTGTCTGCTGAACTCCTGCAATAAAAAAAAACATGTTCACCTTTCCATAGCCCCATGCAAGTCCTCCATAAGTCCAGGTCATTCTCAAGGTCCACATTCTGAAACTACATATGGATTTAAATTAAATTAAATAATCGCTGTATCCTGGAAATATAAAAATATAGTAATAAAATAATAATTTCTGTTTTAGTCTGTCAGGCAGAGGTCATACAGTCTACACTGGTGTGGTGGTTAAGGCTGCAGATGAAGTTGTCAAGTTCACTGAGACAACTGATGTTTTCTTTGGCAACATGGATGAACAGCAGATTAGGGGGTATATTGCTACCGGAGAACCAATGTAAGCCATGTTAATAAATTTTATTATATAAAAACATATACATATAAACTAGAGATGCCATAAACAATGGTTTGACTGTAATATTCTATCGGTGCAGGAACGGAGAAAGAATACAATTTCCTGTGGCCGGGTGGCCTGTCGTAAGAGGCGACTTTATTGTCTACACCGCCACTGTCGTGTTTTAATATTTTCCTTAGTTTAAGGGGTTGCCTGGAAGAGATCACTTTAAGCGATAAGGCCACTCTTTGTTCAACATTTATTGTATCTAGTTTTTAAATTTTAGTGAACTATAAAGTGTTTTCATTCCTTCATTCATTCATTCAAGGATTGCTATATTTGAATGACTTGCCGAGCCCCAAAGCTCCATGCCATAAGTCCATATAGGTTCAATGTCTGATTTATATATGAGATCTTTATTTTCTAGACTTAGTGATGACTGTTGGCCAATTAGCCAACACATATTTTTGTATTATTTACGTTTTAACATCTGCATAGTTATATATTTTGTTTTTTTTTACAACCTCTCACTTTACAGGGACAAGGCCGGTGGCTACGGTATACAAGGCATAGGAGGCACATTCGTAGAGAGAGTAGAAGGTGATTACTTCACAGTTGTTGGACTGCCACTGTATAGACTGTGCAAAGTGTTGTATGATATGTTCAAAGGCAGTGAATAGTGAGCTGCAGTGTTTCATTGTTGAATTTATTATGGGTGCTCTACATTACTGCAAGGTTCTTGCGTGAATGTGAAAGGCACTTTAGACGGATGATAGATTCATATTGGTAACCGGTTATTTCAGCTTTTAGAATTTTTGTATGTCTGTCTGTCTTTGTGTGAAACTCGACACAAAGCTAGCTTGTATCTCGGGTCAACACATAAAATACCACCAAATATTATTTGTTGTGTTAATATAGTAAATTTAAAAGGCTGTGTCGATTTCAGAGGTATATTTTGTGTTTTACAGCTTTTTATGTTTATAATTTATATATATTATTTATGAGTAATATTTATGTTAGACGTATGTAAGGCGAGTGACATATGTGATTTATAATAATATTATGAAGTAATGAAATGAGGTTGTAATTATTGAAAAAGTTCTGTTTATCGCAGACATAATTTAATTATTCTTGTAATGTCTCCTTGGACACTGGGTTGCCTGGAAGAGATCGCTATAAGCGATAAGGCCATCTATTGTTCTAATGGAAATGTATTCATATTAAATGTCTAGGTTTAAGTTATGGTGAACAATAAAGAGTTTTCGTTCATTCATTCATTCATACTTTTAGCCCAATATTTGACGTCATTTTCGCGGGATAGAAAATATACTAGTTAAAAGCATTGAGGTCGTTTTGGTCTTACGTCAAAAGGAGTTTGCATTGAAAATCAACGTTGTGTCGGATATAATTCCGGCACAAGAGTACCCTGAGTGTAAACCATGTTTGCTGAAAATGCGGCGTACAAATTCTTAAAATATGCTCTGTGTATAATAATGTATATCGTATATAATATCATAAAAGACTCAAGTGGCTTCCTATTCGTTTTCGCCGGAGTACTCACGCTCTCACTCTCTTTATAACATATTATTTACTCCTAATAGTCTCCAGTCAAACCAACGCGCACTACCATCGCATTGCATTACACGCACACTTCACAAACAAACCAAGACACACAAAGAGCTTAAAAATTAATAACCCAGTCACAGAAAAGAAAAAACCAACACACATGGCACTAGATAGGACTATATATAAGTATAGATATAAGGCCAACACTGCACATGCACTTCCTCACAACACCAGCATGTAACAGATACACTCTACATTAGTATAAGTTTAGTATTAAAAATAGGATAAATTAATATAATAAGTTAATCTTAAGGTACACCATAACATATAAATCACTAAATTAATGTCACACGCAGTAACAAAAATGAACAATACGCGTGTATGGACTCTAAAATTTTTCATAGAAATTAAGTAGTAAATAAAGGTACGGAACTCGAGTCCGTAGAGATGTTAATAATAATAATAAAAAAAATAGTCCCCAGTACCTTAAGGAGCGTTTTAAATTCCTTCGCCTATCCACTGCCAACAATATGCGCCATGATACGTATAGAAAACTTATGACGCCTGCACACACTACATCCTATTATGATAATTCTTTTACAGTGCAGGCTGTCAAACCTTGGAATATGCTGCCTCTTACTGTCAGAGAGGCCAAATCATTACCAACATTTAGAAATTTGCTCAGAAAACACTATTTGTCCACAAATAGCTATGTCTGATTAACACAATATAATCATGCTAATACATTTATTATAATAACTTATATATTATGTATATATGTATGTATTTGTATATTTATTTCTTAAATTAGTTTGAGTATTTATGTATCTACTGCCTTTTTCCTGCACCACCTATAACGCCTGATTCAAATTACTTTCATTTAGGTTGCCTGGAAGAGATCGCTTTGACCGATAAGGCCGCCTATTGTATTGCGTAGAAAATATTGTAAATATGGTTTGTTTTTGTAATTGTATATTTTGGTGTGCAATAAAGTGCTATCTCTCTCTTTAATGTATGTAATCACGTCGCTATTTCTTCAAAGAAAGTCTTTCTTTCTTTCTTACGTCGCATTTTTTTATTGCCGCCGTTTCAATTAAACCAAATACGTGGCCATGGCAACGCTAACGTAGTGTTTCCTGCCATCTACCTAATTATAAGAGTTTTTATTGCCTGAAGCAGGCAAACAGTGTGATTATCCAAAGTTATTATTTTTGTTGACATATATTTAATGAACCTGTTAGGGGCCATCTACAAATTACGTCCCACCTTAAAGGAAGGAGGGGTCGACGATGTTTGACATTCAGGGCGTTCCATTAGTAACTCGCAACGCCCAAAATGCTCAATTAGCCGTTCCACAAAGCGACCGCGATCGTTGTGGTCGTGGCGAAAACGTCACTAATGACGTCATCATTTTCGATCACACAACGCTCACAACGACCCATGTCAAGAGGTTGGTCGAATAGGCGTTCCACTTGGGTTTACGATTGTAACGCTGGCAAGCAAGTGGAAAGGATAAAATCGTGGTCGTTGTGAGTCCCTAATGGAACGTAGCCTAAGTGTGACAAGGGGTGGGAGGGGACCTAAATTTCGTGACGTCACATTTCAAAATGTTATTAAAGCTTTGAAAAGCGAAATTTGAACTGTTAACGACAAACTTCAAAATATTTCCAACTCTATCTATATTATAAGCTTAGGTGCTTAAATAATTAAAAAAGAATTTAAATGGAAATAAAACTAATTACGGAACTGCTGTTTGAATTTAATAATTTCTTGATGTAAAATTGCAAAAATTGGGGGGAGGAGTCTCTAGGATGTGACCAGCTGTGACAAGGACTCGGGAGGGGTCAAAAATCATAAAATCGTGTGACGTCATTTGTGAATGGCCCCTTATGTATAATGTAATTTTTGATTATTTTTATGCAATAATATTACTGTTATGTTACTTATGAATCTAATTAAAATAATATAAAAAACCTACTGAGTTTAATTTTAATACATTCTCCTTTAATATTTTCTTAAGTTTTCGCGACTTGTAGACATAATAAAACTACGTTTTAACGGTTTTAAGCGCGGTAATAGCTAGAGGCAAATAATAAATTAGCTTTTCTGGATGTGCTCATCCTAAGGAACCCTGACAATACTCTTGGTCATACGGTGTATAGGAAACCTACCCATACAGATAAATACCTTAATGATTCGTCTCACCACCATCCTAGTCAGTTAGCTACCGTGGGCAAATCTTTGTTTCAGAGAGCACGGAAAATTTGTGACGAGAACCACATAGCTGGAGAGCTTCAGCATGTCAAGCGAGTTCTACAACGCAATCAGCTGAAGACTCCACACCAACGTCTCAAAGGCCCCAAACCACCTTCAGTTGAGCGGTGCCCTGCTACCCTACCCTACATCAAGGGGGTCACAGACAGAATTGGTCACATCCTCAGGCGAGCTTCAATCAAAACATATTTCAAGCCGCAGAAAAAGATTACCCAATTTCTGAGACCTGTGAAATGCAATATCCCACTCCAGGATGCAGGGGTTTACAAGCTTGATTGTGAGTGTCGATTGTCATACATTGGGCAAACAAAGAGGAGCATAAAAACACGAGTAAAAGAACACATTGCTGACATGAAACACAAGGTCTACGAAGTCTGCGATCAGTGAACACACGCTGGATAAACCCAACCACTACATCAGATTCGATAACCCACAAATCCTCGCGAAAGAGAATCGTTTCATACCTAGAATGATGCGTGAGGCTATTGAAATCAAAAAACACCCAAATTTCAATAGAGAAGATGGTTGGCAAGTACCACCTGTTTGGGATCCAATTATCAAAACTATTAAGACCCAAACCCAGCAAAAACCAGCTGCCAGACCTTAAGACACTGTGAGCTCTTTCTGCGTACAACGGAACACAAACCAACTTGACTGATAATTACTTTTATTTTTCCTTCCACCCATTTTAATATTATATAAAATTATTAGAGCTAGGCATGTTTGCTGAAGAGTTTCTTGCGCCGCTTCTTCTCTTCAAGCCATAACACGTTGCGAAGCGGTAGTAAATTAGATTAGGCTTCCATAGAGTAAATAACAACCATAAACAAAATTAAAATTAACAAGTTGGCGGTAGGCTAAATAAAACTTTAACAATACTCGTTGACACTTGACATCTTTGTCTTCCGTGATCACGGCCACTGAAAAGTGGCCGAAACGTCGGAAAAACCAAAATCAAATAAAATTACCGCGCTTAAAACCGTTAAAACGTAGTTTTATTACATTCTCCTTTTCTTGAACCGCTACACTCTTGTACGAGAAATTTTTAACCCTTTAGCTCACTATTAGCACATATGTGTCCGCGATGAGAGTGCAGATCGCGTTTGTGCGCGTGATCGTTAATTGTGTTGTTGTTTCACTCTGTTTATATAGGAGTTCTATGAAATGGGTATATTTTCTTGGTAGTAGTAGTAGTTGTATTCGCCACAAAGGCAGGCAAAGGAATCTAGTCCATACAGCCAATTCTGATGTTTAAGTCTTCGTATAATAGTCGCGCAGTTGTATTGTGGGCTACAACTAACGCCATTCAACGGAGTTCTTGTGAAAACTCAAAAGGCCACATTTGACTATACAGTTCACATTTCTCACAAAACACATAATTACTATAATATTTTCTTAAGTTTTCGCGACTTGTATACATAATAAAACTACGTTTTAACGGTTTTAAGCGCGGTAATTTTATAAATAAAACTTTAACAATACTCGTTGACACTTGACATCTTTGTCTTCCGTGATCACGGCCACTGAAAAGTGGCCGAAACGTCGGAAAAACCAAAATCAAATAAAATTACCGCGCTTAAAACCGTTAAAACGTAGTATTATTACATAATTCCTACTCAAAAACTATCAATATCCTACAACTGTTGTTCATTTTAGAGTAATTTTACACATTTTTAGAAAATAAAACTGCACAGCACAACGTCTCATTTCAGTTCCCGCCAAAAACTCCTATATTTTCTTGGTATATTACGAGATAGCGATAGTGTCAAGTCTTGCGGCTTTTTGGTATATCGATAATTGTCTTAAGGGACATTTCTTAAGAGTTTGGGATGAACTAAGTAGCTATACACCACATCTCAGTGATCTGTGCTACGCATCACTGATACCATAGACGCAGTCGGTGTTCAGATGCATTATTAATCTATTTTTTATTTTAAATAATATAAATCAGTACAAAAATAATACATTAAAATGATTTATCTATATTTTGTATAAGTGTACATTTTGTATCCTGTTTTGATAGAAATTTTGGGTGTATTTTCTTATGTGTATATATCTAAATAAAATAATTATAATATATCTGTAGCCGTAATTGTCCGATCACCACAGCGGCCGTTCGCAAATGATCGGCAAGCGGTAGGGATGTGAAAAAATAATCGATTTTTAATCAATCGAATATATAAATTTACATACATACATAACTTCACGCCAGTTCCCTTGCGGGGTAGGCACGAACAACAGAGCGCCATTCGGGCTTATTCTTACACACCTCACTTGCTTCTTTGACATTCATAACTCTTGTCATGCACGCTCGTCTGTTCTTAAGGCTCCTGACATCACCTTCTGCTTAATATATAAATTTCACGTTTTAAATCAAATTTTGTAAATAGTGCCATCTATGCGACGGATCGATAAATATGTCGTAAGACTACTAAACACGAACAAGTCCATCGAAAAACGATCTGTATGTACTTATGTAAAATAAGTGATTCAAAGAAAGTAATGATACCAATCATTTCTTTCTTTGAGGTGTGAAAATAATTCTTGGTTTTCTTCTTCTTACGGTAAAACATTTTTGCGTTAAGGAGTGATTTGTTTTGTATTTTAGTTTTTAGAGCAAATAGTTGTCGTTTTATTTCTTATTTTTGTAGTTTTTTTTTTGATAAGGATGAATACCAAGATACAAATAAAGAGCCTTTTCTAGCGGCGGTATTTTAATTAAATTTTTAAAATAAAAGAACACTTATTGTGGCATAACTATAATAGACATATGCTGTCGCGACACTTTTTGTAAATAATGATGTATTTTTTTGTTTTATTGCATTTGTGTTATTTAAACTGTAATAAAATGTTTAATAGTACCGAAAATTTGTATCAATAATTCAAATCTGTATTAATAATCTGAGGGTCGTCCTTTTAGTTATTTTTTTGATATTTATTACATTAAATTATTTTCAATCTAATAAATTGTTTACATTATTCTTTTAATTTTGTTATTATATTAAATAAATATACAATTTTTCGTCTAGTAAAAATAGATTTATGTACAAAAATCGATTATTTCTTCAAATATCAATTTTTTACAAATCGATTTATATTGAAACGATTATTTAATAATCGATTTTTTCATTCCATGTCACATCCCTAGCAAGCGCGCGTTCCTAGCCGGCTGGAGATGTTATATTTTGTTTAGCAGCTAAATGTGTGATGTATTATAAAATATTAATCGGCATTTTTACCAAATAAATATGCTTTCCTGAACTGTAATTCAAACACGCAACAGTATTTCATTCCTATCTAGGTGCCAGGTTGTAGGGCATTTGCCCGACTGGATGGCTACCACCCCTGGTCTAGAGTATGCCGTCATAGCAACCTTGAGTTGTGTTCCGGCATTAGTGGCCAGGTTCCACTCTCCCTTAAGAGAGTAGCAGCGTATTTTTAGCACTTGGTGTTGGAAATGTCCATAGCCGATGGTAACCGCTTTCCATCAAGGGAGCCGTCTGCCTGTCTGCTGAACTCCTGCAATAAAAACAAACCCTGAAGACCTCCAAATATCTAAATAACGAAGTTTCTGTAACGCCCGGAGTATTTTCTGCAATATATCTTTTATGATTATACATCCGTGCAGGAACGGAGAAAGAATACAATTTCCTGCGGCCGGGCGGCTTGTGGTAAGAGGCGACTTAACAACCCATAGTCAGGTGGTAGGACATTTACCCGACTGGATGGCTACCAACCCTGGTCTAAAGTATGTCACCATAACAACCTTGAGTTGTGTTCCGGCATTAGTGGCCAGGTTCCACTCTCCCTTAAGAGAGCAGCAGTGCATTTGTAGCAACTTTGCTGTTGCAAATGTCCATAGGCGATGGTAACCGCTTTCCATCAAGTGGGCCGTCTGCTTAGCTGCTGATCTCCTGCAATAAAAAAAAAATATAGCGGTGCAAGCGGGTGTAAGATACAGCCACTATGCACACTGCCAACAGGTGCTCGTGTGGCAAATCTAGTTCCCACACAATACAATGGTCAGACAAAAACTGAACATGTGTTCATCTAACACGAGTGTCGAAAAAAATAATGAGGTAGTAATAATAGGGAAGGCGTACGCAAACTTGGGATTTATCGATAGTATTATATACGACAATTAAGTTGCTTTCAATATGGCAGATGGTAGTCAGATCAATTGAGAAACTATCATCTTAAGCCGATGTTAAACTGTTCATTTCAATGTTTCAATTTGAAGGAATCAACTAAAGCGATCCACATAAACACATACTTGAATCATTTAATGTAATTGAATGCATTGAATACAGTCGAGTTTGTTAGTTCTGTTTTTCAAACATTTCTTTTTTTTTTTATTGCAGGAGTTCAGCAGATAGACAGACGGCCCACTTGATGGATAGCGGTTACCATCGCCTGTTGACATTTACAACACCAAAGGTGCTACAAATGCGCTGCTGCTCTCTTAAGGAAGACTGGAACCTGGTCACTAATGCCGGAACACAACTCAAGGTTGTTCTGGCGACATACTTTAGACCAGGGGTGGTAGCCATCCAGTCGGGCAAATGCCCTACCACCTGGAAAATTGATTTAACTTGGTTAATAGATACGTTTAATATCAGTATTACAAAACTTCGCGTTCTTATAGATTTTATACGACTGTACAACATTATGAGGTTTTTTTTACATATTTTCAGATAGTATAGATATATATTTATTATGTTGTATTGTGTGTTACAAACTGGCAGATGTGTCTACTAGATGGCACGTGGTTACACTTACAGGCGTCCATGGACTGCAACACTACAGGAGTCAATGCGTTGTCTACCTTGTTGAGTTTAAATATCTGTTTACGTCATTTTTGAAAGCCGCAGAAGGGAGTTCATTCAACAGTTTTCTCACGTGTGGACCGAAGAATCATGCGCCACGTACAGTGGACGATTTACGAGTGTCAAGGACGTGTGGATGGATTCCTAATCATCGGTGAATGGTGCGATAGTAAAATGAGTACGTTGGTACCAAATCATGGCTCCGTGTAAATGTACATATACAGGCCGTTCCATTAGTAGCTCACAACACCCAAAATGCTCCGTAGCCGTTTCAAAAGGCGATCGCGGTCGTTGTGGTCGTGGTGAAATCGTAACTAATGACGTCATCATTTTCAATCACACAACGCGCATAATGACCCATGTCAAGAGGTGGGTCGAATAGTCGTTCCACTTGGGTTTACAATTGTAACGCCGGCAAGCAAGTGGAATGGGATAAATCGCGGTCGTGAACTTGGTCGTTGTGAGTCCCTAATGGAACGTAGCCCTCGAAAACTTGACCTAAATTTCGTAAGGTAATTTAAAATACTGAAATTATCGATATCGACAATCGACACCGCCCCACGCGCGCGTCTTCCGCACTCCCATGAGTTATGGCGGCCAGAAACGAGAACGTGGAGACAATGGCCGCACCAACACGACACGGAAAACATAATTAGTTCTTAATTATAGGAAATTGACACTACGGGAAAATATTGTTTACGCAAGTATACGTTTTATAACACAATATGAATCGTGACTTAGAGAAGCTTCTGGAAAGTTTATTTAAAGTTACTTAATAATATCGTAAAAACTCAAATGGCTTCTAATTCGATTTTTATTTTATTTTATTTTGTTCGGAAAACAAACGGTTTATAACTGAGTAAATACTACTAAATGTCTATAACCATTTCGCCGAAATGCTCATGTCCTGTTTGTTCTTTATAACGAACTGTTTGACCCTCGAACTGCGTCTTATTTTAAAGAACGCTTCCAGTTCTTCCACAGTGATTCGAGATCCCTGAGATCGTCAGAGACGTTGCGGCTGGGGACACCTTTACATACCACGGAGATTTACGCACGATCGTTGTTTTTTTTTAATGTTTAAGGCTTGGCAACTAGGTCTTTTTAAGCCAGGCGCCGTTGTATTGTAGGCCACAATCGACGTCATTCAACGGAGTTCTTCTGAAAACACGAAAGGCTACATTTGGCTATATAGTTCACATTTCTCGCAAAAACACATAATTACTGCTCAAAAAGTATCAATATCCTACAACTATTGTTCATTTTAGAGTAATGTTACACATTTTTAGAAGATAAAACTGCACAGCACAACGTCATCTTTCAGTTCCCGCCAATAAACTCCATCGTTCTCTGTTTTTTTTATGTTTAAGGCTTGGCAACTAGGCCTTTAAGCCAGGCGTCGTTGTATTGTAGGCTACAATCGACCTCATTCAACGGAGTTCTTGTGAAAACTCGAAAGGCCACATTTGACTTTACAGTTCACATTTCTCACAAAAACACATAATTACTATTCAAAAACTATCAATATCCTACAACTATTGTTCATTTTAGAGTAATTTTACACATTTTTAGAAAATAAAACTGCACAGCACAACGTCTCCTTTCAGTTCCCGTCAAAAAATTCCATCGTTCTCTGTTTTTTTAAATATATTTATGGCTTGGCAACTAGGCCTTTAAGCCAGATCGTTCTCTGCTCGTGCATCCACAGAGTACTTTTATATACTGGAACACCAGTCTACTGTTGGAATTTCCGCCATTACATATACTTCGTAAATTATTGCCATTATCGATGATTGTTATACCAATCACAAATGTATTGAAATTGTAGGCCCTGCGTGCATCTTTGGAACCCACTGCTGGCAGACGTGCGCTCTGCTAAATCTAACCATAGCTTCAAAAGACTTGTCAGGAAGCACTATCTAAATTCAAATTAATTTATTTATATAAACTTATTTCTAGGCCTTATATAATTATATCTAAAACTTATGGTAATAACACATTTTGAATTAAAATTAAGGCTACAATTTTTTTGGCGGCGGTTGCTATACTAGACTCTAGGTCTGTATCGCGGCACCCAACACAATTTTATTTATTGTTACGAGTGCGTGACTCGAATTAAAAATGCCGTTGGAATTACTATAGAATATCTTAGAACTATACAAACATATAACACAGGTACAAATATAACCGGACGCAATAAGTCCAAATGTAATTTTTTTTATTGCAGTAGTTCAGCAGACAGACAGACGGCCCACTTGATGGAAAGCGGTTACCATCACCTATGGACATTTGCAACACCAAAGGTGCTGCAAATGTGCTGCTGCTCTCTTAAGGGAGACTGGAATCTGGTCACTAATGCCGGAACACAACTCAGGGTTGTTATGGCGACATACTTTAGACCAGGGGTGGTAGCCATCCAGTCGGGCAAATGCCCTACCACCTGGCTGTGGGTTGTTTCGTCGCCTCTTACGACAGGCCGCCCGGCCGCAGGAAATTATATTCGTTTACGAAGTTTTTTTATTTTATTTGTTACTTTTTAGGTGTCTAGCTATATATGGGGGTAGACCTACGAAAGGTGCCGCGCTCCTTAAAAAATATAGGTCCCAAGAAACGGGAACAAAAAAATGTTTGTAAAATAAAAGCTACTGGGCCAAACTATGTAAAATTTTTAGGGGACCAAATGGCAGTTATTCCGCGTCGAACAAAAAAAGAATCACGTAAATCGGATCATAAATCTCGGAGTAATCGCTGAACACACATAAAAAAAAGATCCCGACGAATCGAGAACTTCCTCCTTTTTTTGAAGTCGGTTAAAAACTACAATAATGCGACCGAAGCCACGGGAAAAACCTAGTAAACAATAAATCTCATTATTTCCTATAGTACGACATAAAAAAGTAACTTCCGAATTCATCCCTTCAATGAGAGAATATTAAAAAAAATGTATATCCGAGATTTGTTAAAAAAAATCCACACGAGGGTGTGGGAACAGCGGACAGATGCGCAAGCGCAGTGCGTAGGCCGGATCTGTGCCATGTGCTTTCTTTAGCCGGGTTTCCTATATCTAACTATCTATACTTTCAAATTACCAGTAGGTAGTAGAAAATTGGCATTATTGTTATTCTGCTTATGTTATTCAGCCTGTATTTATTTTTTTAATTGCAGGAGTTCAGCGGACAGGCAGACGGCCCACTTGATAGAAAGCGGTTACCATCGCCTATGAACATTTGCAACACCAAAGGTGCTACAAATGCGCTACTGCTCTCTTAAAGGAGACTGGAACCTGGTCACTAATCCCGGAACACAACACAAGGTTGTTATGGCAGCATAGTCTAGACCAGGGGTGGTCGCCATCCAGTCGAGCAAATACCCTACCACCTGGCTGTGGGTTGTTTAGTCGTCTCTTACGACAGGCCGCCAGGCCGCAGGAAATTATATTGTTTCTATGTTCCTGCACGTATAGTATAGTGCGTTTCGCTGGCGCAATACAGTAGGTATATCGATATTTCGCTTTGTTCGATCAGAGATCACAAACCATTTCTACTGGGTTTTTTATTTACATACATACATACCTTCACGCCAGTTCCCTTGCGGGGTAGGCACGAACAACAGAGCGCCATTTAGGCTTAATCTTACATACCTCACTTGCTTCTTTGACATTCATAACTCTTGTCATGCACGCTCATCTGTTCTTAAGGCTCCTGACATCACCTTCTGCTAGTACACGATCAATTTGATCATGGAAGGTGTGTCGTGGCCTTCCACGACTTCTGCATCCATCCACTTTTGCATTGTATATCTGTTTAGTCATTCTTTCATCATGCATTCTTTCCACATGCCCGAACCACCGGAGCATTTCTTTCCTTACCTTCACCCCAACACTCTCTTTCAGACCAACTCTCTTTCTTACTTCAGTATTACGAACGCGGTCTGCGAGCGTCACTCCGCAGATTTTGCGCAGTGCTCGCATCTCGACCGCGTTTGCTCTACTTTCATGCTCTCTCTAATCAACAACTTTACAGGAGAGCGCTCTGAACTTTGAATTGCTTATATTTTTTTTACTACAAGAATTAAATTTTCAAAAAAAATATTATATGTTAATATATGTTCGAGAGCTTATTTGCAATGCAATTAAATAACATTTTTACTTATCTAAATGTTTGAAAAGCTAGTAATGGCTTTGTTATCCGTACATGGGTCATCATGATTTGTCGGATCTGTCACATCCAACAAAGTTACATGGACAAACATATTTATTCTTTGTAAGAAGTGCCACATACAACATTGTCATTAGTAAATCCTGTTTAAGTTTATGTCGTATTTAAATTGATATTATAAATTAAATCCAATTTTTAATAAATTTGTTTCACAAATAACAAATAATCAAACATAATTGACAATTTAGGGACAAAATGAAAACAATCTTTGCCATAAAATTTGTTAAAATCATTAATTATAAAGTCTACCTGTATGAATGGCACTTAATAATCACATTTCAGGTTTCATTAGCTTAGATAATCAGTCTTAGTAATTTCTTTCTTACAAAAATATACCCCGCATACCCCCCTCGCGCCCCGCTAATAACGTCGGGAGTTAACATTCGTCATTGTTAATGGGAGATGGTGGCATATATGACATTGTTAATGTGGCTATTTTAAAAACTATGAGGAAAAATTACCTTTTTGTTGCTGCTATTGAAAAACAATGCTTTTTTAGGGTCATTAGTGAAATAAAACCAAAATGTCGAAAATTGCATATCCTACATTGTTAATAGGGACAGGCGACCAACACAATTTTATTATAGAAACTTAAATATAACTGATTTATTAATTATTATTAATTAACCTAAAACTATGAGTGCGTGTGTTTGTGTTTGTGTGTGTGTGTGTGTGTGTGTGTGTGTGTGCGTCTGCGTGTGGGTGTGTGTGTGTGTGTGGGTGTGTGTGCCCCTAGTGTTGTGGTCAGTTTAGTATTGTGCATTCTGTGTCCCTATAATTTAATGTTTTTAACCATTTACTAACTTGGTGTCTAAACTTTGATGCTGACATTTCTTTGGCGGAGGGTGTGTTTATATCAAAGTCAAGTTATATTAATATTAAGTTCCAAGTTAAAAATAAATTCAACTTCATATTCTATGAACACTTTGCAACGGTTTATCACTGATTAGGGAGAAGTAGCGTCAAGAAACTCCCAAGCAACACGTCTAGCATTTTTTTTTACTTTTTGTATTTTGTGCCACTTTCTATCAGGTCGACCGTCAGGCTGTGTGCTGTATTCCAACAATAAAAAAATAGGATAACATATAGGGTATCATTTATAAATATATTGTTTAAATTGGTCAAATGGCGGCGGTAGCTATATACAGCGTTTCTACTTATCTATATAAGTAGAAACGCTATAAGAGCTACGGTAGGGCAAGTGAATGGATAGCAAGATGTAGGAACTGGCCAAACATGAACAGACGGACGAACTAGTCGACTGTATATAGGACAGACGTTGTTCTGCCCTGAAAAAATAAAAATCTAGGACCCGATTTTATTGCATTCTTCCAATTTTGAATCTAAACCATCCCGGGGCCCACCTAAACACACAAAAACAAAATCATCAAAATTGGCTCAGGAGGATCCCAGCGCCACCTACCGGTTCCAGTTGTCAATCTATACCATCCGGGGACCCACCGAAACACACACACAAAGTGTGCGTACATACATTTCTACGATTCATTTTTATATATAAGAAGACTAGCTGTGCCCGCGACGTCGTCCGCGTGGAATTTGTTTTCAAAACCCCCGATTTTGAAACACTCTTCATTGGTGCTCCGCTCCAATTGGTCTTAGCGTGATGATATATAGCTTATAGCATTCCTCGATATATGGGCTATCTAACACTGAAAGAATTTTTCAAATCAGACCAGTAGTTCCTGAGATTAGCGCGTTCAAACAAACAAACTCTTCAGCTTTATATATTAGTACTAGCTGTCCCGGCAGACGTTGTTCTGCCCTGAAGAAATAAAATTTAGAACCCGATTGCAGCGCCACCTACTGGGTCCAAATGTAAGCTATCCTATCTTTCAAGTTGGCTCAAACTGCACACGGTGTGCAAATTTGATTAAAATCAGTCAAGTAGTTTAGGAGTCCATCATCAATCAACGTGACACGTAATTTATATATATTAAGATAAGAATAAGATATAAGATTCTGTCTTTGCCGAAATAGTTACGGAATTACAAGAACAACAAATATTTCCCCCCTATAATACATAGTAAACAACTATTAGGTTGGGGAAAAAGTTTCTTCGCATTTTATATAAAGTTCAAAAGGTTTTTTTATTAAGTTTATTTACATTTGACTAAAGTATGTAGGTGCCATTTTGTTGGATAACTTTTTGCCATCTTGTAGGTAGGGACATGATCCCATTGCTATAAAAATTTTGGGGCTTCTGATAAAAAAAATGCGACAAGTGGTTTTGGCAGTTATCTCGTGATATTAACCTGACACTGCCTAAGGAATTCTGCAGAGACCGAAACAGGTGAAAATCTGAAGGTGCAAGGTCAGGACTATACGGCGGATGCATTAACACCCCCCAGCCAAACTCTCGTAATTTTTGCTGAGTGGCTAAATATCTATGAGGTCTAGCGTTATCATGGTGAAAAACAACACCCCTTCTGTTGATTAATTCCAGCCGCTTTCTCTCAACTTTTTGCTTTAATCTCATCAGTTGTTCGCAGTACAGTTCAGAATCGATGATCCTGCCTGGCGGTAACAGCTCATAATGAATAATGCCCTTCCAATCCCACCATACACACAGCATCACCTTGTTGCGAGTTAACCCGGGTTTCGCCACAGTCTGTGAAGCCTGACCGGCCTTTGACCACGATCTTTTTCGCACGTTCTTGTCGTACGTGATCCACTTTTCATCACCAGTTATCAGCTTCTTCAAAAATGGTTCGGTTTCATTACGTCGTAATAAAGAATCACAAATGAGTACACGGTTCATTAGATTTCTTTCAGTGAGCTCATGAGGCACCCAAATATCGAGCTTTGTGTACCCAGCTTTTTTCAAATGTGCCAAAACCGTTTTGTGGTCAATTCCCAGTTCTCCAGCTACATCGTAACTACTAATATGCCGATCTTGCTCCACTTTTTCAAAAATGGCATCAATTTTGTCCGTAACAGGGCAACCAGAGCGACGTGCATCTTTGATATCAAAAATTCCGGATTGAAAACGCTTAAACCAAATTTGCGCTACTCTCACAGATACTGCATTAGGTCCATAAACATCACAAATTTTTTTCGCGGCTTGTGTTGCATTTTTACCTTTTTTGTAGTAAAATTTTAAAATGTATCGGATTTCTTCATTAGATTCACTCATTTTAACAATAAGAAAAACAAATTCCTAATTTGAATTTGGAATTGTCTTCTTTAAAATTAAAACTTTTTAATGATACCAAAACCAGCCAGATACAAATGGTATAGCCAAAGAGATCTTATTACAAGTTCATACATACTATATGCGAAAAGACTTCTTCCCCAACCTATTATTTAAAAGCGAAATTACCCCGTCGTATAGGCATTTAACGGATCGTTTGCTATAGGTGCCCTTCCTCGAAACAGTGTTACCCCTTTAAAGTCGGCCATTTCCGGCGCGGTGCGTGTGCGCTGCGCCGGCGCACATCCGGTGCGAGAATAGACCATTTAGACAATGTCAAGTTCGCGCGCACGCGTATCATTGTTTATTTTTTTTGAACGTATGCTCGTGAAAGTACAGTTTTACACAACTAATCATTCCTGCCGATGTATAATTTTTTTTCAACGAAGGGAAATCCGTTTGGGGACTGTCCATCGCGGGGGAACGCGGCGGGGCGTGTGGGATTCGCCACGTTGGGGTTGATTGAAAAATTCTTTCAGTGTTGGATAGCCCATTTATCGAGGAAGGCTATAGGCTATATATCATCACGCTAAGACCAATAGGAGCGGAGCACCAATGAAGAATGTTTCAAAATCTCTTTTTACTTACTTTTATTTTTTTACTATTCCACGCGGAAGTCGTCTTAATTATGCAACAGATCATTACAAAATTTTGCATACACGTTTTCGGGAATTTGGAATAGGGTGGGTACCTTGAATTCAGAAACAAGTACTGTTCCCGAGGGATATACGAATAAAGCCAAAGAGATGGTTCTCCGATTGCGTGTTATTAGCACCAAAGTTGCAATTCACTAACTACATCGTCATGGCAACGACAATGACAACGCAATTTTAATTAGTTGCACACATGGTTAGTTACATCCGTGGTTAGTACCAGTTGACAGTATCTATGGTGGAGTGATCTAATCAGTGTCGCTGGGTGGAAATTCAGCTAGGATAAGCCGATTGACAAAACATACCGTACGCAAGCGCCGGCTGCGCTGGATCGGACTGGGCGTAACTACGTTCTAAGTCTCAGCCTTTCCTACATAAAAAGCGCGGGGCACATGGGAGGAGGGTGGTTTTAGTGGGTAGCGGCTGTTGCCCGTGCAACTTCTCGGAGTCTCCACACAAGCTGGTTGAATACTGTTTGGACTGCCCCTTATTAAAGGGTAAAGCCTCCATGATCAACTATGGTCTAATCCCTTGCAAAGGCCCAGTATTGTGCGCAAATAGCATTTCCCCCGCCTTTAAAAAAAAAAAAAACGCAAGCGCCGACTACACCGTTGTTGAAAAAACGGCGAACACTTAGATGTATTGTCTTATTGCAATTTGGATTTTTAATTTTGCAATCTTACCGCATATTCTAAAACAAAAGCCGGTGCCCGATCGGGTTATGAGTTGCTATTTCATCCAATATGTGTGGAAAGCTGCCGGATGTAAGAGATAGTATACCTAATGCAGTAATAATATATGTACGAATAAAAATCGTAAGCTAATAAGTTCACGGTAAGTAACATTTATTAGACTTTTTGGTCGCTAATTGCTAATTTCTTAAAGGTATGGGGAATCAAACGAGTTGTATGAAGTCCACGTCACTGAGTCTAACAGTGATATAAAATGGATCAACCAAATTGAATTTGAAGGGGGGGAAGTATAGGATGAGCCCCGATAGGGTTGGAGGAGCGAGATGAAATGCTCCTCCGTCTCAAAGGAAAATCTTCCAGCGAGGCTAATGTTGTTCCTCGCAGGCCTAAGCCCATCTGTTGTTTTTTTTATTTTTTTGGAGCTGGACCCAGCTGAATAGCCGCAGATGGCTATTTCAGCGATACCGGACTTTGGGGGCTTCCCGACTTAGTGGGAGCGGAGGCGTTCAGCCCGGAAGTAGCGCGCTCGAGGAGGCACCTCCTGTGAGGTTCGGACCTCGGCTCGACCGCTGCGGGGGATTGACTCTATATTGTGAATTAGCCGTAAAAGGCTGAATGAGCTAAGCCAACAGGGTGAAGTGATTATTTGGGGACTAATTATCGACTCCGCCGGCGAAGCCCATCCCATTGTGTCTATAGTTGAAAATTTGTATATATTCTTTCTATGTTTCGGGAAACGTTTGTGACATGAATTATTGCACAGCGCCATCTATTGGCTTGTAAGTGTTTCACTACAAATTAAATCGGTTAAATGACACAGAACTGTTTAATAATGCAATTATGTTATTTAATCATTACGGTAGAAATTTGATAATTGCGTAATCTGATTAATATATAACATAATAATAAATAATTAAAGTAGGCGTCTGTTTGTAAATAATAGGGGTCATTGTTAACAAGTTATCACATTCGCCCACTGCACAGTAAAACCTTTACCGTCTGTTTGACATGAACAACTACATCATACACGCCGATTACATTAATAAGAACTATGGGTTCACTGTGGTTTTGCCTACTTTGGGACGTCATCTTCTCTTTTTACGAGCATGTCATGTTTGTTAAGGAGGAAGGAGCGTGAGCGGACTACCTTGCTCCTCTTCCGCCATAGTAGTCATGGGAAAAATCACTCACCAAGAAGAAAAGAGTGATATATATCTTTTTGATACAAAAGGGGAACAAATGTCTAGCCATGCCGCCTCCGCCAGGTCCCGGTCGAAGGGGAAGGCCCAAGAAATGTTGGCTTGACGTTGTGAAGGATGACATGCGTACCAATGGTCTCAAAACGGGGGATGCCGAAGACCGCGCGAAGTGGAGTAGAAAAAGTAGGAAAGCGGACTCTGGGCGTCGGAGTGAACGCTCCGAACGCAACCGGGAATTAACGCTCGGATGATGATGATATCTTTTTGATACAAAGATATATACCACTCTTTTATATCTTTAACTCTTTATCTTTACAGTGAATAGTGTCAGTGTCAATTGTAGACAAGATGAGTTATTTATTATCTGTGAGTGATATACTGAATACTGATAAACTGATATGAAAAAAATATAAACAAATAGAGTGAAAAAATATAATAAAATTAATTACATTAAGACAAAATTATGATGTGACGATTTATTTTGGCTTGCTATTATATTCGGTTGCCTCGTTCACTTACTACGCATATGCAGTGCGCGGGCTAATCATTCCTTCTCTTTTCTTTCTAGTTTCTTCTCATTCGGATCTATAGTCATCGCGTGGAACAGGAATGAACTAAAGAGTTAAAGACATAAAGACACATTTTGAACGCAAGTGATATACAGATCTAATCACTCTTCTTGTCGGATATATATCTTTTGAGTTAATCACTCAGGGTTACACACTTCTACGCCATTGGAAGACGCGCCGGCGTCGGAGGCGCTGTTCCGCGCGTATTCACCTCTTTTCTCAACCGCCCCACGCCGGTTTAGACCAGGAAAGTAGTCCCACGGCTGTGGATGTCTCCCACGAGGCCCCCACGTGCCCTGGCAGGGTGGAAGATTATCCGTTTTCCCGTAATCCTGGCATAGGCGCAGGACGGAGCACGCAGGGGTTTTAGTGGGTATCCCTGGGGAGTGGCAATAGCAAGGCACCAGTTCTGACTGGATGAGTTATCTATGCCGAAAGCGGCTAGACGTCGCTCTCAACAACCGTGTTAGACCACGTTAGTAATTCTCATCAAAACATCTGCTACCGGGTAATATTGTGTTTCATTGGAATTAACACAAATCATGTAGGCTTTGTTTTATTACGCAAGCGTATTATTAGCTTATCCATTGAACTAGCGTAGTGGGCGTGGGCTCCCACGTCAAGCCCACATATGGGAATATTAACAGATACGATTAGCTCATAGCCTATTAAGGTAGAAAAGATGGTACGAAAGAATCATTTAAAACGGTTGAAGGTATTATAAAAATTATTTATGAATTTACTATGTCAGTTAAACTAATACATGAGTATGACTTTGCTTTCAATGTTTGTTTTTCTTTATATGGTCTTGGAAGATAGTCGATTATCAGCAAATCTATATATATATAAAACAAAGTTGCATTATTTACACGATTTATAAATCAAGAAAGGCTGGGTCGATTTTTATAATATTTGGTTTAATATTCTTAAGTTTTCGCGACTAGTATACATAATAAAACTTTTGACGGTTTTAAGCGCGGTAATTTATTTGATTTTTATCATTCTGACTTTTCGGCCACTTTTCAGTAGCCTTTGTATCACGGAAGACAAAGATTTTATTTTTATCCGTGCAGGAACGGAGAAAGAATACAATTTCCTGCGGCCCGGCGGCCTGTCGTAAGAGGCGACTAAACAACCCACAGCCAGGTGGTAGAGTATTTGCCCGACTGGATGGCGACCACCCCTGGTCTAGAGTATGCCGCCATAACAACCTTGTGTTGTGTTCCGGCATTAATGACCAGGTTCCAGTCTCCTTTAAGAGAGCAGCAGCGCATTTGTAGCACCTTTAGTGTTGCAAATGTTCATAGGCGATGGTAACCGCTTTCCACCAAGTGGGCCGTCTGCCTGTCTGCTGAACTCCTGCAATAAAAAAAAAAAAGATATCAAGTGTCAATGAGTATTGTTAAAGTTTTATTTAGCCTACCGCTAACTTGTTCATTTTACGAGATATTTCACGGCTACTGAAAAGTGGCCGAAACGTCGGAAAAATAAAAATCATATATGTATATGTCTATTGAGTATAATTCTTACTTATATAATATTTTACATACTTATAATAACAGCCCATAAATGTACCACTGCTAGACTCGGGCCTCCCATTATAGGGGGGAACGGACAGTATACCCGCCACGCTTGTCCAAGGCGGCTTGGCAGGTTTGACACATCGGTTATCTCGATGTGCAGGTTGCATCACGATGTTTTCCTTCACCGTTGTTAGCACGTGGCAATTGTAACAATATGCACATTAGGTCAAAAAACTGACTAAGTGGTGCATGCGTTCTGGTCAGGATCGAACCCGCGCCCTTTGATTTTGGGGCGCGTGCGTTAGCCATTACGCTACCACGGCTTGTGCATTTACATACTTATATGTTTATAAATAAATAAAATATATGTAAGTAACTGCATAACCTCTAATATTTATTTATACCACCTTTGACCAATACAATCTGTTTTATTCCTGCCACGGGTTGTCTGGAAGAGATCGCTTCTTAGCGATAAGACCGCCCATAGTGCAAATTTTGAATATTTTTAGGCTATAAGTTTTTCTGTGTTTTCTGCAATGGTGTACATTAAAATGTTATCTATCTATCTATATATAAATTTGTCTCCACCTCAAATAGCAGAATAACTACGAATATATTGAAAAAATTGTAGATTTTTTAAAATAAATTAGGTTTGGAACTCCGCTCTCTTTCGCGTTTGACAGCTCACCTCCCGCACGCTTAGCCCCCGGATGGTTTAGATTCTCAATTAGATCTTTTAGAAGAGATCTCAATGATCTTATAGATTCGACGGCCTCTGTGGTTGAGCGGGCTAAGCCTTTGCCGACCTACCTCACTCCAACGCAGAGGCTCCGGGTTCGATTCCTGCTATAGTAAATTTCGGAAACGTATTTTCTCCGTTATTTACTATGGTCTGGGTGTCTGGGATCGGCCCCAGAGTAGTCCGTTGTATATTACCCATAACACAAGCGTAACTTGCTTAATTTGGGGATATATAATATGTGTGTTTGTCTGCCGATTATTATTATTATTATTATCATTTAGTATCGGGTCCCAGATTTTTATTTTTTTTAGGGCAGGACAACGTCTGCCGTGACAGCTAGTTTCAAATAAATAAAATTGTTCATTTCTGTTTTTAAAAACTGATACAACATTTTTGGGGTGTTAATTACATAATAAATATTTGTGTCAGAAACAGCCGCTCTATAACATTGACTTTGACAAGAAGTATATTTTGCATGTCTAAACAATTTTTTTTACAAAATGGCGGCGGTTTCAAAAATACGTTCTGTTGGAAAAAGCAAAACGTATTTTTGAAACCGCCGCCATTTTGTACATTTTTTTCTTTTAAAACGTCTCGTAGTGCGATACCTAAATCCTTTCTCTTTGAGGAATATTAATTGTTTTCCATTTCAGGTCACTAGAAGGATTGATGGCATACCAGAATGTGCCATTTTTTCATCAGTCCCACTTTGCCGCTCTGCAGTTTTTTGAAACTTGATTTTTTTTTAAATTTTTATTAATGTTTCATACTATTTAAATATCAATAAAAAACTTATAAGAAATGGATAGTAGAAATGTTTATTTTTTAATTTATCGCGACCGAAAAAACACCTAAAATTCGGGCTTCTAAACCAGAATACCCCTTAACCAAGGCTAAGTTTTTTTTTCATTTTTTTTTCTTGCAGACAGAGTTCAGCAGGCAGGCAGACGGCCCACTGGATGAAAAGCGGTTACCATCGCCTATGGACATTTGCAAAACCAAAGGTGCTACAATTGCGCTGCTGCTCTCTTAAGTGAGTCTGGAACCTGGTCACTAATACCGGAACACAACTCAAAGTTATTATGGCGAAATGCTCTAGACCAGGGGTAGTAGCCATCCAGTCGGGCAAATGCCCTACCACCTGGCTGTGGATTGTTTAGTCGCCTCTTACGACAGGCCGCCCGGCCGCAGGAAATTGTATTCTTTCTCCGTTCCTGCACGGATAAGTATGAGAGGCAGATGTTTTTTGTAAGGCCATCAATTTACCACACTTATTGCACTGTAACATTGATTTCTTTGTTGAAATTCGTTTCTACATTCAACGCGGACGAGTCCGCGACGGAATACTAGTGTTTCATAAATACAGTTATCAGACAACACCTTGTGTCGCGTTACATAACTGGAAGCGTAGCGTGGTACTGTGAGAGCGGTGTCGGGTTCGATTCCCAAGCAAAATTAACTATTTATTCAACGACGTTGACGACGCTATCCGAGCTTCTTGAGCCATTGTATTCTTATTGTTTGTTATTTCGAAATTGTACCAAGAAGCACATAACCACATTTTAGCTAGAGTATAATGTGTCCATACTAATAAAACTGTTAATACAACCATTAGCGCGCACGCACGCACACACACACAAACACACACACGCACGCACGCAATCATACATATTTCTTTATTTTTCTTTTAAATTAATGTAACTGTAGTTGATAATTTCACAATCAGAATTCTACCAATTTGGAAGGAGGTCCCCGAGATACAGGTCGACCTAGTTTGAGGACCAATGAGTGTCAAAAATTGTGAATTATGTTTTATTCAATAAATGATTTTTGATTGGATTGATCTATCTATATTAATATAGATAGATACATAACACTTTATTGCTCACTAAATATACAATTTCAAAAATACACAATTACAATATTGTCATGGTAGAAACAATACCCGGCCTTATCGCTTAAAGCAATCTCTTCCAGGCAACCTAACTTAAAGAATAGTTTAACTCCACCTGGCGATGCAGTTGGTGCAGATTATTAAATATATCTGGGATGCGACTTGCGTAGACACGTTGGCCGCATCCCATTTACCAAACACGTCTAAATCAGCCGGTTCAGCGGCGGAAACAGCCGAATCACTCAAGCGGCGCAAATATCCAACCCTCTGTGAGAGTTATATGTTTGTGCCGTTTGCTGTCGAGACGCTTGGACCGTGGGCTCCTGAGGCCATGAGCCTATACCAAAATTTATCGAAACGACTCATTGACTCTTCGGGTGATCAGAGGGCTGGTGCTTACCTCGGCCAACGGATCAGTATGGCGATCCAGCGAGGAAACGTAGCCAGCCTTCTGGGCACCTTACCCATAGAAGACGATGATCTGGGCTCAGTATTCTACTTATAGTCTTGAGGGACTATGAGTAGAATACAATACAAATAAGTTAAGTTTTCTTGCATTGTATTCGATTATATGTACTAAAATATTTTTTATTTTTTTTTATAAAACAAAAAAAAATATCATAAATAAACATACTTCAACTACTTATTTTATAAATTAAATACATACAAACATATTTATAATATATACATATATATTAGTCTATACTATAGACTAATACCCCTGGTCTAGAGTATGCCGCCATAACAACCTTGATTTGTGTTCCGGTATTAGTGACCAGGTTCCAGTCTCCCTTAAGAGAGCAGCAGCGCATTTGTAGCAACTTTGGTGTTGTAAATGTCCATAGGCGATGGTAACCGCTTTCCATCAAGTGGGCCGTCTGCTTGTCTGCTGAACTCATGCAATAATATATATATATATATATATATATATATATATATATATATATATATATATATATATATATATCTTATATATAAAATTCTCGTGTCACAATGTTCGTTCCCATACTCCTCCGAAACGGCTTGACCGATTCTTATGAAATTTTTTATGAATATTCAGTAAGTCTGAGAATCGGCTACTAACTATTTTTGATTTTTGATACAGCATTAAAAATACATACAACCCTAAATTTTCACCCCTCTACGATTAACCCCTATTTTGTATTTGTTAATTATAAACTTTAATTTTTTGGCAAGATTTTTAATCTTATTTTGTCATGACTTAGAATGAAAAAAAATATTACTCTTTTAGATTCACAATTAGAACCGGTAGGTGGCGCTGAGATCGGGTTCTGGAATCCTCCTGATCACCTGGAGCGATTTTGGTGATTTTGTTTTTGTGTGTTTGAGTGGGTACCCGGATGGTTTAGATTCGCAATTAGAACCGGTACGTGGCTCTGGGGTCGGGTTATAGAATTTTATTTTTTAAAGGCAGGACAACGTCTGCCGGGGCCGCTAGTATATATATATATATATATATATATATATATATATATATATATATATATGCATGTGTATAGTATATATATTCTATAACAATTAAGCAAAATTATTTAAGTAGTGTTTACTGAGTGCGTTCTTAAATGTAGTCGATGTTTTGGCCTCTCTGACAGCAAGAGGCAGCGCATTCCAAAGTTTGACAGCCTGCACTGTAAAAGACTTATTATAAATACGAAAGTTTGCGTGGATGTTTGTTAGTCAATCACGCGAGAACGGCTGAACGGATCTAGATGAAATTTGGCACAGAGATAGATTACAGACTGAAAAATATTACGGTGTTCGTGTGATATTAACAAGATTAAAACTCTGTCGGTGTATCGAGTTTGTATAACCAATTTACAAATATGAAAAGTGGGCTAACTAGGACCAGTAGATTACGTAAATGTAAATGTTTAGAAATTTTGACAGTCTAGATTTCTAGATTTTGTCTGTCTAGTTCATATCCCGGATCCACAGTTAGGATACTATTTATCCTTGAAATTACATAGTTTCCGAAGGATAGACGATTGTAGCCAAAACCGGAACAAAATTCACACAAACGTTTTAGTAGTTGTGTTGCCTAGAATCCAATATTAATTTTATTTTAATAATTATCTACTAATAATCTAGTCTAATCTATAATCTACTAATAATATATTATCCGTGCAGGAACGGAGAAAGAATACAATTTCACAAAACAACCCACAGCCAGGTGGTAGGATATTTGCTCGACTGGATGGCGACCACCCCTAGTCTAGAGTATGCCGCCATAACAACCTTGTGTTGTGTTCCGGCATTAGTGACCAGGTTCCAGTCTCCTTTAAGAGAGCAGCAGCGCATTTGTAGCACCTTTGGTGTTGCAAATGTCCATAGGCGATGGTAACCGCTTTCCATCAAGTGGGCCGTCTGCCTGTCTGCTGAACTCCTGCAAGCTATTTTTGAAATGTTGGTTTTATTTTAAACATAAGCAATATCCGTATTAAAAAACATTTCCTGCTAATTACACGGCTTCCTTAAAGAAAGTTAGGTGTCAAAACAAATGTAGGCGAGGGTCACTGCGTTTGCCTGATTTACTTAAGTGTAGAGAGATTGTGCAATGTTGGATTATGGATCCCCACAGTCGCTGGGTTAAAACTTTGGCATCGAAGCCTTAGGTACAGTCGTGGTATGAAAAGGTTCACCAGTTTTCAAATTTATATTTAACGTTCCGTGAGCACATGTTACCTTTTCAAACTATCTCACAGAACAGACTGTTCCACAGAAAATTATGTTTAATTGTTTAACAATAAAGTTTGATATTAAATAACTATTAACAATTGTTACATTCATTTTATTGTACAACTAGGATATGCCCGCGAATTCGTTTATACTTCATTTGAAATTCCCGCGGGATTTTCGGAGCACAAAGTACCATTTAAAAATAATGTAAAAAAGTAAAAACGGTGTCGGAATAAGCTAATTCATATGCATCTGAAAATGTAGAAACCGCCTCCGGGAAAATTCCCGCGGTATTCCTGTATAAAAAATATCACATATTTATTATAAAAAATTTACTATCGATCAGTGAAAAAATCGCATTGGACCTCGATTTTTTTCAATCTGGCCATTTTAAATCGTTCCCAGTAAAAATCCCGTGGGATTCCCAGCATCGAAATCAGCCCAGTAGTTTTTACGTGAATCCCAAACAAACAAGGAATGTAAAAAAATGCATCGTGGTCTCCATCGGTTTATACACGTATAGTCCATTCCAGTTTTTTTTTTTTTAATAACTTCAATGTACAGATACGGAAAGTTTAGAATTTTATAATTTTACTAAGCTGTCCCGGCAGACGTTGTTCTGCCCTGAAGAAATAAAATTTAGAACCCGATTGCTGCGCCACCTACCGGGTCCAATTGTCAATCTAAACCATCCTCGAATCCACTTGAACACGCACAAAAAAAATCATTCAAATCGATCCTGCCGTTTAGGAGGAGTTCACTGTCAACACACGTACAGAAGAATTATATATATAAAGATAGATATATTCTATTCTACTGAAGCGAAGGTAATTAACTAGGTAGTCAGTTGGACTCCACTTCAGAACTGGGAGTAATCAATGCATGACAAAGTGTAACGGAGTTTTCGTGGCCGCAGTTCGTCAAGTAGATTTCATACAGTTTTTTAACCTACCTTATAACTTAATTTACCTTTAACACTCATTACGGTTGGGCATTAGCCTACTTGGCAGACGCCGACTGCAACTATGGTGTCGAGCGGAGCGAATAGCGGGCGATAGGAATGGAAAGGTACTTCAATATTTCTAAGGTTTTTGTGTGGTTTTATTCTCATAATATATCAATTTTTTTATGTTTAAATTACATTTTTTTTCCTCTTTGTTTTTAGTTATCTGATCTCTGATTAGATATGTTAATTTATTTCTATCTGTGGTGACTTGTTAATAGTTCACTATCACTAATGTGTTATTATTACAATGTGAATAGCTGATAGTCATCCAAAAATTCTAAAATAAAATATTATATTGGATTGGTTAATAATAACAGCCTATAAACGTCCCACTGCTGGGCTCAGGCCTCCCACTGTAAGGGAACGGATAGTATATCCGCAACGCTTGTCCAAGGCGGCTTGGCAGGTTTGACACATCGGTTATCTCGATGTGCAGGTTTCATCACGATGTTTTCCTTCACCGTTGGTAGCACGTGGTAATTGTAACAATATGTACATTAGCTTAGAAAACTGCCCAAGTGGTGCACGCGTGCGCTAGAGATTACGCTACCACGACTTCCTTATATTGGTTAATAGTAAGCAATAAGAAATAGTAGTAAGAAAATAATAATTATTACATAAAATGTATCTTTTCGAACTACCACAAGCAGCGCGTTCCAATAATAGCTCACAACGCCCAAAATGCTCCGTTACCCGTTCTACAAGGCGACCGCGGTCGTTGTGGTCGTGGCGAAAACGTGACTAATGTGAAATGAAACCATTGTTTGTCAGATTGCAACTGATTTTTATTAACTACCTACATAGATATTTTATACCAATAAATGACACTACATCTTTCCCATCGAAAGGAAGAAATCCATTAAATAAAAGTTAAACAAAAGAAAGTATTAAACACAAACCAAAATTAAATTGAACTTAAAATACTATTACCAATCACCTTATAAAACTTGTTTCATACCTAATAAAGCAAAGAATAATAATTAAACATATGCATACATATATACACATACATATTTTTTTAAAGTTATAACTATATATGAAAATAAAATATAATAACTGAAAAGTTGACGATATGTAATAAAAATAATTATATTATCTATAAGAGTACACTAACTAGCTAGTTTACAGTATTTTAACTATTATCACGTACTTAAGTAAGTATATTTCATACTAATTAGAACTGAAATAACCCTTAAGTTTATCGCGAGCCTGGAGAGCAGCTTTTCTGGTTTTTGCTTTATTGCTACTATAATCTGGTGCATTGTCATCAGAGCTACTTGCATCCATACCAGACTGTGCTCCTTTCTCCGTGTAGTCCTCTTCAGCATCACTCTTCCTGGCATGTGAAGAAGGAGGTATTCGCTTTATAATGTGTCGCCTATTACGGCGGAAGCGCTTGCCTGACTCGTCAGTAAGAAAATATGAGCGTGGATGTTGCGAAGGTGCTTCCACATACATATGACGCCTGAGTTGGCCGTCTGCCACTACCACGCGATCTCCTCTATATAGTTTAGGCAATTCATGTGCATGTTTGTCATAATATTTTTTGCTTTGAATGTGATTATTTATTATTTTGTTATAATCAGTACTGTTATTGCGTTCAGGTCGCAATTTATTTTCGTGTATTGGAAGACTGGTATTTAGTCTTCTACCCATGAGTAATTGGGAAGGAGAACCGATACCATCTCGAGGAGTTGCCCTAAAGCTTAATAGTCCAAGATAAAAGTCTGTTCCGCTATCTAAAGATTTCTTTAAGATATTTTTAACAGTCCTTACTGCCCTTTCACTAAGACCATTAGATTGTGCATACATTGGAGAACTTGTAATGTGTTTGAAAGACCATTTCCTTGCGAAATCTCGAAATTCCTTCGATAAAAATGCAGGTCCATTGTCCGTTATTAATTCTGCAGGAATTCCATGTCTGGCAAATTGATCTTTCATGGCGGTTACCACTGCTTTTGTGTAATGTCATCATTTTCGATCACATAACGCACACAACGACCCATGTCAAGAGGTTGGTTGAATAACCGTTCCATTTGAGTTTACAGTTGTAACGCCGGCAAGCAAGTGGAACGGGAAAAATCACGGTCGTGAACGTGGTCGTTGTGAGTCTGTAATGGAACGTAGCCATAAACTGTATATTTTGACATCAGTCAAAGACCTACAATTTGAGTGAGAAGTGTCTTCGAAACATTGCCGCGGTGCCACGACGACGTTTGTCAGTGTATTGCAACGGCGGCATAATAAAAACAACGAGATCACAGCGCCATCTTTTTCGCTATAGCCTATCCCTCGCATAAAAAGGACCTATAGGATAGCTCTGTGTCGAGTTTCATTTAAATTCGTTTAGTAGTTTTTACGTGATGATATAACAGACAGATAGATATAAAATCTAAAAATTGCATCTTCGGAATCTTCTGGTCCGAATTATGCCCCGTGATTTTTTTTACATTTTTATTTTGACATTAAAAAACAGACACTTCAATTTTTTACAAGCTTTTATTTAACTTGCAATGGATGTACCTATGTAAGTATGTATGTATGCAAGTATGTACGTAAGTTCGGATGGAAACTTGCAAGTTAAATTTGACCAACTTCCCGGTTTCCGATTGAGCTGAAATTTTGCACGCATATGTAAATCGCGTGACAATGCAATAATATGGTACCATGGAGCTGATCTGATGATGGAGTCGGAATTTGGCCATAGAAACTCCCGTACTAAACAAGATAGACCCGTCGTGTTTGGGCTCGTTTTACTTGTTTTGGCTAGCACTCTGCTGCTACATGATATCCAGGATCTCAAAAGCTTGTATTTAAAAACCTTTTTTTTAATCTGTTTAGATTATTGTGATAATAAATAGGTTCGCATTTGATCATAATCACGGCTAATACGAGAAGATGATGCGGTCGAAAACGGGGTACACTTACGTAGAAAATACCTATTCACACGAGACTTTACCACACTCGGATTGTACTTTTCGGGAAATACGGACTATTGTAGCGCATTCTACAACTCTATTAAAAAAAAAGTATAATGTGTTTTCGCCGCTTGTCGCTCATCTTATCACTATAACCAAACCAAGTGTGCAATGTTTTTATTGGAGCCGCGGAAGCGGCAGTTCCCACGTTCGATCCCCCGGTTGCGACCTTCCTAACAATGACATATCTACGCCATCTAGCGGTTTATACTAATGACCGATATTTATGAGACGTGAAGGCTGTTTTTCTCCTAAAATCGTATTATTGTTTTCCGCTGTGATTCCATAACAGTTTTTTATGTTTTTTTTTATTGCATGAGTTCAGCAGACAGGCAGACGGCCCACTTGATGGAAAGCGGTTACCGTCGCCTATGGACATTTGCAACACCGAAGGTGCTACAAATGCGCTGCTGCTCTCTTAAAGGAGGTTGGAACCTGGTCGCTAATGCCGGAACAAAACACAAGGTTGTTATGGCGGTATACTCTAGACCAGGGGTGGTCGCCATCCAGTCGAGCAAATACCCTACCACCTGGCTAAGGTGGTAGGGTATTTGCTCGACTGGATGGCGACTGGATGGCTAATGTTGTTGTTATAATGGAAAAACAAATGTTTGCTCAACTTGAATCATACATATATATGTACTAGTGGGGGTGGGTGGGGGGTGGGGGGGTGGGGGGGTTTAGCTTAAGGTAGACAATGTTCTCGAGAACTAGCGTTTCAGTTACATAAATTGACATGCTTTAAAGGTAGCTTTCGTTATGCTGCACTAAGATATGGTATAATATACCACCACCTTTAAGACAATTAAATCACTCAATTATCTATATATATATATATATATATATATATATATATATATATATATATATATATATATATATATATATATATATAGTTGAAAACCAGCGTCAGGCACCTGTTGCCTGGCACATGCTGAACTGCACCTATTTGGTGCCATAGTGAGACTTTTTTTTTGGTATATATCATCGTACAATTCATCGTCATGTGTCTTGCTATGTGATGACCAAATAAACGTTTTTTCTTTTTCCTTCTTAGTTGGGTTTACGATTATAAAGCCGGCAAGCGAGTGGTGCGGGAAAATTCGCGGTCGTGAACGTGGTCGTTGTGAGTCTCTAATGGAACGTAGCCAAAATATTTATAATAAACTTTAATTTAAATAAGATCCGCCAAGTGCTTTTTTAGATATATATCTATAGCGTATTTCTAGTTTCTTAGCAGAAATGAAAACGCTCACCTGTGTCGACCGACATACACTTGTAATATTTTTATATATGGATTTGTAGTTTTAGTGGGTTATTTGTTTGTGTAACCTTAAGCGGTAATAAGGCAATTACAAGGAAATTACACTGACATCTACTACCGCTTCTCATTCAACATTTGTAATCGAAACGACATATCCGTCTTAGATTTTTTGCACGATTTCAATATAATTTTGTATTGATAGATTCCTCTACCAAGAATTATGAATATTATATTATTACAATTTGGGCCACCTGCATATCTGTAAATGAAGCACATTTATTACCCGCTGGCGTTTGAGCTAATAACATAGAAACTATTTATGACTGTCTTCTTTTGTTTACTTTGTGTTTGAAATTTGTGATTGGAATAAAACAGCAAATTGTGTATTGTAATCTTTATGGTAGTCATTAGCCAGGTGTGATTCTTGGAAAACTCAGTCTACGCGGTCAAACAGACATATTGTATTTGTACAGTGTAAAGCAAGGCCCCAATGGAGGGGTGAGGCAGTCTAGCGATAACCAGCCGCGAGGCAAGACTTATGTACATTCGATAATCTATTTAGTGACGGACTTTGCGCGTGTTATTGAACCGTGCATTACGTTTGCACTGGTTGTGTTCAGTTATATTTGTACCTGTGTTATACGTGTTTGTATCTTCTTCTTCTTCTTCAGCCACTCTCAGTCCACTGCTGGACGTAGGCCTCCCCAAGTACGCGCCACATATCCCGGTCTCCCGTCTTCCTCATCCAGCCCCTGCCGGCGATCTTGCGCAGGTCGTCAGACCACCGGGCTGGAGGGCGTCCTACGCTACGTTTGCCGAGACGTGGTCTCCACTCCAGGACTCGTTTGCTCCATCGGCCGTCGGTCCTGCGACAGACGTGACCGGCCCACTGCCACTTCAACTTGCTAATTTTGCGAGCTATGTCAGTTACCTTCGTTCTCTTACGGATGTCCTCATTTCTGATTTTATCCATAAGAGAAATACCTAACATAGCTCGCTCCATAGCGTGTTTGTATAGTTCTAATAAATTCTATGGTAATTCTAACGGCGTTTCAATTCGTGTCCTGCAACTCGTAACAATATGTTAACAATATGTAACCAGACCAAGACTCAGCAAAAGTAATATCGAGCCTTTACGGCGATTTTATCGTAAGCGACATTTGGACCTTAGTATTTTTTGTTGCAAAAGGTATTGTAGTAAACTATTCTTTTGTTTTAAGACTTTCAGTTAAATTAGACTTAAAATTACTCTTGTACCACATTTTAAGCATTACTCTATACATATAATAAGATTGTAGAGGTCGAATTTCTGTACAATGAAAAAAAAATTGCTAAAAACCGAGTCAGAGGGATGTAAGAATTGAAATCGATCTAATTTAGATTTTTTAACCGCTTTCCATCAAGTGGACCGTCTGCCTGTCTGCTGAACTCCTGCAATAAAAAAAATAAAAATATATCTTCTAGGTAAGCATGCTCCATCCTAGATTGCGTCATCACTCACCATCAGGTGAGACAGTGGTCAAACGCCAACCTATACTTCCATTAAAAAAAAAAGCTGAAATCGACCTTTTTTTATTCATAAATGAGTTGTATGAGTTGAATCAACAACTCACCACTGTGAGATGAATCTTGGAAAATTTCTATAGAATCACTTAACATAGCTCCTGCGCAAGCCGCCGGCAGGGGCTGGATGAGAAAGACGGGAGACCGGGATATATGGCGCAAATTTGGTGAGGCCTACGTCCAGCAGTGGACAGGGTGAAGAAAGTGTTAAACCTCAAATATCAAGTACAACGATCAAACGGACAAATAATTAGCTTACATTTGGCGCCAAAACATAATTAACCTAATTTACGTATCCTGCAATTGAAATATCATCAGAAGTGAATTGCAAGAACTAGTTCTCAGTTCCGTTTAACATTTCAAAAGTGTATTAATTTAAACCAATATTCTCACAAAGAGGATGTCTTAAAGATGCAGTTAAAAAATTATTTGTTTCAAAATCGTTAATGAAGATTTTTTTTTTAAACATGTAGAGTACACACACAATGCTAGTTTTGGTTTAAGTAATTCGTCCTGTCGGGGCATGGCTGCTTCGGGAAGTGCCTGTGTCGATTAGGCCGTGAGCACACGGTTGGAGTTTCTGGCGGGAACTGAAAAGGTACTTTGTGCTGTCATCACTCTAAAATGAACAATATAGTTGTAGGATATTGAAAGAAAGAAAGAAAATATTTTATTTAGGACAAAAACTAAGTTAATATAAATAGAAAAAGAAAAAACAAAATAAGTCCTAAATTGGACCCAGTGTCAGCATAATGCTAGCCAACAAGGACTAGCGCTGTTCTTCCGTCTGGGACCAGAAAGTGAAGTCACGGTGGACAATACAACACATAACAACAAATAAATATATGGTATAATGCAGTTATATATATATAATTTCAAAACGTAATATTGATAGTTTTTGAGTAGTAATTATGTGTTTTTGTAAGAAATATGAGCTGTATAGTCAAATATGGCCTTTCGAGTTTTCACAAGAACTCCGTTATAAGGCGTCGATTGTAGCCTACAATACAATTGCGCCTGGCTTAAAGGCCTAGTTGCCAAGTCTTAAACATTAAAAAAAAGCCCACGGTTGGGTGCGATCACAGCCAGACAGGCGACGAGAATACGGCAGAGTAGCGCCGAGACCTCGTCGCCTTTACCGGATTTGACCTCTTGCTCTCGGCCGTGGTTAGCATTATGATCGGGAGCCCCCCACGAATGGAATGCCGTCTCCTCCTTTTATGAGCGAGTCATGCTTGCGAAGGAAGAGTCCGCTCCCGCAAGAGGATAACGCGTTAGGGTAGGGTTTTCATCTATCGTTATGCCGTCGAGATGGGGGCCGCTGTTCTCTCTCTCTCTGACACCTTTCCCGCTGTAGGGCGCGTTACAGACCACCCCACGCAATGAGACGTGGGGCCACGCTGGGGGCGTAGTTCCCCCGGCAGTGGAAGAGGCTGTTGAGCTACCACCAGCCAGGGCCTCGTGGAGTAGTGTGACCATATGCCTACCCGTCGCCAATGATGTTATATGTTACTATCCCTGGCATAAAGGCGAATGCACACTGAGGGTGGCAATAGAATTTACTTGCGGTGCTAGTGACGCCCCACATGGCGAATCCCATATTCCCCACCGCGTGGTGGATAGTCCTTGAAAAAAAATGGTATACGCAATTTAAGAAACTATATTATACATAATTAGCAGAACAATCCGATAACCTAACATTTTTAATATCTACAAGTATCAATAATTCAGACCCAAGTCAATTATAAGTAACAATAGAAGATACCCTTGTGTCTCTATAGTCTAGTTCGCACTATGCTAGTAATTTAGTCGAGTACCGAGTAGTTTAGTAACTAAAATACTTGCTACTGCCCAAAAATCGTACTACGAGTACAGTACACAAGTAAGTGGTGTTTTGCAAGATGAACGTTCAACGCAATAAAGTAAATAAGCTAATAAAGCTACTGGCAATCGCTATTTTAAAAGAGGTGGATGAAGAAATTTGTTTGAGAAAAAATCTATGGGTATGACAATGGATTAATCCAAGAGATGAACTAGGAGTTACGAATTATCTTCTGAAGGAATTAGCACTAGAAGATCCTAAAGAATACTTTGATTACGACATTTTGCGGCAGCTAATGAACTCAACTAAAACGACGGGTTCTTACTTGTTTAAAACAAATGAAGCAGTGACAGTGGAAGGCGCTACTCGCCGAAAAAGATAGGACGAAATGGATCGAGTCGACTAAATGAATTGCTAATCTACTCAACTAAATTTTTGTTGTCCAGACACGTTTGGTTACTAAATTACTCGGTAGTTTACTAAATTACTAGCGTAATGCGAACTAGCCTTATATGTGTTTTGAGAATTCATCTTTAGCTGCGAAGCTATTTGATCAAAATTCTGGTCAAAATCCGGAAATTGTTAATTATAAAGATATATAAGACAAGATAATAGTTCTACTTACTTGATAAATTAATAAAACGTAATAATTATGTTGACGTGAATGATTATGTCGATCACACCATGTGAATTGCGTAAGGGGAGCTCGGATTCTGAACGGTACATTGCGACTGGTTTTTAATTAAAAATATGTGGTGACCGCTCAAGCAACTTGTCTTAAAACCGCGTCTACCACCAACTTTTTATTTGCACCAACGTAACGTATTGGGGCCAATACACCAATGCGTGGATCAGTCTTTGGACACAGTGCGAACATTGAGTCCAATCCCTCTCCAATGTTCTATACTGACGTATTCCGCGTCGGTTTTTGAAAAAAGTTCAAAGGCGAGTGGAATCATTGGGGAGTGTGTGCCCGCATTTTGGACAATATTCTGCGCACTTACCACACATTGGTCTATCAATTGTCACGAATTGCAACTCCTTATCATACCTGATTGTTGTTTGTAATTATTTATGTTGTCTGTTGCATATACAATGCAAAAGTGGATGGATGCAGAAGTCGTGGAAGGCCACGACACACCTTCCATGATCAAATTGATCGTATACTAGCAGAACGTGATGTCAGGAGCCTTAAGAACAGACGACCGTGCATGACAAGAGCTATGAATGTCAAAGAAGCGAGTGAGGTGTGTAAGAACAAGCCTGAATGGCGCTCTGTTCGTGCCTACCCCGCAAGGGAACTGGCGTGAAGCTATGTATGTATGTATGTTGCATATAAAATATGCAATTCTTAATGAGAGTTGCATGTTTGTGCCGTTTGCTGTTGAGACGCTTAGACCGTGGGGTCCTGAGGCCATGAGCCTCTACCAAAATTGATCAAAACGACTCATTGACTCTTCAGATGATGAACCAGTATGGCGATCCAGAGAGGAAACGTTGCCAGCCTTCTGGGCACCTTACCCATAGAAGACGGTGATCTAGGCTCAGTATTCTACTTATAGTCTTGTGGGACTATGGGTAGAATACAATATAAATAAGTTAAGTTTACTTTTATTGTATTACTAGCTGTGCCCGCGACGTCGTCCGCGTGGAATTTGCTTTCAAAACCCTCCGATTTTGAAACATTATTCATTGGTGCTCCACTCCTATTGGTCTTAGCGTGATGATATAGCCTATAGCCTTCCTCGATAAATGGGCTATCCAACAATGAAAGAATTTTTCAAATCAGACCTAGTTCCTGAGATTAGCGCGTTTAATCAAACAATATTAGTATATTTGCCTACATCACTAATACTTACATTTTAAATATCGCGATATCTTTTGAATGAAACGTCCGAATTGAATAATTCAAAAAGTTCTAGAAAGGTATTGAATTCGTCTTGAATATGGAGTAATTTATTTTGATAAGGATACCAAGGTACAAAATAAAGAGCTTTTGAAGCGACGGCATTTTAATTATTTAAAAAAATAAAAGAAAACACTTATTGTGAGATAACTACAATAGTTAGACATATGGTTACGCGAAATTTTTTGTAGACATTTATATGTTCTGCAAAGTGGTAGTACATTGTTTTATTCTATAATCAATAGTTTTCGCAGCGCACGCAGTGTAAGCATTTTTTGGGGTCATTTTTTTACACCTCGGGTTACATTATTGGACTTTTAGTATGGATCCCTAATTTAAAAAAAAATATAATATAGCCTTATAGCCTTCCTCGATAAATGTACTATTCAACACTGAAAGAATTTTTCGAATCGGACCAGCGGCTCCTGAGAATAGCGCGTTTAAACAAACAAACAAACATACTCTTCAGCTTTATAATATTAGTAAGTATACATATTGTTTATGGTATTGTGATAAAAAAAAGTAAATAATTCTTGTTGTCTTATATGATGTAAAAAATAAGCATAGTATACACCTGAACCATATACCTAGTTATCTTCCCAGTGCTTGGATACAAAGTTGATATTGAAGCCAATGCGCGATTCAATAGTTGGGTTAAATATTGGCCATTTATATTGGGGCCAAACTTGGATGCCAAAGTTGAATTCAATGTGTGGCCGCGGTTTTACAACGATCTGAATACGGGCCGTGTGCAATATTGTTGCTTATATTGGTAAGATATTTATAACCAGTTAGTAAACAAATATATATTAATGCAGAGATAAAAATGGTCAGGTGCGTGTGGGACGACGTATACCGTAGGGTTTTGTGTAAATGACAAACGTATGTAAAAACATGTCATTTGTTTATAAATAATTTAAGTGAAAATATCTCCAACTCAGAAATAGGTACCCAAGATCTTGATTAAGCTAATTTTATTTGAAAATGTTTTTTTTTTAAGCAGGAGTTCAGCAGGTAGTCAGACGGCCCACTTGATGGAAAGAGGTTACCATCGCCTATGGACATTTGCAATGCGCTGCTGATCTCTTAAGGGAGACTGGAACCTGATCACTAATGCCGAAACCCAACTCAAGGTTGTTATGGCGACATACATTAGACCAGGGGTGGTAGCTATCCAGTCGGGCAAATGCCCTACCACCTGGCTGTGGGTTGTTTTGTCACCTCTTACGACAGCCCGCCCGGCCGCAGGAAATTGTATTCTTTCTCCGTTCCTGCACGGATAAATTTTATCACGACGATTCCATTTCTACTAAAATGATTACTAAACTCCAAAAAAGTACATGTGCAATGTCATCTAGGAATATTCAAAAGCAATTGATTATGAATTTTTACAGAATTTTAATGAATACAGTCGTATCATAACTATAAAATGAAATTGTGTTTGAATATTTAAAACTATTAAAAAAGTGCATATCTAAATGTGTTCAAATGTAATAACTAACGGAAAGACATCGTAAAAATAATCAGTCTAATGATCTCTTTATAGTTAAAATTTGGCTATATTATTAATTATATGCAAATAATGATTGCACGATTTGTTAGCGAACATCCGTGTGAATACGGCCGGCAGCAACCGTCCTCGCAAGGCCGCTCATCCGGCGCTAAAGCAACCAGCTACAAGCCACAAACCCGTTTTTTTTTGCCGCTTCCCAAAGAATAATTCGAGAATAGCGGTCCTTACTTCTATAATAGGATTCTAAAAACAACGACAGCGCTTTTTCGTGTTAAATCCCGTTGAATCTAATTTAAAATTGAATTTGGAATAAATTTGAAAAAAGAAAAGAAATTGTTCTTTATGCTGGGAGAATGCGTCTTATCTAAAGCGTTAAAAAATAATATCGTTTACCATGTGTAGCCATATTAGTGTACTCGTACATACGTTATCTGTCAATATTAAACGTCATTAAGGGGGTTTTTGGCGGGAACTGAAAGGGACGTTGTGCTGTGCAGTTTTATTTTCTAAAAATGTGTAAAACCGCTCTAAAATGAACAATAGTTGTAGGATATTGATAGTTTTTGAGTAGTAATTATGTGTTTTTGTGAGAAATGTAAACTGTATAGTCAAATGTGCCGTTTCGAGTTGTCACAAGAACTCCGTTGAATGGCGTTAGTTGTAGCCTACAATACAACTACGCTACTATACGAAGACGTAAACATCAGAACTGGGTGTATGCACTAAAGATTCCTTTGCCTGCCTTTGTGGCGAATACAAATACTACTACTTATCGTCATTAACAAGCAATATACAGCGCGTTCCATTAGTAGCTCACAAGGCCCAAAATGCTCCGTTAACCGCTCCACAAGGCGACCGCGGTCGTTGTGGTCGTGGCGCAAACGTCACTAAAATGTGAAGGGGTGGGTCGAATAACTATTCCACTTGGGTTTATGATTATAACGCCGGCAAGCAAGTGGAACGGGAAAAATCGCGGTCATGAACGTGGTCGTTGTGAGTCTCTAATGGAACGTAGCCATCGTGACTTATAAATACATTAAATCCATCGCCATATCTGCGTGAAACGGCCTAAATCTTGAAAGAAAAAAAATCAACAATAGCGGTTCTTACTTCTGTAATAGCGTTCTAAATAGATCCAATACCGCTTTCATTCGTATTAATTCGAGTTGAGTCTAATTCGAAATTAAATTTAGAATGATTTTGAAAAAAGAAAAGTCATTGTCGATGTGAAGTTTCGAGAACACGTAATTCAATTAATGTCTGAATCCGTGAATTTTGTTGAAAAAGGACATAAAAAACTTGATTGTAGGGGCATTAACCTAAGTGTAAAACAATGTTTTTTTTTTATTGTTTAAGCGACTGATATAATTGGAGTTATATTTCATAGTTGTTTTCGAGGAATACGGCAACTGCATCATAATTGTGTGCAGGGTCTATGTGTCTATTCGTGTAGGACCCTTTCTGGAATCTGGACTTCTTATTTGCGCTTCAAAATATCTATTCACTTGTTAGGTTCTTAGTTCCGAATTATAGAGGTGCCATGGACATGTAAGAAGCAATAGATCTTTGGAGGCTCATGGAGCATCGAGCCAACCCATGGTTGCTGATGAGCCCTTTACTTGTTTGATTGATGAGGTGACGCAGTAAATAATTGAATACTTGATTTGTTTGTAACTATACTAGATTTCTAGTACATTATAACTTTTATACGAATTAGGTGATTATTGGCAGCTTTCAAATCTCTGAATTGACATCTTGTACGCCCCAAAATGGCCGACCTAGACTATGTTCCACGAGAGGCTCACAACGATCACGTTCACGACCGCGATTTTCCCGTTCCACTTGCTTGCTGGCGTTACAATCATAAACTCTAGTGGAACGGATTATGGAGCTTTGATGTCATTAACAACGAAATACACAAATATGAAAGAAAGAAAGAAAGAAAGAAAAACATTTATTCAGAACTACATACACACAGAAACGTACTTATAAATAAAACAATACAATAGAAATGAAGTTCTGAATCGGTCCTAACTCAGCATGATGCTGGTTGGCTCAACCAGCGCTGGTCTTCCGTTAGGGCCGTTCAAGTGACTTACGGATAGACAAAACGAAACAAACACAAATCAAAACAAACAAATATATATATATATATATATATATATATATATATATATGACGAAATCTATTGCCCACAAATATAAAAATTAATATATAATATAAAAAATTATATAAAAATAAACTATATCATTAATATATAAAAAACTGATATAAAGATTAATGCTACGAAGCGAATTTATAAAGAAGAACATAATGATGGAATAAGGAACATAAAGCTTAAAAACTATAACAATATCAATTTTATATTTTGTCTGTCAGTCTGTTGGTTTGTGTCAAATATGCTGCAAATAGGAAATATTTAATCTGAGAATAATCACGGTTAAACAGGCAAAAAGAAACTGAAAAATTAAAGTTGATAAGCCAGATCCCACTGTTAATGTTCACGTACTATATGGGACTAGTATCATGTACAAGTTTCGCCTGACTCACTTGATGATCATATCTAAATTTCAATTTTTTTGTAGGATTTTGTCAACAATAATATCGTTTCATCCGTGCAGGAACGCGAAAAAGTCAATGACAATTTCCTGCAGAGCCGGGCTGCTCTGTCGTAAGAGGCGACAAAACAACCCACAGCCAGGTGGCATGGGTATTTGCCTGCGCTGGATGATCTACCACCCCTGACGTCATTAGTGACGTTTGCCGCCATAACAACCTTGAATGTGTTCCGACATTAGCAACGGCAGATGTTCCAGTCTGGGCTTAAGAGAGCTAGCAGCGCATTTGCAGCACCTTTAGTGTTGCAAATGTAAAAAATTAGGCGATGCGTTAACCGCTTTCGATCAAGTGGGCCGTCTGCCTGTCTGCTGAAGGAGCCGCCCAATACCCAAAAAAATCAAAAGTTGGTCAACGGAACTTATCAAGCAAAGAATCGAACTAAGAATTTGGGTGTTTACGCTGGTGAAGTCTTAGACCATTTAACCACAGAAGCCGTCAAATACTATGAAAGACAATAAGATTCTGACATCATTTACTAATATAATAACAGGAACAAAATAACACAGAAATCGTATCTCAGCAATAATTAATGCCAAATTTGACTCCTTTTATTTGTAGAAACTTATGACGTCATAAGTTTGTAAGTTTGGACAAAATCTATGTGGCTGCGACATATTTTGAGATGATATAATGGTCATTGTCAGTTGATTTGAATGTCCGTTCTCCTATTACCCATTAAGATCATTAACCTCTGAAAAACTCCATATTCAAATTCATCCACTGGAGAACACTGTTTGAAGGTCATACATGTGAGTTGAGTTGTGTTCCGGCATTAGCGACCAGGTTCCAGTCTCCCTTAAGAGAGCAGCAGCGCATTTGCAGCACCTTTAGTGTTGCAAATGTCTTTAGGCGATGGTAACCGCTTTCGATCAAGTGGGCCGTCTGCCTGTCTGCTGAACTCCTGCAATAAAAAAAAATCAAAAGTTGGTTAACGAAACTTATCAAGCAAAGAATCGAACTTAGAATTTGGGTGTTTACGTTGGTGAAGTCTTAGACCATTTAACCACAGAAACCGTCAAATACTATGAAAGACAATAAGATTCTGACATCATTTACTAATATAATAACAGGAACAAAATAACACAGAAATCGTATCTCAGCAATAATTAATGCCAAATTTGACTCCTTTTATTTGTAGAAACTTATGACGTCATAAGTTTGTAAGTTTGGACAAAATCTATGTGGCTGCGACATATTGTGAGATGATATAATGGTCATTGTCAGTTGATTTGAATGTCCGTTCTCCTATTACCCATTAAGATCATTAACCTCTGAAAAACTCCATATTCAAATTCATCCACTGGAGAACACTGTTTGAAGGTCATACATGTGAGTTGAGTTGTGTTCCGGCATTAGCGACCAGGTTCCAGTCTCCCTTAAGAGAGCGGCAGCGCATTTGTAGCACCTTTAGTGTTGCAAATGTCATTAGGCGATGGTAACCGCTTTACATCAAGTGGGCCTGTCTGCTGAACTCCGGCAATAAAAAAAAATAAGACTTATCGAAGCTTACTTCCTAAACGCCTTCCAACGCAACTAAATCTTTCATGTAGTTTAGAAGTTACGTCTACCAATAAGTAGATCTAGTTACTGCCTACCTTTCTATCATAGATAGACATCCCTGAACAACTCCTAAAGGTGTACCATTGAAATATGTTATGCTTTTGATATTATTTTATTTTGAGTGGAATACAGCAACGTTGGATCCATTCTATGCAGATAAACGTGGTAAAATACCTAAACATCATTATTTAGTCGCAACCTTGTCAATTTGGTACGGCCATTGCTGCATACCTAATTCGCCATTGTCTCTTACGATGGGAACTGCGTTAATCTAAAGCAATTGTCCTGAGAATATATTGTTTTGGTAGTTCTTAATGTTTTGGATATAATTAAAGTGTCTTAGAAAGTCATATTGTTCATAGCTATGAAAGCGTGGTTTACTGTAAATTAGATTTGAAAAGTCTGGGAGTTTCTGATCTTTCTTCTCAACTATAACAAGATGTGTTTACTATTAAACAATCATTGTTCTCTAGATCGTATTCCATTATTAAATAGATATACTCTTACAGAGCATTGATGTATGTAACTCAGATATTTTTGTATGGAGAAAGTGCCAGAAGGATGTATATTTTCTCCTATATCTTTTCAATTTTTTAGACTTCATTCAAACTTTTTCAACTGGCCAAAGTGTTTGTTAAATTCTTTATTATTATATGAGTCCATAGGATACAAAAATTCCGTGCGGAAACGCATAGCGTCAAATCTCTAGTAAATTGCAGAATTTAAATCCGAATTAAAATACCGTTAGAATTATTATAGAGTTTATTAGAACTATACAAACACGTATAACACAGGTACAAATATAACCGAACGCAACAAATCCAAACGTAATGTAGAAAGTCGTAATTCAATAAAACGCGCAAAGTCGCTATTACATACATACATACATAACTTCACGCCAGTTCCCTTGAGGGGTAGGCACGAACAACAGAGTGCCATTTAGGCTTATTCTTACACACCTCACTTGCCTCTTTGACATTCATAACTCTTGTCATGCAAGCTCGTCTGTTCTTAACGCTTCTGACATCATCAAAGTCGCTATTAGATTCCCGAATGTACACACGTCACGCCTAGATCGTAGTTGTAGCTCAACTGGACTCCTCTCTCAATCAGGCCATCGTTTTATATTTCACAAAAGCAAATGTGAAGTATAAAAAAGTATAAAATATAAAATAACAGCCGCCTGGCAACGTCGACATAATTTCCTAGAATTAGCTTGTATTTATATCTTCTATTCGTGCAGGAATGGAGAAAGAATACAATTTCCTGCGGCCGGGCGGCCTGTCGTAAGAGGCGACAGAACAACCCATAGCCAGGTGGTAGGGCATTTGCCCGACTGGACGGCTACCACCTCTGGTCTAAAGTATGCCGCCATAACAACCTTGAGTTGTGTTCCGGCATTAGTGACCAGGTTCCAGTGTCCCTTAAGAGAGCAGCACCTTTGGTGTCGCAAATGTCCATAGGCGATGGTAACCGCTTTCCATCAAGTGGGCTGTATGCCTGTCTGCTGAACTCCTGCAATAAAAAAAAAACCGCAACACGTGGCTAGTGATGCTCCTGAGCGGCCGTAAACGAGTACAATAGGACAATAGGCTGTTCTCCACAATAAATAGAAACGTATGCCAATAAATAAGTGAACAAAAGAAGACGATCATAAAAGGATTACAATTAGTTCAAACGCCGACAGGTAATAAAATGTGCTTTTATAGATCTGTACGTAGAATTTGTCTTTGTCGGGGCCTAAGTTGTAAGAATATATTGCGCTAAAAAATCGCATCGTGGTGCGCGCACGGCCTTATCGGCATTTTGTGAATTGTCATAATATTACATATTGTCATACTTAAAGTTTAACTCGCATACAGTAAACGCAAGTTCTCCGTCATAACTTGCTACATAACTAATGGACATGTATACTAACCTTAAGAGGTCATTAGCTCTTGTGGATGTTCCAGTTTTTGTTGGTATGGCAATTTTCGTGTGACCAAAATTAATTTATTAGACGAAGCAATTTTTACGACTTCGTTAGCTAATACAATCTGTCCACCTGTTGTCTTAAATAACACTGTTATTTGTTTAGTATGGCAGCCACTCCTAATAAACTATTTTGAGGAATTTAATACATCAATGTGCAACAGTATATAGAGTACATATTTACACCCTTAAAATTATAGAGACCTATACCAAAATTTTGACTCATTGGAGTTAAATATTTATTGCATAAAAATAAGGTACAAAATTGAGTAATTGATATTTTTAATTAAGTCTCTATAATTCTAAGGGTGCGATATTCTCACTAAATTTCATTTATATAAACTACTGTTACGAGTTGCAGGACTCGAATTAAAATGCTGTTAGAATTACTGATAAATTCTACAATTTTCATTTCATGAATGGTTTCTAAGAGCAAAATTGCATTTTCAGTTTGTATTGTATATGGGACTTTTTTTAACACATTTGCTGCAGCTTTGTCTAAAAGAAATCAAATATCTCGTAATATTTACTATAGCTTTCTAAGGCTTCATTTCGGAGCTCCCCTTGCGATGAAATATGCCTAAACTGGGAAGACTTACGTGGGACAGCCAAAACATAGAGTTATTCGATAATTTCATCTAATTCGTATTTAATTGTATTATTTTTTTTTATTTTTTTATTGCTTGAGTTCAGCAGACAGGCAGCCGGCCCACTTATACTGCACCGATACAATATGTTTGCCCGACCGAATTTCTTAGAATCAGTTCGACACACATGGCTAATGACTGCCATAAACGATTACAATTCACAATGGGCTGTTTTCTAATAACAAATTTTAAACACAAAGTAAAGCGTTTCAATGTTATTAGCTCAAACACAGACATGTAATAAATGTGCTTTGTTTGCAGACATGCAGGTGGCCCAAGTTGTAACAATACAATCAATATTGAGAAAAAAATGTCACAACAATAGTTACTAACGAAATAGAGAGAAAAAAAGGAAAGTATAAAAAAAGTAAGTCATTGGATTAATCTAAATTACATTTTTTAATTTGGGTTATATCTTAATATATATAAATTACGTGTCACGTTGTTTGTCCGCGGACTCCTAAACTACTTGACCGATTTTAATCAAATTTGCACACCGTGTGCAGTTTGATCCGACTTGAAAGATAGGATAGCTTATATTTGGACCCGGTAGGTGCCGCTGCAATCGGATTCTAAATTATATTTCTTCACGACAGAACAACGTCTGCCGGGACAGCTAGTATTGATATAAATTATCTATGAAAGGATCTACATTAGTAAATACATACATACATACATAACTTCACGCCAGTTCCCTTGCGGGGTAGGCACGAACAACAGAGCGCCATTTAGGCTTATTCTTACACACCTCACTTGCTTCTTTCACATTCATAACTCTTGTCATGCACGCTCGTGTGTTCTTAAGGCTCCTGACATCACCTTCTGCTAGTACACGATCAATTTGATCATGGAAGGTGTGTCGTGGCCTTCCACGACTTCTGCATCCATCCACTTTTGCATTGTATATCTGTTTAGTCATTCTTTCATCATGCATTCTTTCCACATGCCCGAACCACCGGAGCATTCCTTTCCTTACCTTCAGCCCGACACTCTCTTTCAGACCAACTCTCTTTCTTACTTATTAGTAAATAGTGCATTATATTGCTGACAAGTGCGGTATGAAAATGTGTTTGTTGTATAGTCAGTTTTTATAAGTAGTCGTCTCAATCGTAGGTTAGCCTGATTTCGGTATTCCGCTAATTCCAATGGCGTGCCCGTGAAACGCCACTCTATATCTTTGTAAATATTTATAAGCCAAAAATAGCAAAATAAATGTTTAAAATTTTGGTAGATTTTTAATATTCATTTCAGCTAACGCTATTTTACAAGCTTTTATTTATCTTGTAATGGATGTATGTATATAAGTAAGTTCAGGTGGAATCTTGCAAGTTAACTTTGACCAACTTCCCGGTTTCCGATTGAGCTGAAATTTTGCACGCGTATGTATATCACGTGACAATGCAATAATATGTACCATGGAGCTGATCTGATGATGGAGTCGGAAGGTGGCCATAGGAACTCCTGTACTAAACAAGATAGACCCGTCGGGTTTGGGCTCGTTTTACTTGTCTTGGCTAGCTTTAAAAATCCTTAAAAAAAATCTTATTTACGAATACCAATATTTTTCTAGTCGTGGAAGGCCACGACACACCTTCCATGATCAAACTGATCGTGTACTAGCAGAAGGTGATATCAGGAGCCTTTAGAACAGACGAGCGTGCATGACAAGAGTTATGAATGTCAAAGAAGCTAGTGAGGTGTGTAAGAATAAGCCTAAATGGCGCTCTGTTGTTCGTGCCTACCCCGCAAGGGAACTGACGTGAAGTTATGTATGTATGTAATATTTTTCTTCTAGTATTCTGCCGCGAAGATTTAGTAGAATACGAATTTAGGACAATGTCGCAATGAAATTGTGTTATGGATATCTTAGCGTCGCCAAGATATTAAAATAGTTAATAGTAGAATTGGGCATCTGGATGTAGACAAAAAGTGTGACTCAGAGATGAATCGGATAGACAAAGAACGGAGTATGACGATTTCACAATGACTATTGAACCTGCACAAATGATTACATGAGTATTTTTATTGCAGGAGTTCAGGAGACAGGCCGATGGCCCACTTGATGGAAAGAGGTTACCATCGCCTATGGACATTTGCAACATCAAAGGTGCTACAAATGCGCTGCTGCTCTCTTAAGGGAGACTGGAACCTGGTCACTAATGCCGGAATACAACTCAAGGTTGTTATAGCGACATACTTTAGACCAGGGGTGGTAGCCATCCAGTCGGGCAAATGCCCTACCACCTGGCAAAGGTGAGTATATTGCGTTTGCATAATTGAAAATTAAACAACTTTTTTTTATTGCAGGAGTTCAGCAGACAGGCAGACGGCCTACTTGTTGGAAAGCGGTTACCATCCCTTATGGACATTTGCAACACTAAACGTGCTACAAATGCGCTGCTGCTCTCTTAAGGGAGACTGGAACCTGGTCACTAATGCGAGGAACACAACTCAAGGTTGTTATAGCGACATACTGTAGACCAGGGGTGGTAGCCATCCAGTCGGGCAAATGCCCTACCACCAGGCAAAGGTGAGTATATTGCGTTTCCATAATTGAAAATTAAACAACTCAATATTTGTAAGACGTTTATGTGAAAGCTCATAGTAACTAGATATAAGGTGCCAATTCCCAAGATTCCATCGGTCTCAAGTGTCGATGTCGTCACAGTCCGATTGGCGTGAATACCATCAGTGTATGACACATTGTATCTTCAATTAGAGTTCAGTGGGGCGTCGCTCCCACAGGTGTCCGTCGCTTGTTTCATTCTTGGATAAAAAGGTTTGATCCGTACATGACTATGAGTCTATCCCTGAGTATTAGGAATTTTAGGAAAATTATTAGTAGGAATAAAAATCGTCCAGTACAATGTAACTCTGAATTTGATTCATGACCTACTTGGCTAGATGACACCATTCATCTCTTTGTTTGTATTTTTTCCTTAGTAAAACTTATATCTAAATCTTAATTAAAATGAGCTTGGAAAGGTATTGTTAATTCAATTTTTTAACACAATGCTTTTAGAATAACGCGTTTCTAATTTCCTTATTCTTTGCGAAAAAACTGTTTTTCTTGAGTCTCTTCTTGTGAAATTTAGTTCCACGAATTTCCTCCAAAATCAGTTGGAGCTAAGTCCAGAGATTATGGAGGATGGTTAAAAATTGAAGCCAGCACAACCGACCGATGAGCGGTAGCGTAACCGTGAAGAAACAACACGCCCGATGATAGTTTTACACGACGTTTTTAATCACGCTGGAACATTTCGAGATTACGCTTAGAAATTTCCAAACGTCGCTTTTTGTTTTCGTCATTTAACATTCGTGGCATCCATCTTGCCGACACTTTTTCGAACCCCAGTGAATCAATTAAAATGGCTTGAACGCTACCAAAATATCTTTAGGATCTCAGCTATATGTTTTATGTCTTCCGTGATCACGGCCACTGAAAAGTGGCCGAAACGTCGGAAAAACCAAAATCAAATATAATTACCGCGCTTAAAACCGTTAAAACGTAGATTTTACGCTACCATATGATATTTATAGTTGTCTTGTTTTGTATGTGCTCTGTCTTCCAAAACCGGATTCTCAACCTTTTTGACATTTTGTTCCGTAACGGAAGCCGCTTAGAATGCGGGTCATCTTTACAGCTTGATCTACCTCTTTTAAATTCAGCCACCCAATACACAACCGTAGAATAGGGTACAGTATCATCACCTAATGTCTGCTGAATGTCCGAAAAAATTTCTTTAGTAGACATTTTTTTAAAGCTGAGATATTTTATCACCGCGTGTAACTCACTTTTATCCATAATTTTGCGTTTGTAGCAACTCGTTGCAAAAAATCAATTAATTACGTGCGAACGTACTGACAAAAACAAGTGACAGTTGGCATAAATATTGTGCGATTGACACTCTTTAATTTGAATATCGAACTTCTCCCAAAGAGGTTTTATATATTATATGTGCACTTCTAAGAACTTTTTGATTTACCTAGGTATATGTATAATTAATTATTATTTTTTAGCTATATTATTGTCTTATTTTAACAATTTGACTAGTTTTAGCAAAATGCCTTATTACTTTTTCGGAGCGTTAGGTAAACTTCTAGGCGCTAAGAACCTCAGCTAGAAGGCCCAGCTAGCCATACACAACGCGTTGCTGGTACCTACGCTCACGTGTGGAAGCGAGAGTTGGGTATGGAAGAGAGAGCATGAAAGTAGAGTAAACGCGGTCGAGATGCGAGCACTGCGCAAAATCTGCGGAGTGAAGCTCGCGTACCGCGTTCGTAATACCGAAGTAAGAAAGAGAGTTGGTCTGAATGAGAGTGTCAGGGTGAAGGTAAGGAAAGGAATGCTCCGGTGGTTCGGGCATGTGGAAAGAATGCATGATGAAAGAATGACTAAACAGATATACAACACACCATCCATGATCAAATTGATCGTGTACTAGCAGAAGGTAATGTCAGGAGCCTTAAGAACAGACGAGCGTGCATGACAAGAGCTATAAATGTCAAAGAAGCAAGTAAGGTGTATAAGATTAAGCCTGAATGGCGCTCTGTTGTGCGTGCTTACCCCGCAAGGGAACTGGCGTGAAGTTATGTATGTATGTATATATGTACTTTTTTGGAACAAAATATAAACGTATTAGAAAGATAAGAACTGCAAGGCACAAGTAGAACACACCTTTTTCTCTGGGGAATGGACAGTTGTGACCACAAATGCGGTCTTCGTAGTATTTAATGAGGCTCTCACGGATAACTTGCAATTAAAAACTTTGTTTAACATTAATGTTACATTATAGGTATTCTTTAACTCATTACTATAGCTTACAATGACGTAAGGAGAGAATTATAGCCCTGAGTTTTAGCAGATATTTTGATTGATCTGTCATTATATTAATAAGTGAAGTAAAAACTTTTTTTTTTTTTTAAATTTAATTTTTTATTGAGTCTTTTCGTCACCAATGACGATATCAGCCTCATAGGTGATGGCAAATTTACATTTTTTAATATATGAGTAAAAACTTTGTAGCCCATTTTACGAGAATTGAGCGGACGGAGGAGTATGAAATTGCGTTGGGGTAATACCGGATGGATTTTCGAATAGTTGCAAGAGTGTTGCAAAAACTTAATTTTCTCAATTTTAATACACACCATAATAATGAAAAATGGTGCAAATTGATAACAATTAAACTGAGTGTCATTTGCAATTTAATTTATTTATAAACATTCAATACTTTTTGCCTTGTAAGCCTGTAAAAATCAGGACACTTTTTTATGAGTGTAATGACAATTTGGCCATAAAGGGGTAAGGTCGGAGAACGATTTTAAACTACTTTTATTGCTAGGATCGTAAGGTTCAAAACAAGAATTTATCCGATCTTTCCTGTTCCTTAACATGATATCAACAAAATCTATTTAATGCTACAAACATAAATGTTCCAAATAATTCCTTTTTTTTTTGTTTGGGCTGTCCGGTCTTGCCCCATATACTAAAGTTAGAAGATATTATGATTCTCAAAGTTTACTTTTATCCTTAGGATGAATAATAATATAATAATTAATAGTGAGGACATCAGGAAACATGGAGTTAACTTTTGTGATTGTATATAGATTTTTGTTACGAACGAGATGAAGGGAAGAGGTGACTGGAACCAAATTGTGTCTATTTAGAAAACTCGAATATTCAAATAATGACACGCATGTGTAACTCAGTAATTTTTTTTATTTATGAATACAAACAAGCAGAACAAGCAAATGTTTTGTTATAAAGAAAGAACAGAAATGTCTATGAAAACGATTTAGAAAAATTGCAATCCCTATTAATATTATAAATGCGAAAGTAACTCTGTATGTCTGTTCCGTTTTCACGGACAAACTACAAAAACGATTTGGCTGAAATTCCGTATATGCTCGTATATATTTTCGATGCCGAGGATGAACATAGTATACTTTTTATCCCGAAAAATGGGATAGTTTCCGGGATAATAATATATTTGTCTGTTTGTCATCCTTTTATGGAAAGATTATAGGACCGATTTGGCTGAAACTCGGTACATATGTAATTTTAATACCAAGGGTGGCCAAGGGGCACTTTTCATCCCGGATAATGGGATAGATTTATGTAAAGGTAATCCCGGAAACTAAGATAGGTTTTGTGATTTTGTCCATTTGGTCTACTTAGTCCATGTTATCTATTTTGTCATTTTTGTCAAGGCTTGTCATTTATGTAGTTTACAGATAGATGGGGAATGGTATAGTTTACGATATAAAATGAAGTGAATCATCCGGGGGCAAATACATAAAAATAATACAATGTAATCTGTACCGCCTGCTCTTTAATCAAGAGATACGCACTAGAGGTTGAACTCCAGCAACATATAATTAACAAAAATAAAATAAACGTTTTCACTTTTTAGAATCATCTCGAAGTATAGAAATAAAAACGAGAAATAAGATAATTGTGTGAAATTAACATTATTCAATTTAAAAGAAATTCTCATCATAATCATTCATGAGGGTATACTCCACAGGATCCTCATTTATCTGTAATAGTTCTATCACTTTAACTATATTAGAATCGGGTACGTAGTCTTGGTCTTTACGCTTAGGAATAACAAATTTCAGGTTGCTTTTCTTGCCAATAGTCCTATAGAATGATATGTTGTACAAATTTGGGTTTGAATTGCTGTTATTCTTTTCAATGATTCCGACGTAATACATCCAATTTCTTTTAAAATATCTAACAAGAACTGTATCCCCTATATTATATGTTTCCGAATCATCAATATCATTTTTGGTAGTAACGTCATCATCTTCATCGATGTTGGTATAAAAGTTTCCACTGAAATCCTTTTGATTTTTTGTAGGACAATTAAATTTCTTTGTTTTTTTCTTTGGTATATTAGATACGCTTGCACTTTGAGACAATTTTCGCTTTTGGCTTATAAATAAATCTAAATCTTTATCAATTGGCTTTAATTGTAAGCTTTCGGGTAAAATTTTGTAGAAAGCTTGGTTATCTGGTGTGAGTTTTACAGACGATAAAATAGTAACTTTATTATTATCATTCGCCTGAACGTTTGTATCTTTGGTATCAAATTCTGAAAATTCTTCTCTCTCACATCTATCGTCTGGTCTCATCCAGGTATCGTGGTCTCTTTGACTTGCTTTTCTCTCTTGATTATCAATGCCATGTATTTCTTTAACAATTTTTTCAATTTGCTGTTCTCTAGATGCTAATTCTAATTCAGTCTTGTTTTCCTCATAATAATTAAATCCAGTCCATTTATCACAGTCAGATAATATATCGCTCAAAGAATCTAATAAATCAGAATCACTATGTATGCTCATCTGAACGTTTTCGATTGTCGTATCACTGCTATTAACCCTTTTACGTTTTTTTATAGGTGTCTTTGTAGTTGTCTTTTGGGCTGATTTATTTTTCAGTTTACGCAATACACTTCTTTTGCTTTGTTTAGGATACTTGTTTACTTCCAAATAATTCTCTTTGCTTGCTCGGGTTTTTTTCCCTACTCCTTTGCCTTTTTGAGAAATATACACGTCAGTATTGTTCTTATTAGTCAAAATCGATACATTCGTTACGGTTTCTTCTATATTTAAGTTTTTTTTTTGAATTCCAGATGGTCCTGGTGTAGGATCAATTTTATAATTTTTAGATTGAGGTATTGTTTTTTGTTTTCGTTTTGTTGTCTTCTCTATTCCTTTTTTCTTTGTGATTTCTATCGCTTGCTGTTTTTCTAGAAAAGTCTTTGTAATGACTTCTGCGCCTTTCGCGATTCGTTTTAACTTAACAGCTATATTGTTCTTAGAGTTCTGAGGATGCTGCGAAACTTTTTCTAGAAGTAATTGTTCGAAAGTGGCGAGTGGTTCTAGCGGGCTGTCTCTATCTTCTAAAGTCGGTAAGTCCAAAATTTCAGAGTAAGCTATGTTATTATTTGGGATAGAAGTGGAGCTGTTATACGACATAATTTTGTTTACTTCATCTACACATATCTGTTTTAGAGATTTCAATTGTTTAAAAGCCACTGGAGCCATGTGTTTTTGCCATCTCGCATAAGCTGCTGGATCATATTTGTGTTTTGGTATAACCGCAGGATTAAAAGGGTAAATCCCACCTTTTTTAAAGCCATTTCGGATTACTTGTGGTTTGGTTTCTTGCCACGCTTCAGCAAACATTTTAGCAAAACTTTGTTTTCTTAATTTGATTCCAACGTTTTGACGTTGCCATTTCACAAGGTTTTTATCCCAAATTGTTTTAAAAGATTTGAACACAGCTAAGTCTAGCGGTTGCAATAGATGTGATGTGTGTGCAGGAAGCTTCAGTATAGTGATGTTGTTTTCTATTGCTAAAGCCACCACCTTGTCATCAACATGACTGACATGTCCATCATACAGAAATAATACGGGCCTGTCTTTACCTAAATTTGGTATAATTACTTTTAAAATGTAATCATAAAAAATATCAGTTTCCATCCAGCCTCGTTTACTGGCTGCATATGCAAGATCGAAATCGTATTTTTCAGGATTTTCTAACATCCACTGCTCGTACATGTGTTTGCCCTTAAATACGATCAGGGGGTCCAATTTTTGTCCCGCTGCATTTACAGTAGTCAACACTGTAATATTTTCTTTAGCGGTTCCACATGTTGTTCGTGTACAAGGTTCCCCTCTGGCGCCTACCACTTTCGTTTTTGTCGGATCGAGACAAACTGAAGTTTCATCAAGGTTCCAGATTCGTTTGGGATCCGAAAGATTTAATTCGTGGAGCGTCTGTTCGAGAAGAGTAAAATACTTATTAATGATAAACGGATCAGTCATTTTTTTCCTTAGGTATTCTACAGGTTGCGGCTTTTTTATTGACAAATTGTGGCGTTGACGAAAAGAAATAAACCAGTCCGGTCCCGGTCTGTCGTTATTAAAGGGGGTTTGTATTTTATTTCTTTTAATAAAATCTTGAGTTACATCAAGTACCTCTTCTCTTGATAAACCCCACCCCCACTTTTCCAGTGTTCTTAGGCAGTTTGCCAGTTTAGCTTCTAATACCACTGGGATAGCTGTCGGCCTACCAAGGCTGTTACTTACTATTCCTGTTTTCTTCAGGATTCTATCGCTAAGGGTGGATGTAGGTATGCCGTAAATTTTTGAAGCGGCTGCATAGGAGAGCTCCTTATTAATTATTCTCTGCATGGCTAACTGCAACGATTCTTTTGTATAGCAAGTGGCCCGCGAAGAGGTCCGTAAGTATTTACGTGGCATCTGCAAATGAATTGTGAATGTAAGAAAACAGACGCAAACATCTCGGTAAAAGCAGTGTATACGCGTGATAATGTTAGTGAAAGTATTGGCGAAACTCTCAAACGGTAATTAAACACGTATTGGTTTGAATTAGGCAGATTATAGGAATTTAGGTACAGAATATTAAATTGAGCTTCTTTATACGGTGTGTTTATCACAGTCAGATATCGCAGTAACATCTAAGAATACGCGAGATAGTTGTAAATATATCTATTGTACAGTCTTATAAACGGGGAGACAAGAGAAAACTTTACAAAACCGTCTTAGTTTAAATTTAAACTGTAACCAATATTTTAAAAATGTTGGAGAAACTGACAAACGTTTTTTGTGTTTTGACAAAATAAAATTATATCTTGTTAAACTGTAATTTTTAGTTTTTTCAACAAAAGAAACAATTTATAATCACAATAATATTTTGTTTCTTTACATTCGACAAGTTAAAAGTGACAGATAAAGAAGACAGCGCGGGAACGCCCAATTATACTTTGTCCATGCGTTTATTTTATTTTTGACAGGTCCATTACTGATCAATTCGTGATGTCCTAAATCATAATCAATTCGATTTTATATAAAAACGAGTTTCCTTGTCAATACATTTTAATCCATTTGGTGCATCCATACATACAACCCATGTGTTTATACTTAAAAGTGAAACCAAAGGCAATGGAAAAGCTCAAAAAAGACTTTTTGAATTTGAAGTATTACCGGTTTTTTTTTGTTTTTAAAACATTTTATTTTCAAAACGATTAATTACGGTTAAATTTCGATGTGATGATAACTGTTTATAGACTATGCATTGGATTACTCGCAGAAAGGAACTAGTACGTCGCTTGGAACAATGAAGAATGACAATTGTGATCTGTGATTTTTACTGTCAAAAATGTACAACTTGATGATGATGATGGGCGTGCAAACGTCAAAAAGAAAATAAATCGATGGACACGGTATAATCAGTGCACAAAAACAATCTCTTCAATATGAAGTTTATGTAAGAGATATTATTACACTAAAATCTTTCATATTATTTATTTTACTGCAGGAGAAAGAACACAAATATTTTTTTATATATTTGTCTTATTTCTCCTGCAATGTTAAATATGAAAGATTTGAATGTAATAATATCTTTTACATAAACTTAATATTGAAGCGATTACGAAAACAATTTAGTATATTAAGTAAAAAATTATATAATAAAACTTTGACAATCACAACCAATTTCGAAACGGGTTAGGACCGGATATTTTTGTCCGATCTTCACACGTAAAGGGAAACACCGGATTTCGGCCTACAGAGACAGTAGGTATTTTTGCATTAGTTCTATCGGTTTAGCACTGTTTAAAACTTAGTATTTTGGCAAAACTATAACAAAATGACCTATATAAAATGCTAAAATATGCAATTGAGAATAAAGGCGAAAGACCGGATAGACAAATATTTTATAATTCTTACCTTTTTTACTCTACCTACGCGTAGCACACGTCTGACTTGCCGGAGCGATTGACGGCCACTGCGGGCAAGGCGGAACATAATGACGTGCCGCACAATGTGGCTACCATTAAAAATTATAGCCGAATAAGTTGGAAATTTGATTTATATGTTCTTACCCCAGCGCCGAACTTACCCCAATGCACCTTATACTCTTTTGTTTATTGTTAAAGTCAAATTAACAGTGTGGCCTTGGCGAAATCTGTGATTATAGAAGTATAGTCATTGACATTGGAGTTTTTGGCGGGAACTGAAAGGAGATGTTGTGCTGTGCAGTTTTATTTTCTAAAAATGTATAAAATTACTCTAAAATGAACAATAGTTGTAGGATATTGATAGTTTTTGAATAGTAATTATGTGTTTTTGTGAGAAATGTGAACTGTATAGTCAAATGTGGCCTTTTGAGTTTTCACAAGAAGTAGAGTAAACGCGGTCGAGATGCGAGCACAGCGCAAAATTTGCGGAGTGACGCTCGCGGACCGCGTTCGTAATACCGAAGTAAGAAAGAGAGTTCGTCTGAAAGAGAGTGTCGGGGTGAAGGTTAGGAAAGGAATGCTCCAGTGGTTCGGGCATGTGGAAAGAATGCATGATGAAAGAATGAATAAACAGATATACAATGCAAAAGTGGATGGATGCAGAAGTCGTGGAAGGCCACGACACACCTTCCATGATCAAATTGATCGTGTACTAGCAGAAGGTGATGTCAGGAACCTTAAAAACAGACGAGCGTGCGTGACAAGAGTTATGAATGTCAAAGAAGCAAGTGAGGTGTGTAAGAATAAGCCTAAAAAATATCCCGCAAGGGAACTGGCGTGAAGTTATGTATGTATGTATGTATGTACAAGAACTCCATTGAATGGTGTGGATTCTAGCCTACAATACAACTGCGCCTGTTTTAAAGGCCTAGTTGCCAAGCCTTAAACTTTAAAAAAAAGTCATTGACATTAATTATTATGTTCAAATTTCGATCACGGGCGACCGCCAGTACTTATAGATAGGGAAATAATTAAAATCCTCTAATCTCAATAATAGTAATCATTCTAAAATCTTATAAATTAAGAGAGCAGTTTTCTTAAATGCCTCTAATTTATGATGCTTTTCACCTGCTTTAGAACACATGATATGGACACTATTCAAAACAAACACATGCAAGAATCAGCCTTATTTCTTTTCCATTACAGTCTATGTCACTTATACAAGTTAGACTGATAAAGAAAATAAATCGGCTGTGAGAGAACAGGATAAGGCTTCTACAAGCCGACCACAGAATGCCTGTGGTCAGTAAAAGGTTAAAAAAATGGTGGGAACCTGATTATTTTTAAATAATTAAAGTTGATATCTGTATAATTATCTTACAATATTATTAGGTCAGTTAGAAGATACTACAAGGTACTTAATAGAAGATTTTGACGGTCTCTGTGGTTGAGAGGGCTACTAAGCCTTTGCCGGCCTACTTCAGTTCGAAAACAAAAAATACAACTTTAGAAGTCTGCCCGTTTAAGGATCACGTGAAAACTAGTGAACGGATTTAAATGAAACACTTCCTCACAACACCAGCATGTAACAGATACACTCTACATTAGTTTAGTATTAAAATTAGAATAAATTAATATAATAAGTTATTCTTAAGTTACATCAAAACACAAAAATTACTACATATAATGTCACATACACTAACAAAAATAAACAATAAGCGTGTATGGAGTCTCAAATTTTTCATAGAAATTAAGTAATAAAAAAGGGTACGGAACTCGAGTCCGTAGAGATATTAATAATAATTAAAAAAAATTTTTTTAACTCGATACATGCTAGCTTATGTCCCGGTTCAACAACTGGGATATTTATTATCCCGAAAAATGACGTTTGGCTACCCCTGTTCTAGATTATGCCGCCATAACAACCTTGAGTTGTTCCGGCATTAGTGGCCAGGTTCCAGTCTGCGTTACGAGAGCAGCAGCGCATTTGTAGCCCCTTTAGTGTTGCAAATGTCTACAGGCGATGGTAACTGCTTTCCATCAAGTGGGCCTGTCTGCTGAACTCCTGCAATAAAAAAAATACAGATTAAATACACCAGCACACGACATGCCAAATCCTTACCGAGCTTTAAAAATCAGGTTCAAAAGCATTACTTTTCTATTGTGTACAATAATTCCTAATGCTATTATATAAGTATATGTATGTTTGTATTGTCATATGTATATATACGTGTGAGTATATGTATGTGTATATACATATGTATTGTTACGGGTGCGGGACTCGAATTAAAATGCCGTAACACAGGTACAAATATAACTGGACACAACCAGTAGAAACTGCACGATTCAATAACACGCGCAAAGTCCGTCACTATACAGATTATCGAATGTACACACGTCTTGCTTGTATTGACTGCCTCCCCTCTCCATCCTGCCATCGTTTTATACTTCACAAATATAAGTGTGCCCGCCCGTATCGTCGACTTAATTTCCTAGAAATACGTAATCCGCACACCTGCTTAATTATTCCTGCGAACGGCCATAAACTAGTACACAATAGACTGTTTAAGTAAACAAAAGAAGTCCAAATGCGGGAAGGTAATAAACTGTGCTTTATGGCAGGCAATTTTGTCGGCATGTAACAGTATATATATTTATTTATTTTGTTTTTGTACTTACATGTGCTATGTGTATTTATCATCCATCTTTATTTATTAACTGCACCACCGTCGGTATTAAAAATCTATGAATCCTTGCCAAGGGTTGCCTGGAAGAGATCGCTTCTTAGCGATAAGGTCGCCCCTGGTACCATCTTTTATCTTTTTAACCGACTTCAAAAAAGAGGAGGTTCTCAATTTGATTGGTATGTGTTTTTAAGTATGTACACCGATTACGCTGAGATTTATGATCCGATTTACGTGATTCCTCTTTAGTTTGATGCGGAATAGTTGCTATTTGGTCCCTTAAAAATTTAACATAGTTTGGCCCAGTAGTTTTTATTTTATGAATTTTTTTATTTCCGTTCCCGTTTCTTGGGGCCTATATTTGTTAAGGCGCGCGGCACCTTTCGTAGGCCTACCCATAGCTAGACATTTAAAAGTTACAAATAAAAAAAAACTTCGTTTAAAAAAGCCGACTTCAAAAACTAAAAAGTATACGTAAAATAACGTAATAAAGTTTTTTGACTAAGAATTTATTTAGTTTATTAAGAGACAAAATAATATAAAATTTTCTACATCTTGAAGTCGGTGCCGAGCAAACCATAAAAATTACAATATTTTGCAACATTTTGTTGATATAACAGTGTATATGGTAATTTTTAAAATTTTGTCTTTTAATACACTAAATAAATTCTTAGTCAAAAATCTTTATTAAGTCACTAGCGGCCCCGGTAGACGTTGTCCTGCTTTGAAAAAATAAAAATCAAGGACCCGATCCCAGCGCCACCTACCGGTTCTAACTGCGAATCTAAACCATCCGGAAACCCACTCAAACACACAAAAACAAAATCACCAAAATCGCTCCAGGTGAATAGGAGGATTCTAGAACCCGATCTCAGCGCCACCTACCGGTTCTAATTGTGAATCTAAACCACCCGGGGACCCACTCAAACACATAAAAACAAAATCACCAAAATCGCTCTAGGTGATTAGGAGGATTCTAGAACCCGATCTCAGCGCCACCTACCGGTTCTAATTGCGAATCTAAACCATCCGGGACCCCACTCAAACACACAAAAACAAAATCACCAAAATCGCTCCAGGTGATTAGGAGGATTCTAGAACCCGATCTTAGCTCAGCTCTCAGTCTCCTGGTTCTAAGCTACCTCCCCACCAATTTTCAGCCAAATCGGTACAGCCGTTCTGAGTTATAAGTAGTGTAACTTACACGACTTTCTTTTATATATATAGAAGATTTTACGTATACTTTTTTTCTACTTCTGTTTGTTTATGTATTTTTTTTATTTTTTTTTTATTGCATGAGTTCAGCAGACAGGCAGACGGCCCACTTGGCGGAAAGCGGTTACCATCGCCTATGGACATTTGTAACACGAAATGTGCTACAAATGCGCTACTGCTCTCTTAAGGGAGACTGAAACCTGGTCACTAATGCCGGAACACAACACAAGGTTGTTATGGCGGCATACTCTAGAACAGGGGTGGTCGCCATCCAGTCGGGTAAATACCCTACCACCTGGCTGTGGGTTGTTTAGTCGCCTCTTACGACAGGACGCCCGGCCGCAGGAAATTGTATTCTTTCTCCGTGCCTGCACGGATAATAAGTATTGGTGTACAGTAAAGAATTATCTATCTATCTACGCTATTGGAAGGAGACACGACTCTGCAAACCACTGAGTTTACACAATTTATTACTAATTCAGCAGCAGCGCATTTCTAGCAACTTTTCTGTTGCAAATGTTCATAGTCGATGGTAACAGGCCGTCTGCCTGTCTGCTGATCTCCTGCAATAAAAAAATAAATAAAAATCAAACTATTCAACTTATTTATGTTTACTAGTTTTCTGATAATTTATTTGTAAATGCAAATATATGTTAATTGATAAATATTTATACAAACATTCCACTTGAGCTCATCATTCAAGACGTCTTTAAATTATTCATATATCAAAATTTGTCAAGTAATTTCCTCTCAACAAGATATGTTGCGGAAATGACCACATCAAATACTAGTTTTAAACTAATAAATTAATGATAAGCTTTTAATACTGTTGGAATGTTGGTAAATATTAATATAGTCTGGGAATTTTAACTCGTTCTTACAAATAATAAGGCGCCAGTTGTTTTTTCTTTTTATTGTATGAATTTAGCGACAGTTACCATCGCCTATGGACATTTTCAACACCCAAGGTGCTACCAACGTGCTGCCGCTCTATAAAGGCTGATTGGAACCTGGCCACTAATGCCGGAACACAACTCAAGGTTGTTATGGCGACATATTCTAGACTAGACCAAGGATGGTAGCCATTTAGACGGGTAGCCTTACCACCTGGCTGTGGGTTGTTTTGTCGCCTCTGACAGGCCGCCCGGTCGCAGGAAAGTGTATTTTTTCTCCGTTTCTACACAGATAGAAGTTCTTTAAATATAATAAGCAATCTCCATAATACATTAATATTTAGTAATAATGTAATGGCCAAACAAAAAAATCAGCTAATGACATTATTGGTACAAAATTCTTGAACTTATGTCTGTATATATTTATCCGTGCAGAAACGGAGAAAGAATACAATTTCCTGCGGCCGGGCGGCCTGTCGTAAGAGGCGACTTAACAACCCACAGCCAGGTGGTAGGGCATTTGCCCGACTGGATGGCTACCACCCCTGGTCTAAAGTATGTCGCCATAACAACCTTGAGTTGTGTTCCGGCATTAGTGACCAGGTTCCAGTTTCCCTTAAGAGAGCAGCAGCGCATTTGTAGCAAATTTGGTGTTGCAAATGTCCATAGGCGATGGTAACCGCTTTCTATCAAGTGGGCCGTCTGCCTGTCTGCTGATCTCCTGCAATAAAAAAAAATATGTATACATGTCATATATTGTATATATATATACCCAATTATTGGCAAAGTAAAAATAAGAAATAATAATTGTAAACATTACTTACAATTTATTTAATTTACAGAAATATCAATTTTGTTATTATAAACACATACATACATTTCATCACTCCTGTTTCCCATAGGGGTACGAAGAGGTCAGTAGCAAGTATTATTTTGCTTGGTGCTTTTTACCTTGACAAGAAATTCAGTCTCTCTTATAGTTTTACCCGTGCAGGAACGGAGAAAGAATACAATTTCCTGCGGCCGGGCGGCCTATCGTAAGAGGCGACTAAACAACCCACAGCCAGGTGTTGAACAACCTTGAGTTGTGTTCCGGTATTAGTCGCTAGGTTCCAGTCTACCTTAAGAGAGCAGCAGCGCATTTGTAGCACCTTTGTGTTGCAAATGTCCATAGGCGATGGTAACCGCTTTCCATCAAGTGCGCCGTCTGCCTGTCTTCTGAACTCCTGCAATAAAAAAAAAGTTAGATAGATAACACTTTAAAGCTCACTAAGATATACAATTTCAAAAATGCACAATTACAATATTGTCATGGTAGAAATAATAGGCGGCTTTCTCGTTTAAAGCAATCTCTTCCAGGCAACCTAACTTAGGAATAATTTAACCTAATCAGGCAATGTAGGTGGTGCAGATTATTAGGTATATCATAAACAAACATACTTAAATTGCTTTATAATTTAAATACATACAAACATATTTATAAGATATATATATTAATTAGTCTATAGTATAAGAATAGTAGTGCGTTCTTAACTTTTCGCGATATTTTATTAGATTTTTATTCCGACGTTTCGGTCACTTCTCAGTAGCCGTGATCACGGAAGACAAAGATGTCAAGTTAAAACTTTTATTTAGCCTATCGCCAACTTGTACATTTCTAATTATTTAGTTTAATTTTTTGTTTATCATTTACTCTATGAGAGCCAAATGTAATTTACCACCGCTTCACAACATGTTGCAAAGATACAAATCATTAAAATACCGCGCTTAAAACCGGTAACAAGAAGTTTTGTTACTATTAAAGTTGATTATAATTTAAGCACTATGAGTGCGGCAGTTAATGTAGAGGTATAATGTGCGGTGTATTTTCTAGCCTCACAGTGTTTGGGCCGGACGTCACGTACGGAACCACGTGTACGGATGAAAGTTGTAACAATGCAACATGCAATGGGTTACCATGAGATTGTTTTATGATCATCTTTTTTTAACGAGGGGAAATCCGATTGTGGACTAACCGCCGCTTTGGGGGTGTGTGGGATTCTTTGGAGTGGCACTAGCAACCTCGAAGAAGTAGTATTGCCACCCGAGTCACGGAGAAATCTGGATGGCTATCAATGGTGTAGACTTCATATAACTTGATACCCCATAGCCTATTGTTGCGTCACGTTTCATACACCAATTGGACCTACTTATGCAAAATGGAACCAACCCACATACTGACAGTTTTGAGACAAAGCCGTTTTTATTAAAATTTTGCGTTCAAAAAAATATGTCTATATTTTGGAAAAAACATTTAGAATATTGCATATTATATTTTCTCGTTATGATTTCTATTGAGTCGACAGAAGGTGCATTTTGAAAGTTTTCTGCATCCTTAACCCAATTTTGGCATGTTTGTGGATTGGTTCTGTTTTGCATAAGTAGGTCCAATTTATTAATGTATAACTTAGCACAAAGACTATGGGTTAATACATAAACGTGACGCTATGTAAATAGAAATAGATGATATTGTGGCGACCAGGGGTAGAACTTTCTGGCAACGTGAGCCGGTCTTAAGACTTAGAAAAAGGTAGTAGATTCTGGCAGGAAAAGACAAGGACAGATATATTTTAGAAAGGGATAGATGAGTCTAGCATAGAAGGTTCAGGAAGGAAATGACAGAAAGAAGAAGATTCTTCCGGGTATATAAGCAGCGTAATGCGTGTTTACGTATTAGTTCAATTGAAGATAGCGAAGCGACAAGAACAGGTTTAGACAGTTGGAAGAAGAGTCTAGTAGAAGACAGTGATGAGTTTAGTGGTGAGCTTAGTAAAAAGTTTAATAGGCAGTTGATTGAAGGAGGAGTTTAGCGTAGTTTAAGAGGAGATACAGAAGCAAGCTACGCGCGGTAAATTCGGAAGTCAGCACCGCAGCAGCAGGAGGTGGTCTACCCAATATTGGCGACGGTCTTGTGAGTGAGACATTTTATGATCGGGGCAGTGCGTCGTTATTAGTTGTGCGTGTAGGGTCAACCCTAGAGAAGAATCACGTACGACTGTGTAAGTTAATAAAAGCATTTAGTTAAAAAACTGGTGCTTACTTCCAATCCTAATTGCGTACCCCCGCTCGCACGTAACAATATCACTGTTAGAGCTACCGATAGGATTGGGTATTTGTCTAAATCATCAAAAATGTCCAATCTCATACAGGTGTGTACATTACGTAAACGATATGGTTTCTGTATATATAGTCTAAGTTAAATTAGGAACAATTAATAAATTAATATACCTACTGCAAGAGTACAACAACTCGTAGTTTTATTTTGTACTTCCCAAACGGCGCTTGAGCCATGAATTCTTTATTTATTTATTTTTGTCCAGGGGAAATCCGTTTGAGGACTAAGCCGCGACAGGCACAGAAGCCTGGGGGGATGTTCGCGACCCGTGTGAGTGTGGGATTCGCCAGATCGGGGGTGGCACTAGCGTGCCCAGTCAGAACTGCTGCCACGCTATTGCCACTCCCCAGTTAGGGATACCCACTAAACCGATTCCTAACTTCGCGTGCCCCGGCGGCCGTGGGCATCCCTCACTAGGCCTCTTCTAATGCCGGGGGAGCCCCCCCGGCGTGTTCCAGGTCTTTTCCAGGCGTGGGGCGGTCTGTAACGCGCCCCACGGGAAGAGCGATGAGCGCGCGCGGAACACTGAACTCACATCTCGACGGATGTGCAGGTGAGTGAGAACCCCTATACCCCCAGAGGCCCCACCCGCGCCGCCCGCTTACCGTCCTCCTTTGAGCCAAGGACTCTCGCCTATGGTACGTCAACCTATCCAACAGGGTAACCATCATCGACGCACCACAGTACTTTAATCAACCCCTCAACCCCTACCTTTTTAGAAACTAGCGAAACGACAAAAAGGTTGAAAGCGCCATATATTTATTGGCGTTTACGCGTTCTGTTTATCATTACTAGTGTCGCTATAAATTAATTAGCCATCAAGAGGTCCAAAATCGTGCATATATTATAACTGTATTACCATCTCTTACGCTCGGCGGCTTTCCACGCGTATTGGATGGAACAGCAACTCATAACCCGATCGGGCACCGGCTTTTGTTTCAGATTATTCGATAAGATTGCAAAATTAAAAATACAACTTGTAATGAGAAAATACATCGCGAGTTAGGCGTTTTTATTTAGAAGTGTAAGTTTTATTTACAAATATGCTTGTGAGTTATTATATACGTAATAATAAGTAGGTAAAACAATAAAATAAAATTGAAAGATACTGTAACGACTAAAACCTTTTTAGTCGTCATTAATATTAAGAAATATAATTATTTGAATACAAAAACGTGTAATGCCGCGCAAAACAATCGATATCAGAATGGTATCAGACATAATTGGAAGGTACACCGCTGATATAGAAAGAAGAGTGAATTTGGGGAATAGTTTTGAATGGGGCGTTAGGTAAACTTCTAGGCGCTAAGAACCTCAGCCAGAAGGCTCAGCTTGCCATACACAACGCGGTGCTGGTACCTATGCTCGCGTATGGAAGCGAGAGTTGGGTATGGAAGAGAGAGCATGAAAGTAGAGTAAACGCGGTCGAGATGCGAGCACTGCGCAAAATCTGCGGAGTGACGCTCGCGGATCGCGTTCGTAATACCGAAGTAAGAAAGAGTTGGTATGAAAGAGTGTCGGGGTGAAGGTAAGGAAAGGAATGCTCCGGTGGTTCGGGCATGTGGAAAGAATGACTAAACAGATATACAATGCAAAAGTGGATGGACGCAGAAGTCGTGGAAGGCCACGACACGACTTCGATGATCAAATTCGTGTACTAGCAGAAGGTGATGTCAGGAGCCTTAAAAACAGACGAGCGTGCATGACAAGAGTTATGGATGTCAAAGAAGCAAGTGAGGTGTGTAAGAATAAGCCTGAATAGCGCTCTGTTGTTCGTGCCTGTTCCGCAAGTATGTATAAGTCTTGTTGTAAAAGTCTCTTGATTGATAATATAAATACATCTTCACTGAACCAGTCTTTTTATTGAAGATCCCGGTCGGCTCGATCACCGTCGGCCACTACAGTACCCTACTATATACTAAGTTACGAATAATTGACAATAGCAAGATACAATCTTCAAAAGCCATTTTTATAAAACAGTAGTGAAGAAAATCTTCTTCAGAACATGTTGTTTAATCCCAAGTCCTCTGATTATCTCAAGCAACGCTTTCAGTTCCTTAGTTATAGCGATTCAAGAGAATTTGAAACTGAAAACGCCTGTCAACAGAACAAGTTTATCCGTGCAGGAACGGAGAAAGAATACAATTTCCTGCGGCCTGGCGGCCTGTCGTAAGAGGCGACTAAACAACCTACAGCCAGGTGGTAGGGTATTTGCTCGACTGGATGGCGACTACCCCTGGTCTAGTGTATGCCTCCATAACAACCTTGTATTGCGGCATTAGTGACTAGGTTCCAGTCTCCTTTAAGAGAGCAGCAGCGCATTTGTAGCACCTTTTGTGTTGCAAATGTCCATAGGCGATGGTAACCGCTTTCCATCAAGTGGGCCGTCTGCCTGTCTACTGAACTCCTGCAATAAGAAAAAAAAAGTTACGAATAATTGACAATAGCTAGATAAAATCTTCGAAAGTCATTTTTACAAAACAGTAGTGAAAAAAATGTACTTCAGAACATTTTGTTTAATCCCAAGCCCCCTGATTATCTCAAGGAATGGTTCAGTTCCTTAGTTACAGCGATTGAAGAGAATTTGAAACTAAAAACGCCTGTCCACAGAACCTAGTTTTTATATTACAACAAGTCTTTTATCGTATTTTTTTTTATTGCAGGAGTTCAGCAGACAGGCAGACGGCCCACTTAGTGGAAAGCGGTTACCATCGCCTATGGACATTTGCAACACCAAAGGTGCTACAAATGCGCTGCTGCTCTCTTAAAGGAGAGTGGAACCTGGTCACTAATGCCGGAACACAATACAAGATTGTTATGGCGGCATACTCTAGACCAGGGGTGATCGCCACCCAGTCGAGCAAATACTCTACCACCTGGCTGTGGGTTGTTTAGTCGCCTCTTACGACAGGCCGCCGGGCCGCAGGAAATTGTATTATTTCTCCGTTCCTGCACGGATAAATCGTATTCTCCAGGTCATTCAACTCTGGAATACACTACCACTAAACATCAAGCAGACATGATCATTACCTTCTTTTAACAGATTATTATCTTGTTTTTTTGTTAGATTGTTTACTGTTGTATGTATATAATATATGTGTGGATCCGTCCGGTCCGTGCAGGAATGGAGAAAGAATACAATTTCCTGCGGCCGGGCGGCCTGTCGTAAGAGGCGATAAAACAACCCACAGACAGGTGGTAGAGCATTTGCCCGACTGGATGGCTACCACCCCTGGTCTAAAGTATGTCGCCGTAACAACCTTGAGTTGTGTTCCGGCATTAGTGACCAGGTTCCAGTCTCCCTTAAGAGAGCAGCAGCGCATTTGTAGCACCTTTGGGTTGCAAATGTCCATAGGCGATGGTAACCGCTTCCCGTCAAGTGGGCCATCTGCCTGTCTGCTGAACTCCTACAATAAAAAAATAACAAAATGTGTATATATATATATATATATATATATAAATATATATGTCAAAGAAGCAAGTGAGGTGTGTAAGAATAAGCCTAAATGGCGCCATGTTGTTCGTGCCTACCCCATAAGGGAACTGGCGTGAAGTTATGTGTATATATATATATATATATATATATATATATATATATATATATATATATATATATATATATATATATAATGTTTATTGTAGTAGGTTTATTTATTAATAAACTAAATTATTGTACTAGTGCTGGTTACGAATATTTTTTTGTTCCCGTTTCTTGGGACCTATATTTTTTAAGGAGCGCGGCACCTTTCGTATGTCTACCCCCATACATAGCTAGACACTAAAAAGGAACAAATAAAAAAAACCGACTTCAAAAACTAAAAACTATAAAATAACTTATTTCTAAAGCTATTATTATTAATATGTATTATCTAAAACATCTTGAAGTCGGTGCAAAGTAAAACATAAAAATTACTATAAGCACGGACTTTAAGATGTTTTAGAAAATATATATTAATAATAATAGCTTTAGAAATAAGGTATTTTATACTTTTTAGACTTTAAGATGTTTTAGATAATATATATTTTTGTACAATAAAGTACATATATTCTATTCAATTCTATTATAAAAAAGGAAATCGCAAGAATTCAGAGTAACTTAATTTAGAAGTGGCATGACCTGTACTACTTACTTCTTCGTTGCAATTCCACCCCATCGCCACTTTAGTAGGAACATATCCATTTCAATTAAAACTGTCATAAACGTCAATTACCGTTAAATACGACGTGTTTTACGCCTAAACCCCGACAGGAATAGTCGTCCATAACAGTTTGCTGCATTAGTTATATTGGTACAGTCTGTTCTAATGATATTCGTTTGAGATATAAACTTGATTTTTGTTTGCAGGAGTTCAGCAGACAGGCAGACGGCCCACTTGATGGAAAGCGGTTACCATCGCCTATTAACATTAGCAACACGAAATGTGCTACAAATGCGCTGCTGCTCTCTTAAGGGAGACTGGAACCTGGTCACTAATGCCGGAACACAGCTCAAGGTTGTTATGGCGACATACTTTAGACCTGGGGTGGTAGTCATCCAGTCGGGCAATTGTCTACCACCTTTTTTTAATTTTATGGATTTAACGCATTCGGCATTGATTTTGCCAACGTCACAGTTAGGTTAGATACGACAGGTGAGTGAAGAAGCATTAATATGCTTATATAGGAGAAATTTGGTCGGTGTTCATAATATTTTCGGTTAACCTGTGGACAATACAAATATATATTAGAGCATAAATATATATTATACATAGGTATTATTAATAGTTAGAAATTTATATAATATACATATATATATGTTCTTTATTAGATAGGGTTAAAAGGTAGTTCAGGTTGACAGGACAGAGGAAGTCTTTGGGGAGTGATAAAGTATGATTATTTAATCGTTTAGGTGTCATTCCTTGACAGTTCTCAGCAGATGATCCACTGTCGTGAAATTTGGTGGATGCATTCCGAATAGCCCAGGGATTAATTTTAATTATTTATTGAAGCAAAAGTAGTAATTGTGTTTAATAACAATGTAACAAGATTTAAATCAGCAAACCTATGAAGCGCTTCTTTAAAAATGTATAAAACAGCACAAAGAATATCACGAACTTCAAAGATATGCCGTTTCAAAATTACTTAATAACTTTATAGGGAGCAATACAATATTTTGATACAGTTTTCAAATGTTTTGACATGCAACAATACATCGATACATGCCTTGCAGAAAACAAAAGTACAAACATTCATTTCAAATTCAAATTCATTTATTTGTATAAACTTATTTCTAGGCCTTATATAATTATATCTAAAACTTATATAGTAGTTAAAATTAAGGCTACAATTTTTTTTGGCGGCGGTTGCTGCACTAGACTCTAGGTCTGTATCGCGGCACCCAACACAATTTTATTATAGAAACTTAAATATAATTGATTTATTAATTAATTAACCTAAAAAATAACCTAAAAAAATTAAATAAAACATATCAATTGCTAGATTTTGAAAATGCACAGCTGGTATTATGTATGAAATTATTTTAAGGAATTCAAAATATCCCCGGTATACATTAAATTAATATAAAAAAAAATATTGGTTCCTACAAATTATGATAATTATAGTTATATTCGTTAAAATCTTGCAATTATATTGGAGATGCATTAGTATGAAATTATTTTTATAGTCAAGCAAGAAGAAGGAAATTTTCCAAAATAAAAATTTAAATCTATGACGCACAAAACACACAAGATTTCTTGCAGAAGTAAAAAACAAAACCGGTGTAATATTTTTATACGTAATTATATTGGCTTCAGTGAGTCAAATAATTGTGTTAATCTAAACTCTTAAACAAGAACTCGCTACTTTACTCTGTCAACTACAAAACCGATATAGATGTTATTATGTTTACAAATCACGCAAAAAGAATGAAATACAGTGTAGTTATATAAACGTGATACATACGCGTTTGCCTGGTTCCGCTCGTGAAATATTACTAGTTTATTGTTTCTTGTACTTCCGCTAAAGGGAGATGTGGAGTAACCAGCTTCATACGCGATAGGAGACATTTTTGTCATATTTTAGCTTAGAAGTGAATGAGGAATGGCGTTGTTTCTTCGTAGAAGACAAGACTTTCGTACATAGTATTTATGGCTGCCATAATAAGAAGATACATACATACATATATAACTTCACGCCAGTTCCCTTGCGGGCTAGGCACGAAAAACAGAGCGCCATTCAGGCTTATCCTTACACACCTCACTTGCTTCTTTGACATTCATAGCTCTTGTCATGCACGCTCGTCTGTTCTTAAGGCTCCTGACATCAGCTTCTGCTAGTACACGATCAATTTGATCATGGAAGGTGTGTCGTGGCCTTCCACGACTTCTGCATCCATCCACTTTTGCATTGTATATCTGTTTAGTCATTCTTTCATCATGCATTCTTTCCACATGCCCGAACCACCGGAGCATTCCTTTCCTTACCTTCACCCCGACACTCTCTTTCAGACCAACTCTTTTTCTTACTTCGGTATTACGAACGCTCGCATCTCGACCGCGTTTACTCTACTTTCATGCTCTCTCTTCCATACCCAACTCTCGCTTCCATACGTGAGCGTAGGTACCAGCACCGCGTTGTGTACGGCAAGCTGGGCCTTCTGGCTGAGGTTCTTAGCGCCTAGAAGTTTACCTAACGCTCCATTCACACTATTCCCCAAATTCATTCTTCTTTCTATATCAGCGGTGTACCTTCCATCCCTGCTAAAAGCACATCAAAGATATACAAACTCATTCACTTGCTCCAGCATAAAACAAAAGAATATCTGCCTTGAGTATACACAATCCGTGCAGGAACGGAGAAAGAATGCAATTTCCTTAACAACCCACAGCCAGGTGGTAGGGCATTTGCCCGACTGGATGGCTACCACCCCTGGTCTAAAGTATGTCGCCGTAACAACCTTGAGTTGTGTTCCGGCATTAGTGACCAGGTTCCAGTCTCCCTTAAGAGAGCAACAGCGCATTTGTAGCAACTTTGGTGGTGCAAATGTCCATAGGCGATGGTAACCGCTTTCCATCAAGTGGGCCGTCTGCCTGTCTGCTGATCTCCTGCAATAAAAAAAAAACATAGATAGAGCTAAAATTCATTTGAAATCTTTTAAGTTTTATTTAAATTGAAAATGAATACTAACGGGTTAAGTGAAATGTGTTTTATTTCGAATTAAATTAAGGTTGAATTTTATGTGTTTATCTCTTTTTAGTGTCACTTTTTCGTTTCATCGATTTTAAAATCACAACGATTCTAAAGAAGTTTAATAAACATATAAACAAACCATAAATATATAGTTTTATTAAATAGTTGTTGGTCAAAAATTGTCTAACCATGTAGTCTTCACCTGGTTCCAGAGTAAAAAGAATCTATGGAATGCTAGCTTGATATTACGCAGTGGAGTTTTTGGCGGGAACTGAAAAGAGATGATGTGCTGTGCAGTTTTATTTTTTAAAAATGTGTAAAATTACTTTAAAATGAACAGTAGTTGTAGGATATTGATAGTTTTTGAGTAGTAATTATGTGTTTTTGTGAGAAATGTGAACTGTATAGTCAAATGTGGCCTTTTGAGTTGTCACAAGAACTCCGTTGAATGGCACTAGCTGATTACCTACAATTCAGCTGTGCTACACATAGGCTTCAGAAAATGAAGAAACTATATTGTACACTAAGATCTGGCTTAAAGGCCTAGCTGCCAAGCCATAAACTTAAATAAAATAAAATATTATGCAGCATGTCGAAGACAGCGATATTATATACCTATATATATACTAAAGCGAATGATCGAAGGATGTTGATTAGTCAATAAAATATTTCTTAACAAATATCTCCAAAATTTCAATACAACGACAAATATAACAAATTATTTATGTATTTATGCATTTTGGATTATGTTCTCTCTGTTATTCCACATCAAAATGTAAAAGAGTACCTATTTGTTTTGATGTCCGGGAAACATTTTAAGTGTAGACACCGCGCCCCAGGTGGCGCGGGTAAAGTTTCGCGGCCCACTGCGTCTATTTTCAGAGCAATTATGAAAGCACGCGCGGATTTTGAAGGTTCCAATTTCAAACACGCATGCCGCTGTATATATTGATATTTTTTTTATTAAGATTTATGGCTTGGCAGCTAGGCATTTAAGCCAGATTTTAGTTTACAATATAGTTTCTTTATTTTCTTAAGCCTATGTGTAGCACAACTGAACTGTAGGTTATCAGCTGGTGCCATTTAACGGAGTTCTTATGATAACTCAAAAGGCCACATTTGACTATACAGTTCACATTTCTCACAAAACACATAATTACTAATCAAAAACTATCAATATCCTGCAACTATTGTTCATTTTAGAGTAATTTTACACATTTTTATAAAATAAAATTGCACAGCACAACATCTCCTTTCAGTTTCCGCCAAAAACTCCTATATTTTGATAAAAACCAAAAGGCATTACATAGGGGACGCGTTCCTCTAGTATTAATACTCTGTGGTCAATGCCCGCTTTGACCCACCTCTTGATATTGGTTGTTGTGAGCGCCGTGTGATTGAATATGATGACGTCGACGGAGCATCTTGGGCGTTGTGAGCTACTAGACTCTAGTAGCTCACAACGCCCAAGATGCTCCGTTAGCCATTCCACAAGGCGACCGCGGTCGTTGTGGTCGTGGCGAAAATGTCACTAATGACGTCATCATATTCAATCGCACGGCGCTCACAACGACCAATGTCAAGAGGTGGATCAAAGTGGGCGTTGACCCCAGAGTATTAATTCTCTCTATCGACTGACATTGAAAAACGCGCGATTTTCAAATCAATTTGTGTATTTAGTCGTTTATGACATCAGTGCCCCATAATCTGTTCCACTGGAGTTGTGGAACGTAGCCAAAATTGAATATTTAGGCTACGTTCCAGATGGGACTCACAACGACCACATTCACGACTTTTCCAGTTCCACATGCTTGCCGGCGTTAGAATCGTAAACCCAAATGCAACGGTTATTCGACCCACCTCTTGACATGGGTCGTTGTGAGCGTTGTGTGATCGAAAATGATTACGTCATTAGTGACATTTTCGCCACAACCACAACGACCGCGCTCGCCTTGTGGAATAGCTAACGGAGCATTTTGGGCGTTGTGAGCTACTAATGAAACGCGCTGGATAAAGCTACAAGTTTTATGTATATGTCAGCCGTACCGTCCTCTTTGAAAAATACTTCAGTAGACTATTAAAAAAAAAAATCTGTTTAAATTATGCCTCATTCTCCTTTATAAATCCTTTTAACACATAATATGCTGTTTAAGACTAGTGTTTTGCATTTTTATAAATCAATATTTTTTTTATTATCAAAACATGCTAAACTGTCATGACCACTATGGTAGCTACTATACAGGTCAACTAAATTTAAAATTATAATTGTGGCCCTAGATATGTCTGCAGCTTTTTATAACTTCCAGTACACAGTTTGCGAATATATTCATGGAAGTACTGAATTGGCTTTGGTTCTTAAGATTTTTAGAGTGATCATGAGCATAGTTACATTTTCTCCACAGTTACATGCTAAATATAATCTATACATACATACACACATAACTTCATGCCAGTTCCCTTGCGGGGTAGGCACGAACAACAGAGCGCCATTCAGGCTTATTCTTACACACCTCACTTGCTTCTTTGACGTTCATAACTCTTGTAATGCACGCTCGTCTGTTCTTAAGGCTCCTGACATATAATCATGTAAATATAATCTATCTTATACTAATACATAAAGCTGAAGAGTTTGTTGATGAGATTGATCAAATTGATCGTGTACTAGCAGAAGGTGATGTTAGGAGCCTTAAGAACAGACGAGCGTGCATGACAAGAGTTATGAATGTCAAAGAAGCAAGTGGGGTGTGTAAGAATAAGCCTAAATGGCGCTCTGTTGTTCGTGCCTACCCCGCAAGGGAACTGGCGTGAAGTTATGTATGTATGTAGGTATGAAGAGTTTGTTTGTTTGAACGCGCTAATCTCGGGAACTACTGGTCAGATTTGAAAAATTCTTCCAGTGTTAGATAGCCCATTTATCTAGAAAGGCTATAGTCTATATATCTTCACGCTAAGACCAATAGGAGAGGAGCACAAATGAAAAATGTTTAAAAAACGGGGGGTTTTGAAAACAAATTCCACGCGGACGACGTCGCGGGCACAGCTAGTCTTTATATAAAAGTTAATATAAAATATTATAATTACTAGTGGTCGCCCTTGATCGAAATTCGACTATAATAATTAATGTCAAAGACTTTAATTCTATAATCACAGATTTCGCCAAGGCTACACTGTTAATTTGACTTGAACAATAAACAAACAACAACACTCTGTTGTTCGTGCCTACCCCGCGAGGGAACTGGCGTGAAGTTATGTATGTATGTATGTATGTAATAATAAACAAAAGAGTATATATGCGTGTGTGTCAAATACATGTGTGTTATGTCTTTTTTTATTGATTTAATGTATTTTTTATACATAATTTAAAAAAAATATTAGCATTCGTCGCTTCTTCTCTATACAAAATATAAGTGTGCGAAATTTCATACTCCTCCGTCCGCGCAATTTTCGTAAAAAGGAGTACAAAGTTTTTGCTTCACATATTAATATATAGATTAATGTTAAGGTGTGATACATTACATTTTTAAGCTAAAAACAATTTTCATATGTATTTTCCAAAAAAAACAACGTTAATGAAGTTATTAAAGTCGTAAACACGTTTATAACGGCGTTGACCGGTGTAATATTGTTATGGTGTTATTTTAATGCATTTTTTATGGACTTATTAAAGTCAAGAATAATTTATTTGTACTATAAAACATGTTTTTGTGGAAAACGACAAGTCGATGTTTGGATTATATACTTACCAATTAGGGCAGATATAGCTTTGTCGCCTTTGATTGCAAGTAGAGTAAACGCGGTCGAGATGCGAGCACTGCGCAAAATTAGCGGAGTGACGCTCACGAACCGCGTTCGTAATACCGAAGTAAGAAAGAGAGTTGGTCTGAAAGAGAGTGTCGGGGTGAAGGTAAGGAAAGAAATGCTCCGGTGGTTCGGGCATGTGGAAAGAATGCATGAATGACTAAACAGATATACAATGCAAAAGTGGATGGGTGCAGAAGTCGTGGAAGGCCACGACACACCTTCCATGATCAAATTGATCGTGTACTAGCAGGAGGTGATGTCAGGAGCCTTAAGAACAGACGAGCGTGCATGACAAGAGCTATGAATGTCAAAGAAGCATGTGAGGTGTGTCAGAATAAGCCTAAATGGAGCTCTGTTGTTCGTGCCTACCCCGCAAGGGAACTGGCGTGAAGTTATGTATGTATGTAGCATTCGATTGCCCAGCAAAGGCGATCGAACATCACTCTGGGTAAAATTTTGATTCTTTTCGACGCTCAAGGTCCCATATCTAGCAGTAACGATATAAACACTGTACGTACCTGAGTCTCCAGTTAGCACCTTTTTCGAATATTCGGATTTTGGTGGGATGTCACTTGAATTTCACTATATAGGTTATCGAATGTACACAAGTCTCGCCTTGATCGTGGTTCTCGCTAGACTGACGATCTCTCCATTGGGCCATTGGTTTATAATGTACCGATGCAATATGTCTACCTGGCAAGCGTCGACGCAATTTCCCAGAAAACGTAATCCGCACACCTGCGTCATTATGCATGCGAACGGCCATAAGCGAGTAGCACAATACACAATAAGCTGTTTTCTAGTTACAAATTTTAAACACAAAGTAAACAAAAGAAAATTGTCATAAAACATTTTCAATGTTATTAGCTCAAACGCCGCGGCAGGTAATAAATGTGCTTTGTCTACAGGTATGCAGGTGGCCCAACTTGTAACATTACTTAAACGAGTTTTCATATTTCCATTTTCTATCTAACTCTCCATAACCTGTTTATTTTGACAAAACATACCTACTGTTAAATGAAACGTGCCAGACCTTTTTGCAATGTTGACTTTTGCGAACTTTTTATGGTTCTGTTTATTTAATACGTCCTAATTTAAACTTAAACGGCCATGTTAATTGTCGGTCTACGTCATTTGCGTGAGATCATGTAAATAATGAGCTGTTTTTAGACATACTGTTTGTAAATAATGTTATTTAAACTAGATGGCGCCACTGCAGAATTACATCGCGCTATGTTGTCATTGTATACGTGCATGAAGGGGGGTGTATTTGGTTTAGTTTTTGTTGGCACTCCCTGCTAGTCATGGGAAAATCACTCACCAAGAAGAAAAGAGTGATATATATGTCTTTTGATACAAAGATATATATCACTCTTTTATATCTTTAACTCTTTATCTTTACAGTGAATAGTGGTAGTGTCAATTGCAGACAAGCTGAGTTATTATCTGTGAGTGATATACTGATAAACTGATATGAAAAAAATATAAACAAATAGAGTGAAAAAATATAATAAAATTAATTACATTAAAACAAAATTACACCATAAAACTATAGTGTTACAATTTATTTTGGCTTGCTATTATATTCGATTTCCTCGTTCTAGCTACGCTAATCAGCTAATAATTCTTTCTCTTTTCTTTCTAGTCTAGTTTCGTTCTCATTCGGATCTATAATCATCGCGTGGAACAGGTATGAACTAAATAGTTAAAGATAGAAAGACACATTTTGAACGCAAGTGATATCCAGATCTAATCTAATCACTCTTCACGTTGGATATATATATTTTGAGTTAACCACTCAGGAGTTACATACCGCTAATAGACGGAAGCTGGTGGGGAAAATCTAATTGAGCAGTATGTGACATTTTGATTTTGACTTTTTTACAGGCAAACGGCCCACTCGATGGAAAGTAGTCACCGCCGCCTATAGAAGTTTGTATTATCAGAGATGCTGCTTATGCGTTGTAGGTCTCGAAGGGAGGGGAGAAGGAAAACCTCGGCAGAAGTTTGCTATATCAATGAAAATTGCGTTGGTGCCATAACCCCTGCCATGGTGCTGGTACCTACGCTCACGTATGGAAGCGAGAGTTGGGTATGGAAGAGAGAGCATGAAAGTAGAGTAAACGCGGTTAAGATACGAGCACTGGGCAAAATCTGCGGAGTGACGCTCGCGGACCGCGTTCGAAATACCGAATTAAGAAAGAGAGTTGGTCTGAAAGAGAGTGTCGGGGTGAAGGTAAGGAAAGGAATGCTCCGGTGGTTCGGCCATGTGGAAAGAATGCATGATGAAAGAATGACTAAACAGATATACAATGCAAAAGTGGATGGATGCAGAAGTCGTGGAAGGCCACGACACACCTTCCATGATCAAATTGATCGTTTACTAGCGGAGGGTGATGTCAGGAGCCTTAAGAACAGACGACATGCATGACAAGAGTTATGAATGTCAAAGAAGCAAGTGAGGTGTGTAAGAATGGGCCTAAATGGCGCTCTGTTGTTCGTGCCTACCCCGCAAGGGAACTGGCGTGAAGTTATGTATGCCATAACCCCCTCAAAAGAACATCAAAGTACAAAGTCCGCACCATACTGGTACAGGGAAACGGGCATAAGTCATGTTTGTGTTCGACGAATTGAGCTACAACCAATATACTCATTGTGGGGCAAAACATCCTGCGTTGGTCGAAGGTTCCTGTTTTGGGTTGCTTTTAGCCCCCATCCGGTTTCCTTCAGATTAACTGTAACGGTTGCAGGAATTACTTGTTTGTTGACTTAACTGTTGGTACTTAAGAACTATACGCAACACTGAATTGTTTTAGCTTCCAGGGTTGGCAGAGATGAATAATCTCTGATTTACTTCCGAATGCTATAATTTATTGGTTGATTACAAAGCTTTTTTTTTATTGCAGGAGTTCAGCAGACAGGCAGACGGCCCACTTGATGGAAAGCGGTTACCTGTTGGCTTAGCTTATTAAGCCTTTTACGGCTAAATCTCAATATAGAGTCAATCCCCCGCAGCGGTCGAGCCGAGGTCGAACCTCACAGGAGGTGCCTCCTTGAGCGCGCTGCTTCCGAGCTGAACGCCTCCGCTCCCACGGATTCGAGAAGCCCCTAAAGTCCGGTATCGCTGAAACAGCCATCTGCGACTATTCTGCTGGGTCCAGCTCCACAAAAATAAAATGCACTAGCCAGTGGTGGTTCGTTGTTCGCTGCGATATCTAGAAGTATGCAGCTAGCATAAAGTCATGTTCGAAGTAAGCTATCTTTAAAACGATGTAGCCAAAGACTGAAAATATGGTATACATAGCACGTATTTTTATGCGTGCAGAAATGGAGAAAGGATATAATTTCCTGCGGCCAGGTGGCCTGTAGACGCCTGTAGTAAGAGACGACAAAACAACCCACAGCCGGGTGGTAGGGTAATTGCCCGTCTAGATGGCTGCTACCCCAGGTTTAGAGCATGCCGCCACAACAACCTTGAGTTGTGTTTCAGCATTAGTAACCAGGTTCCAGTCTCCCTTTAGAGTGTTGCAGCACGTTGTTAGCGCATCTGGTGTTACAGATGTCCATAGGCGATAGGAACCGCTTTCCATCAGGTGGACCGTCTTGTCTGTTATACTCCACCAATAAAATACAGTACATTTACAAAATTAAACGATGCATCTTAACGATACAACATTACGAAGTTTTTATGCAAATAAATGATTTGATTCGATATAATCTAATCTAATAAATAAGATTAACAGGTAATGTAAATTCGACCTAAAATACGTAACGTGTGTTAGCTTGCATCCAACAGCAGTGTTACATTTTCTTTTATCAGTAAATAATAGCCTGTGTTTGACGGCTGGTAACACTGTTTTTATTTTTAATAGAGGGTATCTAAAAAGATAATTGAATCGATACCGTGAGATACACTTGGACATTGATGTTTCGGCCTCAAAACCTAAAAAAGAGCCTTCATCCTGTTCGAAACGCGCAAGTAGACATAAGTGCCCTGATAATTGCGAATCAGACAAATTGGAAAAGGAGGCATATAGTTAAAGAGTCCATGACTAAGTTGTAGGGGCTAAATTGTGAACCGCTTGTTAAAATGTAAGTAAAAGCCATGCTAACTAAGTGTTTTGTTACGTATTATGGTAAAGGAAATAGATGATTATGTTCGTAAATATTAAATAGTTGTTTTTCTATTGCGAACCCATTAAATTTGAAACTGTGACTAACACGTGTTTCTTATTGTCTCTATTAAAGGAAAGGCCCTTTATTCATGTGTTCTTTATTTATGTTTAGCTCATTTAAAAATGTACATACTTAATGTTATAACTCTGGTCCCGACAAAAACAAAACCACCTACATATCTGAAACAAAGCACATTTATTACTCGTCGGCATTTGAATTAATAACATTTTTTTTTATGGTCGTCTTCTTTTGTTTACTTTGTGTTTAAAAATTAGCAGTCATTAGCCAGGTGTGTCGGGTTAAGTCAATTTAGATATGGGGACATTGCAGTTGCGCAGTATAAAACGATGACCTGATGAAGGGGGGAGGCAGTCGAGCGATAACCACGAGCGAAGCATGACGTGTGTACTACAATCGGGAATCTAATAAGTGACGGAGTTTGCGCGTTTTATTGAATTACGACCTTCTGCATTACGTTTGGACTTGTTGTGTTCGGTTATAATTGTACCTGTGTTATACGTGTTTGTATAGTTCTAATAAACTCTATAGTAATAGTGTATTTTTAACCGAATTTTAATTCGAATCTCGCGACTCGTAACAATAATAAATTATTTTTAAAAATTTCCATTTTGTTAGTTTGAAAACTATCACACGGCTTGTTTCTCACCCACATAATTATGTAAAACCCTTGCTAAACATTGTTGTCTAACGTATTAATCTAATATGACGGATACAAATGACGTGTCAATGAAAAGCAGGCCAGCGAAGGTATCGCCCACAAGACCCAGTTTAGTACATTGACTCGCCCACGGCTGGTGCTCTGTAGTAAATTCACTTTACACTGCAACTAGAATTGTTTTATTGGTTTCACGATATAGTATTAATTGGGAGGAATGCAACATGACTCATTACTGCATTCCATCGAGTGCGTATGTACAGGGCTGCTGTCTTACCGCTTTTGGAGCGAGACCTAGGCACATACGTAATATTTTCCTAAGTTTTTGCCAGGTGGTAGGGTATTTGCCAGACCGGTTGGCTACCACCCCTGGTCTAAAGCATGTCGCCATAACAACCTTGAGTTGTGTTCCGGAATTAGTGAGCAGGTTCCAGTCTCCGTTAAGAGAGCAGCAGCGCATTTGTAGCACCTTTGGTGTTGCAAATGTCCATAGGCAGTGGTAACCGCTTTCCATCAAGTGGGCCGTCTGCCTGTCTGCTAAAATCCTGTAATTAAAAAAATATATAAATAAAACTACGTACCTGTGTTATACGTGTTTGGATAGTTCTAATAAACTATATAATAATTCCAACGGCATTTTAATTCGAATCCTGCAACTCGTTAAAATATTTTACATTATTATGTAAAATAATGTATCTACCTTAAGTGCATCTTGTATATAATTTATTTTTGTCAATCTGTTTATATTATTTGTTACATAGTTAAAGCGTAAAATATCTTGGTGTACACAACCCTACCTTTTGCTTCTGCCCTTCTACTCATAGGTTTGCTGGAAGAAAACTCTTTTAGGGTTGAGCTCGCCTTTGTACATCACCACTATTCTATAATTCTGTATGTAACTTATTGTGTACAATAATACATACATACATACATAACTTCACGCCAGTTCCCTTGCGGGGTAGGCACGAACAGAGCGCCATTTAGGCTTATTCTTACACACCTCACTTGCTTCTTTGACATTCATAACTCTTGTCATGCACGCTCGTTTGTTCTTAAGGCTCCTGACATCACATTCTGCTAGTACACGATCAATTTGATCAAGGAAGGTGTGTCACTTTTGCATTGTATATCTGTTTAGTCATTCTTTGATCATGCATTCTTTCCACATGCCCGAATCACCGGAGCATTCCTTTCCTTACCTTCACCCCGACACTCTCTTTCGGACCAACTCTCTTTCTTACTTCGGTATTACGATCGCGGTCCGCGCGCGTCACTCCGCAGATTTTGCGCAGTGCTCGCATCTCGACCGCGTTTACTCTACTTTCATGCTCTAATTTATAAGCTTAAATCAATCTAAATTGAAACTACGAATTTACCTTTCAATTACACGAAATGTATGAAATCGAGAAGGCGCATGAGCATAATTCCACTGATATGCAAATATTACAAAATATAATTTATTTTTTATTTTTTATTCATAACTTTTTAAGATTTTTCATTATTTAGTATATTTAAGCATTTTTTAATATTTTATAAAAACATATAATCGTATACAATGCAAGAAAACTTAACTTATTTGTATTGTATTTTACTCATAATCCCTCAAGACTATAAGTAAATTAAATTAAACTAGACTAAATTAAATTAGTTTTATTAAACTAAGATATTTTTACAGTTATTTAGTAACATGGTTGTTCTTGTCATGTATTTCTAAACTATATTATTTCTAAACGATACAATCAGCCATTTCCTTAATTGAATAATAATGTTACATTTTTATTCATTCGGTGATTAGCGCTTGTTTTTTATAGAGTAAGTAGTTGTCTATAATTTAACATAATTTTATGTATTAATATTTATCTCTAATAATTTTTTTTTGGATTTTATGGCTTGGCAGCTAGGCCTTTAAGCCAGATCTTAGATTCAATGTAGTTTCTTCATTTTTTTAAACCTATGTGTAGCACAGCGTAACTGTAGGTTATCAGCTAGTGCCATTCAACGGAGTTCTTGTGACAACTCAAAAGGCCACATTTGACTTTACAGTTCACATTTCTGACAAAACACATAATTACTACTCAAAAATTATCAATATCCTACAACTATTGTTCATTTTAGAGTAATTTTACACATTTTTAGAAAATAAAACTGCACAGCACAACATCTGCTCTCAGTTCCCGCCAAAAACTCTTATCTCTATTTTTTTTTTTTTTGGATTTTATGGCTTGGCAGCTAGGCCTTTAAGCCAGATCTTAAATTCAATGTAGTTTCTTCATTTTCTTAAACCTATGTGTAGCACAGCTGAACTGTAGGTTATCAGCTAGTGCCATTCAACGGAGTTCTTGTGACAACTCAAAAGGCCACATTTGACTTTACAGTTCACATTTCTGACAAAACACATAATTACTACTCAAAAATTATCAATATCCTACAACTAATGTTCATTTTAGAGTAATTTTACACATTTTTAGAAAATAAAACTGCACAGCACAACATCTGCTTTCAGTTCCCGCCAAAAACTCTTTATCTCTAATATGTGGTGATTGTGTACAGATTATAATTCGAAATCTCTCAATTGTATATAGACGGTATTCACTACATTTTATTTTCATGTTGGCAGACCCGATAGATTTATACTGCGTTCGGTTTATTTCATTACATGTAAAACTTTATTTATAATATCTTATATAAAATATTATCTAAAGTTTCCAAACAATAACGTATTAAATTCTTTTCATTCATAACGCTTTAGTTAATAGTACATTATGGTACTAGTGTGTAACATTGGTGATTACCGCCGAGGCGCCATTGAGACTTGAGCCGTAGGCGAGGGTCTTAAGAGAGCCGAGGACGGTAATCATCAATACAGACGTGTATCATACGACGTTTTTCAACACATTTGTGAATAAAATAACAACAAAAACTCATTTTATTTAGTAGATAAAAAAGTTATATATGAGTTAAAGTTTTATTTATTAAACACGTACGAGTTAAAATTATCTATTTAAATAAGAAGTTGCATGAAATGAGCAAGCAATAGGAACATTAATTTATTTGTTCTATAGAACACGATCTTTTTTTTTGAATAAAAACTTTTTAAAGAACAAAGCAACTCAACCAATAAAATTTAAAAAAAAATCTATAACTCACTAGTGAGTTATATTGTTTTTTAGTCACAGTTTGATTATGGGTGTCATTCTGTGCCTAATTGCGGTGACCATAGAGCCACTTTATGAGCAAGTGTGTTGAAAAATAGTTTATCAATGACTTCAATCTGCTATCGGTTGTGCCAATTTGTTAGTTTCATATACTGTAACATTGTTGGAGGGATGGCGAGGTGTTCTAAAAATGCTTGTCGAGTGTAAAAAGTCAGTGTCTGTAATATGTTAAAACCGTTATGTTCTCTGATTATAAATCTGTGACCAGTTGCTGTTCTTTTATTACCATAAATCCTTCTGAGTTGTTGCAAGTATTACAATATATATTTTCATACATGTATTCATATGCGTATACATATGTAGGAGTCGTGGTAGCGTAATGGCTAGTGCACGCGTCCCAAACTCAAAGGGCGCGGGTTCGATCCTGGCCGGAACGCATGCACCACTTAGACAGTTTTCTGATCGAATGTGCATATTGTTACAATTACCACGTGCTAATAACGGTGAAGGAAAACATCGTGATGCAACCTGCACATCGAGATAACCGATGTGTCAAACCTGCCAAGCCGCCTTGGACAAGCGTGGCGGGTATACGTCTGTTCCCCCTATAATGGGAGGCCCGAGCCCAGCAGTGGGACATTTATGGGCTGATATTATTATACATGTATTGCTCTAAGTTTTTCTGTGTATAAAATTGGCGAGATTCATCATCCGTATGATGATATCATCTACAGTCAGGTGGTAGGTGATTTGCCTCTCTGAATTGCTGCTACCTCTGGTCTGCACGCCATAGCAATCTTGATTTGTGTCAGTCCTTCGAGGTTCGCAGCACATTGATAGCACATTTGATGTTGCAAATGTATATTAAAATTCAAATTCAACAGTTTTTTTCAAAATAAGTTCCAGTGGAGAACACTTTGAAGGTCATACGTATAAGTTAAAATTTTAAAATTTAAATTGACTTCCTAGACTATGTACATCGCTTCGCAACTTGTTTTTGCTCTTAAGGAGACGAAGCGGCAAGAAACTCCTCAGCAACACGTCTAGCTAAAAATGGATTAAAGCAAACTTTTTTTTTAATAAATTTTATATAGAAATATGTCACACAATTACTTTTCGAAGACTTAATAAAGTTGTAGCAAACAGTACGTACTCAGTAAGACAAAGACACAATAAAAGGAAAGAAAAATATTATTATATTTATAATAATGATATGACCTACTAAAATTGTATACTGCAACATATTTCCATATATATAAGCCACGGTAACCATCCATACATCCATGAATCATCAGCCCGTCTGCTATACTCCAGGAATAAAAAAAAGCATACAAACCAAATAAGGCAATAATAAGCCATAGCAATAACAAAAGAGTCTTTAACAACATCATATAATCTGACGAATCTTTAAAGTACAAAAGAATTTTAAAATTAAAAAAGTAATTTCAAGTAATAGTCTCATTATATTTTCGTCGTTTTGTAATTTGTTTTCCTCATTTTTGTGTATTTTGTAAGAAAAACAATGCACATTAAAAAAACGGTTGCAAAAACTCAACCTTCGTCCAATGTGACTTAAGTATTTGGGAAGTCGCCATTTTGAAACGATTGGCGACAATAGTGTTTTCATCACTACTTAAGCAAGCTTCACATCAAAATTTTGTTGTAATTGTAATATCTTCATTACAACGGCTTTGTCTTAATTTTTATCTATGATTACATTTCGAAAATCATTTCATGCACCTGTATTTTATGTTAAATTGGTGGTGTCTATCTTAAACTTTCAAAACTATCCTTCTACCATATTTTTTTTTTGAGTTTTTGGCTTGGCAGTTATACCTTTATACCAGCCACACCATACTTTCTAGTATTCATATGTGCGTACATACTGATACCGATAAACCTAGCATGTCGTCCTGTCACATTCTTATATAATTTAAATTTCGAATGCTGGCCAGAAATATTTTAACTGATTGCAGAGTCCGCGCCACAATAGACGTCCCACGGAAAGTAGTGGAACTAAAAGTGGCAGCTCCGCTATTGGATAGAATTATGTTCATAGAGTAGTCAGGAAATAAATATACAACTAGAACGGTCTAGAACTAGATTTTCTACTTTAATTTTAGTTTGTATATATAGTTTAATTTATATATAATTTAGTTTATTTTTAATTTACAACTTTAATTATGAAATATTAGCAAATAATTACTCTGGCAAGATTAAGTACGGCGATTGCAGCGCTGCGTCTGTGGACTTTTTTGTGGCGCGGACTTTTGGAATTTTTCCGCCATCTTTAAATAAAAAAGATATTGATTTTGTTACATTTACGAAAATGCAGGTGAGGTATATAAATATAATATAAAGCATAAAGTACAATAATATAATAGAAGGAGGTAATGCTAAGTAACATAATTACGTGACATACATATATCGTTTTTTATGTGAGAAAAATGGGCATACAACAAGACGAGCATACAACAAACAAACAAGGAAGCAAGCATCATCGCTTATAACATTTTAGGCTTTCGCCATTAATGTATTATTGCTCATCTCGGTGCCAGCATTTAACTGCCTTGCCTGCCCTACTTTCTAGAATTGTTCTAGCGAAAGCGTTTGGCAGAAGAAGTAAGCAGGACGACGGTGCAGACGGACATTTGACACAGTCCTATCACCAGGTAAAGTGGAAACTGTAGTCTAAACTTAGTTCAATATTAAGGTTAAAGGAAGCAAATAAATCGCTAATAACATCAACCTATGCTTCCGTAGCTTGTTTTTATGGGCTTCTAGTCCCAAAAGCTTATAGAAAAATTGGAATTGTTTGTAATATGAAGTGTACGGAATGTTTATTAAAGAGACTAGTTGCAAGCAAGCCATGAAGGCAGTAGGCCTTTTATGACATCCATCCATCCATCAAAAGGTTGCCTGGAAGATAATGCTTTAAGCAATAAGTTCGATCTTCTATCTCAGAGCATTTAAGATAGTTTAATAGACTTTGGGGCGATTGGGAGGTGAAGCTTATCAACTTTATTGAGACTTTTCAGAGCGATTGAAAATTTCGCGTGACCAAATGGCTGTCCTATATTTAGGGCAACAGATTAGCGTTGCCATACAGCGTGGGATTGCGGCCAGCATTTTGGGAACGCTCTTCGCCGTAAATGTAAATATTGTTACGACCTAGACGCCGACAAAAGACAAATTCACAGCTGCATACTACTGTAGAAACACATTTTATTACTTTCGGCATTTGGACTTCTTTTGTTTACTTTATGTTTAAAGTTTGTGATTTTAAAAACAGCCCATTGTGTATTGTAATCTTTTACGGCCTATTGTTGTATTGTGATCACTGCCAGGTGTCTCGGATTTAAAATTACAAACTCATTCTAGGAAATTCGGTCCACGCGGCCGGGCAGACATATTGCATCTGTGTAAAGTACTACTGTCAGTATAAAGCAGTGCCCTAATTGAGAGATCAGGCAGTCTAGCGATAACCACGAGCGAAGCAAGACGTGTGTACTACATTCGGTAATCTATTTAGTGACGGACTTTGCGCGTTTTATGGAATTACCATCTTCTGCATTACGTTTGGACTTGTTGCGTTCGGTTATATTTGTACCTGTGTTATACGTGTTTGTATAGTTCTAATAAACTGTATAATTATTTAGTTTATAGTATTTTTTTAATCCGTGCAGGAACGGAGAAAGAATACAATTTCCTGCGTTGGGGCGGCCTGTCGTAAGAGGCGACTTAAGAACCCACAGCCAGGTGGTAGGGCATTTGCCCGACTGGATGGCTACTATCCCTGGTCTAAAGTATGTCGCCATAACAACCTTCGGGTTGTGTACTATTAGTGACCAGGTTCCAGTTTCCCTTAAGAGAGCAGCAGCGCATTTGTAGCAACTTTGGTGTTGCAAATGTCCATAGGCGATGGTAATCGATTTCCATTAAGTGGGCCGTCTGCCTGTCTGCTGAACTCTTGCAATAAAAAAAATAATTAATATTTAAATTTGTGATTCAAATATCAACTTGATATGGCTATTTAAATATATAGTAAAATGCGTGTATATTGTACTGTTCATGTTTGATAGATGTTGTATTTGAAGTCACGTACTGATGTAGTTTAAGATGAAAGTATGCTTACTTAGAAGATCTCCTTACTTCTGACGTTGGTACACCTACGTTTTTTGGAAACCGGCTAGTTTCGTAGGGAACAAATGTCTAGCCATGCCGTCTCCACCAAGTCCCGGTTGACGTGGAAGGACCAAATGATAGATTGACGTCGTAAAGGAAAACAAGCGTACCACTGATTTCAATACAAGGGATGTCAACGACTGGGTGAAGTGGGGATGAAAAAGTTGGTAAACGGATCCCGGGCTTCGAGGCAATCGCTCTGAACCCTTCACGTCTGACTTGAAGACATCCAGATTATATCAGGAACTGAATAGATTCAGAAGGTAGAAAACTCCTTAGAGAGAGTCTCGGAGTGGGGGAAATAAAATCTTGTACAATTAACAAAGACACAGGTCTGTGTATTCTCTGGCAAGAAACCCCCATTCGTACATGCGCTTCAGTTCCAAGGAACATCCCTTACCACCTCAAGATTATTGAGATCCTTGCTGTCGACATTGTAAACGATGTGCAGTTCAGGGGCCACCTTGAAGGCAAGGCAAAACTTGCCTCCTAGAAGCTGGGAGTGCTAAACCGGTCAAAGCAGTATTTCACTCTGCGGCAACAAAGCCTTATGCTCTACAAAGCCCAGGTGAAGCCGCATATGGAGTACTGCTCACACTTGTGGGCCGGAGCACCTGTCTACCAGCTAAATTCCCTGGACAGTATTCAACGTCGAGCCATTCGCATTGTCGACGATCCCATACTCACAGACGGCTTAGATACGCTTGGCCTTCGAAGAGACTTCGCGTCTCTCTGCGTATTCTACCGACTGTACAACGGGGAGTGTTCCGAGGAAGTGTTCAGACTTTTGCCTTCGTCTTCCTTTTACTACCGCACCGCACGTCATCGGCTGGGCGTTCATCAACATGTTCTAGAGCCGCTTCATTCTTATACGCGACGGTTTTCTAGAACATTTTTCTTGCGCACCGTGGGGATTTGGAATGAGCTCTCAGCCGTAGTTTTCCCACAGCGCTACAATATGGGGTTCTTTTTTTTTTATTGCAGGAGATCAGCAGACAGACAGTTCTTCTCAGTTCTTTAAAAAGGGTGTCATAAAATTTCTTCTGTACTTCAGCTATAAAAAAAAGAAGGAAGGGGCGCAAAGAGCCGTTGTTTTTGTTCAAATGATTCGTCCGGTGATCTTAATAGGTACAATATGGATACGGCGTGCTTTTAAAGACGTAGGCGTGGTGGTTCCACGCGACCGGCGTCGAACAAAAGGATCGTCCAAGCATGCCCTGCGCACGCGCAACTCATTACAGTAATTGAACCCGGCTAAGATGAGTTCGCATGTACTTGATGAAAGGTGAAATATCGGGTCACTTTGTATGTTAGGCCTATAACTGCCTATTTCACAGAACAAGGAAACAGACGAAAAAGAAGGGTTGTTGACGTTAGAATTCGTTGTATGAACGGCCCGCTCGGTGTTGCCTGTAAAATGAAATAAATTAGAAAATTAAATACAAATAATAAATAATGTAAATATACGTATAAAATGTAAAATATTTCTATATTTACCTGTGTGCTTCGTTAATAAATAATAGCAAGTTGATTGCTTATAGTGTAAGCGAATGCACGTAATAATACCGCTTCGGGGGGCCTTTAGCTATCAAGGGAACAAAGGATTCATCACCCCCGCTGACGAAGTGGATGTGTTCTGATTCCCGGGGTACATTCAGGCACTTTTTGCGCTGGATCGGACTGGGCGTAACTACGTTCTAAGTCTCAGCCTTTCCTACATAAAAAGCGCGGGGCACATGGGAGGAGGGTGGTTTTAGTGGGTAGTGGTTGTTGCCCGTGCAATTTCTCGGAGTCTCCACACAAGCCGGTTGATTACTGTTTGGATTGCCCCTTAAATTAAGGGAAAAGCCTCCATGATCAACTATGGTCTAATCCCTTGCAAAGGACCCGGTATTGTGCGTAAATTGTATTTCCCCCGCCTTAAAAAAAAAGCGAATGTACGAACTTCACTTGGGATTGGCCCGAACCAGTTGCCCGCGACTACCGACCGTACTATACGTGCCCTGGATTCGATTACCTCAATGCACTCAACGGCTAACTTCCAAACCCTTAAAAACCTTGTTGCATTCTCCTTTGCACATTTGAACGTTATATCCGTTACAAGGGTGTTACGATGTTTATATTTGTAATTTCCATAGAGTAAAGAATTTCTCCGTTCCTCGCGCTGCGTAGGGGCGCAGCGAAAAACGCGTCACGATTTTTTTAGCTCGGTAGTATTTTGTTAAGTTTTCGCGACTAGTACAAACAATTACACATAATTAAAACCACATTTTTAAGTTTGGCCGAAACATCGAAATACAAATCATAGATAGATAACTCTTTATTGTACACCAATACAAACATGAACTTAAAGACTAAAATTATATCTAGTTATGTACAAAGGGCGATCTTATCGCTAAAAAGCGATCTCTTCCAGACAAGCCCAGGAATGAATTGAGATGATAATGGCGATGGTGGTATACGTAACCTATAGTACGAACTACTTACATTTTAATAATAAATACATAAATGATATATATATATATATATGCAAAATTTTTATATGTTACATAGATATATACTTAATATCCGTGCAGGAACAGAGAAAGAATACAATTTCTTGCGGCCGGGCGGCCTGTTGTAAGAGGCGACTAAACAACCCACAGCCAGGTGGTAGGGCATTTGCCCGACTGGATGGCTACCACCCCTGGTCTAGAGTATGCCGCCATAACAACCTTGAGTTGTGTTCCGGCATTAGTGAGCAGGTTCCAGTCTCCCTTAAGAGAGCAGCAGCGCATTTGTAGCACCTTTGTGTTGCAAATGTCCATAGGCGATGGTAACCGCTTTCCATCAAGTGGGCCGTCTGCCTGTCTGCTGAACACACGCAATAAAATATATATATATATATATATATATATACATACCATACAAATACATATCTACAAAATATATAAATGTGTATAAATGAATTTAAATATCATACTCCAACGACAGGTAGTATATTTTTTGATCATAGTTTTAAATATCGCTCATAGTTTTAAATCAATTTAAATTAAATTTTAAGTCAAAATATCATATTTTGTTGTTTCCGCGACTAGTACACTAGTTACTACACTAGACTAGTTTTAAGCGCTGTAATTTATTTGATTACGCGTTGGATTGGTTACAGTAACGTAGTTTTATTACATTAAAATATAATTTTTGAATTGTATGTATTCGTATTTCACAATAGCATCGTAGCTCCCATACCGATTTGAAGATAATAATAATAATAATCGGCAGACAAACACACATATTGTATATCCCCAAATTAAGCAAGTTACGCTTGTGTTATGGGTAATATACAACGGACTTCTCTGGGGCCGATCCCAGGCACCCAGACCATAGTAAACAACGGAGAAAATACGTTTCCGAAATTTACTGTACCAGGAATCGAACCGAGAGTTGGGTATGGAAGAGAGAGCATGAAAGTAGAGTAAACGCGGTCGAGATGCGAGCATTGCGCAAAATCTGCAGAGTGACGATCGCGGACCGCGTTTGTAATACCGAAGTAAGAAAGAGAGTTGGTCTGAGAGAGAGTGTCGGGGTGAAGGTAAGGAAAGGACTCCGGTGGTTCGGGCATGTGGAAAGTATGCATGATGAAAGAATGACTAAACAGATATACAATGCAAAAGTAGATGGATGCAGAAGTCGTGGAAGGCCACGACACACCTTCCATGATCAAATTGATCGTATACTAGCAGAAGGTGATGTCAGGAGCCTTAAGAAAAGACGAGCGTGCATGACAAGAGCTATGAATGTCAAAGAAGCGAGTGAGGTGTGTAAGAACAAGCCTGAATGGCGCTTTGCTGCTCGTGCCTACTCCGCAAGGAAACAAACAACAAACACAAACAAGGTTTGCACTCAGCTTATTGTTGTGCCGACATGATATCCGACACAACGCTGATTTCAGTATAAACCTTCCTTATAGCGTAATACTAAAACGACCCGGATGGTTTAGATTTATAATTGGAACCAGTAGGTGGTGCTGGAATCAGGTTTTAGGAAGTTGGTGAATTGATTTAGATTCACACTTGGACCGGGTAGGCAGCGCTGCGGGAACTGGCCCTGCTCCAGACATGCGCCGAAAAGCCTCACCCCCGATCTGGTGAATTCCACACACTCACACAGGTCGCGAGAATTCCCCCAGGCTTCTGTGCCTGTCGCGGCTTAGTCCTCAAACGGATTTCCCCAGGACAAAAAAAAAGGGTAGGCAGCGCTACAATCTGATTCTACATTTTTATTTCTTCAAAGCAAGACTAACTAGACTAAATAAAAGCCATTCAAACAGTCCGATACATTAAAACTGCTTAGCGTATTACAAACTGACACAAATACAACTAAATCGGATATCGAGTTTGTTGCTCCCATATTTGTAATTATGATCTTAATACCTCAAGAATAGTGACAGAAGCACTTCCGTACATAAATAATTGGGTTGAGTTATTCGGTGTTTAGTTGACGGATCACGTGGACCGCTTCCTCCAAGGCCAAAGACACGGGACGTTGATGGTCATCGACATTTATGGCTGGAACAAGTTGTATAATATTGGTATTCAAGTAATAGACATATTGTTTACAAAAAACAGGAAGTCGCTGTGTTGCTGAGAGTCTTTAGCTGGCTTGTATTTGAGGTATGCGTTCGCATAGTGAGTGATGTAAAAATATATTTTATTTTATTAAAGTGAAATTTCTTTAGAATCGTTGTGATTTGAAACTTTATGAAAGGAAATAAAAGCGACACTAACAAGAGATTACTTACTTATACGAGAAGCTCTCATGGGCGTCCAATAGAAGGAAAATTGAAAGTCGTCAGTGTGCAATACAGATTACAATGGAACGTTACAGAACAGCTGTTTTCAGAGATAGTTTCCGTTATGCAGCAACAAAGTGCTGGAATAACATTCCTCCACCTATAAGAAACGCCTCATCAGTGTTACTCTTTAGGGTCACACTAAAGAAGTTCCTTTGCGAACAGCAAAAGGCACAAAGTAACTTAAGGCATGATACAAGTGCTTTATGACCATTTTTACCAATATAATAATCGGTTTGTTTTTTTTTTTTTTTTTTTATTGCAGGAGTTCAGCAGACAGGCAGACGGCCCACTAGATGGAAAGCGGTTACCATCGCTTATGGACATTTGCAACAACAAAGCTGCTACAAATGCGCTACTGCTCTCTTAAAGGAGACTGGAACCTGGTCACTAATGCCGGAACACAACACAAGGTTGTTATGGCGGCACACTCTAGACCAGGGGTGGTCGCCATCCAGTCGAGCAAATACTCTACCACCTGGCTGTGGGTTGTTTAGTCGCCTCTTACGACAGGCCGCCGGGCCGCAGGAAATTGTATTCTTTCTCCGTTCCTGCACGGATAAATTTACATACTTATTTATTATTTATTTACATACTTCTTTTTTTTATCACCTATCTCACTATGTTTATATATCTATGTATATATGTTTATTATTATCATTTCGATGTAAGTATGTCTAATAACCCGTTTTGATATATTATTTGTGTTGTATTGTCCTCCGTGACTCCACCTGCTGGTCCCAGGCGGAAGAACAGCGCTGGCCTTAGCAGCAAGCATTACGCTGAGTCTGGGTCCAATTTTAGGACTTATATTGATGCAGTTATCTTTTATTTTACTCAGTATTGTTAACATGTTTATTTGTCCTAAATAAAATAATTCTTTCTTTCTTTCTTTCTAGATATTTCATAATTTAAACACTATGCTCATAATGATAGAGTTGGAAATATTTTGAAGTTATGAAGTTCATAAATCAAATTTAAACTAGAGCATTTGTTTCCCCATTTTAGTTATCACAAGTCTCTCGTGTCCATTTCTTTGAATCTGAATAATATGTGTTCAAATATGTTATGTATGTAATATATGAAATGTAGAATTTTGCATTAAATTTTATCCTTGCAGGAACGGAGAAACAACACAATTTCCTGCGGCCAGGCGGCCTGTCGTAAGAGGCGACTAAACAACCCACAGCCAGGTGGTAGGGCATTTGCCCGACTGGATGGCTACCACCCCTGGTCTAGAGCATGCCGCCATAACAACTTTGAGTTGTGTTCCGGCATTAGTGACCAGGTTCCAGACTCCCTTAAGAGAGCAGCAGCGGATTTGTAGCACCTTTGGTGTTCCAAATGTCCATAGGCGATGTTAACCGCTTGCAATTCAGTGGGCCGTCTGCCTGTCTGCTGAACTCCTGCAATAAAAAAAAAATTAAAATATAATAATTTTGGAGCTTGGTAAAAATATTATAAAAATACACATACATACATACATAACTTCACGCCAGTTCCCTTGCGGGGTAGGCATGAACAACAGAGCGCCATTTAGGCTTATTCTTACACAGCTCACTTGCTTCTTTGATATTCATAACTCTTGTCATGCACGCTCGTCTGTTCTTAAGGCTGACATCAATAATAAACTTTATAATAATCCTAATACTCTATATTTATCTCATTCTCTCGTATGCTACATTTCTGAAGTTGCACTTCTGCCGTCTACGACTTCCACACACACACATTTTTTTTATTGCACAAGTTCAGCAGACAGGCAGACGGCCCATTTCATGGAAAGTGGTTACCATCGCCTATGGACATTTGCAACACCAAAGGTGCTACAAATGCGCTGCTGCTCTCTTAAGGGAGACTGGAACTTGGTCACTAATGCCGGAACACAACTTAAGGTTGTTATGGCGACATACTCCAGACCAGGGGTCGTAGTGACACCTGGCTGTAGTTTCTTGCACGGATAATAGTCAAATGTGAGTCGGACCATGCACACGGTTTTGTCATTTTATAATGCTGCCTCACCGCCGCCGCGCCGCCACCACGCCTTTGTTAAGCCGACCTTAGCGACGGAGCAGTATGGAACGACTGGCAATGTTTGCATATACATAAAAGTTAATAGAACAGCAGCGCGGTAGCGATGTGGTATACATAAGCGAACATGTTATATGCAGAATCGAATACGTGATATACACAAGGTGGTCTATACAAGCGAACAATAGTACCTAAGTTAGACTTCATGGATTCGGTTCGTTCAAAACCTGAACAGTTAAAAGAATTCAATGAAAACTAAAATTATTACATTACAGTTAAAACATGTATATATAAATCCAGACAGCAAAGCAACATACCACTTCGACTGTTAACTCTCTCAAACCGGCCCTAACAGTAATTTGGCAGCGTAAAACTACGAGTATATTGAAGTAGTGTGTGCAGATATCAAATGGACCTACTTATGCAAAACAGAACCAATCCACAAACATGCCAAAGTTGGGTTAAGGATGCAGAAGACTTTCAAAATGCACCTTCTATCGACTCAATAGAAATCATAACGAGAAAATATAATATACAATATTCTAAATGTTTTTTCCAAAATATCTATGTTTTTTTGTACGCAAAATTTTAATAAAAACGGCTTTTTCTCAAAACTGTCAGTATGTGGGTTGGTTCCATTTTGCATAAGTAGGTCCAAATGATGTTAGTAAGGTTCTGAAGTATCATCAGTCTATTATCGCGGGCAACCACAGCATGACGAAGGTCTAGCCAACACATTCATTGTACTGGAACGTGTTTCATTGCAAAGCTTGTCTCGGTATTTGTTGTTGTTTGAACGCTTCTTTAAGGTTCTTAAAGATGCGTTCAAACTTACTCTGACTCAATATGAATAAGGCCGTTATTATTTATGCCTTTTATACCATCTAGTAACAGTGATACTGACAAAAAATGCAAACAATGTTTAGTTACTTTAATGTTTAGTCAAACATTGTATAAGTGATATAAACTACGTATTTGATCGTAGTTATACAATTACAAGGAGTCGTGGTAGCGTAATGGCTAGTGCACGCGTCCCAAACTCAAAGGGCGCGGGTTCGATCCTGGCCGGAACGCATGCACCACTTAGACAGTTTTCTGATCTAATGTGCATATTCTTACAATTACCACGTGCTAATAACGGTGAAGGAAAACATCGTGATGCAACCTGCACATCGAGATAACCGATGTGTCAAACCTGCCAAGCCGCCTTGGACAAGCGTGGCGGGTATACGTCCGTTCCCCCTATAATGGGAGGCCCGAGCCCAGCAGTGGGACATTTATGGGCTGATATTATATATATATATATATATATATACACAATTACAAATCATTTATTTATGATTAATTTTGATTCTAGTCTATATCTAGGGCAATGAATCAGGATTGCTATCCAGTGCGAGAATGCAGCCAGCGTCTTAGAGACGTTCACAACGGACAGTATATAATTTACTTTATATATATAAAATATTATACAATTTAAACAATATTAACATTACAGCCGTTTTTTACATTTGATCAAATGCAATAATGGGCTATAACTAAGAATCAAACATTGCAATGAAAAACTACTTGCAGTTTAATATACATACATACATAACTTCACGCCAGGTCCCTTGTGGGGTAGGCACGAACAACAGAGCGCCATTTAGGCTTATTCTTACACACCTCACTTGCTTCTTTGACATTCATAACTCTTGTCATGCACGATCGTGTGTTCTTAAGGCTCCTGACATCACCTTCTGCTAGTACACGATCAATTTGATCATGGAAGCTGTGTAGTGAAGTTTAATATATTCACTGCTAATTATTTAATTAAACATGTATAAAATTAATATAATTTTGGGCTAAACGAATGTTTTTTTGTAAAATGTGTGTTTAGACTTTTGTGCGTAGTGACTGCCGAAGGTCACTTTGGAAAAGTCTAAACGCGCGTCAGATTCACCAGTGCCCTTTGTATTGCACAAATTGGCTTGGCAGTAAAAAGGCCGTTGCCTTCTTGCCTTTTTAACCGACTTCAAAAAAAGGAGGAGGTTCTCAATTCGTCGGGATCTTTTTTTTATGTATGTTCACCGATTACTCCGAGATTTATGATCCGATTTACGTGATTCTTTTTTGTTCGAAGCGGAATAGCTGCCATTTGGTCTGCTAAAAATTTGACATAGTTTGGCCCAGTAGTTTTCATTTCATGAAAAATTTTTATGAAAAAATTTCCATTCCGTTCCATATGTACACCGATTACGCTGAGATTTATGATCCGATTTACGTGATTCTTGTTTAGTTTGATGCGGAATAGTTGCCATTTGGTCTCCTACAAATTTAACGTAGTTTGGCCTAGTAGTTTTCATTTTACGAACATTTTTTTGTTCCCGTTTCTTGGGACCTATATTTTTTAAGGAGCGCGGCACCTTTCGTAGGTCTGCCCATACATAGCTAGACACTAACAAGTAACAAAAAAATAAAAAAACTTCGTTTAAAAAAACCGACTTCAAAAACTAAAAAACTAAAAAGTATAAAATAACTTATTTCTAAAGCTATTATTATTAATATATATTATCTAAAACATCTTAACGTCGGTGCTTAGTAATTTTTATGTTCTACTTTGCACTGACTTCAAGATATTTTCAAGAAGTTATTTTATACTTTTTAGTTTTAATAGAACCTCAGCCAGACGGCCCAGCTCGCCGTACACAACGCGGTGTTGGTACCTACGCTCACGTATGGAAGCGAGAGTTGGGTATGGAAGAAAGAGCATGAAAGTAGAGTAAACGCGGTCAAGAAGCGAGCACTGCGCAAAATCTGCGGAGTGACGCTCGCGGAACGCATTCGTAATACCGAAGTAAGAAAGAGAGTTGGTCTGAGAGAGAGTGTCGGGGTGAAGGTAAGGAAATGAATGCTCCGATGATTCGGGCATGTGGAAAGACTGCATGATGAAAGAATGAATAAACAGATATACAATGCAAAAGTGGATACAATGCAGAAGTCGTGGAAGGCCACGACACACCTTCCATGATCAAATTGATCGTGTACTAGCAGAAGGTGATGTCAGGAGCCTTAAGAACAGACGAGCTTGCATGACAAGAGTTATGAATGTCAAAGAAGCAAGTGAGGTGTGTAGGAACAAGCCTGAATGGCGCTCTGTTGTACGTGCCTACCCCGCAAGGGAACTGGCGTGAAGTTATGTATGTAAAATCTCGTATGATATAAATATGTATACTTACTTAATACGCAGTAAGATCACCGTTTTTGGTCTCAAATCTGAAAAACAAAGAACCTTGGGAATCTTAATAAAATAATTATGGAAACTAATTAACATAGCTGTTTATTTATGAAAAACCGCCTGTACTTTATTTCAATGAAACGTTAGCATTGTCGGCCATATTGGATTCGCGAGATAATCTCCGCTGTCGTGCGTAAGGAGTGCGCATGCGCACCGAGACTCGATTGTTTGGATTTAATTATATATATTGTTTGGGTTTCATTATTAAAATATGTAAGTAAGATCTCAAGTAACCAAGGATACATTATTATTGTTTGTTGAACAAGGCTTTTTCAATTTAAACAAAGGTACAGTCTTTGTTATCAGTTTCCAAAATTAACAATACAAAAAATATTGAGCTATATATATACGACTCGTGCAAAAAGGTCTTCAAGTGTTCACTATATTTACTTCGATAGAATTTTTAAAGTGAAACTTCTTCAGAGTCGTTGTGATTGAAACTCAATGAAACGAAGTAGTGACACTAAAAGAGATAAACACATAAATGTTTAGAATAAAGCCTGCGAGAGCGTAGTATAATATTTTAACTATTATAATTCAAAATGTGTTGTTACCATAAGTTTTAAATATAACTAGACCATAATAAATAATGTCAAAGACTATACTTCTATAATCACAGATTTCGCCAAGGCTACATTGTTAATTTGACTTTAACAATAAACAAAAGAGTATATATGCGTGTGTGTGTCAAATACATGGTAGTGTGTGTAATGTTTTTTTTATCGATTCAATGTATTTTTTATGCATAATATTAAAAAAATATTAGCATTCTACACTCCTCCTCTATATAAACTACTAGCTGTCCTGGCAGACGTTGTTCTGCCCTGAAGAAATAAAATTTAGAACCGGATTGCAGCGCCACCTACCGGGTCCAAATGTAAGCTATCCTATCTTTCAAGTCGGATCAAACTGCACACGGTGTGCAAATTTGATTAAAGTCGGTCGAGTGGTTTAGGAGTCCATCGCGGACAAACAACGTGACACGTAATTTATATATATTAAGATAGGAGAAATATCAGCTGATGTACGTCCCACTGCTGGAAGCGGGCCTTTTAAGGGAACGGCAGCGCTCACGCTTAAATAAGGTGTATAGAGGCAGGTTTCACATATCGGTTATCTAGATGTGCAAGTTTCATCATTATATATTCCCTTCATCGTCAGCTCGTGGTAATTGTAACTTGAACTTAAGTAATTTAAAACGCGAGTGCGATAGTTATTAAGCTATCATAGATTCAGATGTATAATTACGATAATAAAATAAATAATTAAAAAAATAAAAAATCCGACTGCAAAAAAGAATTTAAAAGTAATACACTAAAAAGACAGATACAAGATTGAGCATAGAAAACAAAAATAAAATAAACTATAGACAAAGTAAACTCTACTTCGGTTTAACAAACTGTATTATGAGTCGTGGTAGCGTAATGGCTAGTGCAAGCGTCCCAAACTCAGAGGGCGCGGGTTCGATCCTGGCCGGAACGCATGTACCACTCAGTCAGTTTTCTGATCTAATGTGCATATTGTTACAATTACCACGTGCTAATAACGGTGAAGGAAAACATCGTGATGCAACCTGCACATCGAGATAACCAATGTGTCAAACCTGCCAAGCCGCCTTGGACAAGCGTGGCGGGTATACGTCCGTTCCCCCTATAATGGGAAGCCCGAGCCCAGCAGTGGGACATTTATGGGCCGATATTATGATATTATGAGTTGAAAGCCTAAGTTAAATTGGGGTTGTCTGTAACCGCACCGGATGGGACGCCGTCTCCTACTTCTGCAAGCACGTTGTGTTTGCGAAGGAAGAGGCGGAGCGGGAGCGTGAGCGTACGTCCTTGCTCCACTCCCGCCAAAGGTGGACGCGCTGACGCCGGAGGGCGGACTTCGATCTTCGGCCACCGTAAGCGGGCAGCGCGGGTGGGGCCCCTTGGGGTATAGGGGTTCTCACTCACCCGCACATGCCGTCGAGATGAGAGCGCGCGCTTATCTCTCCTCCCGTGGGGCGCATTACAAACCGCCCCACGCCGGATTTGACCATGACGTCGCCGGGGGGGTAGTCCCCCGGCATTTGAAGAGGCCCAGTGAGGGTGGCCCACGCCTGCCAGGGCACGCGGAGACGGGAAGCCAATTCCCCGTAGCCCTGGCACAAGGCGCAGGACGGAACACCCAGGGGTTTTAGTTCGTATCCCTAACTGGGGAGTGGCAATAGCGTGGCACCAGTTCTGACTGGGCACGCTAGTGCCACCCCCGATCTGGCGAATCCCACACTCACACGGGTCGCGAACATCCCCCCAGGCTTCTGTGCCTGTCGCGGCTTAGTCCTCAAACGGATTTCCCCTGGCAAAAAAAAGGGGTTGAGAGGTCGCTTTTTAGCGATAAGACCGCCCTTTGTGCATAATGAGACATAGTTTTAGTCTGTAAGTTCTTTTTTTGTATTGGTTCAGAATAAAGAGTTATTGATTGATTAATTGATTGATTAAATATCCGCATTAAGCTTAGTAAGAGAAACACAAATATATCTATATCAATAATATTGTTGCGAGTTGCGAGACTCGAATTAAAATGCTATTGGAATTATTATAGAGTTTTTTAGAACTATACAAGCACGTATAACACAGGTACAAATATAACCTAACACAACAAATCCAAACGTAATGCAGAAGGTCATAATTCAATAAAACGCGCAAAGTCCGTCACTAATAGGTTCCCGAATGTACACACATCTTGCCTTGATCGTGGTTCTCGCTCCACTGTCCCCTCTCCCCATCAGACCGTCGTTTTATACCTCACAAATACAAATATGCCCGTATCGTAGTCGACGTAATCCGCAAAACCTGGCTAATGTTTCGGCCGCAAGCGGCCATAAACGAGTACAATAAAACAATGTCCTGTTCTCTAGAAACGTTTGCCAATAAATAAGTAAACAAAAAAAGACGACCATAAAAGAATTACAATCAGTTCAAACGCCGACAGGTAATAAAATGTGTTTTTACAAATATGCAGGTGGAATTTGTTTTTGTCGGAACCTAAGTTGTAACAATATTATAAAATTCTACACATGCCATGTCTGTTTGAAGCTATTAAAAAAAAACAAGTGGAGTAGACTATATAAACGACGGAGAACACGTTGCAATTTTTTTTAGATTTCTTGTCTGTTTGTCTGTTGGTTCGGGATTCACGTGAAAACTGTTGCGCCGATTTCGATGCGTTATTCGCAGATCAACACCAAATTCTTAGACTTAAAATCTGTACTACTTTTTATCCTGGGAATCGCGCGGGATTTTTTCTGGGAATGATTTAAAATGGCCAGATAAAAAAAAAATATAATTCCAATGTGATTTTTTTCACTGATCGATGGCAAATTTGATATTTAATAATATGTGTGATATTTTTTATATCGCGAATCCCGCGGGAATTTTCCCGGGAGCGGTTTGTAATTGTTTGGGTGCATAAAGATTAACTTATTCCAACACAGTTTTCACTAAAACGATGTTTTTTTTTAAATTATTATTAACAACTCTACGGACTCGAGTTCCGTACTCTTTTTTACAACTTAATTTCTAGATTAAATTTTTTGAACTTAACACGCTTATTAGTTGTTTTGGTTCTTGTGTGTGACATTAATTTATTGATTTTTGCGTTGAGGTGTATGTATCTTACGAATAACTTATTATATTAATTTATTCTAGTTTAGCATGAAAGTAGAGTAAACGCGGTTTAGATGCTAGCATTGCGCAAAATCTGCGGAGTGACGCTCGCGGACCGCGTTCGTAATACCGAAGTAAGAAAGAGAGTTGGTCTGAAAGAGAGTGTCGGGGTGAAGGTAAGGAAAGGAATGCTCCGGTGGTTCGGGCATGTGGAAAGAATGCATGATCAAAGAATGACTAAACAGATATACAATGCAAAAGTGACACACCTTCCTTGATCAAATTGATCGTGTACTAGCAGAGGGTGATGTCAGGAACCTTACGAACAGACGAGCATGCATGACAAGAGTTATGAATGTCAAAGAAGCAAGTGAGGTGTGTAAGAATGGGCCTAAATGGCGCTCTGTTGTTCGTGCCCACCTCGCAAGGGAACTGGCGTGAAGTTATGTATGTATGTATGTATGTATTCTAGTTTTAATACTAAACTTATACTAAAAACGGTAGCTTAAATTCTTTTTTAAATGCTGCGGTATTTTGTGTCACGGGAATTTCAAGTCAAGCGTGGACGAAGTCGCGGGCATATCCTAGTTTAAATTAAAATTGTGGAACGTCTTCAAAGACATAATACTGTTGCATAGACTCTCACAGTGCAAGGCTGTAAAATTATTTAAGAAGACCATATAAGAGTCTAATCCATCCTAAGGTTGTCTGGAAGAAATTGCCTAATGATAACACCGCCTATTGTCTTCTCTATTTAGACTTCTTGAATTGTACCTTAATGTTATGCAAGAACGTATAATACAGGTACAAATAAAACTGAACACAATCAGTTCAAACGTAATGCGCGATTCAATAACACGCGCAAAGTCCGTCACTATATAGCTTATCGAATGTACACACGCTTTGCCTCGCTTGTGACTATTGCTAGATTGCCGATCTCTCCATTGGGCCATTGCTTTATAATGCACCGATGCAATATGTCTACCTGGCAAGCGTCGACGCAATTTCCCAGATAACGTAATCCGCACACTTGCGTAATTATGCCTGCAAACGGCCATAAACGAGTGCAATACACAATAGGCTGTTTTCTAATTACAAATTTTAAACACAAAGTACACAAACGCCGCGGCAGGTAATAAACATGCTTTGTCTACAGGTATGCAGGTGGCCCAAATTATAACAGTATATTCTCTTCTATTCTATATAAGGTTATCTTACTTTAAACCAGTTTCCCATTTGCAACTTCAAGTTTCCAGTCAGTTCCAGTCCTGAGCTGACGCCACATTACCAGGGCTTATCAGGTTTGTTTACCTGCATACTTGCGCACCATCTGCCTCTATTTTCTACGTAAATATTCTTCAGTACACGTAGAGTCATTGGCGATGTTTCACCCTGTCCGAAGTGAGCAGTTTAATTGAATAATTAAAATGATTTATCATTATATCAGCGGTTATATTGTTATCTGTTTCTAAATGCAACAATGCATTGTTGTGTTGACCGCTATCTTTACATAATAGAATTAGTGCGATCACCACCGTGACGGCACAGTCAAGGATGGACAGCTGATATAATGGTACTTGCATTGGGGTTCTGCATTATAATCTTAATTCTAATCCAATCTCAGGTCGTCTGAAAGAAATTGCTTTCAGAGTAGATTTTTCAACTATTTTATTCATGCAACTTGACATTTTTATACTTTTTTTAAACTGTATTCTATGAATAACTTTTATCCGGTGATTGAAAAATCGACTTATAAACGCTATCAATTACCTTTAAAAATATAGGTAACTAGCGGCCCCGGCAGACGTTGTCTTCCTTTTGGAAAAATAAAAATCTAGGACCCGATCCCAGAGCCAACTACCGGTTGCAATTGTGGATTTAAACCATCCGGGGGGACCCAGTCAAACACAGAAAAACAAATTCACCAAAATCGCTCCAGGTGATTAGGAGGATTCTAGAACCCGATCTCAGCGCCACCTACCGGTTCCAATTGTGAATCTAAACCATCCGGGAACCCACTCAAACACACAAAAACAAAATCACCAAAATCGCTCCAGGTGATTAGGAGGATTCCAGAACCCGATCTCAGCGCCACATACCAGTTCCAATTGTGAATCATTTTTTTTATTTTTTTATTGCAGGAGTTCAGCAGACAGGCAGACGGCCCACTCGATGGAAAGCGGTTACCATCGCCTATTGACATTTAAAACACCAAAGGTGCTACAAATGCGCTGCTGCCCTCTTAAGGGAGACTGGAACCTGGTCACTAATGCCGGAACACAACTCAAGGTTGTTATGACGACATACTTTAGACCAGGGGTGGTAGCCATCCAGTCGGGCAAATGCCCTACCACCCGGCAATATGGAATCTAACCTGGAATCTAAACCATCCCGGGACCTACTTAAACACACACATACAAAATTTCATCAAAATCGGTAAAGTCGTTCTCAAGTTATGCGCGTACATACATTTCTATGATTCATTTTTATATATATATAAGAAGAAGATATACAATAACATTTAAATATAATAAAAAAATATTAATATTAATTAAACATATTACTTATATATATTCTTATTATTTATATGATGTAGTTCCAATAATTGATTTGAAGATTAAACTTTTGAGTTAAGTTCAGACGGAACCATGAAAATTGTGGATTGTTTCGCTGTTGACCATTTGGATAGTGTCAGGAAACAAATATCCCGGAAGCAGCATTGATTTGTTAGTTCATTGTTTTTGCAATTTACCAACATTTTTGTTGTGTTTTTATATTTAGAGTGCCCTACTTTTGAAATGAAACTTCTTTAGAATCGTGATTTTTAAACTTGATGAAACGAAAATACGACACTAAAATGATATTAACACATAAATATATAGGACTAAGCCTGCGAGAGAATGTGATACGAGTTTTACATTATGCAGCACGGATTGGAGAGTCAATAAGACTGACGATTAAACGTAGGTCCATTTGGACCGAAATAAAAATGCTAATAATTCCCGCAGGGGGGCTTTGTGGTGAAGCCTTAGGTGAGTAGCGACACCTCGTACCTGACTCCGGGGGCCATGGCAAGACCCCCGCCTCCATGCTTGCCTTAACCGGCCGGCACGGAATGGAGATCGCTAGAGCTAAGACTCAAGCTCCAAGAGTGGAAGTGATAAATGGCATCACGTCAGAAGTAGCTACGGTGAACCTGCAGCCCACCTCTCTACACCCCTTAGCCACTCACACTCATGTCGCCCCTGTCTTTATGGCATTTTTTGGGGCCCATGCAGGGAGTGGCGAGTCACCGTCTGCCCATTTTTCCATGTTCCCTGAACATTGCGACGGGCAGACGCCATAGTCCCTATATTCCCAGACCCCTAGTACCACTAGCAGTTCACCGCAATATCCTGGTACTTTTTGTCCTCATTTCCCACAATAGTTCTACACTGGCCGGGGCTTGTGCTTGGGTGCATTGTTATATGGTGTAGACAGGGATAATCGCCGGTCAGTGTCACGCCACATTTACATTAAATTTGTCAAGGGGCCTTTACGTGTTGGCCTTCCCATGGCCCCACGCAAGCCCTCCAAATGTCCGGGCTATTTTTCTGGCCCGTGGTCTTGAAAGACATACAAAAATATTATCTGTGAGTATATTATCTGAAGTTTCACTTCTACTGCGTGTAAACTGCATACACAGACAATATATATTTTTTATTATCGTTAGATAAAGTTGGTTGTTCAATAATTGTAAGTACTAATGTTAAAGAAGTAATAATAATTTGTTTAACTTAACCCGACATAGTGTTAACAGAACAATAGTTGTAAATGAGTTGACGTAAACTGCGCTCTTGTTATATTAATAGCAAAAAAAAAAACTGATAAATTCTACAATTTTCATTTCATGAATGGTTTCTAAGAGCAAAATTGCATTTTCAGTTTGTATTGCATATGGGACTTTTTTTTAACAAATTTGCTGCAGCTTTGTCTAAAAGAAATCAAATATCTCGTAATATTTACTATAGTATTATTGTGATGTTAGATTTGAAACACTTTATTTATTTTATCTAAATATTATATTTATTTTTATATTATACAGTTTGTTATGTTCTTATAATTTTACTTGTTAATCTTAAATCTTTTATTCCGTGTGTTAGCGTCTTCGTATATCTTTTAAGAGGGGCGAGGGGGTCGGCCGTAAGTCACTTCTAATGACAGTGACGTTTCATTGCACAGATCACATGTTATTACAACTATAGCTTTCTAAGGCTTCATTTCGGAGCTCCCCTTGCGATGAAATATGCCTAAACTGGGAAGACTTACATGGGACAGTACAGCCAAAACGTAGTTATTCGATAATTTAATCTAATTTGTATTTAATTGTATTATAATTTTTATATTTTTTTATTGCTTGCGTTCAGCAGACAGGCAGCCGGCCCACTTGATGGAAAGCGGTTACCATCGCCTATGGACATTTGCAACACCAAAGGTGCTACAAAGGCGCTGCTGCTCTCTTAACGGAGACTGTAACCTGGTCACTAATGCCGGAATACAACTCGAGGTTGTTATGGCGGCATACTCTAGACCAGGGGTGGTCGCCATCCAGTCGGGCAAATGCCCTACCATCTGGCTGTGGGTTGTTTAGTCGCCTCTTACGGCAGGCCGCCAGGCCGCAGGAAATTGTATTCTTTCTCCGTTCTTGCACGGATAAGATTATAATATAGTTATCATAATAATGTATTTATCAATATTGCACAATATAGATGTAGATGTGTCATATAAATAATGTTACGAGTGTGGGACTTGGATTAAAAATGCCGTTGGAATTACTATAGAATTTATTAGAACTATAAAAACACGTATAACACAGGTACAAATATAACTGATCAAATTGATCGTGTACTAGCAGAAGGTGATGTCAGGAGCCTTAAGAACAGACGAGTGTGCATGACAAGAGTTATGAATGTCAAAGAGGCAAGTGAGGTGTGTTAGAATAAGCCTAAGTGGCACTCTGTTGTTCGTGCCTACCCCGCAAGGGAACTGGCGTGAAGTTATGTATGTATGTATATATTGTATATTATTCTTGCTTAGATTATAACTGGAGACCAATAAATTCTTGATTCATGTTATTCTTATTACGTAAAATGCTTCAGTAATCTCGTGACCTCCAAACAATTGTTATTCGCAGTTGTGAAGATAAATTACATAGCCCGTGATACACATCTTCGTACAACGTATTCCGTTCCACACTCCTGCCTTACGCAGTGTACCGTAAAACTACGCGGATGAATTTTTTGAACGTTAATCTATTTTCGTAGCAGAATAAGTCACCATATCGGTTCCTGGTCGTGAGTCCAACTCAATGTCACAACTGAGCGTGACCGGTGACTCATGCGCATCTTAAACGACCGTGACGTCATAATGCGCGCGCGCTGGTATCCGAAGTTATGTCAACGCTAAAACAATATTCTAATCTATTACATGAATTTACAAAGCTATATTAAATTACATATAATCGAATACAATGCAAGAAAACTTAATTTATTTGTATTGTACTCTACTCATAGTCCCTCAAGACTATAAATAGAATACTGAGCCTAGATCACCGTCTTCTATGGGTAAGGTGCCCAGAAGGCTGGCTACGTTTCCTCGCTGGATCGCCATACTGATCCGTTGGCCGAGGTAAGCACCAGCCCTCTGATCACCCGAAGAGTCAATGAGTCGTTTCGATAAATTTTGGTAGAGGCTCATGGCCTCAGGACCCCACGGTCCAAGCGTCTCGACAGCAAACGGCACAAAGATTTAGACGTGTTTGGTAAATGGGATGCGGCCAACGTGTCTACGCAAGTCGCATCCCACACCAAAGGCTTGCCACGCTGCCAGGGAATTAGAGTCATTCCGTCGGGACGCCTACCATTGTCACGTGCAATACCGTTCGGCTCCAATAAAGCCGGCACGTTAGCGGTGGCAAGAGCCCTCTGTAAGACATCATTCAAGGCAGCGTGGCGTGACCATCTGCCGGCACTGCGGCAGCAAGAAAGACCGTGGTATCCCGGGCCGATTATCTCTGTTCCACAGACGCATGTGTGTGCTGCACATATGCGAGAACCCAAGCGCAGATTTATAGCCAAAGCAAAGGAAGTATCATCCATTAATGTACCTATGTTTGGGGAGGGGATAGCTTGGACCAATTAAATGAATTGGTTCCTCCCTCACCATTTTGCTACCGGACAAGCAGACGTACGAGCTCACCCCGCCGATATATGGTGGAAATACCAACAGCGGACGAAACACTATGCTTCCACTTTTATCATACGCACCGCTGAAGAGTGGAACTCTTTGCCGTCGTTTGTTTTTCCTGAAGAATACAATCTAGGTGTCTTCGAGTCTCGTGTGAACAGTGCTCCACCTTAGACTGCATTTCCACCTGACATCAGGCGCAATGTCAGTCAAACGCGAACCTATACATTATAACAAAAATACGTGGTAGACCCAGAACCATTATCTTGAATTCAGCTATGAGGGCCGACTCGATCAGTGGGATACCACGCCTTCACAAAATATCAGCGTCCATAGTGCAGAGAAGAAGAGAAGTGCAGAGTACCCCCTCCCCTCCCGCCAGGTGGTTTCTAAGGTAGATAGGTGGGGGGGGGGGGGGGGGGGGGGTGACGACAGACGCTAGAAAATTTTCTTAACTCTGTGTCGGCGTCAAACAAGTAGCCTTCAGCAAAGCATATTTTGTGCGATGAATGAAAATTCCGATGGTCCTCTCTGCGTTGCCCCTACCTCAGCTTTACCATGCCATTCCAATCCCGTGTGCCATCCTCTCTATCGCATTACTGAGGGGCCACCTATAAATTACGTCAACCTTAAGGAGCGGCGGGGGGGTCAACGAAGAGTGACGTCACATTTCAAAATCTATGTATATATATAATAAAATTGTAGAGGTCGAATTTCTGTACAGTGAAAAAAAATGCTAAAAACCGATCAGGGGGATGTAAGAAGTGAAAAGGAACTAATTTTTTCAAATTTTTTGTTTCTCTGTTTGTACCGGCTAATCTCCGAAACGACTTGACCGATTTAAATGAAATTTTGTATTGTGGTAACTTATATCCCTGGTCAATATATAGGATACTTTTGATCCCGAAAAATTAAAGAGTTGCCGTGGGATAGTTAAAAAACCGCACCACGCCGACTAAGTCGCGGGCATCAGCTAGCCTAACATATTTAAGGTTTAAAAACGATATTTGAAATATTAACGAAAAACTTCAAAATATTTCCAACTCTATCTGTATGAATATAGATAGTGTTTAAACTAAAGTCTAAAGTATCATGGATGTGACCAGCTGCGACAAGGACTAGTGAGAGGGGTCAAAGAATCATGAAATGTGTGTGACGCAATTTGTGGATGGCCCCTTATGTTTGAATATTCTATATATCTTGTTTTATCTGTGCAGGAATGGAGAAAGAATACAATTTCCTGCGGCCGGGCGGCCTGTCGTAAGAGGCGACTTAACAACCCACAGCCAGGTGGTAGGGCATTTGCCCGACTAGATGGCTACCACCCCTGGTCTAGAGCATGCCGCCATAACAACCTTGAGTTGTGTTCCGGCATTAGTGACCAGGATCCAGTCTCCCTTAAGTCTCCCTTTGGCAAATGTCCATAGGCGATGGTAACCGCTTTCCATCCAGTGAGCCGTCTGCCTGTCTGCTGAACTCCTGCAATAAAAAAAAACTTAAATCCATCGAAGCACCGTTGACAGGAAGCCAAACGGAAGTGCAGCCATTTTGTTCACAGTTTATTGAAACTTGAACTTGTAATGGCGCCCGAGATTCTTGTTTCAAATAACGTAATCAGATTTAGTGTCAATTTGGAAATGTAGAAATCTATTTGATATTTGAGATGATAAAGTTACTAGTAAATGTATTCAACGCTTGTATAATACAGCTTATAAGTTCTTGGTTAATGTTACATAGTTAATGTTACTGAAAAATAACTGTTTTTATTCAAATTACAAAGATTTTTAATAATAATAATAATCGGCAGACAAACACACACATTGTATATCCCCAAATTAAGCAAGTTACGCTTGTGTTATGGGTAATATACAACGGACTACTCTGGGGCCGATGATCCCAGACACCCAGACCATAGTAAATAACGGAGAAAATACGTTTCCGAAATTTACTATACCAGGAGTCGAACCCGGAACCTCTGCGTTGCAGTGACGTACGCCGGCAAAGGCTTAGCCCGCTCAACCACAGAGGCCGTCATTTTTAAATATCTGACAGCTCCAAGGACCCTTGTTTTAGCTAATTAATGAACTTGTGTACTAAAATCTAAACTCAGATCATTTAGTTTTGATGTTCTCTAATTACTTCTTTTATTGTTGACTCGAATAACGTTTTATAATTTTGACCCTTGTGTAAGTACATACATACATACATAACTTCACGCCAGTTCCCTTGCGGGGTAGGCACGAACAACAGAGCGCCATTTAGGCTTATTCTTACACACCTCACTTGCTTCTTTGACATTCATAACTCTTGTCATGCACGCTTGTGTAAGTAAGTAAGTAAAAAGTTACTAAGTGAATAAAGACTATGACGGAAAGTGACTTATTAATTACGTTATATGAAATTATTTTATTAAATGTAGGCACGAACAACAGAGCGCCATTTAACTTGCTTCTTTGACATTCATTCATGCACGCTCGTCTGTTCTTAAGGCTCCTAACATCACCTTCTTCTAGTACACGATCAATTTGATCATGGAAAGTGTGTCGTGGCCTTCCACGACTTCTGCAATAGATGGTAACTTTTTAAAATAATATCATAATAAAACTACGTTTAACGGTTTTAAGCTCAGTAATTTATTCGGTTATTATTCCGACGTTTCGGCCACTTTTCAGTAGCCGCGATCACGGAAGACAAAGATGTCAAGTGGCAATGAGTATTGTTAAAGTTTTAGTTAACCTACCGTCAACTTGTTCATTTTAATTATTTAGTTTTAAGCCGGCGGGGTATTTCAGTTTTAAGAGAATCCCGCGGGAATTTTTCTGGAAATGATTTTTAAATCATTTCCAGAATTATTTTTATTATTCATTGATCGATAACAAATTTTATGTAATAAATTGTGTGATATTTTTTATCTTGGGGAATAGTGTGAATGGAGCGTTAGGTAAACTTCTAGTCGCTAAGAACCTCAGCCAGAAGGCCCAGCTTGCCATACACAACGCGGTGCTGGTACCTACGCTCACGTATGGAAGCGAGAGTTGGGTATGGAAGAGAGAGCATGAAAGTAGAGTAAACGCGGTCGAGATGTGAGCACTGCGCAAAATCTGCGGAGTGACGCTCGCGGACCGCGTTCGTAATACCGAAGTAAGAAAGAGAGTTGGTCTGAAAGAGAGTGTCGGGGTGAAGGTAAGGAAAGGAATGCTCCGGTGGTTCGGGCATGTGGAAAGAATGACTAAACAGATATAGAATGCAAAAGTGGATGGATGCAGAAGTCGTGGAAGGCCACGACACACCTTCCATGATCAAATTGATCGTGTACTAGCAGAAGGTGATGTCAGGAGCCTTAAGAACAGACAAGCGTGCATGACAAGAGCTATGAATGTCATAGAAGCAAGTGAGGTGTGTAAGAATAAGCCTGAATAGCGCTCTGTTGTTCGTGCCTACCCCGCAAGGGAACTGGCGTGAAGTTATGTATGTATGTATATTTTTTATCCCGGGAATCCCGCGGGAATATCATGTTAAGTGGGGAAGAAGTCGAAGAGGGGCATATTCTAGTTATAAATCCATTTATTTAAATGTTTATATAAAGAGATAGCACAGCGGGTAGTCTCGGCTAGGTAATTCTGAAACAACTGCTTTTGTTAAGTTATTTATTAGAATTCCTAAGACCAGTATACAGATTACTGCACGGGCGGATTTAGAAACGCCTGTAGACTATTCAAATTTTACCGCCTCTACCGATAAATCGATACCCTAATTCACATTCATATTAATTAGATCATTTTTTTGTCAATGAAATTGTAACTTTATGATTTGCGTACTATAGTCACAATTAGACCTCCTTTTTACCATAGTTTAAAGATTGTGTAAGACATAATTGTAGCTGGATCACGGATCCTTATCACACAGCTTCACTGGTTCTATTAAATAATTTTTTGTGGACTGTATAGGGTATATATATTTGAGAGTGAGAGGTATGCCAAATCCTGCACAAAAACCAATGGGGTAATAAGCACCACTAACCTCGGAATCCACCTCCAATGGGGCAGCTAGACAGCTCCTGAAGTGAACGGCACTAACAAGTCCTCGGATGGCACTTAGGTTTAAGTTATGGCACACTCACACCAAGAGCAAGCACGGCTTGTATCTAAAGTTTAATAGGATCTCCAAGAATGGGATGTGATGCTGCGTTTCCATGCTTGCCAAGGCTCGGCAAGCGTCCACAAGCACAAGCGTGTAAAGAGGGCGTTTGGCTTGGCTTGCGTGAGCTTGTGGACGCTTGTATTCGATCCGGGCTAGTGTCGGTTTTTGGACACAAATCAAAGGGCGCTTGCGACGCGTTCACACGTTGGCACGCGCTTAGTAGCCGCATATACATATACACCGGCACCATGAAATTTTGAATACCGAAAATTTTTAGAAGGTTTTAGGTTCACCTTCTAAATTTTTTTGAAGTAACCGGAATACCAATTAAACTGAAAAACTTATTAGTTACCGGGTACGATTTTTATGAATCTTTATCATCCACCATCTTCGTGGTCGTCGGGCTTTCCTTGCTATTGTTTTACTTTGCTTGTATTTGAAATAAAGTAGGTTAAACCAAACGTAATAGCCGATACAAGTTCGACGTCCGCCATGATTGGATGTACGTAACACACTGACGGATTCACAAGCGTGTAAACAACTCCCAAATGCCAAGCGAGATTTGTGGACGCTTGCCGAGCCTTGGCAAGCGTGGAAACGCAGCATGAAACGTTCACTTGCACGGAGAAAACGGAACGTCCGAACTGACCTCGCGTGCGTTGGAGACTGGTTCGCCACCGCGCAATGGCGGCGAGACCGAAAGCCAGCGGCACTTACAAAACTACCCACATCAGTATCAATCGATCCAACAATAATATACAACAACAATAATATTAGCACCTAAGACTCCACACACGCCAAACACCACACCCACTTTATAACAGCAACACTACACAAGTTAGAATAAGTAATATAATAAGTCCAATACATCTATAAACCAATATACAAATAGCAAACAATAATAAAAAAAAAAAAAATGTCATACAACATAAAATACTTAGAGATTAAGAAATTAATCAATAAGCACCACCCGTGTCTATGTCGTCAACTTTAATACAATAATAAAAAAAAGAACAATGTTATCAGCGCAATAAAAAGACACAAAGCAATACACCTAATAAACTTCAAATTAAAAAAGGTACGGAACTTTAGAGTCCGTAGAATTGTCTCATTTAAAAAAAAAAAAAAAAAAAAAAAAAAAACAATAATATACAAAAATATTGGCCCCAAATTTGCCGCCCTAGGCTGGAGCCTACTCAGCCTATTGGTAAATCCACCACTGAATTACTGTATAAATAAACCTTTTACAAGTCATTTCGCTTCACATATCTGACAAGTTGCGAATGATTCACACCCAGTTTGTTACTTTGGACAGAGGTTTGTTGACATAATGATGGCGTAAACAGCTACTACTATGGTCTCAGTAATGAAGCAAATTGTTGACGTACAGTCAGCCACTTCTTCGAAATCGTAAAACGATTGAAAAACAGATTTGCTATAAAATATGCATTAACCGACAATGTTGCCTTTTGTTACTTGAAGAATATTGTAACAGAAACACATGGCATTTATCTACTTAAAAAAAAAATATTGCAGGAGTTCAGCAGACAGACAGACGGCCCACTTGATGGCCTATGGACGTTTGCAACACCAAAGGTGCTACAAATGCGCTGCTGCTCTCTTAAGGGAGACTGGAACCTTGTCACTAATGCCGGAACACAACTCAAGGTTGTTATGGCGACACACTTTAGACCAAGGGTGGTAGCCATCTAGTTTAGCAAATGCCCTACCTATGGCTATGGGTTGTTTTGTCGTTTGTTACGACAGGCCGCCTGGCCGCAGTAAATTGTATGCTTTTTCCGTTCCTGCACGGATAATGCAAATTTTCGTATTTAACAAAAGTTATTTATATCGTAGTATTTTAAAAGTATTTTAGGTTTCGCTGTTTTATATGTAAATAATTCCAAAATTTATTGTAAGTGTGTTATCTCTTCAATTCTAACCTTTTAAGAATTTTCCTATATTATCATTGTCTTGTCTCTTGACATCTTAGTCTTCCGTGATCACGGCTATTGAAATGTCGCCGAAATGTCGGAATAATAAAAGTCAAATAATTTACCGAGCTCAAAACTTAACTTTTCTTTATATTTTTTCACTTGATGAAAAGCGGTTACTATCGCCTATGGACATTTGCAACACCAGAGGTGCTAGAAATGCGCTGCTGCTCTCTTAAAGGAGACTGGAACCTGGTCACTAATGCCGGAACACAACTCAAGGTTGTTATGGCGGCATACTCTAGACCAGGGGTGGTCGCCATCCAGTCGAGCAAATACTCTACCACCTGGCTGTGGGTTGTTTAGTCGCCTCTTACGACAGGCCGCCGGGCCGCAGGAAATTGTATTCTTTCTCCGTTCCTGCACGGATAGATATATGGACTTTTGTTTACTTCTATTAGTCGAACCATAATTACGAAACATATCGACTGTTTTGATTATTATACACAGTCTCGTGCTGTAACTCGACGTCTTATCAACACACGTGATCGTTATTTTAACAATGCTATCGATATAATTAAAATAACAATACGTTTCCAAAGCGATTGATTAAGTTTGAATTGAAACTAACTGAGATGCGAGCACTGCGCAAAATCTGCGGAGTGACGCTCGCGGACCGCGTTCGTAATACCGAAGTAAGAAAGAGAGTTGGTCTGAAAGAGAGTGTCGGGGTGAAGGTAAGGAAAGGAATGCTCCGGTGGTTCGGGCATGTGGAAAGAATGCATGATGAAAGAATGACTAAACAGATATACAATGCAAAAGTGGATGGATGCAGAAGTCGTGGAAGGCCACGACACACCTTCCATGATCAAATTGATCGTGTACTAGCAGAAGGTGATGTCAGGAGCCTTAAGAACAGACGAGCTTGCATGACAAGAGTTATGAATGTCAAAGAGGCAAGTGAGGTGTGTAAGAATAAGCCTAAATGGCACTCTGTTGTTCGTGCCTACCCCGCGAGGGAACTGGCGTGAAGTTATGTATGTATGTATGTATGTATGAAACTAACTCTAATTGATACTTTTTTGCAATTTCAATTCATCTTAGTTTAGCGGTATATATTATCCAGAATAAACCTTCCTGTTTTGAACGTTGTGGATTAAAAGAGGATGTATTGACAAGAGTTGAAAAAGAAATGTTAAGGTGGTTTGGGAATGTGGAGAGAATGAGTAAAAGCAGAATCACAAAACAAATACATGACATCAATGTGACTGGTAAAGTCGGTGCCGGTAGACCGCGACGTACTCACCATGATCAAATTGAAGAAATTTTAATATTATTTACGAGTTTTATCTGAAGTTGTATCTTAAAACCGAAGGCAATCCCATTACAAATCAAGAAGAGTTGTTCATAATTTCAACATCCATCCATATTTTATCCGTGCAGGAACGGAGAAAGAATACAATTTCCAACCCACACCCAGGTGGTAGGGCATTTGCCATCTTGATTTGAAATTTGACATCAGCTCCATATATATAGTTTTTTCTCATAAATGCTATATCTTAGTGATACAACATTAAAATTACAAAAATCTGACTTAAGATAACTTAAATTAAGAATGTGTCCAATAACAAGTTTCCTATTGTTTTGATTAAGGAGAAGACACTTTATTCATGTGTTCTTTGTTAACACATAGCACTACACTTCGTGGTAGGGCATTTGCCCGAATGGATGGATACCACCCCTGGTATAAAGTATGTCGCCATAACAACCTTGAATTGTGTTCCGGCATTAGTGGCTAAGTTCTAGTCTCCCTTAAGAGAGCAGCAGCGCATTTGTAGCACCTTTGGTGTTGCAAATGTCCATAAGCGATGATAACCGCTTTCCATCAACTGGACCGTCTGCCTGTCTGCTGAACTACTGCAATAAAAAAAAATTACATAGGTAACTAAATATGTCAGCATTTCTCATTTTTATTCAATTGAAATGTACGAGCAAACAAGAGAATGTCACATAACTTTTATGGTAAACAAACAATTCGGGAAAATGAAATTCGGGCAAGTAAAATTCGGGTGTATGAGTATTATTGCTTATAATTTTGGGGCAAAAGATAGACAACCTACTCAAACACAGAAAAAAACATCAAATCTTGGAACCCGATTTCAGCGACATCTATCACTTCTACTTGTGCACTTAAGTCATCTTAGGACCCGCTCAAACATACAAATAAAATAAATAAAATAAAAATAAAAAAGCCTTTTAATTCTTACTTTTTGCTGTAGGTATTCTTAGTATGTTAACTGGTTAGTAATTTTAAATTAATTGTTAGTATTATTGTTGTTAGTTTGTTAGTTGGATAAATTATGTAAGAATCCCAGATTGGGTAAAGGCCTCCTCCAAAGACGCCCATCTGTCTCTGTCCTGAGCTATTTGATACCAGTTGGGGCCGGCTATTTTTTTAATATCCTCTTCCCAACGCATCGATGGTCTCCCTCTGCCTCTCTTGCCTTGTGGTCCTGTCCACAGAGTTGTTTTAACGGTCCATCTCTGGTCTGTGAGTCTTGTTATGTGACCTGCCCATTTCCATTTTAACTTCTGTGCATAGCTCAAGGCATTAGTTGCTTTAGTTATCGCTCTTATTGTTGTGTGTCTGATTTTGTCCATTTTGTTTACCTTGAGCATGCTTCGTTCGAGACCTCGTTGGCAGGTGGCTATTTTGTGTTTTGTCTTGGCCGTAAATTTCCATGTCTGGCATCCATATGTTAATCCCGGTATGAGGTTAGAGTTCATAATTTTTGTTTTCAAATTTATGGGCAAATTACTTTTAAAAATTTCTTTTAAACTCCAGTATTTATTCCATGTTTGTTGTACTCTTCTTTCTATTTCTATGTCGTTGTTTTTTCTGTCGAAACTAATTGTCTTTCCCAAGTAGATGTATTTATCAGTATATTCTAGCGGATTTCCATTTATGTTTATTGGTATTTTACTACTATTTGTCATTGTCATAGTCTTAGTGAGATTAATTTCCAATCCTACCTCTGCGCTAGCTAGTTGTAAGGATTCGATCATGTATTGCAGCTGTGAGCTTTTCTCAGATAGTATCACAATGTCATCTGCGAATCTTAAATGGCTTAGAAAGGCGCCTTGTACATAGAGTCCTAGTTTTCTCCAGTCTAGTTTGCTAATGATATTTTCAAGAACAGCTATAAATATTTTTGGAGATAGCGGGTCGCCCTGTCTCACACCTCTTCTTATGCGGAAGCTTGGGCCCAAGGTTTCTAGTTTTATTCTGCTCGTGTTATTTTTGTATATTCTTTTGATAACCTCTATATAAACTTCACTAACTCCTTGATCTTTCAAGCTTTCCCATATACTTGCATGTGTCACCGTGTCGAAGGCTTTTAGGTAGTCAATAAATGCAATATATAGGGGTCTTTGCTGTTCTTGATATTTTCAAACATACAAATAAAATCATCAAAATCGATCCAGCTGTTTAGGGAGGAGTTCAGTAAGATAGATACGTACGGAATAATTATATAAGTATGACAACATAGGCACATAACTTTTTATTGTATACCAATACACAAATATTCTTAGGATCCATTCAAACACACAAAAAATTCATCAAAATCAGTCTAGTGGTTTACGGAGGAGTTCAGTGAGATAGATACGTACAGAAGAATTATATAGGTATGTCAAGGTAGATAGAGGTTAGATTAGATGGTTATTAGATGCGCGGGTGAGGCCCCTAGGGGTATAGGGGTTCTCACTCACCCGCATATGCTGTCGAGATGAGAGCGCGAGTGTTCTGCGCGCGCTCATCTCTCTTCCCGTGGGGCGCGTTACAGACCGCCCCACGCACGAGAGAGACCTAGTAGTAGCCGGGGGACACGTCCTCTGGCATAGGAAGAGGCCCAGTGAGGGGGGCCCACGCCTGCCAGGGCACGCGGAGTTGGGAAGCCTGCATTCACGTAGCCCTGGCATAAGGCGTAGGATGGAACACCCAGGGGTTTTAGTGGGTATCCCTAACTGGGGCGTGGCAATAGCGTGGCACCGGTTCTGACCGGGCACGCTAGTGCCACCCCCGATCTGGCGAATCCCACACACTCACACGGGTCGCGAACATCCCCCCAGGCTTCTGTGCCTGTCGCGGCTTAGTCCTCAAACGGATTTCCCCTGGCCAAAAAAAAAAGATGGTTATTAGATATATTCTTGTTGAGTTGGAGCAACTGTGTAGGCTTCATTAAGGTTCTTAAAAAAAATTCAATATGAATAAGACCATAAAACTATATTTGATTGTGCACAAAGGATGGTCTTATTCCTAAAAAGCCATCTCTTCCAAACAACCCCAATATATGATCAAGATTATCTAAGTAACTGATTACTCGTATGGGACAACGTACATTTTGTACATTGCATCAATAGTTGGTGGTTGCTGGCAATAGATTCCCTGCAGTTGCCAGTTAAACTTATTATGTTGAAGTCATATGTAAACGATATACCTTGAACCGTACCGACAAAATAAACCTATAATTAAGAAACTGGTGACCATACGCAACATTAATCGCGATCTAATTTTCACTTGTCCTTTGAGGTATATCACTTTCCTTGGTCCTTTGATCCGGTTACGCGTTGCATTTGCGGTTGCGCGCGCGCTCCGTTCGTCTCGTTCCCGCCAATGCGCAAGCGCATGATCGCAGCATAGCGCGAGAAATGAGGCGCATTCCGCGCCGGACCTCCACGCGCGACACTCGTGTTCGCGTCGCCGAAGAATCGCGCGCGTTGATACATCGAAAAACACTCTGTGTTTGTGACTATTGTGCAGTGATCATTATGGAGCTTGTTTAGTGATTTTGCCCTATCACGGGTTATTTAAGGGTGTTATATTGATTCATTGGTGTTTAAATTAGGTAAGTTGAAATATATTGAATTTTCGGAATTTTATGCACTTATATCTCGCCGTTGTTTACAATCGAAATGATTTTGGTTGTTTCATAGGCATTTGTAATTTTTTTATTAATGATCAAAAAAAGAAAAAAATTGATCGTGTACTAGCAGAAGGTGATGTCCTGGAGCCTTAAGAACAGACGAGCGTGTATGACAAGAGTTATGAATGTCAAAGAAGCAAGTGAGGTGTGTAAGAATAAGCCTAAATGGCGCTCTGTTGATCGTGACTACCCCGCAAGGGAACTGGCGTGAAGTTATGTATGTATGTATGTGTGTATCAAAAATAGTATATTTATTAAGGATAAATATGGCTTAATAACAGCTCATAAATGTCTCACTGCTGGGCTCGGACCTCCAATTTGTAGGGGAACGGACGGTAACCCGCCACGCTAATACAGGGATTAGCGAGTTTCACACATCGCTTACCTCAACGTGCAGGTATCTTCGCGATTATTACCTTGGTGTGAAGTTCAGGCAGCTTTCTGTTGATATGATTCTAATAAACTACCTTTGAACTATTAGTCATAGAGTGTATAAAGTATTGTCTAATACTTTACTATGAGCAAGCAACTATGAACATTTTTTTAATATTTCCAATGCAATTGATGAGTCAGATCAATCTATCAATTACTTATAATTACTGGCTATTAAAGGTTTATTGCCTGTTGCAATCATAGAACTTAAAAGACTCAACTCAGGGTGAGAATGAGATTTAGTCTCATATTTATCAAAATCGGATAACTAGTTTAGGGATACATATAAAAAAATATATGTAGACTACTAAAACTATAACCTTCTCTTTTGGATTTTCGTCATTGCGTAAATTTTTGTTACTGTACAATATATAGGGACGAAGTATTTAAAAACAAAACTAAAATTACCAGGTGTCTAAAGCGGCCGCTTTTAAAGAATCCCTCAATAAAATTGCTAAACGTCAAGATATACTGGTGTAAGACATAGCATAAAGTCTTACTTCATTCTGATACTTCTCACATTCGTAATACGAATCTGCAAAAGCTACCGCTTTAGGCTCCCTGATCGTGTACAGTTATAATAAAGTATCAAGCTTTAATTTACAACATCTTTTATATGTTTCTGACAAATGAATAATTTAATTCAAAAATAATAGATGTTCAACTAAAATATAATATTATATTTTGAAATCAACATTTTACAAAAAAATTGAACGATATAAATAATTATTATGCATACAATTTAAGGAAACCTCTCTGTAAGGAGTCTGATCATCTCATGAAAAGTCAAGAGAATCATGACAATTTCCGACCATCTGGCAACAGAATGAATACAATTTCCTGCGGCCTGACGGCCTGTCATAAGAGGCGACTTAACAACCCACAGCCAGGTGGCAGAGTATTTGCTCGACTGGATGGCGACCACCCCTGGTCTAGAGTATGCCGCCATAACAACCTTGTGTTGTGTTCCGGCATTAGTGACCAGGTTCCAGTCTCCTTTAAGAGAGCAGCAGCGCATTTATAGCAACTTTGGTGTTGCAAATGTCCATAGGCGATGGTAACCGCTTTCCATCAAGTGGGCCGTCTGCCTGTCTGCTGAACGCCTGCAATAAAAATAAATAAAAAATAAACCCGAATGTAGCTACTTGAAAAGTTTGAAGAACTTGAAGAACGTAAAATAGTCTGCCGCGTTCTTTTTTACAACTATAGTAAACAATAGGAGCGTATTGCGTCAGTTTTATGTTCCATTGTTAATTTTATTTCCCACTAAAATCGATTCGCTTTAAACTATTTCCTTTACGTTCTTTTTATTTTATTTTATTTTATTTTATAGCGAAATCAAATTTTGTGTGCGCCATAATCGTAAAAATTCAACTATTTGCCTTCAATTTTATTAAATGGGTCAAAGTGGTTGCGAAAATTCTAGAAACATATATTGAACTAGCTTTGCCTACGACTTCGTTGCGAGAGAGCTGTGAGGGGGAAACTTCGTTCGCGTTTTCATGACGACGCATTTCTATCCCACGGAAATGACGTAATTTATCGGGATAAAAAGTGACCCGGGATATAAACTTGCTCTATATCGAATTTCATATAAATGCGTTCAGTAGTTTCCACGTGATACTCTAATATACAGATGGTCTGAATTAGCCTTATTTTATTGTCATATTTTTAGGTTGATTCCACACTCGAACCCTTTACAGATTATATATAATACTAGCGGTCCCGGCAGACGTTGTCCTGACTTTAAAAAAAATCTAGAATCCGATCCCAGAGCCACCTACCGGTTCTAATTGCGAATCTAAACCATCCGGGTACCCACTTAAACACACAAAAACAAAATCACCAAAATCGCTCCAGGTGATTAGGAGGATTCCAAAACCCGATCTCAGCGCCTCCTACCGGTTCTAATTGTGAATCTAAACCATCCGGGAACCACTCATCCCTACTCCGTGATGTTTGATGGATGAGAGGTGACAACGGTAGACATCTAGCGGGGATAACTGATCGATTGATAGTTAAAATAATAATAAAAAATCGCGATGGAAAAATAGGGTTTGATAGTAGAGGGGTGAAAATTTAGGGTTGTATGTATTTTTTAATGCTGTATCCTAAAATAATAAAAAAATAAAAATTAATCTAAAAATTAAAAAAAAAAAATTAGGGGTGGACTACCCCTAACATTTAGGGGGATGAAAAATAGATGTTGGCCGATTCTCATAGATGCCGGATAAGCACAAAAAATTTCATCAAAATCGGTCAAGCCGTTTCGGAGGAGTATGGCAACGAAAACTGTGACACGAGAAATTTATATATTAGATTATAGATTTTATAATATAACAATTTACTTAAATTGAACACAAAATAATGTAATTATAATGAATTTATAAACTAATACAATAAAAGAAAACCTTACTTAGTTATATTGCAATCTATCTATAGAGATAGGACTATATATAAGTATAGCTATAAGGCCAACACTGCACATGCACTTCCTCACAACACCAGCATGTAACAGATACACTCTACATTAGTATAAGTTTAGTATTAAAATTAGAATAAATTAATATAATAAGTTATTCTTAAGGTACACCACAACATAAAAATTACTAAATATAATGTCACATACACTAACAAAAATAAACAATAAGCGTGTATGCACTCTAAAATTTTTCATAGAAATTAAGTAGTAAAAAAGGGTACGGAACTCGAGTCCGTAGAGATGTTAATAATAATAAAAAAAAATCTATCCAAAGTCCCTCAAGAACTTAAGTAGAATATTGAGCCTAGGTCACCGTCTTCTATGGGTAAGATGTCCAGAAGGCTGGCCACGTTTTCCCGCTGGATCGCCATACTAATCCGTTGTCCGAGGTAGATACCAATCTTCTGATCACCTGAAGAGTCAATAAGTAGTTTTGATAGTTTTCGGTAGAGGATCTTGGCTTCAGGATCCCACGGTCCAAGCGGTTCGACAGCAAACGGCACAAACATATAACTCTCAGAGGGTTTTTTTTTTTCTCCCCTGCCAGACGAACAAGATTTGTCCAGCTTTATTTATCTATATATTCTTTTTTATTAATCTTTTGTTATATATATATTTTTTTGTCTTTTTTTTACGCATATTCTTTTTTATGCGTTTTTTATTTATTATCTTTTTTATTTTTATTCTCTTTTTCTTGTTTACTTTATTTCCAAAAACGTATACATTTAGGTCCTTATCTATTACATGTGTTTAACTTATATAGTCATACAATTTTGCCTTATATACTATTATATCTATATCTATTTATTATTATCTATTTGACGGCCTCTGTGGTTGAGCGGTCTAAGGCTTTGCTGGCGTACCTCACTGCAACGCAGAGGCTCCGGGTTCGATTCCTGGTATAGTAAATTTCGGAAACAAATTTTCTCCGTTATTTACTATGGTCTGGGTGTCTGGGATCGGCCCCAGAGTAGTCCGTTGTATATTACCCATAACACGAGCGTAACTTGCTTAATTTGGGGATATGCAATATGTGTGTTTGTCTGCCGATTATTATTATTATTATTATAGAATCATTCCGTCAGGACGCCTACCATCGTCATTTTATTAAAGATATCTTTCAAATTAAAACTACTACTAAGTTTTGATGGATGCTTATTGCTCAAACTCTATTTATCCGTGCAGGAACGGAGAAATAATACAATTTCCTGCGACCGGGCGGCCTGTCGTTGGAGCCGACAAAACAACCCACAGCCAGTTGGTAGGCTATTTGCTCGACTAGATGGTTACCACCCTTGGGTTAGAGTATGTCGCCATAACAATCTTGAGTTGTGTTCCGGCATTAGTGATCACGTTCCAGACTCCCTTAAGAGAGCAGCAGCGCATTTGTAGCACATTTGGTGTTGCAAATGTCTATAGGCGATGGTAACCGCTTTCCATCAAGTGGGCCGTCTGCCTGTCTGCTGAACTCCTGCAATAAAAAAAATACGCCAGAACGATGCATGGATCTGGATGAAATTCGGCACAGAGATAGGTTATAGTCTGGAAGAGCACGTAATTTTTATCCCGGAAAATGTACATTAACTCACGCGACGTCGCGGGAAAAAACTAGTTTTTTTTTATTTTTTATTGCTGGTGTTCAGCAGACAGGCAGACGGCCCACTCGATGGAAAGCGGTTACCATCGCCTATGAACATTTGCAACACCAAAGGTGCTACAAATGCGCTGCTGCTCTCTCAAGGGCGACTGAAACCTGGTCACTAATGCCGGAACACAACTCAAGGTTGTTATGGCGACATACCTTAGACCAGGGGTGGTAGCCATCCAGTCGGGCAAATGCCCTACCACCTGGCTGTGGGTTGTTTTGTCGCCTCTGACGACAGGCTGCCCGGCCGCAGGAAATTGTATTCTTTCTCCGTTCCTGCACGGATATAATATAATTTCAATTCTGTGTCTTATGTATGTCGGATTGAAAATAAATATTTTTATTTTTTAATCTATCATATTGGCTCAAAAGCGTCATACGCATTGTGTCCATACATACAGACATAACAATGCAGCGATATTTCAACACAACATTTCACTCTTGATTACTAATTACATCATTCACGTAATATTTATTTTACATTGAATAAAGTATACATAATTGTTAAAATCTAAAATCTTTACGGTCCGACTGTTTGATTCAAGTTTAAATTCCTTTACCTAAATTACGTATACGAATTATGAATAATATTTATGATCTAATTATAAAAGGAATTAACATAGTTTTCCTATTTGAAAGTTCAGGTCATTTGCATTGACATTATGGTTCACTTGAAAACATTATTAGTGAATAGAATTTTTAATTATACTTGTGTGCTACGCTTTACACCGATGCATTAGGGTTGTGAAAAATGATTTTATCGAAACGAATAATATTGTTACGAGTTTAGCGGGACTCGAATTAAAATGCCGTTGGGATTATTATAGAGTTTATTAGAACTATACAAACACGTATAACACAGGTACAAATATAACCGAACACAACAAATCCAAACGTAATGCAATTGTATGTAATTCAATAAAACGCGCAAAATCCGTCACTAATAGATTCCCGAATGTACACACGTCTCGCCTTGATCGCAGTTCTCGCTCGACTGCCTCCTATCCCCATCAGGCCGACGTTTTATTCCTCACAAATACAAATGTGCCCGTATCGTAGTCGACGTAATCCGCAACACCTGGCCAATGATTCTTGCCGCAAGTGGCCATAAACGAGTATAATGAAATAATGGGCTGTTGTCTAGAAACGTCTGCCAATAAATAAGTAAACAAAAGAAGACGATCATAAAAGAATTACAATGTACAACGTGTTTGTACGTATAACACGGGTACAAATATAATCGAACGCAACAAATCCAAACGTAATGCAGAAGATCGTAATTCAAAAACACGCGCAAAGTCCGTCACTAAATAGATTACCCAATGTACACAAGTCTTATATTGATATCAATTTTTGAATTATTAATACAATATATAGAGTATAAATAGACAATGATTTTTGTTAATTATACCAAAAAGTTTTTTATAAGATTTAAAATAATTTTTTACAGTAACCAAATTTTTATCCGAGCAAGAACAGAAGAAGTATACAATTTCCTGCGGCCGGGAGGCCTATCGTAAGAGGCGACAAAACAACCTACAACCAGGTAGGGCATTTGCCCGACTGGATAGCTACCACCCCTGGTTTAAGGCCTTCCGCCATAACAACCTTGAGTTGTGTTCCGGCATTAGTGACCAGGTTCCAGTCTCCCTTTAGATAGCGACAACACATTGGTAGCATCTTAGGTGTTACAAATGTCCATAGACGATGATAACCGCTTTCCATCAAGTGGGCCGTCTGTCTGTCTGCTGAACTCACGCAATAAAAAAAAAATTTGAAGAATTTTATAAATTGAGAAATAGCAAAAACTATCTGAATTTGGGCTATCAATTTATCAAGTATCACTTTTGCTTTATTTATCAAACATCCGTTCTGTTGCCGTTGAATAATAATATTTATCCATTTATTGCTCTAGTTCATTGTATTCTGACATCAAATTTTTATGAAATACCCAAAAAATATGGGTCATTTTTCTTGTATACAACCTACTGCATTCCAAGTAGCGGTGCTCAAAATTCACCTGTTAAAAGTTCTTCTTCATTTTGAACACCGTTCTAGACAACTTGTGTCCAGTATACCAGTTTTTCGTACATACATATGTATATGTAGATTATCACGCCTGTGTCTCATAAGGGTAGGCAGAGATGATGGATTTCCACTTACTACGATCTTGGCATACATACATCTAAAAGTATTGTATGACGGTGAAACTTGGGTATGGCAGAAGAAGCAAGAAAGTAGAATAAATGCAGCAGAAATGAGAGCTTGGAGAAGTACATGTGAGGCTATATGATAAAGAACAGTGCGATAAGGAAACGCTGATTGAAAGAAGATTAATAACAAGCGTTAAGAAAGGAAATGTTAAACTAGTTTTGAGATATAGAGAATGAATGATAAGAGACTGACAAAACAAATGTATGGCAACAGTGCGGGTGGTAAAGTCGGTGTTGGTAGACCGCGACGTACTTACCACGATCAAATCGCAGATGTCTTAAAGAATGGTCAGGTAAAAAGCACTTATAATAAACGTGTATGCATGAAGAGATTCATTAATATAGATGAAGCAAAAGATGTCAGGCAGGAGCGCCTGTGTGCAATCCACACATTGCTCACAGAAGCTCCTGTTTGCGATGCACATATTGCACACAGAGGCGTTCCTGGTCAAAAACTCATCTTGTTAGGTTAAAGGATTTTTGTTGTTATCCTTTCGTGGGCTGCTAAGGTTGTTCGTGGTGCAAAACAAATAAGCCCAAAGCCACGAATATTGAGTCTGAATTCTCAGAAAGGCCTTTTCAACCCACATACGTTATTTATGTTTTAGCACGTTTTGATAACATTTGGTCTATTTATTGTTTGTCAAGTTAATAGTTAGCACCTGGAGGTTAGATGTTTGTTCAATGCTATTGTAAGTTCTGTTCAATTGTAGATATGTAATGTCATCAGTAGACATCGGATTATATGCATTTGCATGTTTGCATATGCCAATGCATAGAAATCTATTTTTATAGCGTTATTGCATATTTTGGTACTTTTTCATTGACAGTGCTTATTTCGGTAGTTACACGTGTTAGGCGTTTTGTATTATGCCGACGACACGACGAAAAAATGATTGAACAGAGTAACGCCCTTCCGAGTTCACTATCGCAAAAGCTTTGTGGCAAATCAAATGCAGTTTTGTATAAAAACCCCGGTCTTGAAAGAATAAAGAGAATTGACGCATTTATCAACGGCACCGGACAAACTCTACCTGAAGAAGTCTCTGCAGAAATGGCGCCAAATTTCAAGTACTGTCCGGTGACGTCAGTTGACGTCGAAAGGTCATTTTCAGCCTATAAATTAATATTAAGTGACAAGCGTCACAAGTTTGCTGCAGAAAACTTGGAAAAATTTATTATTGTTTACTGTCACAAGAATTATAATAAGTAAATTAGTATAATAATAATTTATAACTAATATTAGGATATGTTTAATATATAAATATAACGTGAAAATAAACTTAAATTCTAATTAATCTAATAATAAATGGTTTATTGATTGTGCATATTTCGCCCCTTTTTAGTGCATATTTTGCCATTTTGATAGTGCATATAATCCGATGTCTTGTCATCAGTATGTGTACTGTCTCTACTTAGTTGTATATGTATAGAATTATCGGCAAGTATGTTTCGGATCATTAGGGAGCGGGCTGTCAAATTAAGACACTTCATAAACTTGCAGATAGTCGCAGCCTTCTAGATTTTTTACGAGCGTACGTACTAATGACGTCATAAGTAGATATAAATGAAATTACTTAAATAGCGCGTTAATTAATTATAGCCTGAAAAGTAATTAAAAAAATTTATATCGTGATGTATTAAAAGTTAGATGTTGTAACCTCTGTTGTTTTATATATTTTACTAGCTGTCCCGGCAGACGTTGTTCTGCCCTGAAGAAATAAAATTTAGAACCCGATTCCAGCTCCACCTACCGGGTCCAAATGTAAGCTACCCTATCTTTCAAGTCGGATCAAACTGCACACGGTGTGCAAATTTGATTAAAATCGGTCAAGTAGTTTAAAGACAAACAACGTGACACGTAATTTATATATATCAAGATTACAATACATTGTGCCATGTCTCTCTCCAGGGTCTTCTTCCCCTTTATCTATAATGAGGAGGTTGGGGCCTCGAAGTTTAACCTCTTTATCTCGGCTGCAACTCAGTGGGCAACTACCACCGGTAACTGGGTTTGGAGCTGTTGGAGTCTTCTTCGCATGACGATGGCTTCGCAGCAGCTCTCGTTGGCCAATCTGCGGCGTTGGGTGACTATCTGTGGCTTCTGGTGGCCTGTGTGCCATGTGTCCGCAACCTTATTGAAGGGTTCCTTAGAGGCGATAATACTTGATTGCGTATAGAAAAATCACTCAAGTACGTGTATCATAGAAGTGGAAGTAAGGAATTCTAAAAATACATTTTATTCGAAGACGAAAGAATATTAATTACTGCGCCCAGGTGGCCTATCGTAAGTGATGACAATACAAATCACAGCCAGGTGCCGGGACATTCGCTTTTTTGGATAGCTACCACACCTGCTCCAGAGTATGCAGCCATAACAACCTTGAGTCCCGCTTTCAAGGTTTGAGAGCACAGTACTAGCGCCTATGGATATTTTTTTATCCTGTTTTCATACCAATTGGAGGAGTGAAATGGTTTCATATCAATACTTTGGATGCACATACATAACTTCACGCCAGTTCCCTTGCGGGGTAGGCACGAACTACAGAGCGCTTTTCAGGCTTATTCTTACACACGGTCAATTTGATCATGGAAGGTGTGTCGTGGCCTTCCACGACTTCTGCATCCATCCACTTTTGCATTGTATATCTGCTTAGTCATTCTTTCATCATGCATTCTTTCTACATGCCCGAACCACCGGAGCATTCCTTTTCTTACCTTCACCTTGACACTCTCTTTCAGATCAGCTCTCTTTCTTTCTTCGGTATTACGAACGCGGTCCGCGAGCGTCACTCCGTAGATTTTGCGCAGTGCTCGCATCTCGACCGCGTTTACTCTACTTTAATGCTCTCTCTTCCATACCCAACTCTCGCTTCCATACGTGAGCGTATGGAAAGTAAGTATTATGAAAAACCACGTTAGGTTTTATATCGTGAAAATTTATTACAATTTTTTTTGGTAAATTATTGATCAGTAAATCACATCGTAAACTTGTTTCGTTTGCACCCCACTGTCGATCTTCTGCAGCAACAGGTGCCTTAAGTAGACATTACTAGATGATCTCTTTAAAAGTGATTGCATGCTAACAAGCGATTTCTTAATGGAATACAACTTCACTAACGATCTTTAGTAGTCTAGCCTAATAGACTGATTACAGGTACTACTTAATCTAAAGTGAAGTCATTAAATTGACTATTCGTACTCTATAAAAACAATTACATCATTAAAGTGTTACGAATGTCTCGATTGGCCTCGCAATTACCGACAATTGCAATATTCCTGAACATCTGCTCAGCAAATGTAATCGCTTTAACATCTTCCAATTCTTTGAATGGGGCGGAATGAGTTTCATCTCTATTGCGTGGCAAGACATCAACACTGATTAATTATCTGTGAGTACTATTTTCATTGCATGAGTTTAGTAGACAGGCAAACGGTCCTCCTGATGGAAAGATGCTCTGTAAAAGGAGACTGGAACCTGACCACTAATGCCGGAACACAACTCAAGGTTGTTATGGAGGCATACTCTAGAGCAGGGGTGGTAGGCATCCAGGTGGGCAAATAACCTTCCACCTCGCTGTAGGTTGTTTTGTCGCCTCTTACGACAGTCCGCCTGGCCGCTTCAAATCGTATTCTTTCTCCGTTCCTAAAAATGGATGGATTGTGTGAACGACGACATGATGATGATTTGTGATGTGACAGTTGACGTATGCAAGAATAGAAGAGTGTAGAAGAAAAGACAATCCCGTGCCGATTCCAATTAAAAGTGACGAGGTGAATGAAAAGAAAGAAGTTACATACATACATACATACATACATAACTTCACGCCAGTTCCTTTGCGGGGTAGGCACGAACAACAGAGCGCCATTTAGGCCCATACTTACACACCTCATTTGCTTCTTTGAAATTCATAAGTCTTGTCATGCAAGCTCGTCTGTTCTTAAGGCTTCTGACATCATCTTCTGCTAGTACACGATCAATTTGATCATGGAAGGTGTGTCGTGGCCTTCCACGACTTCTGCATCCATCCACTTTTGCATTGTATATCTGTTTAGTCATTCTTTCATCATGCATTCTTTCCACATGCCCGAACCACCGGAGCATTCCTTTCCTTACCTTCACCCCGACACTCTCTTTCAGACCAACTCTCTTTCTTACTTCGGTATTACGAACGCGGTCCGCGAGCGTCACTCCGCAGATTTTGCGCAGTGCTCGCATCTCGACCGCGTTTACTCTACTTTCATGCTCTTTCTTCCATACCCAAGTCTCGCTTCCATACGTGAGCGTAGGTACCAGCACCGCGTTGTGTACGGCGAGCTGGGCCTTCTGGCTGAGGTTCTTAGCGCCTAGAAGTTTACCTAACGCTCCATTCGAACTATTCCCCAAATTCACTCTTCTTTCTATATCAGCGGTGTACCTTCCATCCCTGCTAAAAGCACATCCAAGATATACAAACTCATTCACTTGCTCCAGCGTAACATCATCGACCATTATCCTTGCATTCGTTCTGGTTTCTGGTTTATTAATTATCTGTGAGTACTTTTTTCATTGCATGAGTTTAGTAGACAGGCAAACGGTCCTCCTGATGGAAAGATGCTCTGTAAAAGGAGACTGGAACCTGACCACTAATGCCGGAACACAACTCAAGGTTGTTATGGCGGCATACTCTAGAGCAGGGTGGTAGCCATCCAGGCGGGCAAATACCCTTCCACCTCGCTGTGGGTTGTTTTGTCGCCCCTTACGACAGGCCGCCCGGCCGCTACAAATCGTATTCTTTCTCCGTTCCTAAAACTGGATGGATTGTGTGAACGACGACATGATGATGATTTGTGATGTGACAGTTGACGTATGCAAGAATAGAAGAGTGTAGAAGAAAAGACAATCGCGTGCCGATTCCAATTAAAAGTGACGAGGTGAATGAAAAGAAAGAAGTTACATACATACATACATACATAACTTCACGCCAGTTCCTTTGCGGGGTAGGCACGAACAACAGAGCGCCATTTAGGCCCATACTTACACACCTCACTTGCTTCTTTGAAATTCATAACTCTTGTCATGCACGCTCGTCTGTTCTTAAGGCTCCTGACATTACCCTCCGCTAGTACACGATCAATTTGATCATGGAAGGTGTGTCGTGGCCTTCCACGACTTCTGCATCCATCTACTTTTGCATTGTATATCTGTTTAGTCATTCTTTCATCATGCATTCTTTCCACATGCCCGAACCACCGCAGCATTCCTTTTCTTACTTTCACCCCGACACACTCTTTCAGACCAACTCTCTTTCTTACTTCGGTATTACGAACGCGGTCCGCAAACGCCACTTCGTAGATTTTGCGCAGTGCTCGCATCTCAACCGCTTTTACTCTACTTTCATGCTCTCTCTTCCATACCCAACTCTCGCTTCCATACGTGAGCGTAGGTACCAGCACCGCGTTGTGTATGGCGAGCTGGGCCTTCTGGCTGAGGTTCTTAGCGCCTAGAAGTTTACCTAACGCTCCATTCAAACTATTCCTCAAATCCATTCTTCTTTCTATATCAGCGGTGTACCTTCCATCCCTGCTAAAAGCACATCCAAGATATACAAACTCCTTCACTTGTTCCAGCATAACATCATCGACCATTATCCTTGCATTCGTTCTGGTTTCTTCGATTTCAAACACCATAACCTTTGTTTTCTTCGCATTCAAATGTAAGCCTCTCGCCTGACAGTCATCTTTCATCATTGTCACTAGTGTTTGCAGTTCTGAAGAAAGAAGTTATGTATATTAAACTCTAGATGCAAGAAATGCTTGAAATAATAGAATAGATTAGTCTGTATTCTAGAACATTGCTTACGCACAAACCAACCCTTTATACGATAAACCGTCTAAAATTAAAACCAGTTTTATTTGCGCGAATCATCGCGACAAGACTCATTAAGTTTTCTATTATCGTCTTAAATTTCAAGTTGCGTATGAGCATGATCCTAATGGGCTTAAAAGCTATATTGTCTTAACCCTTTAGCTCACTATTAGCACATATGTGTCCGCGATGAGAGTGCAGATCGCGTTTGTGCACGTGATCGTTAATTGTGTTGTTGTCTCACTCTGTTTATATAGGAGTTGTATGATTTGTATGAAATGGGTATATTTTCTTGGTATATTACGAGATAGTGATAGTGTTAGTCTTGCGGCTTTTTGGTATATCGATAATTGTCTTAAGGGTTAAACACAATTCTCTACTGACTTCATCCAGCTCCCTTTGATTTATACCTCTTAAAGCTCCTACTATTAGTTTAACGAAGCTAGTTCCTTTAGTTTGTTGAGACTCGTCTAGTTCATCAACAATTCTGCGACATACATAAGTTACCGGTCTACTGCCACTTAAGTAATTAATTTTACGAATTATGTCGGCTTCTTTAGTATTTTACTGAAATCGCTGATCGCATTATGAAGAGGACGCAGTTCTTCGTGGGTTTTGACTAGAGAAGTGTAGTATTTGCCATCAGATCCTTGGATTATACCAGTTCTTGGACACTGTTTTGGTTTTGAAATATCGTAATATACCATTTAGCGGGAAAATCAGTTAATTTAATGCTTCGTACATTGTCTAGAGTTCACCAGCTTCACACGTTAGTTATGGTAATCTATTACGCGCATTGTTACAATTATTTATTAATATAATGAAATCTGCTCAACCGCCTTTAAGGAGTATGTCAGTAATGGATTCATATTCTAGCAAAATATAAGAATATTAGCAACGCTTATAACCTGGTGTTTATTTATATTTAAAGTTAAAAAAAGAATGCAAAATAACAATCACTTAACCTTTTTGAACGGTAAATTATTCACAGCAATTATTCGCTCTGCAGTTTTTATCTCTGTAAATATTATAGTGTTACGGAGTGCCCGATTTCGTAAACAAGTTCAGAGTCTTAATAAACAAATGAAGGAGTAGGTATCTCACTTGGAAATTATTTATTATATCATTATGTCTATTTGGACCTATTCCATCTTCAAATTTTGTATATACATATGTATCATGCTATCAATCAATAACGTATCGAATTTGTAGTCGAGTAGTTTATTATCAGGTGACTATTAGAAAAAAAAAAGTAAAAGTTATACAATCAAATACTATTGAAAATCGTCTTTTGTATCAATTACAAAAACACCTATTTATAAATATACTCTTTTGCTGAAACTTAATTTTATTGATTAACTAGCGGTTCCGGCAGGCGCACTACCCTGACAAAAAAAAGCTGTAACCCAATTCCAGCGCCACCTATCGGGTCTAATTGTGAATCTAAACCATCCCCCGGACCCACTGAAACACTATTTTTTTTACTCCTTGGGTTACATTATTGAAGTTTTAGTAATGTCCTTAATTTTTCATAGTAATAAATATAGCCTATATTAATTTGGGATAATGTAGCATTCTAATGGTGAAAGAATTTTTGAAATCTGTCTAGTAGTTTTTGAGTTTATTCGTTACAAACATACAAAAATACAAATCTTTCCTCTTCATAATAGTAGTATAGATGTTTTGCTATCAAAGTAATAGAATCAAAGTAATGGATGACATAATTATGTATGATAAGCACGGTACTTGTTTTTTACATTTATTAATTAGGTATCAGTTTTTAAGTCTTTTGTTATATAACTAACACATAATGGATGCGAATCTGAGTCAAATAAAATTATAATTAAAAACCTCTCTTGCAATTTCTGTTCAGTAGTATGTGTTGAGGAACATGGGTTCTCGCCTTGGCGGACGCTTTGTTGCTCTACGGTTCTATAGTTTGTATAGGACCATATAAAAAGCGCATAGTAATCAGTGTTTCTTAGACACAGGCTTATTCGTTGGCTTGTGTCTAAGTTATCGTTTCTTGGAAGGACTGTTTCGATTCATGTTACATATTGTATTGTTTATAAAAGATCATCTGACACTGTTACGTGTTACTCTATGTAGTAGGTACTCATATTTATAAGCGAAGGTAACCATTTTCTATGAGTGAGGTAGTCTGTTGATTTGCTTGTTTCACATCCAATAATAAAATGAATCTCCAGTATGCCTTATAAGATACATATGTAGAATTTTTAATTTAATTTTGATCTAAATCAGGGATTCCCAAAGTGGTCGATATCGACCCCCGGTGTCGGAATCGGTTTCCTAGGGGTCGACATAAACGAAAACTGATTTTGGGAGTCGACGAGGTTTAAAAACGACCCCTACTAATTAACATAAGTTCTTATTTCAAACTTTCAAGGTATAAATTTCATTGGTCTAGGTACATTAGTATAAGTTTAGTATTAAAATTAGAATGAATTAATATAATAAGTTATTCTTAAGTTACACCACAACACAAAAATAACTAAATTAATGTCACACACAGTAACAAAAATAAACAATTAAGCGTGTATGAACTCTAAAAATTTTCTTAGAAATTAAGTTGAAAAAAAAGGGTACGGAACTCGAGTCCGTAGAGTTGTTAAAAAAACTTTCAAGGTACTATATAAGTTGTGTTACGTGTATAAATGTTTTTTTTTTCAAAAAATAATTAACTAATTAAGTATTTTTAAGTAATTTGTATTAATAATTATTAATTACAGTTGATATTTACTGAATTTATGTCTATTTATTTTGTTCAATTTTGACGAGAAAATGATATCAAGTTTACTCACTTAACAAAACTGCAAAGTTTTTAAATTGGTAAGTATTTTGTATCAATAGGAAAAAAAACTAGAGATAGGATTTTTAAAGTAATTTACTTGGCTATGGGGCTCTGAAGTATCAGTTCATTTTGGAAAAGGGGTCTCTTGCCCAAAATAGTTTGGGAATCCCTGATCTAAGTTTTAAATGTGTCTGGGATTGGCCTCAGTGCTGTCTTCTGTATATTACCCATACAAAAATTACCTTGCTTAGATTAGGGACAAAGCTTTGCGGCGCGGGTGGGCCCTGGGGAAGAGTTTCCCACCGGATCGTCGTGTGCCACGCGTGATCATCTCTTCTCCCGTGGGGCGAGACATTTACCTGGCCACGTTAGACAAAGAGGGATGACACCAGGAGTCATGATTCCCCACGGCAGTGGATGTGGTCTTAGTGATCCCCGCCTGCCAGAGCATTCAGAGTTGGTCAAGCTTCCGTTTTCCCGTAGCCACCGAACCCCGAGGGGTTTTAGTGGCGTTTAGAGGCGACAAAACAACCTACAGCCAGGTGGTAGGGCATTTGCCCGACTGGATGCCTACCACCCCTGGTCTAAAATATGTCGCCATAACATCCTTGAGTTGTGTTCCGGCATTAGTGACCAGGTTCCAGTTTCCCTTAAGAGAGCAGCAGCGCATTTGTAGCAACATTGGTGTTGCAAATGTCCATAGGCGATGGTAACCGCTTTCCATCAAATGGGCCATTTGCCTGTCTGCTGATCTCTTGCAATAAAAAAAAGGTACATTTTAATGAATGCATTTTTAATTTAAACATATTTTTTTATCAAACAAAAAAACTGAATTCGATCCGGAACCAAAAAAACGCATCCATAGTCTACTCTAAAATTATGCCGCCTCTCACCACGTCTAGTCTAAATTTATGCCCCTCCTCCACGCGGCCGTAACGCTTTTTCGTGACAGAAGAATCCTAAGACCCCCCGTTTATATAGAAGTTTGACTTCAAAAGGCAAATTTCGACAATCACCTTGGTATAAATGGTAACCCTTGGCCATTAATTGCGTTAAATCGCTCCACTTCTAATATTGCATTTCTGTCCCAATACTGTAATTAATGCATTTCATGTGGGAACAGCATCACAATGGAGCTAAGGTCCCACGATCTCTGAGTTTCTTACGACATACAGTTTGCTTTCGAGATTGTCAGCGGGTTCTTACTGTCGACAGCCGACGGCTTATTAGGGTTGGCAGTAATTGGCGACAGCGGACTTCCCCCCCCCCTGCTGTACGAAGTGGGTCACTCTGCTCCCCGGGGTGACCCAGTTACAGGGTGTAGGGGCGTCATGGTGCAGTTACTCTGTACAAGAACCCATGACGCCCCGTAAAAGCGCTATAAATGGGGCGCAGGTTTAGGTTTAGTGGGTAGTTTCGCGGCCTTATGCCTGCATTTTGGCCCTTCCCCCGAAGGACCCGAGGATGACGTCCAAAGACATTCCCCCTGCGTTATCAAAAAAAAAAAGGGTTGGCAGTAATTGAAAAAGTTAATAAAAGAACTATGAGCAATTTTTCAGACGCATAATTTTTGGTTGTGGAGGTCGCTACACAATATACTAAGAATACCTAGCAGCTTAAGAATAGAATGTAGGTTTCTAATAATAACAATAATGAACAAGGCCCCCGCCTCCGTGCTTGCATTAGCCAGCCGGCACGGAGTGGAGATCTCTAGAGCTAAGACTCAAGCTCCAAGAGTGGAAGTGATAAATGGCATCACGTCAGAAGTAGCTTCGGTGAACTTGCAGCCCACCTCTCTACACCCCTTAGCCACTCACACCCATGTTGGTCCTGTCTTCTATGGCATTTTTGGGACCCATGCAGGGAGTGGCGAGTCACCGTCTGCCCATTTCTCCATGTTCCCCGAACATTGCGACGGGCAGACGCCATAGTCCCCATATTCCCAGACCCCTAGTACCACTAGCAGTTCACCCCAATAGCCTGGTACTTTTTGTTCTGATTCCCCACAATAGTCCTACACTGGCCGGGGCTTGTCTTTGGGTGCATTATTATATGATGTAGACAGGGATAATCGCCGGCCAGTGTCAGGCCACATTAGATTAAATTTATCAAGGGGATTCTACGTGTTGGCCTCCCCATGGCCCCACGCAAGCCCTCCAAAAGTCCGGGGCATTTTTATAGCCCGTGGTCTTTAAAGACATACAATCAATAATAATCGGCAGACAAGCGCACACATATCTCCAAGCGAAGCAAGTTACGCTTGTGTTGTGGGTAATATACAACGGACCCACTTTGAGGCCGATCCCAGACACCCAGACCATAGCAAATAACAGAAAGTTCGTTTTTGAAATTTACCATATCAAGAATTGAATCGCGTTCCAGCGAGTTTGGCCGGCTTAGACTTAGCCCGCTCAACCATATAGGCTGTCAGTTGAATTATTACTAATTTTTAAGCTATATGAAATATATGTATCTACGTGTGCGTCTGTGTGTCTCAGTGGAAGTGTCCCTAATGCTAGTGGATTTTCATAGCTAATCCATCATTACACTAGGAACACACATTCCGTGTCGTTGTAATAATGTCAAAGAATTATAATGTTGTTACGAGTTTAGCGGGACTCGAATTAAAATGCCGTTGTAATTGTTATAGAGTTTATTAGAACTATACAAACACGTATAACACAGGTACAAATATAACCGCACACAACAAATTCAAACATAATGCAATTGTATGTAATTCAATAAAACGCGCAAAATCCGTCACTAATAGATTCCCGAATGTACACACGTCTCGCCTTGATCGCAGTTCTCGCTCGACTGCCTCCTCTCCCCATCAGGCCGTCGTTTTATTCCTCACAAATACAAATGTGCCCGTATCGTAGTCAACGTAATCCGCAACACCTGGCCAATGATTCTGCCGCAAGTGGCCATAAACGAGTATAATGAAACAATGGGCTGTTGTCTAGAAACGTCTGCCAATAAATAAGTAAACAAAAGAAGACGATCATAAAAGAATTACAATATCACAATTAGTTCAAATGCTGACAGGTAATAAAATGCGTTTTTACAGATTTTTGTCGGAATCTAAGTTGTAACAATATTTATTTTTTGCCTTTCAATTGAAGACAGTTTCTTTTTATTAGAATGTTTAGTTTTTGTCTTATTTCAAACATAAGAAATTTATTATGGACTAAACTACCTTAAAAAACACAATTAAATATTAAAAATGTACTAAGAATCAAAGCAAGTGTATGACAGCAATGTGACTGGTAGAGTGTGCCGATAGACCGAGACGTACCACCATGATCAAATTGAAGATATTTTGAAGAAAGTCCAGATGAAAAGCAGTTTAAATATGCGTGTATGTATACAAAGATTAATGAAAGTTGATAAGTGTTTGTCAGGATCGTAACAGGTGGAAATTGTGACGACAGTCACGTGTCATATTATTAAGGTGTCGGTACTTTTGAATAAATCAGTCAGTCGTTCACTTATGCCTTTTATTAACGTTCCATTGGCGACGAGGATTAAAATATTAAAAATTACAGTTAAATCGTGCAAATAAGTGTATTTAAAATGTCGATTGGTAAAATAGAACCATTTAATTTAAGCTCTAAGCAATGGCCGGCCTATATTCGTCGCGTAAACCAATATATATTGTTAAATCAAATCAAAGAAAATTTAAAGGTGCCGATGTTAATAACGGTTGTTGGTGAAGAAACTTACGCTTTAATGTGCGATTTGTGTTCACCTCAATTCCCGGAAGTGAAATCTTATGATGAATTGGTGAACCTAGTGACGGAACATTTGGAACCACAGCGATCCGAGATCGCTGAACGCCATATATTCAGATTGCGGCGGCAGCGGCCCGGCGAGTCTTTAACCGAATACCTTCAAGCTTTAAAGCATCTTGCGGCAACTTGCAATTTTGGCAAATGCAAAAGCTGTTCCACACTCGAAGAGAACTTGCGAGACCAATTTGTCTCGGGGTTAACAAATGACGCAATGCGTTCACGGATATTTGCCCAAAAGGAAATTGAGTATAAAGAGGCGGTGGAGCTGGCATTGGCGCTGGAGGCGGCAGAAAAACACGCCGAAGTGAGCGGCTCTACGACGGCGGCAAGGACGACGGACTCGGCGGAGGGCGGCGTGGCAGGCGCCGCGATGGGTGAGGGCCTGCATTACACCCACAAGGGTCGAATCAGGTCACGCGAGCGGCGTTCAGGAGCGACCAGCGCGAGCAGCGCAGCAGCGGGCGGCGGCGACGCGGGGCCATCGGGCTCGAACTCCCGCCGCTGCTGGCGCTGTGGCAAAGCGCATACGGCCGACAGGTGTAAGTTTAAAAACTACAATTGTGATGAGTGCGGTCAAAGAGGGCACCTTAAAGTGAAGTGTAGACAATTATCGCGAAAGGGGGGTCGACATAATTATGTGAGTGATGATTCAGAAGGCGACGTTATATGCAACATTGAACTCGCAGCCAAAGGTAACCAACCATTTTTTATAAAGTTGACGATTGATGACTATATCATGGAATCTGAAGTGGACACTGGTAGTCGTATTTCGGCAATAAGTGAGGAAATGTATCAACGTATGTTTTCACATAAAAATATTGTAGTTGATAATCTAGTTTTACGTGACTACTCGGGTTCACGAATTAAATCATTGGGTTACATTGAGGTGGACGTCGTTTTGGGGCACGTAAAAGCCAAATCATTACGCCTTTACATAATTAAGAGCGGTGCACGGCCTTTATTGGGGCGCGATTGGATGCGTGCATTGCAAATAACACAAATTCACCTCAATGAAATTGCAGATGATGAAGTTTCGAACCAATTATGTAAGGAATTCCCTGAAGTATTTTGCGATAAATTAGGCACTTGTAAACGGCCCATTCGACTGCAGCTCTCAGATAACGAACCGGTTTATGTTCGAGCGAGACCGATGCCGCTGGCGCTTCGCGCACGGGTCGAGAGGGAGTTGGCACGCCTAGAGGCGGATGGCTCCATATATCGCGTAGATTATTCAGATTATGGTACACCAATTGTCCCCGTAGTTAAAAAAAACGGCGATATAAGAATTTGTGGTGATTACAAAACTACAATTAATCCTAAGCTAAAAAGAGATTATTATCCTTTGCCACGGATTGAAGAGTTGTTTGCCAAACTTAGCGGAGGGGATAAATTCACCAAAATAGATTTAAGACATGCATACGAACAATGCTTACTGACAGATGAATCGAAAGCGTATACGGCGATTACAACACATATAGGGACGTTCGTATACCGTCGTACACCGTATGGTTTGTCATGTGTACCCGAAAAATTCCAAAAAATAATGGAGGAGACCCTACATGGGGTGCCGGGGTGTGTCGTATTTTTAGATGATATCTGTGTAACGGGAGCGAATACCTTGGAACATATGAAAAATCTGAGAGCTGTACTCGAAAGGTTGCGCGATATGGGACTCACGATTAAACAGAGTAAATGTAATTTTTTACAAGATTGTGTAAAATATTTGGGTTTCATAATTAACAGAGATGGATTGCACCCAGACCCCGACAAACTGGAGGCTATTTCTAGCGTGCCTAGACCCGAAAATGTGTCCCAACTTAGAAGTTTTTTAGGAATGCTTAATTACTATGGACGGTTCCTTCCCAAGTTAAGTACCATTTTACAGCCATTACACCATCTTTTAAAAAAGAATTCCAACTGGAAGTGGAACCCAAATTGTGAGAAAGCATTTAGTGAGGCAAAGCGGTCCCTCCTGAGTGAACGTGTGTTAGCGCATTATGAAGAAGGCCGTGAATTAGTGCTCTCAGTGGACAGCAGCGCGTATGGGCTCGGAGCGGTGCTTGCGCATCGATATCCGGATGGCAGTGAGCGACCGGTCAGTTGCGTCTCACGCACCCTCAGTGCGGCCGAACGTAACTACAGCCAGCTCGACAAAGAAGCACTTGCTATTTTATTCGGGGTGACGAAACATCACCAATATTTATTTGGACGTCATTTTACCTTGCGTACAGACCATCAACCTTTAACGTATATTTTTGGGGATAAGGGAGGAATCCCACAAACGGCCGCCAGCCGTTTACAGCGTTGGGCGATGCGCTTGGTCGCATACGATTTTAAAATTGAATATGTACGATCGACGGACAACGGACCGGCCGATGCTTTATCGCGGTTGCCGTTACCTCAGGAGGGTCGGCCTGCAATCTCTGTAGATTATTTAAATCTAGTCGAAGAAACGCTGCCTGTATCTTTTAGAGATATTGCGAAGGAGACAGAGCGCGACCCCTTATTATGTAAAATAAAAAGTTATGTGTTATTTGGCTGGCCGTCATGTGCGAGTAGCGACCGGGAAAAGCCTTATTTTGCGCGTAAACATGATTTCGTAGTTAATCAAGGATGTTTAATTTACAAATATAGACTAGTGGTCCCTTACGTTTTACAAAAGAATATTTTAGAAGAATTACACGAGGGACACTTGGGTATACACAAAATGAAAAATTTATCGCGTAATTACGTCTACTGGGAAAGTCTGGATCGGGATATCCAAGAAATGTGTAAATCATGTAGCGCATGCCGCAATGTGCGTGACGCACCACCGCGCGCGCAATTACACCCGTGGGAGTTTCCGCTGCACCCATGGCAACGCGTGCATGTTGATTTTGGGGACTGCGGAGGTGTGCGCTATTTAATTTTGGTGGACGCGCATTCTAAATGGATTGAGGCGGTAGCGATGCGCAGTACAAATGCAAATGCTACCATAAGGGTTTTACGAAGCATTTTTGCACGTTTTGGCTTACCGTCGCAACTCGTAACTGATAATGGCCCACCTTTCTTGTCACAAGAGTTTAAATTATTTTGCGCAAATAACTGTATTAAACATACGACTTCTGCCCCTTATCGACCTCAGGGAAATGGCGCGGCAGAAAATGCCGTCAAAACGGTTAAGAAAGCCATTAAAAGAGCCTTGTACCAAAAGGAAGATGTGAATAAGTCTTTAAGTAAGTTTCTCCTTCAATACAGAAATTGTGAGCATGCAACGACCGGGGTGTCACCAGCAGTAGCTCTGCTAGGTCGTCGACTTCGCAGCCGACTGGATGCTCTACGGCCAGACGTAGCAGCTGTGGTCAGTGCTAAGCAGGACCGACAAATAAATCATGCAGCCGGTTCTGATAGAAGTTTTAATGTAGGAGACCCGGTGCTCGCTCGCGATTATAGCGCGAGGGAAGATAAGTGGGTCGAAGCCACGGTAGTAAAGAAAACCGGACCCGTTTCTTATAAAGTGAATTTAAGCAACGGTGTAGAATGGCGTAGGCATGCAGATCAGTTGATGTCAACTAATAAAAAAAATAGATATTCACTTTCGCGAATGAGCACTGAGGCAGGGGTGGACGAAGGAAGCCCTGACGTCGTGAACCTAGAGGTCGAAAAGGGGGCCAAGGTTGGTAGCCAGGACATGTCTGGCGATGGTAGCAATGACCTGAGATTGTCGCGAGAAGTGACAGAGCTGCAAAACCCGCAGTCTGAAAGGTCACCACAGCCCAAGGCATCTAGACTGCAGGCGACGCCTTCACCTCCTGACATGTCCGCTCGAACACGTCGGGCTTTGAACCGAGCTAAACAAACATTATTTAAGTTTATAGAAATTTAACCTGTATTTATTATTTAGTTTCTTATTAGTTTAGTTTTCAGTTTTTATATTTTGAGAATTTAGTGGGGAGAAGTGTGACGACAGTCACGTGTCATATTATTAAGGTGTCGGTACTTTTGAATAAATCAGTCAGTCGTTCACTTATGCCTTTTATTAACGCAGCCTTCTGGGCACCTTACCCATAGAAGACGGTGATCTGGGCTCAGTATTCTACTTATAGTCTTGGGGGACTATGAGTAGAATACAATACAAACAAGTTAAGTTTTCTTGCATTGTATTCTTTAATTTTATTAGTAGATATTTAATTGTAAATAATATTAAATATTATATTAAGACAACTTATTGATAAGTATAGTCATGTTGGGCAAGTCTGTCAGTGGGGTAAGTTCGTATATATACCTCTAATTTTTTACCTTTTTTAAACGGAATTTAACGCCAACTACAATTGCTATAATCTCTTATGTATACAAATGAATCATAGAAATGTATGTACGCACATAACTTTAGAACGACTTTACCGATTTTGATTAAACTTTTTGTGTGTGTTTGGGTGGGTCCACGTATGGTTTAAATTTACAACTGGAACCGGTAGGTGGCGCTGGAATCGGGTTCTAGAATATTTCTAATCTGTACCGATTTTGATGATTTTTTGGTATGTTTGAGTGGATCCCCGGATGGTTTAGATTCAGAATGGAACTGGTAGGAGGCACTAGAATCGGGGCCTAGATTTTTATTTTTTCAGGGCAGGACAACGTCTGCTGGGACAGCTAGTATAATATATATAATACGCAAACTTTTGCCGGCTTCACTTTAAGAGCTTGGGGCTCGGTGTACCATCTACCTAATTTGTTCGTCTGAGGTTTTAATTAAGTTTTTATATAAAAATAAAAATGGACTGGTGTCTCCGGCTATGATTGGAGGGTCTTACGAGTTACGTTATATATATATATATATATACATACACACACATATATATATATATATATATACATACACACATATATATATATATATATATATATATATATATACATATATATATATATATATATATATATATATATATATATATATATACTACCTGCCCCGGCAGACGTTGTTCTGCCCTGAAGAAATAAAATATAGAACCCGATTGCAGCGCCACCTACCGGGTCCAAATGTAAGCTATCCTATCTTTCAAGTCGGATCGAACTGCACACGGTGTGCAAATTTGATTAAAATCGGTCAAGTAGTTTAGGAGTCCATCGCGGACAAACAACGTGACACGTAATTTATATATATTAAGATATATATTACTCAACATCTCCTAAACGGTTGGACCGATTTTGATGCAATTTTTTGCGTGTTCAAGTGGATTCGAGAATAGTTTATATTCACAATTGGACCCGGTAGTTGGTGCTGCAATCGGGACCTAGATTTTTATTTTTCAGAATAGGACAACATCTGCCGGGTCCACTAGTAGTCCAGCATTATTCTTCTGAAATCCACTTTATATATTGGGCCTGTCGTAAGAGGCGACTTAACAACCCACAGCCAGGTGGTAAGGCATTTGCCCGACTGGATGGCTACCACCCCTGGTCTAAAGTATGTCGCCATAACAGCCTTGTGTTGTGTTCCGGCATTAGTGACCAGGTTCCAGTTTCCCTTAAGAGAGCAGCAGCGCATTTGTAGCAACCTTGGTGTTGCAAATGTCCATAGGCGATGGTAACCGCTTTCCGTCAAGTGGGCCGTCTGCCTGTCTGCTGATCTCTTGCAATAAATATATATATATATATATATATATATATATATATATATATATATATATATATATATATATATATATATATATATATATATATATATATATATATATATATATATATATATATATATATATATATATATATATATATATATATATATATATAGAATCTATATAAAGATATTAGAATTAGTTCACAAGAGGTCTTGGCGATTGCAATGGAAGTTGTTCATACGTCGGGTCATTGAGGTCAGTAACCTCGTTTACTCTCACAGGGGGCTATGGTGGTCGAATTTTAAGGTCACCGGACCTAAAGAGTGGTACAAATTCTAAGAAAAGGCGGTGAATGAGTATCGAAACCGACGACGGTGACTCAGAATTAACGCATTTGGTCGCAAAATTTTGCGGCACTCAGATTTTTTTTCTATATAATTAATACGTGAAGCAAAGACTTTGGAGCCCTTTTAAAAAAAATTGCGCGGACGGAGGAGTATGAAATTTCGCACACTTATCTTAATATATATAAATTACGTGTCACGTTGTTTGTCCGCGATGGACTCCCTAAACTACTTGACCGATTTTAATCAAATTTGCACACCGTGTGCAGTTTGATCCGACTTGAAAGATAGGATAGCTTACATTTGGACCCGGTAGGTGGCGCTGCAATCGGGTTCTAAATTTTATTTCTTCAGGGCAGAAAAACGTCTGCCGGGACAGCTAGTAGTTTATATAGAGGAGGAGTGTAGAATGCTAATATGTTTTTAATATTATGCATAAAAAATACATTAAGTCGATAAAAAAAAACATTACACACACTACCATGTATTTGACACACACACGCATATATACTCTTTTGTTTATTGTTAAAGTCAAATTAACAGTGTGGCCTTGGCGAAATCTGTGATTATAGAAGTATAGTCTTTGACATTGGAGTTTTTGGCGGGAACTGAAAGGGGACGTTGTGCTTTGCAGTTTTATTTTCTAAAAATATGTAAAATTACTCTAAAATGAACAATAGTTGTAGGATATAGATAGTTTTTGAGTAGTAATTATGTGTTTTTGTGAGAAATGTGAACTGTTTAGTCAAATGTGGCCTTTCGAGTTTTCACAAGAACTCCGTTGAATGGTGTGGATTGTAGCCTACAATACAACTGCGCCTGGCTTAAAGGCCTAGTTGCCAAGCCTTAAACATTAAAAAAAAAGTCTTTGACATTAATTATTATGGTCTAGTTATATTTAAAACTTATGGTAGTAACACATTTTGAATAATAATAGTTAAAATATGATACTACGCTCTCGCAAGCTTTATCCTAAACATATATGTGTTTATCTCTTTTAGTGTCACTACTTCGTTTCATCGAGTTTCAATCACAACGACTCTGAAGAAGGTTCACTTTAAAAATTCCATCGCAGTAAATATAGTGAACACTTGAAGACCTTTTTGCACGAGTCGCATTTTAAAATTGAAAATTAGACTTTCAACAATTTTGCACTTAATTTTTTCAGCGAAACTTAACTGTAATATCTTATCTAACGGACGAGCGTAACTAATAAGATTTTTAAAGATTACCACTTTTTGTTAAGTCGATGACGCTGATAGCGAATGTTTGACGTATAGGCAAACAGACTCAATTAACTATTTTATTATTGAAGTAAATGTATTATTATAGTGAAAGATGTTAATATTGCGAATAAACATAATGGCCAAAAAGCTGGTAAACAAATTAAATCGGCAGACAACATACTCACGTTGTATATCTGCAAGCTAAGTAAGTTACACTTCTGTTATGGGTAATATACAACGGACCCCTCTGGGGTCCATCGCAGACACCCAGACCAGGGTTCGCGGGATATAAACGGCATCTGTGGTTGAGTGGGCTAAGTCTTTGCCGGCCTACCTCACTGCAACGCAGAGGCTCCGGGTTCGATCCTGGTATAGTAAATTTCGGAAACGTATTTTCTCCGTTATTTACTATGGTCTGGGTGTCTGGGATCGGCCCCAGAGTAGTCCGTTGTATATTATCCATAACACAAGCGTAACTTGCTTAATTTGGGGATATACAATATGTGTGTTTGTCTGCCGATTATTATTATTACCATCACATATTTTATTAGAAAAAAGTTGCTATCGATCATTGAACAAACTGCATTGGAATTTGATTTTGTTTAATCCTGCGGGATCCCCGGGATAAAAAGTAGCGCAGCGTTAAGTCTAAGAAGTTATATACAGAATGCGTTCGGAGCGATCGTTTCGATGCCCAGGGTCCGCTTTCCTACTTTTTCTTCTACTTTTATTTTTTATTGCTGGAGTTCAGCAGACAGGCAGACGGCCCACTTGATGGAAAGCGGTTAACGTCGCCTATGGACATTTGCAACACTAAAGGTGCTACAAATGCGCTACTGTTCTCTTAAGGCAGATTGGAACCTGGTCACTAATGCCGGAACACAACTGAAGGTTGTTATGGCGGCATAGTCTAGACCAGGGTGGTAGCCATCCAGTCGGGCAAATGCCCTATCACCAAGTATAGTGCTATGTGTTAACAAAAAACACATGAATAAAGTGTCTTCTCCTTAATCAAAACAATAGGAAACTTGTTATTGGACACATTCTTAATTTAAGTTATCTTAAGTCAGATTTTTGTAAACTTAATGTTGTATCACTAAGATATACCATTTATGAGAAAAAAATTGTATATATGGAGCTGATGTCAAATTTTAACCAAACATTAGATTATTTATTACGTACTAATTTACCATCAGAACGAATGCAAGGATGATGGTCGATGATGTTATGCTGGAGCAAGAGAATGAGTTTGTATATCTTGGATGTGCTTTTAGGGATGGAAGGTACATCGCTGATATAGAAAGAAGAGTGAATTTGGGGGATAGTGAATGGAGCGTTAGGTAAACTTCTAGGCGCTAAGAACCTCAGCCAGAAGGCCCAGCTTGCCATACACAACGCGGTGCTGGTACCTGCGCTCACGTATGGAAGCGAGAGTTGGGTATGGAAGAGAGAGCATGAAAGTAGAGTAAACGCGGTCGAGATGCGAGCACTGCGCAAAATCTGCGGAGTGACGCTCGCGGACCGCGTTCGTAATACCGAAGTAAGAAAGAGAGTTCGTCTGAAAGAGAGTGTCGGGGTGAAGATAGGGAAAGGAATGCTTCGGTGGTTCGGGCATGTGGAAAGAATGCATGATGAAAGAATGACTAAACAGATATGCAATGCAAAAGTGGATGGATGCAGAAGTCGTGGAAGGCCACGACACACCTTCCATGATCAAATTGATCGTGTACTAGCAGAGGGTGATGTCAAGAGCCTTAAGAACAGACGAGCGTGCATGACAAGAGCTATGAATGTCAAAGAAGCAAGTGAGGTGTGTAAGAATAAGCCTGAATGGCACTCTGTTGTCCGCAAGGCATCTGGCGTGAAGTTATGTATGTATGTATGTAATTTACCATCAACAAACTCATCTCTTTCAAGACATTTTTTTTTATTGCAGGAGTTCAGCAGACAGGCAGACGGCCCACTTGATGGAAAGCGGTTATCATCGCCTATAGACATCTGCAACAACAAAGGTGCTACAAATGCGCTGCTGCTCTCTTAAGGGAAACTAGAACCTGGTTACTAATGCCGGAACACAACTCAAGGTTGTTATGGCGACATACTTTAGACCAGGGGTGGTAGCCATCCAGTCGGGCAAATGTCCTACCACCTGGCTGTGGGTTGTTAAGTCGCCTCCTACGACAGGCCGCCCGGCCGCAGGAAATTGTATTCTTTCTCCGTTCCTGCACGGATAAAATCATATCAACTTTCTGAACATTTCTTATGCATACGCAATATGAGCAACTAATACCATCTTTTATATAATAGCAGCGTACTTAGTATTGGTCAATACATCGGCAAACCCACTTTCAGCAACAACAATACACCAATTACACGTTTAACAAAATACGAACATTTAAAAATGACAAGCGAAAGTAGTGTGGAATCCTAAACAATGTTTACACAATCATTGAATATTTCATACATCACGCAATATTGCGTGTACAAGTAAATGTAGTGATGTGATCGAGCTGAGATTTCGAATTATCGACCTCGATTAATTAAGCCGAATAAATTATTTCATATTTTCGTTGACGAAAGTTCGCGTGTGAAGCGAGTGTTTCGGGAGAATGCGTGTGTTATTAACAAGATTACTAGATCTATTTGTTGTAATATGTGTCATTGTCACCTAATGAGTGACAGTTGTAATGTGTCAAATATTAATGTAATACCTACTCTGTGTCGAATAAACTCTCTGCTGCGTTGATCTCGTACCGTGTCGTTTCATTATAAAAGGAATCCTAAATAATCCTAAAACACTATTTGTATTATTGTTGTAGGATATGGTTCTATTTGTAATGTTCATGATACGAAAAATGCTTAGCAGTATTCTTTATTTATGTGTCACTGTACATGTTTATTGGGAGCTTTTCATGTGATTTAGTTCGCTTAGATTAAAAGTTCCCTATATTTATCTCTATTACCCCAGCACATGTACACCAAGTTTGATAGTAATCGCTTTATATTTAATCAATTGAATAATAATAGAGTAAGTATAGAAACTTAACTCGCAACCTGGTTTAGTTTCGTTTTTGTCTCAGACTCAGATTTGCAACTGGTTTCTGCCCGCGACTTCGTCCGACCCGAAATGAAAATTGAAATTCCCGAGTGGATTTTTTTTAACTATCCCACGGGAACTCTTTAATTTTTCGGTATCAAAAGTATCCTATATGTTGACCAGGGATATAAGCTACTACCATACAAAATGTCATTTAAATCGATCCAGTCGTTTCGGAGATTAGCACGTACGAACAGACAAAAAGAGAAACAAAAAATTAAATTAGTTTTATTTCACTTCTAACATCCCAATGACTCGGTTTTTAGCATTTTTTTCATTGTACAGAAATTCAACCTCTACAATTTTATTATATGTATATAGATTCCCCTTTTTTACACTTTATTAAAGAAATTAAAGTTATAGAAAATAATATACTATCTATGCATAAATCTTAAAGGTTATGATATGTATTATAATGTAACATTTATTTTAGTTCTTAAACTGTGATTCCTTTCAATGGGGAAGATCAGATTTAGCATATTAATTATATATAAAGTTATTTATCCTCCTCAAAATTAGAAGTCATACTCTATAGGACAATTAGTAAGAAGTTTTTACCGTTGCTTCGAGTTTGTCGAAATTATAAGAAAGATTTCGAATTTTCCGGACCTTTAGTTTCCCATCTCTAGAAATCAGTATTTAGTATGGACTTTTACATTAACTTCGGTATCGAATATCATTTTTTTTGGGTCTTTTGATCCACGTCTCGATAGTCACGCAGCGATGGACTAGAAACTATTTCTGATAATCGTTTTATTGTCTTCTTAGTAAGGCACAGGGTCAGTTTGTTTACTGATTTGTTGTGGTTTGGCATTTCTTTACTGTAAACCAGTATTAATTGTGATAGGTTTTAGATGGAGGCTTTTTTGGAATTATGAGAAATGAAAGAATACTTTTAAGCCAGAAATATTGGTATTTTTTTTTATTGCAGGAGTTCAGCAGACAGGCAGACGGCCCACTTGGTGGAAAGCGGTTACCATCGCCTATAGACATTTGCAACACCAAAGGTGCTACAAATGCGCTGCTGCTCTCTTAAAGGAGACTGGAACCTGGTCACTAATGCCGGAACACAACACAAGGTTGTTATTGCGGCATACTCTGGACCAGGGGTGGTCGCCATCCAGTTGAGCAAATACTCTACCACCTAGCTGTGGGTTGTTTAGTCGCCTCTTACGACAGGCCGCCGGGCCGCAGGAAATTGTATTCTTTCTCCGTTCCTGCACGGATAAAAATGGTGCTAATAATAGCCCGAATTTCACGTTTAAATTTAAAGAAGGAGGAATTAAAAATATCCATGGATCTATTTGTACTTGAAATCTCAGATTTAAATCAGTTTAGTAGTTTCACGTGATGCTTTAACATTCAGTCAAAAAAAATTAAAGTTCCATCTACGAAATCTGTTGAACTGAGTTATCCGCCCTGATTTATTTTTCATTTTACAACAATCTTAATACAGGTTTATTATATTATTATAGATTATTCATATTATTTATCTTATACCGATGTTTTATTATTTAACACACATTTTTAAATTACGTACAATATAATTATTTTAGACTACTTTAAAAATTAAACCATAGAATAAATACGAAATGTGTGCTGGGACACATAGTAGAAGTGAAACTTCAACGGACAAGTGGAAAAACGAATGGCAACAAAATTTTAACTTGAAGTTTTACGGGCAGGTTTTCAAATTGGACAAGTACATTAACAATCTGCCCGTAAAAGTTCAAGTTAAAATTTTGTTGCGATTCGTTTTTCCACTTGTCCGTTAAAGTTTCACTTCTACTATGTGTCCCAGCACACATTTCGGTTTTGCGCAGGTTTACTGCAAATCATGATTTGGTTAGGTTAAGTACATTTTAATGAATGCATTTTTTATTTAAACAAATTTTATTTTATCAAACAAAGAAATTGAGTTCGATCCGGAACCACAAAACGCATCTGTTCTGGCAATAACTAATTTACATGGCTGTATGGATGAGTTCCTTTGCCTGCCTATTGTGACCTTGGTGGTCGCCCTTTGTGTAATCTGTCACTTTTTCACTCTCTGATTTTTTATCTCTCTCGGAATAAACCACGTATTTAACAAGTTTTGCTTTTAATTCAGTTTTCCATCTCTATAATCTCATACAGCATCCATAGTCTACACTAAAATTATGCCGCCTCTCACCACGTCTATTCTAAATTTATGCCGCTCCTCCACGCGGCCGTAACGCTTTTTCGTGACAGAAAAATCCTAAGACACCGTCAATATAAAAGTTTCACTTCAAAAGAGTGAAAAATATTGACAGGTAAGAAATATAGTCCAGATCGCTGTCGGTGGGAAGCGTTCCCAAAATGCTGACCGCATTTATCTCCTAAATAGATTCGGAACCGAATTTTACGCGAAGAAATTTTTTTTTTTTCAAATAGATTTTTTGTCTCTTTCTTTCAGAGCAACATGCAGCTCTAGTGTAAAATAAAAATCCTTCAATATCGTAAGTATCGGCATCAAATCAACATTCCTTGGCGTAAGAGTGCGTAACGCCACTCAGTGGTTCACAATGCAATCATGACTTGGGCGTTTTTTATTGTGCAGGAGTAGACGGCGCCTAACAATCTATTTCGAAAATTCCTTTTTGGGCGTTGATCTTTGGAATTAATATCAAGGTCATCGAAGGTTTTTTAATAAGGGGCCGTCCACAAATAACGACACAAGGATTTCATGATTTTTGGACCGCTCCCCCGGTCTTGTCTTTGAATGCGAAGAAAACAAAGGTTATGGTGTTTGAAAGAGAAGAAACCAGAACGAATGCAAGGATAATGGTCGATGATGTTATGCTGGAGCAAGTGAATGAGTTTGTATATCTTGGATGTGCTTTTAGCAGGAATGGAAGGTACACTGCTAATATAGAATATATCAGTGAAGAGTGAATTTGGGGAATAGTTTGAATGGAGCGTTAGGTAAACTTCTAGGTGCTAAGAACCTCAGCCAGAAGGCCCAGCTCGCCTTACACAACGCGGTGCTGGTACCTACGCTCACGTATGGAAGCGAGAGTTGGGTATGGAAGAGAGAGCATGAAAGTAGAGTAAACGCGTTCGAGATGCGAGCGTTCGTGTAAGAAGGAGAGTTGGTCTGAAAGAGTGTCGAGGTGAAGGTAAGGAAAGGAATGCACCGGTGGTTCGGGCATGTGGAAAGAATGCATGATGAAAGAATGACTAAACAGATATACAATGCAAAAGTGGATGGATGCAGAAGTCGTGGAAGGCCACGACACACCTTCCATGATCAAATCGATCGTGTATTAGCAGAAGGTGATGTCAGGAGCCTTAAGAACAGACGAGCTTGCATGACAAGAGTTATGAATGTCAAAGAAGCAAGTGAGGTGTGTAAGAATAAGCCTAAATGGCGCTCTGTTGTTCGTGCCTACCCCGCAAGGGAACTGGCGTGAAGTTATGTATGTATGTATGTATGTCCCCCGGTCTTGTCACATCCTTGGTCTCAAGAAATTAAGAAATTAAAACAGCAGTTCCGTAATTAGTTTTATTTCCATTTAAATTATTTTTTAATAATTTAAACACTATGTTCATACAGGTAGAGTTGAAAATAGTTAAAAAAAATCAGGTTCACAAGTATTACTTCTCTATTGTGTATAATAATTCCTAACATTGTTGTATATGTATGTATAATAAGCACGCACTAGAGGTTGACTCGCTGTGCAGCCGCGGGGTAAACTCTAGTAGTCATATATATATAAATATACAATAATATATTTCAAAATATATAAGTTACTAGCTGTCCCGGCAGAGGTTGTTCTGCCCTGAAGAAATAAAATTTAGAACCCGATTCCAGCGCCACCTACTAGGTGTGCAAATTTGATTAAAATCCGTCGAGTAGTTCAGGAGTCCATCGCGGACAAATAACGTGACACGTAATTTATACGTAATGGCTGGCGCACGCGTCCCAAGTCAAGGAGCGCGATCCTGGTTGTAACGCATGTACCACCAAGACTTAGTCAGTTTTCTGATCTAATGTGCATATTGTTACAATTACCACGTGTTAATAACGGTGAAGGAAAACATCGTGATGCAACCTGCACATCGCGATAACCGATGTGTCAAACCTGCCAAGCCGCCTTGGACAAGCGTGGCGGGTATACTGTCCGTTCCCCCTAGAACGGGAGGCCCGAGCCCAGCAGTGCGACATTTATGGGCTAATATTATTATATTATAACAAATGTATTAGCATGATTATATTGTATTTATCAGACATAGCTATTTGTAAACATAATAGTGATTTCTGAGTAAATTTCTAAATGTTGGTAAGGATTTGGCCACTCTGATAGTAAGAGGCAACATATTCCAAAGTTTGACAGCCTATACATAATTATAATATTAACTATTTTTGTATTAAAAATGTCTTAACCTTACGTTTAAATATTGTTATATTCAATACATTCGTTTTCATCATGATGAAATCTGTACATCGAGATAACTGATGTATCAATACGGACAAACAGCCCAGCAGTAGGACGTTATGGGCAGTTATTATTACTGTACCAAATATGAAAATTTTATGTAAAAAATACTCGTCAGCTCATATTTGAGAAAAAGTTTAAGTCTCAAGTGTTAAGACAATAATGGTAGTAATGAACTTATGAAACTAAAGTATTTCCCATGAGTTTCTTAGACTTTTGCCTCACGATTGTTATTTTAACCTCTCTACTTAATTGTAATTAGAAATAGCTTTGCAGTTCACACGAGTAAGTTATTTGAACTGGAATTTTAAACACACGTATACAATCATTTACTCGCGTTAATTATGTTTTAGAAGTATTTTTTGTTTTATTAAAATTTTATTACGTGCTAGTAAAAATCGTTCGCGTTGTCCTGACCACGTTTGTTAGTGAATTTCAATTTCATTCAATCAGAGTCATTTATCGGGACATAAACTATCCTAAGTGTTGACTTGGAATACAGCCTAGCCTCTGTGTCGAGTTTCATTTAAATCCGTTCAGTAGTTTTCACGTGACGCTTTGACCTAAGATACAGGTTGATACGGTATCAAAAATTCCTGACGAACATTTCTTGATAAAACATATTTCTACATAATTCTGTACTTACTTTTTATCCGTGCAGGAACGGAGAAAGAATACAATTTCCTGCGGCCGGGCGGCCTGTCGTAAGAGGCGACTTAACAACCCACAGCCAGGTGGTAGGGCATTTGCCCGACTGGATGGCTACCACCCCTGGTCTAAAGTGTGTCGCCATAACAACCTTGAGTTGTGTTCCGGCATTAGTGACCATGTTCCAGTTTCCCTTAAGAGAGTAGCAGCGCATTTGTAGCAACTTTGGTGTTGCAAATGTCCGTAGGCGATGGTAACCGCTTTCCATCTAGTGGGCCGTCTGCCTGTCTGCTGATCTCCTGCAATAAAAGAAAAAAATACTTACATGTTGCTTTTTTATATTAATATTTACTTAACAGTTCACACCAGCATCCGCTCGCTGTCAAGGCTAAACAAACGAACGGAAAAGCAGTTTTATTATTAGCCAACATGCATAGATAACACTCCATTTGGGCAAACAGCAGAAATAGGTTAAAACCTTTACATACGATATCTCTGTGTTTAACTTCAGATTAGGTTTAACATTTATACTACCTGTGCCCGTGACTCTGTTCATCTGAACATTTATATTTGTATCTTCTGAACTCTACTTATCGCGTGGAGCATGTTTAAATACATACATACATACATAACTTCACGCCAGTTCCCTTGCGGGGTAGGCACGAACAACAGAGTGCCATTTAGGCTTATTCTTACACACCTCACTTGCCTCTTTGAAATTCATAACTCTTGTCATGCAAGCTCGTCTGTTCTTAAGGCTCCTGACATAGCCTTCTGCTAGTACACGATCAATTTGATCATGGAAGGTGTGTCATGGCCTTCCACGACTTCTGCATCCATCCACTTTTGCATTGTATATCTGTTTAGTCATTCTTTCATCATGCATTCTTTCCACATGCCCGAACCACCGGAGCATTCCTTTCCTTACCTTCACCCCGACACTCTCTTTCAGACCAACTCTCTTTCTTACTTCGGTATTACGAACGCGGTCCGCGAGCGTCACTCCGCAGATTTTGCGCAGTGCTCGCATCTCGACCGCGTTTACTCTACTTTCATGCTCTCTCTTCCATACCTAACTCTCGCATCCATACGTGAGCGTAGGTACCAGCACCGCTTTGTGTATGGCGAGCTGGGCCTTCTGGCTGAGGTTCTTAGCGCCTAGAAGTTTACCTAACGCTCCATTCACACTATTCCCCAAATTCACTCTTCTTTCTATATCAGCGGTGTACCTTCCATCCCTGCTAAAAGCACATCCAAGATATACAAACTCATTCACTTGCTCTAGCATAACATCATCGACCATTATCCTTGCATTCGTTCTGGTTTCTTCTCTTTTAAACACCATAACCTTTGTTTTCTTCGCATTCAAATGTTTAAATGCAACATATAAATCCTAATTCTATCCAACATATATTTTTATCCGTGTTTTTTTTTTAATTGCAGGAGATCAGGATTCAGGCAGACGGCCCACTTGATGGAAAGCGGTTACCATCGCCTATAGACATCTGCAACAACAAAGGTGCTACAAATGCGCTGCTGCTCTCTTAAGGGAAACTGGAACCTGGTCACTAATGCCGGAACACAACTCAAGGTTGTTATGGCGTCATGCTTTAGACCAGGGGTGGTAGCCATCCAGTCGGGCAAATGCCCTACCACCTGGCTGTGGGTTGTTAAGTCGCCTTTTACGACAGTCCGCCCGGCCGCAGGAAATTGTATTCTTTCTCCGTTTCTGCACGGATGAAACCGTGGTGCAGGTGCAGTTCGTGCAGTTTCCCTTCAAAAATACTCAGACCCCTTCTACATTTAAACAAATCTGCAAAACTCGATGCGACCATGATAAGTCCCACCAAGTAACTTATTTTAGTTTTGATACAGTTCGTGTACGTAATGTATGACTAAGAAATATTTATCTCTTAAAGAATTACAGTTGTTCAAATATCCACATAACGGAAATATCATCTATGTTACGAAACAAAAAGCTTTTACAGTTAAAATTATTTTTAGATAGTTGTAAAGTATAATATTGTTACGAGTGTTGGACTCGAATTAAAATGCCGTTGGAATTACTATAGAATTTATTAGAACTATACAAACACGTATAACATAGGTACAAATATAACTAGACACTACTAATACAAACTGCACGATTTAATAACACGCGCAGAGTCCGTCACTATATCGCTTGTCGAATGTACCTCTTACTCGTATCGTAATCCTCGCTCGGCTGCCCCACCCCTCCGTTCGGGAATTGTTTTATAGTAAACTGTATAATACCGACAAAGGGCCGCGTTCACTGAGTTAATCCGCATATCTGGCAAGCTTCGACGCAATGCAATAACAACAAGGATTAGTTCGACACTAATGACGGCCATAAAACAAGTACAATAACAATAGGATGTTTTTCTTAATTGCAAACTTTAAACACGAAGTAAACAAAAGAACTCCGAATGCAGGAAAGGTAATAAACTGCGTTTTATGATAGCCCGGTGTGCGCATTTCTTTGTCGGTATGTAACAATATGTATGAAATTAAATCAAGAAATGAATAACCTTACGAATGTTACGCCAGAGATGTATACACTGTTTCTCAGTCGAATACATTATAACCTGACTAAATTCAAAAGTGACACAATACAACTGTTTTATTCATGCAACTGTCATTTATAACTTTCCCATGTTTCCCATGTTGTCTTTGTCTTCCGTGATCACGGCTAATGAAAAGTGGCCGAAACGTCCGAATAATAAAAAACAAATAAATTACCGCGCTTAAAACCGTTAAAACGTGGTTTTATTATATATACTAGTCGCGAAAACTTAAGAAAATATTTACACATTGTATATCTGCAAGCTAAAATCTTTTCGGCTATATTCAGCGTATCGAAACACATAAGAATTGGTGGGTGTGGTCAAGAGTGCAGACCACTTTTTAACCGACTTCAAAAAAAGGAGGAGGTTCTCAATTCGTCGAGTTTTTTTTTTTAATGTATGTTCACCGATTACTCCGAGATTTATCATTCGATTGACATGATTCTTTTTTTGTTCGACGCGAAATAGCTGCCATTTGGTCCCCTAAAAATTTAACATAGCTTGGCCCAGTAGTTTTTATTTTATGAACATTTTTTATGAAAAAATTTCCATTCCGTTCTATATGTACACCGCTTACTCTAAGATTTATGATCCGATTTACGTGATTCTTTTTTTGTTCGACGCGGAATAGCTGCCATTTAGTCTCCTAGAAATTTAACATAGTTTGACCCAGTAGTTTTCATTTTATGAACATTTTTTATGAAAAAATTTCCATTCCGTTCCATATGTACACCGATTACTCCAAGATTTATCATCCGATTTACATGATTCTTTTTTTGTTCAACGCGGAATAACTTCCATTTGGTCTCCTAAAAATTTATCATAGTTTGACCCAGTAGTTTTCATTTTATGAACATTTTTTATGAAAAAATTTCCATTCCGTTCCATATGTACACCGATTACTCCAAGATTTATCATCCGATTTACATGATTCTTTTTTTGTTCAACGCGGAATAACTTCCATTTGGTCTCCTAAAAATTTATCATAGTTTGACCCAGTAGTTTTCATTTTATGAACATTTTTTATGAAAAAATTTCCATTCCGTTCCATATGTACACCGATTACTCCAAGATTTATCATCCGATTTACATGATTCTTTTTTTGTTCAACGCGGAATAACTTCCATTTGGTCTCCTAAAAATTTATCATAGTTTGACCCAGTAGTTTTCATTTTATGAACATTTTTTATGAAAAAATTTCCATTCCGTTCCATATGTACACCGATTACTCCAAGATTTATCATCCGATTTACATGATTCTTTTTTTGTTCAACGCGGAATAACTTCCATTTGGTCTCCTAAAAATTTATCATAGTTTGACCCAGTAGTTTTCATTTTATGAACATTTTTTATGAAAAAATTTCCATTCCGTTCCATATGTACACCGATTACTCCAAGATTTATCATCCGATTTACATGATTCTTTTTTTGTTCAACGCGGAATAACTTCCATTTGGTCTCCTAAAAATTTATCATAGTTTGACCCAGTAGTTTTCATTTTATGAACATTTTTTATGAAAAAATTTCCATTCCGTTCCATATGTACACCGATTACTCCAAGATTTATCATCCGATTTACATGATTCTTTTTTTGTTCAACGCGGAATAACTTCCATTTGGTCTCCTAAAAATTTATCATAGTTTGACCCAGTAGTTTTCATTTTATGAACATTTTTTATGAAAAAATTTCCATTCCGTTCCATATGTACACCGATTACTCCAAGATTTATCATCCGATTTACATGATTCTTTTTTTGTTCAACGCGGAATAACTTCCATTTGGTCTCCTAAAAATTTATCATAGTTTGACCCAGTAGTTTTCATTTTATGAACATTTTTTATGAAAAAATTTCCATTCCGTTCCATATGTACACCGATTACTCCAAGATTTATCATCCGATTTACATGATTCTTTTTTTGTTCAACGCGGAATAACTTCCATTTGGTCTCCTAAAAATTTATCATAGTTTGGCCCAGTAGTTTTCATTTTATGAACATTTTTTATGAAAAAATTTCAATTCGGTTCCATATGTACACCGATTACTCTAAGAGCTATGATCCGATTTACGTGATTCTTTTTTTGTTCGACGCGGAATAGCTGCCATTTAGTCTTCTAGAAATTTAACATAGCTTGGCCCAGTAGTTTTCATTTTACGAACATTTTTTTGTTCCCGTTTCTTGTGATCTATATTTTTTTAAGAAGCGGCACCTTTCGTAGGTCTACCCATACATAGCTAGACATTAAAAAGTAACAAATAAAATTAAAAAACTTCGTTTAAAAAAACCGACTTTAAGATGTTTTAGATAATATATATTAATAATAATAGCTTTAGAAATAAGTTATTTTATACTTTTTAGTTTTTGAAGTCGGTTTTTTTAAACGAAGTTTTTTAATTTTACTATGTTTTATGGACCGGTGTTATTAAGTCTATGCGAATTGATTCTCCAATTGCTTTAAACAACTTCTATGGCAATAACAATCAACTACGTGGATTAATAGATCAGAGCACTTAAGCAATAACTCAGGCTAAAATTACAGTCTTTATCTATGGTCGGTGCACTTTCAAAATGCGTATTGTCTCAATGCTAATTCGGTGCTATCTTATCGTCATAACCTTATGTGAGCAAACGAGGTAGTTCACTTAGAACTAACGCGAGCCACTTGTTAATGCTGCGGTACATTATATTGCACTAGTTGAAATTATTTCTAGTAAGTTAACTTAGGTCAGTTTGTCTCTTGCTAGGGCTGCGGAGAAACTAGGTCATATACCCGAGCCCGGGCATAAGGCGAAAGACGGGACACCCGGGGGTTTTAGTGGGTATCCCTAACTGGGAAATGACAATGGCATGGCACCAGTTCTGATTGGGTCACACACGGGTCGCGAACTATCCACTATCCCCCCAAGGTTCTGCCCTTGTTGCGGCTTATGGTCCTCAATCAGATTTCCCCTGGTCAAAAACAAAAAGGTCAGTTTGTCTACAGAAGGCCGCTGCATACAGGGGTAATAGCGGACTCCCTCCCCGCTTGACGAAGTGGGCTACCCTGCCATCGGGGTGTTCTAGAATTGAGTATGCGCGTCACGGTGCAGTAACACTGTTCTAGATCCTGTGGCGTCTCTTATAAGCGCGGAAATAGGGGCTCAGGTTTAGGGTTAGTGGGTAGTTTGGCGACCGGTTTCTCACGACTACTTCTGCTCAGGCGACGTAAACGTGGAGAACCGACCGTTAAGAGTCCCACATATCCGTCGGTGTAAAGCCTTCCCCCGAGTCCCGAGGATATCTATGTCCAAAGACATTCCTCCTCTGAGTTATCGAAAAAAAGGTCAGTTTGTCTAAGAGTTTTTATCCGTGCAGGAACGGAGAAAGGATACAATTTCCTGCGGTCGGGCGGCCTGTCGTAAGTAAGTAAGTCGTAAGTCTTAACAACCCACAGCCAGGTGGTAGGGAATTTACCCGACTGTTTGGCTACCATCCCTGGTCTAAAGTTTGTTGCCATAACAACCTTGAGTTGTGTTCCGGCATTAGTGACCAGGTTCCAGCCCCCCTTAAGAGGGCAGCAGCGCATTTGTAGCACCGTTGGTGTTGCAAATGTCCATAGGCGATGGTAACCGCTTTCCATCAAGTGGGCCGTCTGCCTGTCTGCTGATCTCCTGCAATAAAATAACAAAAGTTAAGTTGTGTTCCCATGAGTTTTTAATAGGAAGATATTAAGAGGAATAGTCGCTCTTTTTATGATAGGAGACGCTCTTTGAGCCAGCGCCGTCAGGACCGTCGGATGCGTTTCTGGTTCCTAAGATCTTGGCATAGGGCGATGAGGTGGAACACAGCTGGTTTAGTTGGTAGCAAGCTATCGGCAGTCCAAAACTATCCTACTCTGCTTTCCCTGAGTGGTGTAGTGTCTATGATGTATTGATACTAAGGTTAAAAATAGGTTAATTTGTCTAACATCAGAGAGGATTTGGTACATCTATTGTTAGAAAAGGCATTGGTTAAGTCGGCGTTGTTGGGAAGTATCTTTGGCTCTAGAGCCTCTTTTGCACACGATGACTTAATTAATGGACCATTAAGAATGTTTATGTGGTACTTATGTTTGAGCTAGTCATCAGTAGTCCAATATTCTATAACTACTACTTCTCTACCGCTGTCCCTGAGCGGAATACAATTAGTCTAACTAAAAAGGTCAGTGCGATTAGTAGTTTATAAATAAATGTGTAAATTCTTTTTTTATTCTTGGTGACTAAATATTAACTGTTATAATTAAACAAAATTCTTAAGTAATCCAATATCTATATATATATATATAAATAAAAATGAATCGTAGAAATATATGTACGCGCATAACTTGAGAATGACTTTGATGACTTTTTTGTGTATATTTGAGCGGGTCCCCGGATGCTTTAGATGTACAATTGGAATCGTTAGGTGGCGCTGACATCGGGTTCTAGAATCCTCCTAATTTCCTGGACCTGTTTTGATGATTTTTTTTGTGTGTTTGAGTGGGTCCGCGACTGGTTTAGATTAATAATTGGAAACGGTAGGAAGCACTAGAATCGGGTCCTAAATTTTTATTTTTTCAGGACAACGTCTGCCGGGACTGCTAGTGACAAAAATGTAACAATAATAGATTTGACAACTTATAGATTTTAACGAGTTGGCGGTAGGCTAAATAAAACTTTAACAATACTCGTTGACACTTGACATCTTTGTCTTCCGTGAGCACGGCCACTGAAAAGTGGCCGAAACGTCGGAAAAACCAAAATCAAATAAAATTTAAAACCGTTAAAACGTAGTTTGATTAAATAATAGATTTGAATGAATAATAATTTTAAAGTGTCTTAGGGCCGCTTGCATAACGATCGCCTTTAAATAAAATTAGTTAATCATATTAAACTGCCTAAATACCTTACACAAAACTTCAAACATATTTAGCGGCATATTTTGCGTTGTGCAAGACGCTAATTGTATTTAGGGGTGTTAAATACGTTTTGTGTTTCTTAAATAAATTTAAGCAACGTTATGCAAGCGGCCCTTATGTCGAGTCGTAAGCTTGGAATATTTTCATTGTATTCTTGCATAACATGCATTATATTGGTTATTGGTTATTATACTATCCGTGCAGGAACGGAGAAAGAATACACTTTCCTGCGGCCGGGCGGCCTGTCGTAAGAGGCGACAAAACAACCCACAGCCAGGTGGTAGGGCATTTGCCCGACTGGATGGCTCCCACCCTTGGTCTAGAGTATGTCGCCATAACAACCTTGATTTGTGTTCCGGCATTAGTGACCAGGTTCCAGTCTCCCTTAAGAGAGCAGCAGCGCATTTGTAGCACCTTTGGTATTGCAAATGTCTATAGGCGATGGTAACCGCTTTCCATCAAGTGGGCCGTCTGCCTGTCTGCTGAGCTCCTGCAATAAAAAAAAATATATATATTGTAAGTTTTTCACGAATTCTGCTTTTGGTATTTGGAGAAACGATCATAGCTTGAAGTCAATTGTGAGTTTTATCACCTTAGTTCCGTTTAATACGATTTGACTTACTGTCTCCGTGCAACGATGGTCGCGGTAGCGTGGCGGCGCCGTGTTCATTTGTTTCAATTGGTAGCAGCTGTCTTGAGACCCTCTATGGCTAACTATGGATTTATTACTCATACTCTTGTACTATGCCGTACTGCTTATTGCTTATGAAACGTATAAGATTATGAATTACTGCTTTTTTAAATGTATTGCCTTAGTTCAATGTCCATTGAGAATATCGTTATTTTGCTTAGGTAATTACATACATACATACATAACTTCACGCCAGTTCCCTTGCGGGGTAAGCACGAACAACAGAGCGCCATTTAGGCTTATTCTTACACACCTCACTTGCCTCTTTGACATTCATAACTCTTGTCATGCAAGCTCGTCTGTTCTTAAGGCTCCTGACATCACCTTCTGTTAGTACACGATCAATTTGATCACGGAAGGTGTGTCGTGGCCATCCACGACTTGTGCATCCATCCACTTTTGCATTGTATATCTGTTTAGTCATTCTTTCATCATGCATTCTTTCCACATGCCCGAACCACCGGAGCATTCCTTTCCTTACCTTCACCCCGACACTCTCTAGGTAATTAGTATACAGAAAAATGATATTCTATGATACAGAAAGGCCAAGTCCACGAATCGATACATTTTTATATACTATCCAACAGCGGTTGTTTAGTGCGTGTATTTACTTGAATTATATTTATTTATTTCATAATATTGTTACTAGTTGCGAGACTCGAATTAAAACGCCGTTAGAATTATTATAGAGTTTATTAGAACTATACAAAGACGTATAACACAGGTACAAATATAACTGAACACAACACATCTAAACGTAAAGCAGAAGTTAGTAATTCAAGAAAACGCGCAAAGTCCATCATTGTTAGATTCCTGAATGTACACACGTCACGCCTGTATCGTAGTTGTAGCTCAACTGACTCCTCCCTCAATCAGGCCGTCGTTTTATACTTGCACACTTGCACAAATGCAAAATGAGCCCGCCCGGCAACGACACATGTCACTAAACTCTTTCTAAATCTTTCTAAAGATGAAATTTTCTGTGTGTTTGAGTGGGTTCCGGAATGGGTTACATTCACAATTGGATCCGATAGATGGCACTGCAATCAGGTTCTAGATTTTTATTTTTTAGGGCACGACAATGTCTGCCGATCTAGTTTAGTATAAACATGAGAATAAATAATAAATTGCAAGTATGGGCTTTTCGAAACTATTCTTATGCATTTTCCTCATCTATATAAGTGAAGCAAAAACTTTGTACCCCTTTTTACGAAAATTGCGCGGACGGAGGAGCATGAAATTTCGTACACTTATAGTTTATATAAAGAAGAAGCGACGAATGCTAATAATATTTTTTTAATTATGCATAAAAATACATTAAATCAATAAAAAAACATTACACACACTACCATGTATTTGACACACACTGGAATATATATTGTTGTCTTGGTAAAATCTGTGATTATACAAGTATAGTCTTTGACAAGAAATGATTATGGTCGAATTTCGACCACGGGCGACCACTAGTTATGACAAATCTATGATACTCTTGTAAAATTATTCCCTTTCAGTACATACATACATAACTACATGCTAGTTCCCTTGCGGGGTAGGCACGAATAACCGAGCGCCATTCAGGCTTATTCTTACACACCTCACTTGCTCCTTTTTTTATGTTTAAGGCTTGGCAACTAGGCCTTTAAGCCAGGCGCAGTTGTATTGTAGGCTACAATCCACACCATTCAACGGAGTTCTTGTGAAAACTCGTAAGGCCACATTTGACTATACAGTTCACATTTCTCACAAAAACACAACTACTACTCAAAAACTATCAATATCCTACAACTATTGTTCATTTTAGAGTAATTTTACACATTTTTACAAAATAAAACAGCACAGCACAACGTCTCCTTTCAGTTCCCGCTAAAAACTCCACTTGCTTCTTTGACATTCATAGCTCTTGTCATGCACGCTTTATCCCTTTTAGTATTCAGTAAAAATACTGCATTATCTTCGTTTTATCATTTTTTTTGTGACCAATTTGGAACAAACAAACAATTATGTTTATCTGAAGTGCATCCACACGTTGTGTAACACCGATCCATGATTTATGGACTTGTTTTTATGATACTATTGATACGGGTGTGTTAGAGTTATGGTCTTTCGTGTAGTCAGATAGATATTACTTACTTTTTTTATACTATGTGTTACATACATACATATTGTCACGCTCGTTTCACATTGGGGTAAGCAGAGACGACGGATCTGCACCTGCTACGATTCTGAAAAACATTTTTCGCTTCATCAACTTTCGTCAATCATTTCATACATATACGCTTATTTAAATTGATTTTTATCTGACATTTCATCAAAATATTGTTACGAGTTGCAAGACTCGAATTAAAATGCCGTTAGAATTACTATAGTAGAATTTATTAGAACTATACAAACACGTATAACACAGGTATAGATATAACTGAACACAACCAGTGCAAACGTAATACACAAGTCTTGCCTCGCAGCTGGTTATCGCTCGACTACCGATCTCTGCATTGGGCCATTGCTTTATACTGCACCTATACAATATGGCTACCCGACCGCGTAGGCCGAATTTCTTAGAATCAGTTCGACACACCTGGCTAATGGCTGCCATAAAAGATTACAATATACAATGGGCTGTTTTCTAATCATAAATTTTAAACACAAAAAGTAAACAAAAGAAGTCCAAACGCGGAAAGGTAATAAAGTGTGCTTTTATGGTATGCAGGTGTGAATCTACTTTTGTCGGTGTGTAGGTCGTAACAATATCTTCAATTTGATCATGGTGAGTACGTCTCGGTCTACCGGCACCAACTCTACCAGTCACATTGCTGTCATATACTTGTTTTGTGATTCTGCTTTTGTTCATTCTCTCTACATGGTCAAACTTTTTCAACTCTTGTCACTACATCTTCTTTGAATCCACAACGCTCCCTTATCACACTGTTTCTTATCATATCACTTTTTTTTTCTTTGTTTTGAGGCGAGGGAAAATGCTTAACCGATTTACGCACAAACTGGGTCGTTGCTAGGGGAACGACACGCGTCGGTCGGGGGCGATAACACTGCAGCAATAGTATGCTCTTGGCAGTGCCCCGTCCGCGATCGACGTCACAGAATACTGTGGAAGACTCCGAGCGTTGCTGCACGAGCGAGCAACCCCAATACCCACTAAAAACCCCCTCCTCCCTGACGACCCTGCGCTTTTGTTTGTGTTGGAAAGGCTGAGATTTAGAACATAGTTACGCCCAGCCGATCCAGCGCAATAAAGTGCCTGGAGTGTGCCCTGGGAGAACACCCCACTTCGTTGTGCGGGGGTAGAAGGTCCTTTGCTCTCCTAGCAAGCTAAAGGCCCCCCGCGGTAAACGGTACCTAATTCAGGGAGGGAAGTAAAGCGCGTACCTGCCTCTCCGGGTGCCAGCTGATGGCCGGCGACCTCGAGAAGACGCATTAGCACGCGCTGCAGGACTCCTCTCCCTATCGCGTTCTGCGGCCTCCTTGAGTGACATTACTGTCTCGCAAAAAGTAACCGCAGCCCCCCAATTGTCGCTGCTCTGCAGCATGGCCTTGACCAAGTTTCTTATCATATCACTCACGTATACTAACGTGACGTAACCTTACGTATACTTCTCAAAGCTCTCATTTCAACTATACTATTATTGGCCCCTAGTTACTGGCCAAATTGAAGGGACGTGCCAACAATGGTATAATTTCCCTGATTAGGTATTTTTAAGTCTTGTTAAGATATATGCCCATGCACGTGACACATGGAAGTACGTACTAAATAAAACTATTGTCTAATTAATAAGTCTTAGGGCCGCTTGCATAACGATCGCCTTTAAATAAAATTAGTTAATCATATTAAACTGCCTAAATACGTTTTACACAAAACGTATTGGCAGTTCTTTAAACAAATTTAGCGGCAAATTTTGCGTTGTGCAAGACGCTAATTCTATTTAAGGGTGTTAAATACGCATTGTATTTCTTCAATAAATTTAAACAACGTTATGCAAGCGACCCTAAGTGGTCTAGTAAGTCTAGTAGTCGTTTTTTTTAAATTCTATGCTAATAATAAAACTAAGTTTTAACGGTTTTAAGCGCGGTAATTTTATTTGTTTTTTTTTTAAATCTAATTCAAATAAAATTACCGCGCTTAAGACCGTTAAAACGTAGTTTTATTATGTATACAAGTCGCGAAAACTTAAGAAAATATTCTATGCTAATATTATTAAAGAGTAGGGTAGTGAAGATGGTTGTTTTTCACTCTTTCGCGTAAAAACTACTGAGCAGATTTTGATGATACTGCAATAATATAACTTATGTATCAGTAATACACATAGATTATAATTAATAAAGATGTTTTTATTTTTTTCTATCGTATGAGTTTAGCAGACAGGCAGACGGCCTTCCTGATGGAAAGGGGTTACTATCGCCTACGGACATTTGCAATACCAAAGGACTTTACAAACGCTGGTCTCTTAAGGGAGACTGGAACTTGGCCCCTAATGGCGGAACACAACTGAAGGTTGTTATGGCGGCATGCTCTAGACCAGGGGTGGAGCCATCCAAACGGGCAAATACCCTAACACCTGGCTGTGGGTTGTTTCGTAGTCTCTTACGACCGTTCTTACTTGGATCGATATTGTTTAATATGGCCAAAATATAACCATAAGTGTCAAATAGAAACGACTTCAGTAATAGGTCGTCGTGAGGCGTATAACACGCGCCATCATCGTGTGCGCGACACGCAGGCAACGTTTTGGACGGTTGGGATGTTGAGAATTCTCAGGACGAAGTCACGGGCGGCCGTTAGTATATTTTATGAGAAAGTAATTAAAGAGTGCCTCGTATAGGGTGGAGGAGCGAGATGGAATGCTCCTTCGTCTCAAAGGAAGATCTTCCAGTGAGGCTAGTCTTGTTCCTCGCAGGCCTAGGCTAGCGGTGTGTAACTCCTGAGTGATTAACTCAAAAGATATATATCCGACGCGAAGAGTGATTAGATCTGTATATCATTTGCGTTCAAAATGTGTCTTTATATCTTTAACTCTTTAGTTCATTCCTGTTCCACGCGATGACTATAGATCCGAATGAGAAGAAACTAGACTAGAAAGAAAAGAGAAAGAATGATTAGCCCGCGCACTGCGCATGTGTAATAAGTAAACGAGGAAACCGAATATAATAGCAAGCCAAAATAAATCGTAACACTATAGTTTTATGGTGTAATTTTGTTTAATGTAATTAATTTTATTATATTTTTCACTCTATTTGTTTATATTTTTTTTTATCAGTTTATCAGTATTCAGTATATCACTCACAGATAATAATTCATCTTGTCTAGAATTGACACTGACATTATTCACTGTAAAGATAAAGATATAAAAGAGTGATATATATCTTTGTATCAAAAAGATAGATATCACTCTTTTCTTCTTGGAGAGTGATTTTTCCTATGACTAGATGGAATGCTCCTTCGTCTCAAACGAAGATCTTCTAGTGAGGCTAGTCTTGTTTCTCGCAGGCCCAGGCTCATGTTGTTAGAAATTTGTATATATTCTTTATACGTTTCGGGAACGTTTGCGACTTCAATTATTGCACAGCGCCATCTCTTGGCTTGTAAGTGTTCCACTACATAATAATTCCAAGTCTTATTCTTACATCGTCATACTTAAAATCTCAATTATGAGTACATTGACCATTGACTCACTTTGACGGTCAAATGAATCCCCCTCGATGTGTATTTCCAACGAACGGTAATTAACAATTACCCAATTTGCCTTAAACTTGCAAACTGTTGTTTTAGTGGCCATGGACTAATCTAAGTGAGGACATGCTGAATTAATTGCTCCGTTAATTGAACGAAATTGCGCGCAGTATTTTTAAGTAATTGCGATTGACAAATTAGCTGACTTCGATCACCTTCGTTAGTACTGTGTGCTTAGCAAAAGCCATATTTGAATAAGTACACAGTATTATATACTCCACGGGATTGCTCCACTACACGCACGGCCACCAGACCATCAATGCACCTGTCTGCCGACTTCTCGTGATCTCATAGGCTCACCTAATCAGGGCGATGGCGTGAGGTCGCAAAGTCCGCGAACGCCACCGAACACCGCAGATTGGCCAACGAGAGCTGCTGAGAAGCCATCGCCATGCGGAGAAGACTCCAGTAGCTTCAAACCCAATTACCGGTGGGTTGCCCACTGAGTTGCAGCCGGGATAAAGAGGTATACCTCGAGGCCCCAACCTCCTCATTACAAACCGAGAAAGAAGACCCTGGAGTATTATATGGCACTAGTCTGTGGCATGACGTGAACACAATCAGTGATAAATCCTGTGTTTGATGATTTCCTATATGCCCTCAGCAACCATAACATCGTATAGACGTCTTATGAGGTTCCTCATAACTCAACCGCATAAGACGACGATTAATATTTCCGTCCGAAGAACGCCACATATTCTTATTTTTTGTGGGTCGGTGTAATTGATAAATAGATAGATAGATAACACTATATTGCTCACCAAAATAAAGAAATACAAAAACAAAATGCATAATATGGATGGATGCAGAAGTCGTGGAAGGCCACGACACACCTTCCATGATCAAATCGATCGTGTACTAGCGGAGGGTGATGTCAGGAGCCTTAAGAACAGACGAGCGTGCAAGACAAGAGTTATGAATGTCAAAGAAGCAAGTGAGGTGTGTAAGAATGGGCCTAAATGGCGCTCTGTTGTTCGTGCCTACCCCGCAAGGGAACTGGCTTGAAGTTATGTATGTATGTATGTAAAATGCATAATTACAATACTTCTTGGCAAAACAACAGGCGGCCATATCGCTAAAAGCGATCTCCTCCAGGCAACCTAGCTTAAATGAAATTCTTAACTAATCTGGCGAAGTAGGTGGTACAGTACAATATACATACTTACACTAATTTATAAATTTAATACGTACATACATAAATCCAGACACATTTATAGAATACCAATATATACGTATATACAAAATAATCTAAATACATACATACATAACTTCACGCCACTTCCCTTGCGGGGTAGGCCCGAACAACAGAGCGCCATTTAGGCTTATTCTTACAAACCTCACTTGCTTCTTTCACATTCATGACTCTTGTCAATCTATACAATAATCTAAATAAATATATTTATTAACATTATATATGACAAGCATTTTATATTAACATATATTACAATTCAATTGATAAATAAGTAAATCTTATAGTAATATATAAAGCTGAAGAGTTTGTTTGATTGATTGAACGCGCTAATCTCAGGAACTACTGGTCTGATTTGAAAAATTCTTTCAGTGTTGGATAGCCCATTTATCGTGGAAGGCTATAGGTTATATATCATCACACTAAGACCAATAGGAGCGGAGCACCAATGCAGAAAGTTTCAAAATCGGGGGGTTTTGAAAAGAAATTCCACGCGGACGACGTCACGGGCACAGCTAGTGTTTAATATATGACACATAATTATTTAAAGACAGATAGTATTTTCTAAGGGAGTTCCGAAATGTAGGTAATGTTGTAATATAATAATCGATGCGTATAATTGTGTATTTTTTTTATTGCAAGAGTTCAACAGACAGACAGACGGCCCACTTGATGGAAAGCGGTTGCCATCGTCTATGGACATTTGTAACACCAAAGGTGTTACAAATGCCCTGCTGCTCTCTTGAGGAAGACTGGAACCTGGATACTAATGCCGGAACACAACTCAAGGTTGTTATGGCGGCGTATTCTAGATTAGGGTTGGTAGCCATCTAGTCGGGCAAATGCCCTACCACCTGGCTGTGGGTTGTTTTATCGCCTCTTACGACAGGCCGGCCGTAGGAAATTGTATTCTTTCTCCGGTCCTGCACGGATATAAAATATATTGTCACGAGTTGCAGGACTCGAATTAAAATGCCGTTAGAATTACTATAGAGTTTATTAGAACTATACAAACTCGTATAACACAGGTACAAATATAACCGAACACAACAAGTCCAAACGTAAAGCAGAAGGCTGTTATTCCATAAACGCGCAAAGTCCGTCACTAAAAGATTCCCCATTGTAATACACACGTCTTGCTTCGCTTGTGGTTATCGCTCGACTGCCTCCCTCTCTCCATCAGGCCGTCCTTTTATGCTTCACAAATGCAAATGAAAATGTATGTTCGCCCGGCAACGTCGCCACAGTTTCCTAGAAATAGCTTGCAACACCTGGCTAATGATGCTAACGAGCGAGTACGATAGGACAAACAAAAGTAAACAAAAGAAGACAGTCATAAGACTATTACAATTAGTTCAAACGCCGACAGGTAATAAAATGTGATTCGTGGACTTTGTCTTTGTCGGGGGGGGCTAAATTGTAACAATATTATAACGACATAATATTAAATGTGACGTCACGAAATTTAGAATCCCTTCCACCTCTTGTCACACTTGGTTTCATTTCTACTGCGTGTGAACACAATTTTTTATTAGTCTTGCAGCAAAACATAATGATGAGTCTTACACAAGCATTTGCGTTTGAATTTGAAATAATTACCTTGTTTACATTTAAACATGCATAATTTCACAAAACAGTCCAATTTTGACCATTAGCTTTCTACATAAGCTATAATATGTAGGTAATACGATGTGGTAATGATAATAATCATTGAAATCGTTCTTTTCAGGTAATTAGAGGCAATCAGACGCCCTGAAATTTTCGAAAAGATTACTGGTTTACATCTGGCAAGTATTTGACAAGTTTCATCGCTTCTATTGCCTGGAGTACAGCAGATAAGCTTACGGTTCATCTAATGGAAAGCGGTGACTGTCGCCTATGGACATTTGTCATACTAAATGTGCTACCAGTATGCTGCCGCTCTCTAAAGGAAGATTGGAACCTAGCCATTAATACCGGAACACAACTCAAGGTTAATATTTTCTGAAGTTTTCGCGACTGGTATACATAATAAAACTGCGTTTTAACGGTTTTAAGCGCGGTAATTTATTTGATTTTCATTATTCCGACGTTTAGGCCACTTTTCAGTAGCCGCGATCATGGAAGACAAAGATGTTAAGTGTCAGTGAGTATTGTTGAAGTTTTATTTAGTCAACCGCCAACTTGTTCATTTTAATTATTTAGTTTTAATTTTGTTTATTATTTACTCTATGGGAGCCTAATCTAATTTACCAAATAAAATAAAATCAAATAAACTACCGCGCTTAAAACCGTTAAAACGTAGTTTTATTACAACTCAAGGTTGTTATAGCGGCATACTCTAGGCCAGGGATGGTAGCCATCCGGACGAGCAAATACCCTACCACCTGTCTGTGGGTTGTTTTGTCGCCTCTTATCCAGCAACACTTCTGCAGGAGTTTACATTCTTTGGCCTTTCTTCTTCTAATACACACAATAAATTTGTTCAGGGTTCGAGTTTGTACAACGAATTTAAAATGAGCAAAACATCATGGGGCTAATTCGATCATTCGAAAATGCAACTTTTTTCTATCTGTTTGTTATAGTACCTATCACGTGAAAATTACTGAACAGATTTAAATGAAACTCAACACAGAGCTAGCTTATATCCCGGGTTAAGAGTTAATATACTTTTTATCCTGATACAAAGTATGGGGGGAGGGGAATGGATGAATAAAGACTAAAAGATGGCGCTTACTAACAAACGACATGGCAACATTTTCGCTTACACTCCTAGTTTTTTTTTAATATAAAATTGATTTATTTATTTAATTTATTTGGGAAACATACAATGATTATAATTCTTACAATATAAAACACATAACTTAATACACATATCAAGTAAGTTTCCACAAAAAAATAATTCTTGTTACGCATTTGGCTCATACAACTATAAGAAAATTATAATAAATTTGATGCAATATTGGAAAATTAGATATAGAATTTAAAAAAAAAAGAGTTAAATAATCAATACAACACAAAACAAAAACAAAACTACAATTTGTCTATTTATCTATATCATTCTTAAGTCATAATTATCAGGTCATAAAAAAAATCGTGATACATGTTAAAATAAGTCATAATATTAAAAAAAAACAAAATAATAATATTAATGAAATCAAAGTCAAAATAATAAAAATAAAGTATATGAGTATATATGAAATTAGTAGAACGTCATTAATATTATTTTATTTTTATTTATTTATTACTAGCTGCGCTCCGCGGTTTTGTACGCGTGGTGATGGAAAATCGTTATATTTTGGATAATTCACACTATATCTTTATAAATTATAGCCTATTCTGATGTGTAAGCTATATTAATGTAAAGTTTCACCAAAATCCATTCAGTAGTTTTTGCGTGAAAGAGTAACAAACATACATCCATACAAACAAATTTTCGCGTTTATAATATTATATAAATAATAATAATAATAGCAGCCCATAAATGTCCCACTGCTGGGCTCGGGCCTCCCATTATAAGGGGAACGGACAGTATACCTGCCACGCTTGTCCAAGGCGACTTGGTAGGTTTGACACATCGGTTATCTCGATGTGCAGGTTGCATCACGATGTTTTCCTTCACCGTTATTAGCACGTGGTAATTGTAACAACATGCACATTAGGTCAGAAAACTGCCTAAGCGGTGCATGCGTTCCAGCCAGGATCGAATCCGCGCCCTTTGGGTCTGGGACGCGTGCGCCAGCCATTACGCTACTACGACTTTATAGTATTAGTAGGATCAATTTTCGAGCTATTATACAGCCTACAGAAAGAATAATCATAGTTTCTCTGTTTGTCTAATCTTGTTCGAATGTTGGGCCACTAAAGTGATAAACCGCAAACGTCTCTACTCAGCTGAGATGAGAATGTTGAGATGGATGCCTGGTGTTAGAAGAATGGATAAGGTGAGAAATGAGTACATAAGGGGATCTTTGAAAGTTGCAGCCGTGACTGAAAAATTGAGAGGAAGAAGATTAAGTTGGTATGGGCATATAATGAGGAGGGATGAAAGTCACGTGACGAAATGAATGTTAAACTACAAGATGGATGGGTACTGATGTAAAGGTAGACCAAAAAGGCGATGGATTTTGCTTTTATTTTTTATTCTTCTTAAATGCTTAGCCACAACTTGGCTATGTCGCGACCCACAGCCAGGTGGTAGGGCATTTGCCCGACTGGACGGCTACCACCCCTGGTCTAAAGTATGTCGCCATAACAACCTTGAGTTGTGTTCCGGCATTAGTGACCAGGTTCCAGTCTCCCCTTAAGAGAGCAGCCGCGCATTTGTAGCGACTTTGGTGTTTTCGCTTTCCATCAAGTGGGCCGTTTGCCTGTCTGCCTGGACTTGTAAAATAAGACCAAGAATGATATAGGCTACCGGTGATCCTCTTGCCATAGAGGTACAAAGGAGATGGATGGTTTGTGTGAACGATGATATGATGATTTGTGGTGTGAAAGAAGATGAATGTCAGAGAAGTTTGGAAGGTAACGACATATTTTACCGACCCCAAATAAGTAGAATAAGGTAAAAGAAAAGAGACAGAAAATAATAATCAAATGGTTTTTTTTTAACAACCCTACGGACTCCAGTTCCGTGCCCTTTTGCACAACTTAATTTCTATGAAAGTGTTTTGAGTTCATAAACGCTTATTGTTTATTCTTGTTACTGTGTGTGACATTAATTTAGTGATTTTTATGTTCTGGTGTACCTTAAGAATAATTACATACATACATAACTTCACGCCAGTTCCCTTGCGGGGTAGGCACGAACAACAGAGCGCCATTTAGGCTTATTCTTACACACCTCACTTGCTTCTTTGACATTCATAACTCTTGTCATGCAGGCTCGTCTGTTCTTAAGGCTTCTGACATCACCTACTAGTTCACGATCAATTTGATCATGGAAGGTGTGTCGTGGCCTTCCACGACTTCTGCATCCATCCACTTTTGAATTGTATATCTGTTTAGTCATTCTTTCATCATGCATTCTTTCCACATGCCCGAACCACCGGAGCATTCCTTTCCTTACCTTCACCTCAACACTCTCTTTCAGACCAACTTAAGAATAATTTATTCTAATTTTAATACTAAACTTATACTAATGTAGAGTGTATCTGTTACATGCTGGTGTTGTGAGGAAGTGCATGTGCAGTGTGTGCCTTATGTCTACACCTATATATATTATGCTAACTAGTGCCATGTGTGTTGTTTTTCCTTTTTGTGCCTAGGTTATTAATTTTTAGGCTCTTTGTGTGTCTTGGTTTATTTGTGAAGTGTCTGAAGCGTTCTCATTTTTGCGGTAAATAAATCAGTACGATTCAAATGTTGACAGAAACAACAAAAGATAATGCAATTCGTAGCGAAAGTGCCCCAATAAATTCGAAATTACATGATAATGGTAGTACGAATGACGATTCGTCATCTGGCTGACGGCAAATGCGGGCAGCGCGTGCGCATCTCGACGTATCTATTTGTTATTGTTTAAATTTTAAGCCCGCATTCTAGAATGCGCATGATCAAACGAGAAGGCTGCATTGCCACGCTGTATGGCAATACTTATTTGATGTGCGAAATATAAGTCTTCTGATCATGGGTAGTACCAAAGAGTTTCTTACATGTCTTTAAAGAATCTTGGTGTCGACGGATCTTACGGACCTAATGTCTTGATACTCCGATTCACACACATTTGGAGTGACGCGGAAAGACCGAGTCAGGAACTCCCGCATCCGCCGGCAGTCTTCATGTCCGTGACATAGCAGACAAATTGCAAGAGTGTCGCTTACGTTGGTACGGCCACGTTTTACGAAGACCGGCTAATTATGTGGGGAACAAATGTCTAGCCATGCCGCCTCCGCCAGGTCCCGGTCGAAGGGGAAGGCCCAAGAAATGTTGGCTTGACGTTGTGAAGGATGACATGCGTACCAATGGTCTCAAAACGGGGGATGCTGAAGACCGCGCGAAGTGGAGTGGAAAAAGTAGGAAAGCGGACCCTGGGCGTCGGAGTGAACGCTCCGAACGCAACCGGGAATTAACGCTCGGGTGATGATGATGATGACTCCGATTCACACACATTAATGTATACAAATATGTAAATACTAGCAGTCTTGGTAGACGTTGTCCAGCCCTCATTTTTTTTTCTAGTAATAAATATAGCTTATATTAATCTGGGTTTTTTTTTAATTGATCAGCAGACAGGCAGACGGCCCACTTGATGGAAAGCGGTTACCATCGCCTATGGACATTTGCAACACCAAAGTTGCTACAAATGCGCTGCTGCTCTCTAGAACGTTTCTCTTGCGCACCGTGGGGATTTGGAATGAGCTCCCAGCCGTGGGTTTCCCACAGCGCTACAATGTGGGGTTTTTTAAAAAGGGTGTCATAAAATTTCTTCGAGGCCGGCAGCGTGTTAGTGACACCTCTGGTGTTGCAAAAGTCCATAGGCGACGGTAACCGCTTTCCATCAGATGGGCCGTCTGCCTGTCTGCTGTACTCCAGCTATAAAAAAGACATATAAATATAATTGCTAGTAATATTGGAACAATTACTAGCTGTGCCCGCGACGTCGTCCACGTGGAATTTATTTTCAAAACTCCCCGATTTTTAAACATTCTTCATTGGTGCTCCGCTCCTATTGGCCTAGCCTTCCTCGATAAATGGGCTATCTAACACTGAAAGAATTTTTCAAATCAGACCAGTAGTTCCTGAGATTAGCGCGTACAATCAAACAAACAAACTCTTCAGCTTTATCTCTTTATATATATAATTCTTCTGTACGTGTGTTGACAGTGAACTCCTCCTAAACGGCAGAACCGATTTGAATGAATTTTTTTGTGTGTGTTCAAGTGGATTCGAGGATGGTTTCGATTCACAATTGGACCCGGTAGGCGGCGCTGCAATCGGGTTCTAAATTTTATTTCCTCAGGGCAGAACAACGTCTGCCGGGACAGCTAGTATTAGTATAAGATCAGAGAAATGTATAGTTTGCCGTGACTTTGTTCTTGGTTCAAGCGGAAGATCAGCGCTCCTGTTGTTCCAAGACACCAACAATAATGCTGATCTTGATCTAATTTTTAGGACTAATTATGTCCAGATGTCTTTTCAGTTTGTGGTTGTTTTTTCCATTCTTATTTTGTAAGATTAAACATGGTTGTTATACTTTTTTTTATTGCAGGAGTTCAGCAGACAGGCAGACGGCCCACTTGATGGAAAGCGGTTACCATACTATGGACATTTGCAACACCAAAGTTGCTAGAAATACGCTGCTGCTCCTCTTAAGGGATACTGGAACCTGGTTACTAATACCGGAACACAACTCAAGGTTGTTATGGCGACATACTTTAGACCAGGGGTGGTAGCCATCCAGTCGGGCAAATGCCCTACCACCTGGCTGTAGGTTGTTAAGTCGCCTGTTACGACAGGCCGCCCGGCCGCAGGAAATTGTATTCTTTCTCCGTTCCTGCACGGATTAATGAATGGATGAATGTTGTATTTGCGCTTTAAAAATAAGGCGGTCTTCTTTCTTAATTAACTCATTATAACCAACATGGGAGTACCATTAGCTTCATTAAATCCCTATTTAGAGAGACACTGTCGATTCAGCAGCACATAATCACCGTTGTGACATTTAATAATGTACTTTCCTGTTATCTATGGACAAATCGGATGCCGTTCTGATTACTATATAAAGATTGCTCATGGCGTATGTATGTCAGTGTTTTCCGACAATTATCTATAGAATAGATTACATTACTCTGTTATATATTTTTTTTATGATCCGTGAGAAAAATTGACATACCTATTTCGTTTCACACTGTAAGTACTTTATATGTAAGGCAGAAGAATACTGAGGGCCTGAGTAGCCTGAGTTACTCCTTATAACATCAGCTATCTGCCAGGGAAAGTCCCATCAAAATCGGTCCAGCCGTTTCAGAGATTAGCCGGAACATCTAAACAGACAACAGAAACCAGTAGTGGAACTCACTGCCGGAGTCTGTTTTTCCCGAAACCTACAACCTGGGTGTCTTCAAGTCTCGTGTGAATAGGTACCTTCTAGGTAAGCGTGCTTGATCTTAGACCATATCTCCGCTCAAATCGAGCGAGATAATGGTCAAACGCGAATCTATACGGAATAAAAAAAAAGGACAGACAGAGTACTTTCATAATATGCATTTAGTAAAAAGCTATTATTTTGACATTACAAAAAGACACTTCAGTTTTATTTAACTGTAAAGATTTGAGGCAGTAATGCGCGATCAGGCTAATTATATTGTTACGAGTGTGGGACTCGAAATTAAAATGCCGTTGGAATTACTATAGAAGTTATTAGAACTATACAAACATGTCTAACATAGGTACAAATATAGCTAAACACTACTAGTACAACTGCACGATTTAATAACACGCGCAAAATCCGTCACTATATCGCTTATCGAATCTACGTCTTACTCGTATCGTAATCCTCGCTCGACTGCCTCACCCCTCCATTCGGGCATTGTTTTATAGTAAACTGTGCAATACACAATGGAAGCTCGTGGGCTGAGTTCTTCCAAGAAAATATAATTTGCACACCTGCAAACGGCCAACAAAGTTGAAAACAATAACAATAAGGATTAGCTCGACACTAATGACGGCCATAAAACAAGTAGAGAAACAATAGCATGTTTTTCTTAATTACAAATTCTAAACACAAAGTAAATAAAAGAATTCCTAAATCCGGGAAGGCGATAAACTGCGCTTTTACGACCGGCAGGTGTGCGCAAAAAAACAATTTTCTACAATCGATACAATCTGTAAATAAAAATATATTTTCACATATTCCTCAAGACACTCTCCATTGCTTCATTTGTATTCATCGGACGGGTTAAATCTCTATTTAAAGATGCAATGAATTATGAATTAATTGAAACAATCGCACCATCTCATTGCATATTCCAATAGCGTGCAAATATCTTCGATCTCACTGCGAGTCGTCGATGTTACTGCTGCGAAAATTTCTTTTATGTTTATTAGTATAAATAGTATGTGGGCCCGGCAGACGTTTACTGCTCTGAAAAAATAAAAACCTAGGACCCGATCCTAGCGCCACCTACCGGTTCCAATTATGGATTTAAACCATCCGGCGACCCACTCAAACACACAAAAACAAAATCAGCAAAATCGCTCCAGGTGATTAGGAGGATTCTAGAACCCGATCTCAGCGCCACCTACCTGTTTCAACGGGATAAAAGGTATCCTATGTCCGTCTCCTGGTTCTAAGCTACCTCCCCACCAATTTTCAGCCAAATGGGTATAGCCGCTCTTGAGTTATAAATAGTTTAACTAACACGACTTTCTTTTATACATATAGATTAGACGGATGAACCCAATAGAAACATAATAAAACTACGTTTTAAAGGTTTTAAGCGCGATAATTGGTTTGATTTTTATTATTCCGACGTTTAGGTCACTTTCAGTAGCCGTGATCACGGAAGACAAAGGTGTCAAATGTCAATGAGTAATGTTAAAGTTTTATTTAGCCTTTTTTATATTTTTTTTTATTGCAGGAGTTCAGCAGACAGGCAGACAGCCCACTGGATGGAAAGCGGTTACCATCGCCTATAGACATTTGCAACACCAAAGGTGCTACAAATGCGCTGCTGCTCTCTTAAGTGAGTCTGGAACCTGGTCACTAATGCCGGAACACAACTCAAAGTTGTTATGGCGGCATGCTCTAGACCAGGGGTGGTAGCCATCCAGTCGGACAAATGCCCTACCACCTGGCTGTGGGTTTTTTAGTCGCCTCTTACGACAGGCCACCCGGCCGCAGGAAATTGTATTCTTTCTCCGTTCCTGCACGGATACTTCCGGCAACTTGTTTTCATTTCAATTATTTAGTTTTAATTTTGTTTATTGTTATTTTTTTTATCAACTCTACGGACTCTAGTTCCGTACCCTTTTTTTACAATTAAATTTAAGAAAAAGTTTATAAGTTGTACACACTTATTTGTTACTTGTGTTATTGTCACATTTAATGAATGTATGTTTGTGTTGTATAACTTATTATATTAATTTATTCTAATTTTAATACTAAACTTATACTAATGTAGAGTGTATCTGTTACATGCTGGTGTTGTGAGGAAGTGCATGTGCAGTGTTGGCCTTATGTCTATACCTAATTATATTAATCTATCTAGTGTCATGTGTGTTGTTTTTCCTTTCTATGTCTGGGTTATTAATTTTTAAGCTCTTTGTGTGTTTTGGTTTGTTTGTGAGGTGTGCGTGTAATGCAATGCGGGGGTAGTGCGCGTTGGTCTGGGTATGTGTGTTTTTAGGGGTTCTCACTCACCCGCACATGCCGTCGAGATGAGAGCGCGAGTGTTCCGCGCGCGCTCATCTCTCTTCCCGTGGGGCGCGTTACAGACCGCCCCACGCACGAACGAGACCAAGAAGTAGCCGGGGGACACGTCCCCTGGCATAGGAAGAGGCCCAGTGAGGGGGGCCCACGCCTGCCAGGGCACTGCGGAGTCGGGCAGCCCATTTCCCGTAGCCCTGGCATAAGGCGCAGGACGGAACACCCAGGGGTTTTAGTGGGTATCCCTAACTGGGGAGTGGCAATAGCGTGGCACCGGTTCTGACTGGGCACGCTAGTGCCACCCCCGATCTGGCGAATCCCACACACTCACACAGGTCGCGAACATCCCCCCAGGCTTCTGTGCCTGTCGCGGCTTAGTCCTCAAACGGATTTCCCCTGGCCAAAAAAAAAAAAAGGGCATGTGTATTTATTGTTATTATTTACTCTATGGGAGCCTAATCTAATTAATTTACCACCGCTTCGCAACATGTTGTGGCTTGATAAAACTTTAACAATACTCATTGACACTCGACATCTTTGTCTTCTGTGAATACAGCTACTTTTCAGTGGCCAAAACGTCGGAATAATAAAAGTATAAAATAAATTATCGCGCCTAAAATCGTTAAACGTAATTTTAATTTCAGTTATGTATTTTCGAACTCTACGGTGCAATATACTAAGTTGTCCAACGTCCTTATATTGAAAATATTAACCCTCAATACACGTGCCCACCTCGTCCCACTATAATTGTCAGCCTACAGATACGTGCGTGGAATTCTTATGGGAGGAATAGTTCAGAATACCATAAGAGCACGTTTAAAAAGCCCATTGTTATATTTTATGGCTATTTCAAGATATATTTTTAATACGTAAGCAATATAATGCGTTAAGTTCACACGTAGCTTTAGTTTTGGTTTTTGTGACGTCACCGCTTTTTAAATCTTAAACGTAAGGCCCGATTTACAACATACATACATAACTTCACGCCAGTTCCCTTGCGGGGTAGGCACGAACAACAGAGCGCCATTTAGGCTTATTCTTACACACCTCACTTGCTTCTTTGACATGCATAACCCTTGTCATGCACGCTCGTCTGTTCTTAAGGCTCCTAACATCACCTTCTGCTAGTACACGATCAATTTGATCATGGAAAGTGTGTCGTGGCCTTCCACGACTTCTGCATCCATCCACTTTTGCATTGTATATCTGTTTATTCGTCCGAACCACCGGAGCATTCCTTTCCTTACCTTCACCGTATAATAATAAAATAAACCCAGATATAATTTGAAACGCTATTCTATAAAGAAAAATAGGTTTACATTAATGAGACTGCAATAGTAACGCGGGTGAAGTCCCAGCATACATTTATACCTAGTCCCTATTCTACTGGATGTGTAAAACGACAGAATGCAGAGCTCAGAATTTTTATATCGATAAACAATAGAGTCGATATTAATCTCTAAATTGCATTTAAATCGATTCTTTTTATTACATTATGTATTCGAGTCCCGTTGTACTCGATTAGTATGACATACGTCGATGACTTTTTGCGATTTGATTCTATACCGTTTATGATATACAGACAGCGTTCGACAATACGTTTCCGTTGTATTGTGATGATTGAAGATATGACTTGATTTTACGCGGAAGTTATGTAAAGCATTTTTCAACACACTTGCTCATAAAGTGGCTCTATGGTCACCGCAATTAGGCACAGAATGACACCCATTATCAAACTGTGAGTAAAAAACATTATAACTCACTAGTGAGTTATAGATTTTTTTTTAAAATTTATTGGTTGAGTTGCTTTGTTCTTAAAAAAGTTTTTATTCAAAAAAAAAAAGATCGTGTTCTATAGAACAAATAAATTAATGTTCCTATTGCTTGCTCATTTCATGCAACTTCTTATTTAAATAGATAATTTTAACTCGTACGTGTTTAATAAATAAAACTTTCACTCATATGTAACTTTTTTTTATCTACTAAATAAAATGAGTTTTTGTTGTTATTTTATTCACAAGTGTGTTGAAAAACGTCGTATGATACACGTGTGTATTGATGATTACCGTCCTCGGCTCTCTTAAGACCCTCGCCTACGGCTCGAGTCTCAATGGCGCCTCGGCGGTAATCACCAATGTTACACACTAGTACCATAATGTACTATTATTTAGGAATCATTATATTAATACGTGAAGCAAAAACTTTGTACCCCTATTTACGAAAATTGCGCGGACGGAGGAGTATGAAATTTCGCACACTTACAGTTTATATAGAGAAAGAGTGTAGAATGCTAGTATTTTTTTAAATCAATAAAAAAAAACATTACACACACTACCATGTATTTGACACACACACGCATATATACTCTTTTGTTTATTGTTAAAGTCAAATTAACAGTGTAGTTTTGGCGAAATCTGTGATTATAGTAAAGTCTTTGACAACAGAACTTTGATAATGTTCAAACTTATAATTTAAATTAATTATGGTCGAATTTCGGCCACTGGGCGACCACTAATTATAAAAACGAGGTATTATGTGCACCGCACTTTGTCGCAGGTGGAACGACATTTCATAGACGTTATAAAAAGCCTTGCTGGTGTCCTTCCGTTGTCAGATCTTCAGCTCTGTTACGAACTCTTTCGTATTTTTATTATTTAAAATAAGAGTGACATTTTTGTTGATCCTACATTTGGTTAGTTACCAAATTATGTATTTTCTACATCGTTGTGTCAGTGTATTATTTCAATATTCTTTCTAAATTCATACAGACCCTAACAAGCTCCTTTACGTGGATTTGGTTAGGGTATCGAGTTTAAGGCTTGTAGTAACGTCAACGTCCTTGAGGATTGATCGGTACTGACTGTTCATGAGATAGCGGGGATTTTTCAGATGCATTATTATTTTATTGTGATTCAGACCTTTTTTTATCCTGTTTTGATAAAAATTGATGGAGTAAAATGGTTTCATGTCAGTAATTTGGAAGTAATTTGGTGACATTTTTTTTTCTTAAGAGACAGGCCTGGATAGGCCAGACAGGCTATGGATATTTGCAACACCAAAGGTGCTACAAATGCGCTGCTGCTCTCTTAAGAGTCACTGGAACCTGGTCACTAATGCCGGAACACAACTCAAGGTTATTATGGCGACATACTTTAGGCCAGGGGTGATAGCCATCCAATCGGGCAAATGCCCTACCATCTGGCTGTGGGTTGTTTTGTCGCCTCTTACGACAGGGCGCCCGGCCGCAGGAAATTGTATTCTAACTAAACAAAAATTACGAAAAAACCACGTTACGTCTCATATCGTGAAGATTTATTATATTTTTTTTTGGTAAATTATTAATCACTTCGTCGGTTTCGTTTGCACCCCACTTTCGATCTTTTGCGGTAATAGAAGCCTTAAAAGTCTTTGCCATGCTTCAACTCGGAGGGTAACGACCCTCCGGTGACGTGTTCTTGGAGCCGCTGGAGGCTTCCCAACCGGTGTCTATACAGCAGCTCTCTTGAATTCGAGCAGACAGACTGACGACCCGCCTGCTGGAAAGTGACTACCGTCGCGTAGAAGACCTTATAAACGTACTGCCACTGCTGCCAGATTTTTGTTATAGGGAGAGGGGACGACGGCAGTATACGCGCCATTGATTGTCTTTCATCACGATATTTTACTTCATCATCAGTATGCAGTAATTGTAATACTGTGCGTCGTTATCAGCCATAAGTAGTCCACTGCTAGACGTAGGCCTGACTTCCTCATTCAGCGTCTAGCGGCGACCTTGCACAGGTCGTCAGTCCATTGGGCTGAAGGGCGTCTGACACTACGTTTATCGAGGCTCGGACTCCACTCCAGGACTCGTCTGCTCCATCGGCCAACGGTCCTGCGGCAGACATGACCGGCCCACTGCTACTTCAACTTGCTACTTTTGGTTACCTTGGTTCTCTTACGGATATCCTCATTGTCAATGTGCACATGAGGTTAAAATGCTGACTAAGTGGTATACACTTCTTGGCCATGACCCGATACCACGTCACTTTTGAATCGCGAGTTTGTGACTCAAGAGTGTTACCCACCAAGCTACCCCGGCTTAGTGTTAAATATTTTTCTTCTACACCTGATCAGGTAATGAATAATTATTTGAACATATAAGTCACAGATATACAAGGTGCACGGTCAGCAGACCATGAAGGTGTTACACCTAAAACCTACTCAGTATTTTGTTCAAAGTAACTTGATACATGAGCATTGGAAGCCAACGTAAAGATTGCATTACCGTCAAGTATAACTTGAAGCAGTTATATACTTTAGTGCATTGTTTCTCAACGATTTTTGTGTCAAGACCCACGAAAAAACCAAAAAGTTGAGTAAAATGTCTTGTGACCTCTTCACTACTAAAATTATAATAACTCTAGCTGCGCCCGCGGTTTTTTTTTTATTACGTATAGGTTCGCGTTTGACCATTATCTCGCTCGATCTGAGCGGAGATATGACTTGGAGACACTCAGGTTGTAGGTTTCGGGAAAAACGGACTCCGGCAGTGAGTTCCACTCCTTTGCGGTGCGCATAATGAAGGTGGACTCAAAGTGCTTTGTTCGTATGTCTACCATATAGCGGTGCCGCATGCCAGTGCGTCTGGTTGTCCGATGATGGAAGGGAGACGACGGGATAAGATTGAAAAGCTCCAATGCACACTCTCCAAAATGTATCCGATAGAAAACCGACAAGCTGGCAACCCTGCGTCGATGTCCGAGACTTTGTAATTTGTCATTAAATAGCTGGTCGTTGTCTGTCAACTTCCTGGCTCTCCGCTCAATCGATTCTAGTGCCTCGAGTTGGTATCTGGCTGAGCCATCCCAAAGATGAGAACAGTACTCCATAAATGCTCGTACTTGTGCTTTATACAGCATCAGCAACTGTTCTGAAGTGAAGTACTGCCTCACCTTTGATAGTATGCCCAGCTTTTTAGCTGCATTTTGGGCTATAGATTCGATGTATAAGCCGAAATTGAGACTTCACCCGCGTGGTGATGGAAAATCGTTATATTTTGGATAATTTACACTATATCTTTATAAATTATAGCCTGTGTTATTCTGATGTGTAAGCTATATTATTGTAAAGTTTCATCAAAATCCATTCAGTAGTTTTTACGTAAAAGAGTAACAAGTATACATCCATACATACATTCTTACAAACTCGCGTTTATAATATTTTTAGGATTTTATTTAATAGTTTATTTATACGTTTGATTTGTACATAGATGTCTTTTTAACGAACTGCAATCCCCTTTAAGATGTTGCATATCAGCTGTTTAAAAGTTACTTTTTAGTTAAGAACTAATAGTTAATTACAAAGTTCGATTATTAATAGTACCAGCACGTGGTACCAGCCAGGTGGTAGGGCATTTGCCCGACTGGATGGCTACCACCCCTGGTCTAAAGTATGTCGCCATAACAACCTTGAGTAGTGTTCCGGCATTAGTGACCTGGTTCCAGTGACCCTTAAGAGAGCAGCAGCGCATTTGTAGCACTTTAGGTGTTACAAATGTCCATAGGCGATGGTAACCGATTTCCATCAAGTGGGCGGTCTGCCTGTCTGTTGAAGTCCTGCAATAAAAAAAACTTTTATATGCGTAAAAAGTTTCTTATGTATAAAATAAAGGTTACGAAATTGAGTGTCAAAATGGAGTACAATGTACAAACATTTGTCTTGATTAGTTTTTACCAAAGAAAACTTTGTTTTCACAGCGGGGAGGTTAATAAGAAACGCGACCCCCACAAGGGTCGCGGCCTCCAGATTGAGAAACTATGCTTTTAGTTAATACACGTCGTTATTTTGGAAAAGCACATTTTTCACGTAGGGTAGAAAGGGATTAATTCCGTTGAATATGGTGGTAGGGCATTTGCCCGACTGGATGGCTACCACCCCTGGTCTAAAGTATGTCGCCATAACAACCTTGAGTTGTGTTCCGGCATTAGTGACCAGTTTCCAGTCTCCCTTAAGAGAGCAGCAGCGCATTTGCAGCAACTTGGTGTTGCAAATGTCCATAGGCTATGGTAACCGCTTTCCATCAAGTGGGCCGTCTGCCTGTCTGCTGATCTCCTGCAATAAAAAAAAAAAATATATCGCACTTTCTTTCGAGTAAGTAATACATAATGTTTTATACTACACATATGTTATTAAGAAAATAAATAGGCTCGATTATTTGTAGAAGTTTTAAAACAATATCAGCAGACGACATTGAAGTCGTAAAGTGGTTCAAAAAATGAATAATTAATAAACTATGTACCATATTTGAAAAATGTGGATATCTATAGATTTTGATTGGAAATCAGGTTGTTTATATTTTTAATTCATAATAAAGTTAAGTCTATCACAAAATATCGCTTGACACTAACAGCCATTCACAGTTCGCTGTTTATATCAAAATTAAAAATAGTTAAAAGGAAATTTCCTAACCGACATTAATCTCATAATAATTGGAAAAATAACCTCATACCGCATACATTAACAATTTAACGAGCTAACTACGTGATCAAAGTATTCAAAATTAAATCTCGTGTTTACTTTATACTCGTATATATAGTACCTCCATTAATTAAACATGCATACTCACCAGCTATGTTAAAATCCGTTCAATAGTTTTGCTGGAAAGAGAAACAAACATCCCTACAAAGTTTTTCATTTATAATTTTTACATAGTTTATCATTTACAATCTTTACACAGTTTCTCATTTAAAATCTTTACATAGTTTCTCATTTACAATCTTTACACAGTTTCTCATTTATAATCTTTACACAGTTTCTCATTTATAATCTTTACACAGTTTCTCATTTAAAATCTTTACAAGTTTCCCATTTACAATCTTTACACAGTTTCTCATTTACATTTTTTACACCGTTTATCATTTACATTTTTTACACATTTTCTCATTTACAATCTTTACACAGTTTCTCATTTACTTTTTTACACAGTTTGTCAGTCTTTACATATTTTCTCATTTACAATCTTTACACAGTTTCTCATTTACAATCTTTACACAGTTTCTCATTTATAATCTTTACGCAGTTTCTCATTTACAATCTTTACACAATTTCTCATTTACAATCTTTACATAGTTTCTCATTTACATTTCCAATGGATATATTATTATTTTACAACTAACCACACAGACGCAAACCACGTGTATGTTAGATAAAATACGCGCACAAATAAAAAAAAATGCTTCACTTCATTTGGACTCTTGTTTATGCAGGATCTGTCTATACTTTTATTTCGTCTAAGGTTTAATCATACTTGAAATAAATTAATTCGCTCGTAAGTAGTGATGAAATACGTTGCCGGTGGAACAGAGGAAGTGTTTATGACATAAATGGTCATTGGATGTGAATGCTTAATTATAGGCTTGATTTATAAATACATCTCAAAATATTTGTAAATTATTTATAATGGCCGCTTTGATATAATTGCAATTTCCTGGCTCAAATATATTCCAGAACAATACTTTATTTATACAAAGAAGACAACTTAAAATATTAATTCTAACTAATATTATAGACTAGCTTCTACCTGCGACTTCGTCCGCGTGGAATAGTTACAAAAAAAGTCAGTTAAAAAGACCCCCCGATTTTGAAACATTATTTATTAGTGCTTCGCTCCTATTGGTCTTAGCGTGATGATATATAGCCTATAGCCTTCCTCAATAAATGGGCTATCTAACACTGAAAGAATTTTTCAAAACAGACCAGTAGTTCCTGAGATTAATGCGTTCAACCAAACAAACTTTTCAGCTTTATATATTAGTACTAGCTTCTGCCCGCGACTTCGTCCGCGTGGAATAGTTAAAAAAAGGAATTTAAAAAACCCTCCGATTTTCAAACATTCTTCATTGGTGCTCCGCTCCTATTACTATACCCCGTATGGTTTAGAGTCAAAATTGGAACCGGTAGGTGGCGCTGGAAACGAGTACTAGGAACCTTCTAATCCGCTGGACCGATTTTGATGATTTTTGTGTGTTTTGTGTGGGTCCCCGGATGGTTTAGATTCAAAATTGGCACCAGTAGGATGCAATAGAATCGGGTCCTAGATTTTTATTTTTTCAGGGCAGGACTAGTAATATTATAAAAGTGTAGTCTTCTTACATTTTTGTTTCTTTGTTCGGGATTCACTTAAAAACTACTGAGCCGATTTCGATATGGTTTTCGCTGATCGACAGTAAATTCTCAGACTTAAAATCTGCGCTACTTTTTAACCTAGACATCCTTCGGCCAGATTAGAAAAAAAAATCTAATGTGATTTTTTCACTGATCGATAGCAAATTTTTTTAAATAAAATGTATGAAATTTTCTATTCCGTGAATTGAATTTAAAGTCAAGCCTAGATGAAGTCGCGGGTGTAACCTAGTATACGTATATAAAATTTTCAAGATACATAATTTATTTATAATAAGTGTAATTTATAATTTTAATTAGATTACTATCTTTTGCAAAAATTAATTATTAAATACAATACGGAACTAGTATTAATACGGTTTTGTTTCTTTATTGTTATAGATTATAATGTCTGTTCATGTAGGTAGTTAGCGGTCGAGTTATATATTCTTTTGTAAATAATAAAATTTGGTTCTCTTTGTTTTCAGTTAGTAACTAAGGTATAAAATACTAGATAAAACCTAAACAATACTTACCTTACTAGGAAGCCGAATACAAATTTCCCCACGTATAACGCGATGCGCATACAAATTGTATTTATAAATATAAAAAAAACCAATGTGATCGACCTGTCTGTACGTATCAAGGTTGTTTTAATTCCAAGCTAAATTTGGATAGTGTAGTACCTTATCTAATCCAACATCACGCTGTAGGTATGCGTTGGTTAAGGCTTGTAGCAACGCCAACGCCCTTGAGGATTTTTCAGTACTGAGGTTTTCGGGTTATAGCGAGGACTCATTTGACGTGTCCGTTTTTCAGATACGCTATTATTTTATTGTGAATCAAATAAAGAACTATTAAAAAAATATATTTATCTCCCTTTTATAATGATGTAGTTATTTCACTATCCTGTTTTGATAAAAATTGAAGATGTAAAATGGTTTCATATCAATAATTTTGAGGTGATTTGGTGAATTTTTTTCTTAACATAAAATAGATATATGAAAATAACTAAAAAACAATGTTATGTCTCATATTGTGAAGATTTATGCTAATTTTTTTGATAAATTATTGATCAGTAACTACCAACGAAAAGTTGTTTCGCTTGCGCCCCATTTTTAACCTTTTGCGGTAATAGGAGCCTTAAAAAAAGGTTAAAGCAGCTTTTGGGCCGAATGTGTATATTATTACAATTACCGTGCGTTGACGGCGAGTGAAAAACATCATGAAGAAACCTTCACATCGAGATAACTGATGTATCAAACCCACCTTGGGCAATGGTCTTGTATACTGTCCACTTCCTTAAAAAAATTGTGAGGCTCAAGTCCAACAGTGGGGGGCGTTTATGTTAATTTAAACACGCGCATTAAACTTTATTACAATATTTTTTTAGTGTACTCCTTTTGCGGGAACATGGCGGAGGCGGTATTTTATGCTACCTATAATTCAAAACGTACAAGTTCATAACCTTACTGGCATGTTGTTAAATTGATAAAAGCCATAAACAAAAATAAAGTAAGCATAAAAAATAACCAAATTTGTTAAATTTATGAACGAGTTAACATCATGGTGAGCATTTAATTTGGTTATGGTACATAATAACCACATTGTAAAATATAATATGAGAAATTAATTATTATCGTAACCGATATTTTACACCCACTAATAAATATTTGCCCAATGTTTCTAAAAGTTTTTTTGAAGTGAAACTTCTATATAGACGGGGTTTTAGGATTTTTCTGATACGAAAAAGCGTTACGGCCGCGTGGAAGTGCGGCATAAATTTAGACTAGACGTGGTGAGAGGCGTCATAATTTTAGAGTAGACTATGGATGCGTTTTTTGGTTCCGAATCGAATTCAGTTTCTTTGTTTGATAAAATAAAATATGTTTAAATAAAAAATGCATTCATTAAAATGTACTTAACCTAACCAAATCATAATTTGTAGTAAATCTGCGAAAAATCAAAATGTGTGTTGAAACACATATTTGAAACTTCAACGGACAAGTGGAAAAACGAATGGCAGCAAAATGTTAACTTGAAGTTTTACGGGCAGATTGTTAATGTACTTGTCCAATTTGAAAACCTGCCCGTAAAACTTTAGGTTAAAATTTTGTTGCCATTCGTTTTTCCGCTTGTCCGTTGAAGTTTCACTTTTTTACTATGAAACTGGTAAATAGAGAGATGCCTCACGTAATGAAAGGTGGTTACTGTAGCTTAAAGACATTTGTAACATTGAGGGCGAAGACTATGTAGTGCCAGCCCTTAAGATGAGATGGAAGGTATGAGCTCTACCAGGACAGGCGGAGTTGGTCAAGCTTCTGCTTACCCGTAGGCCTGGCCTAAGGCGCAAGAAGGAACACCGAGGGGTTTTGACTGACTGTGACATGCCCTTGACTCGCGGAATCCCACACACAGCTCGCGATATATCCCCCTTGCGCGGCCTATGGTTATCAATCGGATTTCCCCTCATTAAAATAAAGAAGGGACGTGGTAAGAGGGACCCAGTATGACGAACAAGATAAAGGAGATGGGATACAGGGGATGAGATAGGATAATAGAATAGGAGGATGGGATAGAATGTTTCATATGAATGAAATGATGGTCAATTTTTTAAAATTAAATACTCAATCCCCAGTCTGTTGTTTTACCTTACTAGCGGTCGCCATTGGTCGTAATTCGACCATAATTAATTTAAATTATAAGTTTGAACATTATTAAGGTTCTGTTGTCAAAGACTGTAACTTCGCAGATTTCGCCAAGACTACACTGTTAATTTGACTTTAACAATATACAAAAGAGTATATATGTGTGTGTGTGTCAAATACAGGGTAGTGTGTGTAATGTTTATTTTTATTGATTTAATGTATTTTTTATGCATAATTACAAAAGAAATATTAGCATTCTGCACTCCTTCTCTATAAACTATAAGTGTGCGAAATTTCATACTCCTCCGTTCGCGCAGTTTTCGTAAAAAGGGGTACAAAGTTTTTGCTTCACGTATTAATATAATGATGTCAATATTAGACAGATCAATCAAATTGAATCAATTTGATCGAAAGGCACAAAAATGAAAGAAAAACACGGTATTCAATGACAATCAATGAATTATGTTTATTACGATCACTGGTTGATTCATTCAAATTGAAAGACAGAAATGAATAGTCTAATATCGGCTGTACTATTATTAGACAATTTTAAACAGCAAAGCCTGATTTATATTTGCATTTCATAAGAAGTTAACTTGCGAAACTGGCGAGTTCGGTCCTTATCATCGTTTGAACAGTTTCCCAGGTAAATAATAAGTAGCTGTTTGTCAAAACGATCGTAAGAACTTATTCGCAAATTAACTAGTAAACTTGTCCAAATTTAATTCAGGCTTAATAGATAGTAACATAAACCGGCACGAATGGTACAAAATTTGTCGATGTTTTCTCCAACAAGATCAATGATTTTATTGAATATGGCAATCAAAAGGTATTGGTCTCATTAAAATAATTAATTCGCACGTGGGCAGCTTTTTATAGGTATGCGTCCCAAATATGGACCGCCCAGCTGGGTCCGAAACAAAACAAAGGTTGAGTAACACATTGTAATCGAATAGTTATCGTGAACTCATTTTGATATGTGTTCACACGAGAATTTTACGCTCTTAGCGCATAGTGAATAATGTCCGATTTACACGTACTAAGTACATATAAGCAAATTTTAACATTTTCTTCATTTATTGTCTTCTTTAACTAATTGTTATGCGAAACTAAATAAAAAAGGGGAAAATATCTAAAGATAAGGTATTGGGCTAGAGTATGCCGCCATAACAACCTTGTGTTGTGTTCCGGCATTAGTGACCAGGTTCCAGTCTCCTTTAAGAGAGCAGAAGCGCATTTGTAGCATCTTTGGTGTTGCAAATGTCCATAGGCGATGGTAACCGCTTTCCATCAAGGGGGCCTTCTGCCTGTCTGCTGAACTCCGGCAATAAAAATATATATATACTAGCGGCCGCGGCAGACGTTGTCCTGCCTTTAAAAAATAAAATTCTAAAACCCGATCCCAGAGCCACGTACCGGTTCTAATTGCGAATCTAAACCATCCGGGTACCCACTCAAGCACACAAAAACAAAATCACCAAAATCGCTCCAGGTGATTAGGAGGATTCCAAAACCCAATCTCAGCGCCACCTACCGGTTCTAATTGTGATTCTAAAAGAGTAATATAACATTTTTTATTCTAAATCATGACAAAATAAGATTAACAACAATCTTGCCAAAAAATTAAAGTTTATAATTAACAAATAAAAAATAGGGGTTGATCGTAGAGGGGTGAAAATTTAGGGTTGTATGTATTTTTGTATGTTGTATCATAAAAAAATAGAAATTAAAAATTTTGTCTAAAAAATAAAAAAAAAAATTTAGTCGTGGACTACCCCTAACATTTAGGGGGATGAAAAATAGATGTTGGCCGATTCTCATAGATACCGGATAGGCACAAAAAATTTCATCAAAATCGGTCAAGCCGTTTCGGAGGAGTATGGCAACGAAAATAGTGACACGAGAATTTTATATATTAAATAATTATTTTAAATCAATTCGAGCATTTTTTGTTTCTTTTATAAAAAACTTTACCCTTCCTTTAGGCCCCCCCAACACATTTTGATACAGGGCCCGTCTAAGGCAAGCTACGCCACTTCAAAAAAATGTATTTGTATAGTAAATTTCAAACTGTTCAGTGAAACGTGACTTTCAGAGCTGTAAAAAGAACTTACATACATACATACATAACTTCACGCCAGTTCCCTTGCGGGGTAGGCACGAACAACAGAGCGCCATTTAGGCTTATTCTTACATACCTCACTTGCTTCTTTGACATTCATAACTCTTGTCATGCACGCTCGTCTGTTCTTAAGGCTCCTGACATCACCTTCTGCTAGTACACGATCAATTTGATCATGGAAGGTGTGTCGTGGCCTTCCACGACTTCTGCATCCATCCACTTTTGCATTGTATATCTGTTTATTCATTCTTTCATCATGCATTCTTTCCACATGCCCGAACCACCGGAGCATTCCTTTCCTTACCTTCACCCCGACACTCTCTTTCAGACCAACTCTCTTTCTTACTTCGGTATTACGAACGCGGTCCGCAAGCGTCACTCCGCAGATTTTGCGTAGTGCTCGCATCTCGACCGCGTTTACTCTACTTTCATGCTCTTTCTTCCATACCCAACTCTCGCTTCCATACGTGAGCGTAGGTACCAGCACCGCGTTGTGTACGGCGAGCTGGGCCTTCTGGCTGAGGTTCTTAGCGCCTAGAAGTTTACCTAACGCTCCATTCACACTATTCCCCAAATTCACTCTTCTTTCTAAAAAGAACTTGATTGAAACAAATACGTAAATCGATCTTGGCAGCATTCCTTACACGTCTCAAACATCCGAATCAAGCATTGCATTCGTTTGTTTGTCTTCTGCATTTAGCTTGTATTATAACGGTCAAGCTTCGCTTTGTTTTGAGATACGTCTGTCAGAGGGATTTATTTGACGGCGTGTACCAATATTGGATAAAAAGGTAATTTGATTTACTGTTGGCTTTAACTATTATTGGATTGGTTTATTAGGGTTTTTAAATATTACTTTATTTTGTTTATACAGATATATAAAATTGAAGTATCTGTTGGTAATGTCAAAATATAAATGTGAAAAAATCAGGGGGGATAATTCGTAGCAGAAGGTTCCGAATTTTTAGAATTTTACTCTGTCTGGATGTTCCGGCTAATATCTGAAACGGTTGGATCAATTTTGACGGAACTTTCACTTGCAGATAGCTGATGTTATAAAGATTAACTAAGGGTACAATTTTTAGGGTTTCGCAAAAAAAAAAAAATTAACGCGGGCGAAGTTGTGGACATATAGTGTACAATAAAATAATAACGCATCTGAAAAACTACCGCGTCTGTGAAATCTCCGCTATTGCCCGAAAATCCTCAAGGTCATTGGCGTTGTTACAAGCCTTAAAGGAAATGTTCACAAATGTGGTAATGCACAAGCGAGATGATCTATTTAGGTAGTTACTTAAAGAAATTGTTGGTGTTAGGTACATATCTGTATACAGCAAATACTCTTGCCTAACTAGGGCTGAATAACTATGATGTCACAGTTCAAAACCTAGATATACTAATATGCACATTTAGGTTGGGTTAGGACATCCTTTTACATCATTAAGCAACATATGCATTTATATGTTACATACTTTCTTTTTAATTAGGGGCCATTCATAAATTACGCCACACGTTGGGGGGGGCTTCGACGAAGTGTGACAACGGGTGGGAGGGTTTCTAAATTTTGTGAAATCAAATATATTTAAGCTTTAAGCACGAAATTTGAACTATCAACGAAAATCTTCAAATTGTTTTCATCTCTATATTTATATATAGAACTCTTCTTTGGTTTCTAAACAAATATTATACAAGTCGTCCAGCTAGTACATTATATAGCACAATGTGTGAGTGGGACGGATGATGTGCGAGCGAGATGGAGCAACTATTAATATGTGCGCTTCCGCGTTGCACTAGCCAGTCGAACCTCACAGGAGGTGCCTCCTCGAGCGCGCTGCTTCCGGGCTGAAAGCCTCCGCTCCCACGGAGTCGGGAAGCCCCCAAAGTCCGGTATCGCTGAAACAGCCATCTGCGGCTATTCAGCTGGGTCCAGCTCCAAAAAAAAATAAAGCACTAGCCAGTCAATCACAACCTCTCCACGTTCCCGCAAGGGACGCCAGGAGACATAACCCCCTATCGGATAGACTAGGCGTGTTGCTGGGAAGTTTCTTTCGCCGTTTCTTCTCTCCCAGCCATAACACGTTGCGAAACGGCAGTAAGATAGTGTAGGTTGCCTCGAACCGCCGATCCTGGTCCGCCGGGATCCTTCCCCTCGGGCTTCATATTACCCGTCGCCCGTTCTCAATTAGCGCATTGTGTCGCCCTCTAGCCGGCATCGTTAGATTCATCCCCTCTCATGTCAACAGCCCAGCCCGAGGTATAGCCTCCTAGGGAGCTCACTCGAGCAAGTTGTCCCCCGGGCTCGAAATCCCTGAAATCCCCGGTAAAGTTGTGAGGTCTTCGGACCAACAACATAAAGTCAAGTCCAACAAAAAAAAAAGCGCTAGCCAGTAGTTCGTCGTCCACTGCGATGACTAGACGTATGCAGCTCCCATAAGTCCATGCGTAATTTTGATAACCAGAATGAACATAGATACTTTTTATTCTGGACATAACAGTTTCAGCATGTAGGTAGAATGAGATCGTAACTGTGGGGTCGACGTACATAACGCTTCCTTCATAACCAAATACACCTAATTACCTAATTATTCAATCATAATACATAATAAGGCATAACAGTCATAATCGATTGTTATGTGCGTAGTTTTCTAATTTACGCGTAATTGCGCGGAATGTAAATTGTTGATTACACGAAAGCACAGCACCATGTTAAAATTTGTAATCGTTTGAATCGATCAATACCGGGTTCTTATATCTCACAAACCGTTCGTTTGCTTTAAGCTAATATTAGACTGTTAATTTGTTTTTCAATTTTGATGAAGCAAACAAAGAGATCTATATAAACGTCCGTGCAGGAACGGAGAAAGTCTATTGTAAGAGGTGAAAAAACAACCCACAGCCAGATGATAGCTCCCCTGCTCTAGATGCCGCCATAAGAACCTTTAGTTGTGTTCCAGCATCAGTGGCCTGGTTTTAGTCTCCATTTGGAGTATGGCAGCACATTGGTAGTCCCTCTGGTACTAGAAATACCCATAGGCGATGGTAACTGCTTTCCATCAGATGGGATGGCTGCTGAACTCGTGCAATATATATAAAAAAAAAATATAGTTAAAAAAGAACTCTAAAAACCAACTTAAAAGAAAACTTGATCATATCAAATGTATTATTTGTACTTAGTTAAGTAGTTAGTTAACTTGAAAATATGTCCTTAATACTGTTACGAGTGCGGAACTCGAATTAAAAATGCCGTTGGAATTACTATAGAATTTATTAGAACTATACAAACACGTATAACACAGGTACAAATATAATCGGACGCAATAAGTCCAGATGCAATGCACAATTCAATAACACGCGCAAAGTCCGTCACTAAAATGTGCACACGTCTTGCCTCGCTTCTGTTTTCGCTTTGACTGACGATCCATTGGGCCATTACTAATTCAATGGACCGATGCAATATGTCTACCTGGCAAGCGTCGACGCAATTTCCCAGAAAACGTAATCCGCACACCTGCATAATTATGCCAGCGAACGACCATAAACGAGTATAATACACAATAGGCTGTTTTCTAATTACACATTTTAAACACAAAGTAAACAAAAGAAGATAGTCATAAAAGAGTTTCAATGTTATTAGCTCAAACGCGCGGCGGTTAATAAAATGTGTGTTTTATGGCAGGCAGGTGTGAATCCACGTTTGTCGGCGTGTAACAATACCGTTTGGACAGACGTTTCATTGATCTATAACTTATTACTTAACTACACAATGTCTGTTCAAATGACGATAAGGACTTAACTCGCCAATGTTGCAAGTGAACTAATTACTAACCAATGGAAATGTAAACCATATTACTAATTTGTTCTACAGCATTATTTTGAAACGCGTGGGGTGCTTGACTGGTGTCATAGTTATTATGAACATAATATAGTAAAACGCATTCCAGTGGTGACACTGGAATATCACTCGGGATTAATGTAGCTTTCTACTAGCGAAAGAATTTTCAAAATCGGATTAGTAGTACCGGGGATTACCTCAAACATCCAAACTCACAAACTTTATCTAATATATAAATTTCTCGGGTCACAGTGTTAGTTACCATACTCCTCCGAAACGGCTTGACCGATTCTCATGAAATTTTGTGTGAATATTGGGTAGATCTGAGAATCGGACAACATCTATTTTTCATCCCCCTAAATGTTAAGGGTAGTCCACCCCTAAATTTTAAATTTTAATTTTTAGATATTTTTTTTTCTAGGATACAGCTTTAAAAAATACATACAACCCTAAATTTATACCCCTCTACGATCAACCCCTATTTATTATTTGTTAATTATAAACTTTAATTTTTTGGCAAGATTTTTAATCTTATTTTGTCATGACTTAGAATAAAAAAAATACATTACTCTTTTAGATCCATAATTAGAACCGGTAGGTGGCGCTGAGATCGGGTTCTGGAATCTTCCTAATCACCTGGAGCGATTTTGGTGATTTTGTTTTTGTGTGTTTGAGTGGGTACCCGAATGGTTTAGATTCGCATTTAGAACCGGTAGGTGGATCTGGGATCGGGTTCTAGAATTTTATATTTTTTAAAGGCAGGGCAACGTCTGCCGGGGCCGCTATTTATTTATAATATTAGCATAAATGTAGTGACGTTTATCATTACTGCCTCGCTCTTTAGGGTCGTAGCGAAATGTTACAGTTTAAGCGTATTTAAACAAGCAACCCATAGCCTTGACAAAAGCGCAGCGCGAAAGGCCGATGGTGTCAGGTATTTTCTTGGAAGTCCGGCGCCATAGACAACGGAATGTCTGCCACACGTGTTATACGACACGTGTGGCTAAGAAGTCTTATTGTTTTTGGTATGGTGTTCGAATATTGCTTTATTTTGATTTGATTTTTATTGATTTCAAATTTCACTTTCCTAATTCAAAAACTTATACAAAAAACACTTCTTTATACTGCACTTGTCAGTAATACAATGCACTATTTACTCATGTAGATCCTTTCATAGGTAACTTATATCAATTTAAAACCCAAATTAAAAAATGTAATTTAGAATGATCCAATGACTTGCACTTTTTTTTATACTTTCCTTTTTTTATTTCTATTTGATTAGTAATTGTTGTGGAGACATTTTTATTTGTTTTCTTTTTAATCAATATAAACCTCAATTAAATTAAATTGACGTTTATGTAATTTTCGTGTAATTGTAATATATATTTTTTTGTAATTATTAATTAACTGTTTGAGCAAATTTTTATTTTTATTATATAAATTATTTTTTTGTGAAAACTTGATTGATATATATATTAATGTAGTGTTTTATATTTAAGAATATCAATTATTGTGGGTTTCCCAAACAAATTAAATAAAGCAGGCTGGAGCTTACCTCGCTCAAAGGATTAGCCTCTGTATCCAGCGAGGCAATGCTGCCAGCCTTCTAGGTACAATGTCCAGCGACAGTGGTCTGGTGGGGCTGGACGGGCCTTGATACAGGTTTTTTTTTTTTTTTAAGCTAGGATTATTTATATACTCCTTTTTTATTTAGTTCTAGTTTTTAATTTTAGGTTTATTTTTCATACTGTAGTTTAGTTTTAGTATTTAATTGTATTTTTTTATTGTATTAAATTTAACAATATTAAAAATTACATTAATTAAATAAATAAAACATAATATAACCATCCTTTACCTACTGGCTTCACCTGCGATAATGTTATCGTTAACGACTGTGGCCAAACACGTCTTATTTACAGCGTTGAAAATAGTTTATTCATTTAAGGCATACCAATAGCACACACATTATTACGTTACATTATAAATCGTTTAATATAAAAGTTCTGATGTGTGGATCCATTAAGGAGTGTACAGCATTTACAATTCAAATGTCGTCAATATACTAATAATTTAATTAAATTAATATTATGCATATGTCAAGTACAAATATAGTAAAACGTAAATGAATAAATAATGTTGTCAAAATTAATATTAATAATCTTCTTCTTTTTCCTTCCTTCTATAATTTTAAGATATGTAAATTCAAATTCATTTATTTTACATACATACAGACATACATAACTTCACGCCAGTTCCCTTGCGGGGTAGGCACGAACAACAGAGTGCCATTTAGGCTTATTCTTACACACCTCACTTGCCTCTTTGACATTCATAACTCTTGTCATACAAGCTCGTCTGTTCTTAAGGCTCCTAACATCACCTTCTGCTAGTACACGATCAATTTGATCATGGAAAGTGTGTCGTGGCCTTCCACGACTTCTGCATCCATCCACTTTTGCATTGTATATCTGTTTATTCATTCTTTCATCATGCATTCTTTCTACATGTCCGAACCACCGGAGCATTCCTTTCCTTACCTTCACCCCGACACTCTCTTTCAGACTAACTGTCTTTCTTACTTCGGTATTACGAATGCGGTCCGCGAGCGTCACTCCGCAGATTTTGCGCAGTGCTCGCATCTCGACCGCGTTTACTCTACTTTCATGCTCTTTCTTCCATACCCAACTCTCGCCACCATCATTTATTTTTCAAATTCAAATTCATTTATTTGTATAAACTTATTTCTAGGCCTTATATAATTATATCTAAAACTTATATAGTAGTTAAAATTAAGGCTACAATTTTTTTTGGCGGCGGTTGCTGCACTAGACTCTAGGTCTGTATCGCGGCACCCAACACAATTTTATTATAGAAACTTAAATATAATTGATTTATTAATTAATTAACCTAAAACTATGAGTGCGTGTGGTTTTGTGTGTGTGCGCGTGTGGTTTGTGTGTGTGTGTAGTGTTTTTAATTTGGTGTACAATAAAGAGTATTGTTGTTGTTGTAATAAATAGTTACGGATAGCTATGTTCGTATGTACATTATTATCCATAGGTACTTTATCTGTCAATATTAATAACCATATTATCTATTGTTGTTGCAGTGTAAAGGCATGTTGAAGCACGTTGCGGTGTCCCCGCACCGCGCTAGAGCTGATTCCGTGAGCCTCTCTTCCTCGGCCTCGTGCTGCAGCCTCGGCAGCCTCGACCACAGGCACGACTCTGTAGCCGATCTCTCGCAGAGGACGGTGAGTCATTTTCCAAGATTTTTTTCATTGTTCGGGTACAGCAGACAGGCTGACGGCCTCGGAAATATAAGTATACTGTTATGGGAGCTGCATACGTCTAGTCATCGCAGCGGACAACAAACAACTGGCTAGCGCAACGCGTTAATAGTTGCTCTATCTCGCTCGCACATTATCCGTCTCGCTCACACATTGTGCTATGTATTGTAATAGCTGTACGATTTGTTAATATTTGTACATAAGGTTACCGATTCCAAAATGTGAATATTACTCTCTGCCATCTGAAGTATCATTTAACCTCTACCTCTCGCTGTTACACTGTAAAGATAGAAAGTGGTCACCGTAGCCTATGGACATTTGCAACATCAAAGTTGCTTACATTTTGGTATTACTCTTGGTGTTGCGAACTTCCATTGGCGACGGTAACCGCTTTCCATCAGGTGGGTCAACTATCTGTTTGCATACTTCAGAGAATAAAAAAAAAGGAAAAAATAGTTTGAAATTCATTGGAAATCAGACTTTTTGGGTTTCACTTTTAATTCAAGATACTTTTTGTCTCTTATTAAACATGACATGTTCATTATAAGTATGACCATACTGCTCCATCTGGGATAATGTTATAGTTATTGACCATTTCACGCAGATGTAGCGTTGGATTTAATATGATATTGTTATTATTTGTAAACGTATGTAAAGTATGCCCTGAAGAAATTAAATTTAGAACCCGATTCCAGCGCCACCTACCGGGTCCAAATGTAAGCTATCCTATCCTTCAAGTCGGATCAAACTGCACACGGTGTGCAAATTTGATTAAAATCGGTCAAGTAGTTTAGGAGTCCATCGCGGACAAACAACGTGACACGCAATTTATATATATTAGATGTAGCTATTCGTTAACGATGTTAATTTTAACGCCATGAATAACATGCATTTGGCCATAGTTAATAAGTATAACATTATGGCAGATGGACTACGAGCATTAAAAATACTATTATTTTCTTAAGGCTCCTAATACCTGCAAAAGGTCGAAAGTGGCGTGCAAACAAAACAACTTTTACGTTGGCAATTATTCATTAATAATTTACAAAAAAATTATAATAAATCTTCATGATAGAAGACGTAACTTTGTTTATTCATAATTTTCCTATAGTTATTTTAAGCCAAGGAAAAAAATTCACCAAATTACCTCCAAATTTTGTTTAACTTTTTTGTTTATTTAATACAATAATTATCAAAACGACTCATTGAATCTTCAGGTGATCATAAGGCTGGTGTTTACCTCGGGCAACGGATCAGTATGACGATCCAGCGAGGAAACGTAGCCAGCCTTCTGGGCACCTTACTCATAGAAGACGGTGATATAGGCTCAGTATTTTACTTATAGTCTTGAGGGACTATGGGTAGAATACAATACAAATAAGTTAAGCCCTCCAAATTATTGACATGAAACCATTTTACTCTTTCAATTCGTATCAAAACGGGATAAGTAAAATATCTACATCTTTACAAAAAATGGGATGAATAATTTGTTTTTTTTTTAATTTACTACTTTATTTTATTTTTCCAATAATAATGTTTCTGAAAAATAACCACGTCTAAGGAGACCCCGTTATCGCCCGAAAAATCCTCTAGGACGTTGGCGTTGCTACAAGCCTTAAACAAAGTCCTGCGCCGGTGAAATCATTGCCACAGATAGTCGTTATTATCATTTTAAAGGTTTCAACCAATTTATTACTTCTCACCTCATCTTTATTGTCTATTATTCTACGTAGACATTTAGATAACTGAATGGCGCATATTATCTATGTTGGTAACCATTTTGTAATTTGCGATTACAAAAGCTTTGTCTTTTTCGGTCATCAGTTCTTGGTCTGAAAATTGTTTATTTTTCGTGTTATTTCAATAGCTCTTTCAATTGTGTACTTCTGTGTGTGTAGTTACAGATTGGAACATAAAGAATGACGTATTACTGTTTTTTTTTTTCAAAAAATCCGGCAAGTGCTTGCTTTTTCACGGATTACGAAATTGACATTTGACTCCGGGACTATATAAAACATTCATCAATAAATAAAATTGAAACGTTTGTTGCTAATATCAAAATAACAGCTTTTTGCTAAAAACATATGAAAGCATATACGGTACTTATATCAAAAAATCATTTTTTTCTGTCTCTATGTGTGTGAATGTTCCGGCTAATCTCTGAAACGGCTGAACCGATTTTGACGGGACTTTCACTGGCAGATAACTGATGTTGTAAGAAGTAACTTGAGCTATTTATTTTTTAATATACCTTAGGGTACCGCAAAAAATTAATGTTTAATGCATATTTACAAAACAAAAATTCAATCGTAGGATCTGATAGCCCAAATGGATTCTACGTTTTGGTGTTTATTTTGAGGCTTGTTCCCAAACTACTCGAATAAAAAAAATATTGAAAATATATTTTATAAATTTGATTTCCATATTCTACGATTAAAAAAATTATTTTTCGAAAAATTTCCTATGCACATTTGTTACCAAACTACTCAACCAGTTCATTATTTGTCAGTATTAATCTATTTTTTTTTGTCTTCAACGTGATATCCCACAGTTTTATTGATTCATGGTCACTCTGGCATTGTTTTGATGGAATTTTCACAGCAGTCAAAATACCCAATATCCCAAAAACTACTCAACGGATATTGTTCAAACGGATATCGGAGAATGAGAAACTATTAGTGACGGACTTTGCGTGTTTTATTGAATTACGACCTTCTGCATTACGTTTGGATTGGAATACTTGTTCGGTTATATTTGTACCTTTGTTATACGTGTTTGTATAGTTCTAATAAACTTTATAATAATTCCAACGGCATTTTAATTCGAAGCAAGCAATTTAAGCAATTTAATTTTAATTTGAATGCGAAGAAAACAAAGGTTATGGTCTTTGAAAGAGAAGAAACCAGAACGAATGCAAGGATAATGGTCGATGATGTTATGCTGGAGCAAGTGAATGAGTTTGTATATCTTGGATGTGCTTTTAGCAGGGATGGAAGGTACACCGCTGATATAGAAAGAAGAGTAAATTTGGGGAATAGTTTGAATGGAGCGTTAGGTAAACTTCTAGGCGCTAAGAACCTCAGCCAGAAGGCCCAGCTCGCCATACACAACGCGGTGCTGGTACCTACGCTCACGTATGGAAGCGAGAGCTGGGTATGGAAGAGAGAGCATGAAAGTAGAGTAAATGCAAAAGTGGATGGATGCAGAAGTCGTGGAAGGCCACGACACACCTTCCATGATCAAATTGATCGTGTACTAGCGGAGGGTGATGTCAGGAGCCTTAAGAACAGACGAGTGCGCATGACAAGAGTTATGAATGTCAAAGAAGCAAGTGAGGTGTGTAAGAATGGGCCTAAATGGCGCTCTGTTGTTCGTGCCTACCCCGCAAGGGAACTGGCGTGAAGTTATGTATGTATGTATTTTAATTCGAGTCCCACTAAACTCGTAACAATATTTTATTTTCTTGTATGGTTGTAATATATGACTAGTACGCACATTCAGCACCTATAGGAACTTCTTTAAAACGCTATAACGTTGCGTAACTCAATATTATTATAAGTTTAAACATTTTTATCTCACGAATATTGTTGACACAATAACCGGTAGGCAGGAAACGATTGTGTACAAATCATTCGATAGGCGGTCCTTATCATTAATGATATGTTTGATTTACATATTCGAATAATTTGCCTAATATTACGTCCGTTGCCACTTGACCTCCAAATTTTATGGGTTCTGCTGCATTTCGAAGGTCGCCTAAAACTTGTTTAGAAATAATTGGTGTTTTTTTATAATTAAGGTTAGGGTCACGTTGTTTTATGAATTTAGCCGATGACCACAATTAGAAAATAATAGTTGAGCTGAATATATTGTTACGAGCCGATACGACTAATCCTTTGCAGGTGTCTTCTTTTATACTCTAGTAATAAAAAAAAACACCTAAATAAATTTATGTTGTGGCCCGCAACACCTTATCTAATACATCTATGTGGCCCTTTTAATGTAATCTTTTTGGTATTGTGATTCAAATTTTTCAAGGTCTTGTGTTATTTTTTAAGTTTCTTTCACGGCTGTGGGAAATATTACTTAAACACGGTTTTAATTATTAATTCGTTGAATTTTTTAATAATTGCAACTTGCAACACTTCGTAGCCGAGATACTTTTTATCATCTTACTAAACTTCGCAGATTTATAGTCTTTGTCCGAGCGTATAAACTTATAACGTCATAATTATGCATCTTAGGTTATTGCTTAAAAGGAATTAAAATTATTTCTATTTTCATATTTTCAAAAGTAAGATGAAAAGATGTTATTGCAATGTTTTTAATGTAAATGATGTTAGATAAAACTTACTGTACATTGTAAATTAATTTAGAGGGTTTGGTTTTTTTTTTACAATTTGGTCAGTTGTCAGTTTAGTTCAATTTGGTTGAAAATTTAATTTATATATTTATTTAATTTGTTTGGGAAACACAATAATTAATATTCTTAATTATAAAACACAAAATTAATACAATCAAATAAATCAATCAAGTTTCCACTAAAAAATAATTTTTAATTAATTACAAAAAAATATATACAATTATACGAAAATTACATAAAATGTCTGTTTAATTTAAATGAGGTCAATATTGAACGAAAACAAAAAAAAAGTCACCACAATAATCTATATTAATATATACAGGTAAAGCTGAAAAGTTTGTTTGCTTGAGCGCTCTAATCTCAGAAACTAATGGTCTGATTTGAAAAATTCTTTCAGTGTTAGATAGCCCATTTATCGAGAAAGGCTATAGGCTATATATCATCACGCTAAGACCAATAGGAGCGGAGCACCAATGAAGAATGTTTCAAAATCGGGGGGTTTTTATAACTTACTGTTTTTTAACTATTCCACGCGGATAAAGTCGCAGGCAGAAGCTAGTTACTAGTAAAATAGAGATAAAAAAGGAAAGTAAAAAAAATTAAGTCATAAGAATACCTTAGGATGAGAGGCATAATACTGCTGTCAGTGTGCAATATTTAAAGTCATTGAATAATTCTAGTTTACGTTTATATCGATCACTTTGGTTGCTGCATCCAAATTGAAAGACAGAAATAAATCATCCAATATCGGCTTTATGAACATATTCTTATTGCATTTATTCCATATTAATTGCTTATTATATTAATCGTAATTTAAGCGTCTGTATGCAGCAATTAGAAGTAATAGATCAACATAGACCACGGCCCGTGCGAAAATATACCTATTTCAAGCTTGTATATTTTTTAACAATAGCACAGTTTCAACATTGTCTAGTTTTTGGTCAGAAGTGGTTTACTAATTAGACGACACTGAATCGAGATGACCCAGTGAGATATCACTGTGATTTCTCGATTGTTCTTTTGTGAACCAGACGGTATGGTTTGGGGGACTTATTGTGTACAAGCGCAGTGGAAAGCCATTCATTGACGTGGGAGAGTTTCAAATTTTATATTAACACTTTGAAATGATAATTGTTACTTTCATATTTCTTTATATTATACAATTTCACTCTACGCTTTCAAGATGAATGGCGCTGCATCTTGATTTACTTGACGACTTGAAGAAATGTAAGTGGCTTCAGCGTTTGATATATGAAGTAACACTTGCATTATGACCTATTTAAACTATTGTTATACTCATTAATCCTATGATAAATAATAAACATCCAACAACTGCATGCCACATGGCATTTGTTTGTTTGCTCGTGTAACCACTTGGTTCTCTTTTGTTATAAAATATAAATTATATCAAACACGTGGTAAAATCCCTGTCGTTACTGGTTTAAGGCTTAGTCACAAATCAACCACAGAAAAATATGATTGTAATGACAGAAAAATTCCCCACGTTATAAATACCTATATACGGGGTCTAAGTCGCCCAGAACGTGTCTCATTTGCGCAATTGTGGTGCGTCTATGAAAGACATAAAATGTAGTGCAAAGAGCGTAACTTCAATTTGGTTTAATGTAGAAAAAAATTAACTATTAAAATAAGTTCCATGGTATACCTACCCTAGTACAGGATTACTTTGACCTACCAGCAGCAGTATTTTAGTTTTTACATACATAACTTCACGCCAGTTCCCTTGCGGGGTAGGCACGAACAACAGAGCGCCATTCAGGCTTATTCTTACACACCTCACTTGCTTCTTTGACATTCATAACTCTTGTCATGCACGCTCGTCTGTTCTTAAGGCTCCTGACATCACCTTCTGCTAGTACACGATCAATTTGATCATGGAAGGTGTGTCGTGGCCTTTCACGACACGAGTTAGCTCTTTTAGTTTTTAAAAGTTGCAAAAGTAGTTACGGGGCTCAAAAGGCCTCGTACAGTAACAATGGTAGTTTTAGTAAAAGGTCTTAAACGCCCCATACCTCAGGAATGGAAAGTAGAAATAAATTGGTGCCGCTGTGAATATGTTACTACAAACTCTGATCCTGCATAAAATAATTTAATAAGTCCAAAACTACACAATGATTAGGTCTAACAATTATTATTGAATTGCTGGCAACAATATTTTCTGATAAGTAGTTTGGTTTTTACTCAGTATCTTTTGTTACTGTTCTGTAGCTTTTATTTATTTTATTTAATAGTGTTATGATGGCCTTTCCCCAGCTTGATTACTGTAACTATAATAAACTATAATTGAAATTATTGCGTTTATTATCTATAACTGTCAATGGTCTCCCGATTTTCAGAAATTTTATTAGCTTTGTTATGTGTCAGATATTACGAAAACCTTTTATAAGTTTTAATAAGCTTCTAAATACTTAAAATGAAAATTCTAAATAACTTACAGATGACATATTTTACACAAAAAAAGCTTAGGAATTAAATACTATTATATACATATTTACAAGTAAAAGATGTAGTCCAGATCGATCTCGGTGGGGAGCGTTCCCAAAATGCTGGCCGCATTCCCACGTTGTATGGCAACGCTTGTATAGCAAGCCCTTTGGTCACGCGAGACTTCTTTCAATCGCCTATAATTTGTATATTGCTCATAACACAAGCTTAACCTGCTTAGTTTGGAAATATTATACTACCATGTTTGTCTTCGACAGTCGACTATTATCATAAAGCTTAAATTTTTTCTTTGCCTTTTAATTACGTAATCGCTTCTTTAGAACAAATATGTTTTTTATTTTATTTTCTTATTTTTTCTTTGCCTTTTAATTACGTAATCGTTTGTTAAGAACAAATATGTTTTTGGTTTTATTTTGTTATTCTCCTCTCTCCTGACGAACTGGATTGTCCGGGCTTATTACTTTTTTATTTTCTTTTTATCAAAGATATTGAGTCCTTACATCTATACAAAAACTTTTGGAGCTTGTGCTACATATATGATTATTCTATATTACATTTATTTAAAGTTCTACTTTCTTACATGTATGTTAAATAACCCATATAGCTATCTTACATTTATTTATAGAGTTTTGATGGACCTTATTTTGAACAAATTTGTTTTAACCTACGTTAGTCTATATCAGTGGTCGGCAAACTTATTAGCCAAAGAGCCAAATATGAACATTACAACAATTCAAAAAAAAATTGGGAGCGTATTCTGCTTGTTTAGTAAACTTTTATTACACTAAATAAGTAGTACACTAAATAAATCTAAATTTCATACTTAATAAATATTTATTAATGCGAACAATGCGCTTGCGTCTCCTTGGAAAGTTTGAGTAAGTCAGGTTTGTATGTGGTTGGAACGAAGTTCCTTATCGCGCGTTGTGAAAGGGGGCTAGACGGAAAAAATTCTTACGAAAAGTTGTCACGACACTTTTTGCTATAGTAATCTATTGTAAGCTGTGCGGCGTCGCATGTTTCTCTGTCTGTCTGTCTGCCTCTCTCTCTCAATTCCAATTACAATTCCTTCACTAATTAATCGAAAGGAACTTCGTTCCATCCGGGTGTCCCTTGACACCTCTCAAGTTTTTATTGTTTTTAATTTTAGGCATGATCCCAAGTTCTCATCAATGAGATTTATTATTGCGTCTTCCGTGGATATTTCTGCCAGAGCCGTGCTTGAGGAGCCAAAGAGTCTCATGCGGCTCTGGAGCCCACACTTTGCCGACCACTGGTCTATACTATAAATAATAAACTGTCAACAGTAGTCAAGAACTCCTTCCTTAGATTTGATTTCTTGCTCTTTTCTAACAGCAAATTGACTTTGATTTTTTATACTCACAATTTTTTTTTATTTCCCGAAGTAGGCAAACCGGCAGACGGCCCACCTCATGGAAAGTGGTTACCGTGGCCTATAGATGTTTGCAACACCAGGGGTGTCACCAACGCGTTGCCGAACTCTAAGAAATTTTATAATACCCTTCTTAAAAAACCCCATATCATAATGCAAGGGGAAGATCGTGGTTATACTGTTTCTTTTTATTGCAGCAGATCAGCAGACAGGCAGACGGCTCACTTGATGGAAAGCGGTTACCATCGCCTATGGACATTTGCAACAGCAAAGTTGCTACAAATACGCTGCTGCTCTCTTAAGGGAAACTGGAACCTGGTCACTAATGCCGGAACACAACTCAAGGTTGTTATGGCGACATACTTTAGACCAGGGGTGGTAGCCATTCAGTCGGGCAAATGCCCTACCACCTGGCTGTGGGTTGTTAAGTCGCCTCTTACGACAAGCCTCCCGGCTGCAAGAAATTGTATTCTTTCTCCGTTCCTGCACGGATAGAATTCATGCCACACTGATTGTTGGATTCATGCCACAGTTTTTACTTTATAAGGACTAAGGACAACTCCACAAAGTTCCTTAACATCACTGTCAGCCTTATTGCCTGCCTGTTTGTCTGCTTTCGTTTCATCGTAGATGAGTGCCGTTATAATAATCCCGTTATTGTAGAAGCTTATAGACATTTCAGTAATTATGAAGTGATATGGGAAATTCATAAGAAACGGGGGCGTGGTAAAGCCTATTGTTGTGTTGCATGAGAATTATACCGTTGATATGCTGTCAAAGGTATTCAATGAGAAGATTGACGACACTGTTAATAATCATAACTTGTGTATAGATGAAGGGTTTTAATTGAATATATTGTTACAACTCAGGTCCCGACATAAACAAAACCCATCTGCAGCTCAGAAAAAAAGCACATTTATTACCCGTCGGCATTTGAACTAATTCTTTTATGATCGTCTTCTTTTGTTTACTTATTGGCATACGGCCTATTGTTGTATTGTAATCATTAACCAGGTGTTACGGATTGTAAAGTAAAAGCTGGTTCTTGGAAATTCGGACATATTGCATCTGTACAGTATAAAACAATGACCTGATAAAGGGGGGTGGTAGTCGAGCGAGAACCAAGAGCGAAGCGAGACGTGTGTACTACAATTGGGTATCTAATAAGTGACGGACTTTGCGCGTGTTATTGATATTAAAACCTTCTGCATTACGTTTGGACTTGTTGTGTTCGGTTATATTTGTACCTGTGTTATACGTGTTTGTATAGTTCTAATAAACTCTATAATAATTCCAACGACATTTTAGTTCGAGTGCCGCTAAACTCGTAACAATATTCTAGTTCAAGGCTTGTAAGTTTGGGTTGTAGAAACTCATTAGCTGTACATTGACGGTCTTATTCATAGAGTTACAGTAAGTTTGAACGCTTCTTCGTGGCTTTCAAGGAAGCGTTCAAACTTACTAAAATGTAATTTGCTTTGTTTAGCTAAGCCGTGGCATCACTTAGGTACTTGCGGAAGATCGGCGCTGGTTGTGAAACTGGCATTATGTTGAGCAAGAGCCTTTTTAGGACACCATAATTAATTGTTAGATCTATTATCATGTATGACTTTTTGTATCTTATCCTAGATAAATATTTTTTCTATCCTTCTTTCTAAAGTATCTTGAGAGACGATTTTATAGATGTTTACTGGTAGTAGTAAATTAATGGCCGGTTCAACAACTAACAAAAGAGGAATAAAGGCTGTTTTTATTTTATTTAATTTAGAGAAAGTGCCTAAAAATCAACGCTTTAATATTATTGATCTTATTCATAGACAGTTAGAGTAAGTTTGAACGCTTCTTTATGGTCCTTAAAGAAGCGTTCAAACTTAAAAATGAATAAAGTGGCTACATAATACGTGATGGGTGTATTTAAATTACACAAATCTAAGAAATCCTCAAGGTTTAATGATAAAATCTCAAAAGAACACCAGTAACAATGTATTAAGAAAAAAAAAGAAGCAATGTTGACAATGCAGCGTACTTGCAGACGCGCACATGTGATGCGTGGGAACTTGCTCGCACAATATTGTATAGTTTATTACAAATTAACTTACAGTAGTATCAAACGATTTTAAACCTTCAACTCTTATTATATGGACATTTATAATAACTTGTACAGCATTTTTAATAAGTACAGTTATAATTTCCAACTTTTCCTTTAAGTTCTTTGGATTGGGTATTTTTGTGATATCCGCAAACGGTCAGAATTTCAATCTTAAACATGTCTTCGTAGATATTATTTATATTCATTATATAATAAAAAAAATAGTATTATAACATCCGTTATCCAAACACAAAACGACCCACAGCCAGGTGGTAGGTCATTTGCTTGACTGGACTGCTACCACCCTTGGTCTAAAGAATGTCCGAGGGAGTCTTAGGCTGCGAGGGTAGCCGGTCATGGCTGTGGGGCCGGTCTAAGCCACGCCAGTTTACTATGTTCTAATTTGTTCATAGGTTTGTTAGACGTAATGTCTCAGTTTTAGCCAGTTCTGGTTGGTAAAGTTCAGCACTATGCTTATAATAATAATGGTCGCCATAACAACCTTGCCTTGTGTTCCGGCATTAGTGACCAGGTTCCTGTCTCCCTTAAGAGAGCAGCAGCGCATTTGTCGCACTTTGGTGCTACTAATATGCGTAGGCTATGGTAACCGCTTTCCATTAAGCCCGTAAACATCCCACTGCTGGTCTCAGATCTCTTTGGAAATATTGAGAATGTTCATCATTTTCTACTATTATATAGAGTCAACTTCAGACTGCCTGCTAACTAACCCCGCTCACGCATCACTATCTTCAGTCCGCTTTTACGCAATACAGCACTTCACCCATTCCTCGAATTATTAAACTATACAATAAATATAGCTCCACTTTTTTTTTCTTGCAGGAGATCAGTAAACAGGCCGGCCCACTTAATGGAAAGAGGTTACCATCGCCTATGGATATTTGCACCACCAAAGTTGCTACAAATGCGCTGCTGCTCTCTTAAGGGAGACTGGAACCTGGCCACTAATGCCGGAACACAACTCAAGGTTGTTATGGCAAAATACTTTAGACCATGGTGGTAGCCATCCAGTCGGGCAAACGCCCTACTACCTGGCTGTGGGTTGTTTTGTCGCCGCTTACGACAGGCCGCCCGGCCGCAGGAAATTGTATTCTTTCTCCGTTCCTGCACAGATAAAAACTTTACATATATTTGCCAATTCATTACCTTAGTTTCGCTGAATATTGCACAATACTCTTCCATGTAATACTTTATATCGTTACTATATTTTACAAGGTTATATTTAACTTACAATGGATGTACCTATGTATATATGTAAGTTCGGGTGGAATCTTGCAAGTTAAATTTGACCAACTTCCCGGTTTCCGATTGAGCTGAAATTTTGCACACATATGTATATCGCGTGAAAATGCAATAGTATGGTACCATGGAGCTGATCTGATGATGGAGTCGGAAAGTGGCCATAGGAACTCCTGTACTGAACAAGATAGACCCGTGGTGTTTGGGCTCGTTTTACTTGTCTTGGCTAGCACTCTGCTGCTACTTGATATCCAGGATCTCAAAAGCTTTTTTTTAATAATCGTCATTTAAGTTATAAATATGCGCTTGTGGTTGAGTATTTATATTAATGTATGTCTAAATTTGTTTACACTTAATTTTTTTACTCTCAACCTAAGTTGTGTTTGTTTGTGATAGGTTACATACTAATCTTAATATTGTACTTTTAATTTGTCTACTTCAATGTTATTGTGTAGTAACTGTAAACGAACCAAATAAATAAATAAAGCTTCTGATTGAATGCATCAGAAATTAAGATGATAGAGAGTTATTGATGAAGAAGTTGGATTAAATCGTTTAGATATGGGTGTCTTTGTAGAAATTTTGGCAGAACTTTAGTCCTTAAATAAGCTTTTTTTATTTTTTTTATTAACAACTACGGACTCTAGTTCCGTACCCTTTTTTACAATTAAATTTAAGAAGTTAGGAAGTTGTACACGCTTATTTGTTGCTTTGTTACTGTGTGTGACATTTAATGAATGCATGTTTGTATTGTGGTGTACCTTAAGAATAACTTATTATTATTAAACTTATACTAAAGTAGAGTGTATCTGTTACATGCTGGTGTTGTGAGGAAGTGCATGTGCAGTGTGTGCCTTATGTCTATACCTATATATATTATCTTAACTAGTGCCATGTGTCTAACTAACCTTACTTAACTACCTTAAATAATTAACTAACCTTAAATTATAATATAATTAGTTTAATTTATAAAATAATTTATATTATGTTTAGTTGAAGAGATGATTCAATGGTGGCTGATATGCCAATGTGACAAGTCTCAAAAATATAGGCATATTTTTCTTTCATATAAGTCTCCTACTAATTGCACTTACAGTAATCTATATTTTTGGGTATTTTACTTTTTTGCAGAAATGGTTGACTTTTTCTTGTTTTTCAGATACATTAAAAGTTACATAACATGATGGCTTCTGTGGTTCAGTGGGCTAAGCCTTTGCCGGCGTACCTCACTGCAACACAGAGGTTCCGGGTTCGATTCCTGGTATAGCAAATTTCGGAAAAAGGATTTTCTCCTTTATTTACTATGGTCTGGGTGTCTGCGATCGGCCCCAGAGTAGTCAGTTGTATATTACTCATAACACAAGCGTGACTTGCTTAATTTGAGTACATACAATATGTGTGTTTGTCTGCCGATTATTATTATTATTTCCGTGTTTTTGTCGAACCGCCATTTTTCAAGAACTGCGTTTGCCAAAAGGAGGGTAGGATTATCTCGAATTTTTAATTTTGCCATACATACATTTTGTGATATTTTGTTTATTAGACCTTGTTTTGCTTATTTTTTGGAAATTATTTTTGATAGGTTTAGGTTAACTAGTGGTCGGCCGTGGTAGAAATTCGACCATAATAATTAATGTCAAACACTATACTTCTATAATCACAGATTTCGCCAAGGCTACACTGTTAATTTGACTTTAACAATAAACAAAAGAGTATATATGCGTGTGTGTGTCAAATACATGGTAGTGTGTGTAATCTTTTTATTTATTGATTTAATAAATTTTTTTGCATAATTAAAAAAAATTATTAGCATTCTGCACTCCTTCTCTATATAAACTATAAGTGTGCGAAATGTCATACTTCTCCGGCCGCCCAATTTTCGTAAAAAGGGGTAAAAAGCTTTTGCTGTGTTTTTGCTTCACGTTGCTAATATATAGAGTATCCTAAGCATTATCAAGGATGATATTATAGACACAGCTGGCAGTAGATATAATGGTCTGCAGTAATGACGTCACAAATGGGACCGCATTTATTACATCCGGCCATTGCGAGCCTGGATCGTTTGCTTTCTCCAACACGTACGCTGATCACGCTGAAAAGTGAAATTCACTGAATATAGTGTTGCAATGAATTAGTTGTTGGCGATGATTAAGATTTTAATTATAGTATAGTATAGTAACATTTTATAAGGAAAAACTTATTATCGCCCACATTTAAATACGAACTCAGAAAACACGACTTTTTAACTAACTAATTAACTAACTCCTTTGGCTCAGCGACCCAAAGTGACCTCCAAAACGAGAGCACGCTACTTTTCTCTGTCCTGCGCAGTGTCTTGCCAATTGTGGGCTTGTAGTGCAGTCAGGTCAGCTTCCACTCTATCCTTCCATCGATACTTGGGACGACCAACCGGTCATCGACCGACTGGTCGCCCCCAAGTCTGCTTTCTTCACTCCACGATCCTCCTCCATCCGCTCTACATGTCCGAGCCAGCGGAGACGGTGAGATTTTATCTCCCCAGTTATGGTGGGCTCGGCCATGAGGTCTTCTATTTCGGAGTTGGTTCGGACAAGCTTTTATTTAACTTACAATGGATATACCTATGTATGTAAGTTCGGTTGGAATCTTGCAAGTTAAATTTGACCAACTTCCCGGTTTCAGATTGAGCTGAAATTTTGCATATATGCATATCGTGTGACATTGCAATAATATGAGCTGATCTGATGATGGAGTTGGAAGGTGGCCATAGGAACTCCTGTACTAAACAAGATAGACCCGTCGCGTTTGGGCTCGTTTTACATGTCTTGACTAGCACTCTGCTGCTACATGATATCCAGGATCCCAAAAGGGTATATTTAAAAAGCTTATTCTTAAATAATTATAGCTAACTAGTGGTTGCCCGTGCTCGAAATTCAACCATAATAATTAATGTCAAAGACTATACTTCTATAATCACTGATTTCGCCAAGGCTACACTGTTAATTTGACTTGAACAATAAACAAAACAGTATATATGCGTATGTGTGTCAAATACATGGTAGTCTGTGTAATGTATTTTTTTGGCAAATTTTTGTAAAAAGGGGTACAAAGTTCACGTATTAATATATAGATTCTTATACTATACACTAATTATTATAATAAATATGTTTGTATCTATTTAATTTATAAAATATGTAGTTTATGTATGTTTGTATAAGATATACCTAATAATCTGCACTTACATTGCCTGATTAGGTTAAATTATTCCTTAAATTAGGTTGCCTGGAAGAGATAGCTTTAAGCGATAAGGCCGCCTATTGTTTCTACTATGACACTATTGTAAATGTGCATTTAGAAATAATGTATTTGGTGAGCAATAAAGTGTTATCTATCTAGATTAATCTAACTTATTGTACTTTTTTAAGTTTTCACAGCTATAAGGCATCCCTGAAACTGCGCTTTAATAGTTATTAAGAGCGATTTTGTTATTTTCTTTCGGTCACTTTCCAGTAGTCGCGATTACAGAATCGTTAATAACTCGTGTACTAGCAGAAGGTGATGTCAGGAGCCTTAAGAACAGACGAGCGTGCATGACAAGAGCTATGAATGTCAAAGAAGCAAGTGAGGTGTGTAAGAATAAGCCTGAATGGCGCTCTCTTGTTCGTGCCTACCCCGCAAGGGAACTGGCGTGAAGTTATGTATGTATGTATAGTCCTTTTATGACCCTGTTCTTTGGTTTAATTATTTATTGGCATACGTGTCTAGTTATTGTGGAGAAAAGCCTATTGTCCTATTGTACTCGCTCAGGAGCATCATTAGCCAGGTGTTGCGGATTACAATTACAAGCTAATTCTAAGAAATTGTGTCGACGTTGCCGGGCGGGCACATTTGCATTTGTGAGGTATAAAACGACGGCCTGATTGAGAGAGGGGGCAGTTGAGCAACAACTACGATAGAGGCGTGACGTGTGTACATTCGGGAATCTAATAGTGACGGATTTTGCGCGTTTTATTGAATTACGACCTTCTGCGTTACGTTTGGATTTGTTGTGTTCGGTTATATTTGTACCTGGGTTATTCGTGTTTGTATAGTTCTAATAAACTCTATAATAATTCTAACTGTATTTTAATTCGAGTCCCGCTAACTCGTAACAATATAAAAAAACAGGGTCTTAATTTTCTACGTTCACAGAGTTGACACCATTCGTATGATACATCCTGAAATGTTCATAAACATGAGGCGTCCCATTTAATACCCAAGACAATACCCGTTGATTATCCAATTTCCTTTGAGGAATAACACGTTTATATTTAAGGAGGATGCAATAAGACCTTAGTGCGCATACCTGCGCGGGCGCAGCCGGTGGCACATCCGTGTCGCATGATTATTTCGATCACGCGCTGAACGACCGATAGCATGCCAAATGTATGGATTATTGAGCATACTACTGTCACTTTGAAGAATGGAATCAAATTTAATGTACCTACATAAATAAGATGACATTAATTTAATATACATCTATACATTTAGCCAGGTGGTAGGTCATTAGCCTGACTGGATGGCTACCACCCCTGGTCTAAGGTATGTCGCCATAACAACCTTGAGTTGCGTTCCGGCATTAGTGACCAGGTCCCGAGAGCAGCAGCGTATTTGTAGCGACTTTGGTGTTGCAAATGTCCATAGGCGATGGTAAATGCTTTCCATCAAGTGGCCGTCTGCCTATCTGCTGAACTCCTGCAAAAAAAATATACATACATATAAATAAAATTGAAGTGTCAAATTGTAAAGTCAAAATAAAAATGTGAAAAACATCAGGGAGGATAATTAGGAGCAAGAGCTTCCGAAAATGCAAATTTTAGAACTTTTGTCTGTCTGTCTAAATTTTAAATTTAAATTTATTGCTGGAGTTCAGCAGACAGGCAGACGGCCACTTAATGGAAAGCGGTTACCATCGCCTATGGACATTTGCTGCTCTCTTAAGGGTTACTGGAACCTGGTCACTGATGCCGGGACACAACTCAAGGTTGTTATGGCGACATGCTTTAGACCAGGGGTGGTAGCCATCCAGTCGAGCAAATGCCCTACCACCTGGCTGTGGGTTGTTTAGTCGCCTCTTACGACAGGCCACCCGGCCGCAGGAAATTGTATTCTTTCTCCGTTCTTGCACGGATAGAGATCTGTCTGTCTGGATGTTTCGGCTAATCTCTGAAACAATCACTACACATTATCTATTTGATTTTGAGAAATTCCCTGCTATATATTCGGAGTCCAGAGTTCAATGACATTTATATGAGACTATCTTGAAATTGTACTGAATGTAAGGCAAAAAATGATCAGTCAGTACAAAAATTAAAATAGTACATTATGGTACTAGTGTGTAACATTGGTGATTACCGCCGAGGCGCCATTGAGACTCGAGCCGTAGGCGAGGGTCTTAAGAGAGCCGAGGACGGTAATCATCAATACACACGTGTATCATACGACGTTTTTCAACACACTTGTGAATAAAATAACAACAAAAACTCATTTTACTTAGTAGATAAAAAAAGTTATATATGAGTGAAACTTTTATTTAATAAACACGTACGAGTTAAAATTATCTATTTAAATAAGAAGTTGCATGAAAAGAGCAAGCAATAGGAACATTAATTTATTTGTTCTATAGAACACGATCTTTTTTTTTAAATAAAAACTTTTTTAAGAACAGAGCAACTCAACCAATAAAATTAAAAAAAATATCTATAATTCACTAGTGAGTTATAATGTTTTTTACTCACAGTTTGATAATGGGTGTCATTCTGTGCCTAGTTGCGGTGATCATAGAGCCACTTTATGAGCAAGTGTGTTGAAAAAGTTATTACTGAACATATGTACATATTAAAAATTACACGACGAATTAAACTCTCCCCCTTTTTTGAATTCGGTTTAAATGCGAATGAAATCGCTATTATCAGCTACAATGTATTATGAATTGCTTTATTAATAATGCAACATAAATTATTAATACAATCAAATTCGTTTTTAGGAGGATGCGCTGGCGCACGCGACCGTGACATCACGGTTCATGACGCAATCGCTGACACACCAAGTCATATTAATAATAATGTTCATTTGTGTATGTCAGTGGATTACTATGAAAACCGCGAGTTATTATTCTTACTAGTCAGATTATAAACTGTCGATTGGCAACGGATCATGAAGTTCATAATATAACGTGTATACCTATACATTTAAGTTCTTCATTGTAATATCGGTTGCTTGCTGGTCAAATTATAAATTATCATGCGGGGGGGTCAAATTATAAATTATCATACCTATTTTTCTATTCTGGAGTACAGGAGACAGGCTGACGGCGCAACTGTGATGACAAGTGGTTTTTTTTATTTTTTATTGCAGGAGTTCAGCAGACAGGCAGACGGCCCATTTGATGGAAAGCGGTTACCATCGCCTATGGACATTTACAACACCAAAGTTGCTACAAATGCGCTGCTGCTCTCTTAAGGGAGACTGGAACCTGGTCACTAATGACGGAACACAACTCAAGGTTGTAATGGCGACATACTTTAGACCAGGGGTGGTAGCCATCCAGTCGGGCAAATGCCCTACCACCTGGCTGTGGGTTGTTAAGTCGCCTCTTACGACAGGCCGCCAGGCCGCAGGAAATTGTATTCTTTCTCCGTTCCTGCGCGGATAGTGGTTACCATCGCCTATAGATATTTGCAACACTGGGTATTACCAATGTTCTTCCGGACTCTTAGATGGGACTGGAACCTGGCCACTAACGCCGGAACACAACTCGAGGTTGTTATAGCGGCATCTAGACATCGGCGTCTAGATCTGGATGGTATCCATCCTGACGGGCGAGTACCATACCACCTGGCTGTGGGTTGTTTTGTCGCCTCTTATGACAGGCCGTCCGGCTGCAGAAGATTGTATTCTTTCCCCGTTCCTCCACGGATTAATACAACCTTGTTTGCTGGCAAGATAGAGAAAATATATTAACATTCTTAAATTAATTTAAGTTATATTTTAACTCATTCCTTAATCCCAAAAATGCCCGTCTTCTTTCCTACATAAACATCTGACTTACAGTAAAACCTCTGTAAGTCGAACTTGAAGGGAGACGCCAAAAACTTCGAGATTTGGACTTATGGAGGATGTCGACTTAAGGGAATTTTGTTAAGGAAACCTTCGACTTGTAGAGGTTAAGATTTATTTCAACAGATTTTGAGTTAGAGGTGAAATAAATAAAAAACCTACTTATAGAGGTTAAAACACTTTTTTATTTGCAAATTAAATGATACGTAACATTATGTATTTTCCAGTTGTAAAATCAAATATTGCTATAATAAAACTACGTTTCAACGGTTTTAAGCGCGGTAATTTATTTGATGCTTGTTATTCCGACGTTTCGGCCACTTCTCAGTGGTCGTGATCACGGAAGACAAAGATGTCAAGGAGTATTGTTAAAGTTTTATTTAGCCTACCGCCAACTTGTTAATTTGAAATTACTTAGTTTTATTAAGTTTTCGCGACTTGTAACAAATTGGCGGTAGGCTAAATAAAACTTTAACAATACTCGTTGACACTTGACATCTTTGTCTTCCGTGATCACGGCCACTGAAAAGTGGCCGAAATGTCGGAAAGACCAAAATCAAATAAAATTGCCGCGCTTAAAGTAGTTTTATTACTTAGTTTTAATTTTGTTTATGGTTATTATTTACTCTACGGGAGCCTAATCCAATTTACCACCGCTTCGCATCATGTAATGGCTTGAAGAGAAGAAGCGGCGCAAGAAACTCTTCAGCAAACATGCCTAGCTCTAATAATTTTATATAATATTAAAATGGGTGGAAGGAAAAATAAAAGAATTTATCGGTCAAGTTGGATTGTGTTCCGGTGCAGTTATATTATTGTTACAACCTAGACGCCGATAAAAACAAATTCACACCTGCATACCTGTAAAAACACATTTTATTACCTTTCGGCATTCTTTGTTTACTTATTTATTGACATGCGTTTACTAATTATTCTAGAGAACAGACCATTGTTTTATTGCACTCGTTTATGACCGTTGCGGTATTCGTTTTGCCACTTATCCGTTGCCATTCATTTTTCCACTTGTCCGTTGAAGTTTCACTTCTACTATATACCCCAGCACACATTTACTTATTTTTTATTTTTTTATTGCAGGAGATCAGCAAACAGGCAGACGGCCTACTTGATGGAAACCGATTACCATCGCCTATGGACATTTGCAACAGCAAAGTTGCTACAAACGCGCTGCTGCTCTCTTAAGGGAGACTGGAACCTGGTCACTAATGTCGGAACACAACTCAAGGTTGTTATGGCGATATACTTTAGACCAGGGGTGGTAGCCATCCAGCCAGGCAAATGCCCTACCACCTGGCTAAAACTTGTTTTGTTACTAATTTAATCTTTTAATTTCTATGGTTGTAATTTGATTTGTGCATTAATAAATTTAAAAACTAATTAACGTTTTATACCAATTCCGGGGGTTTCTCCGAAATGAATAATCTACGACATTGTTCGTAGTGAGAGCGATAACCTTTGCGCGGCGGTGCCTGCGTGTGCGCACGTCACGGGCGCATTTTGTTGCGCTTTATCGGTGGTCCATTGTGCCGGCGCGGCGCTTATTGTCTACCTTAGGGATGGGCGTCCACTTTCATCGATCAGATATCGATACTGACGGAGAAACTCTCTTTAGCGCTAGTGAGATGGTTGCAGTCTCTTTTTTCAATTTTTTTCAACACCAAAGGTGCAACAAATGCGCTGCTGCTCTCTTAAGGGAGACTGGAACCTGGTCACTAATGCCGGAACACAACTCAAGGTTGTTATGGCGACATACTTTAGACCAGGGGTGGTAGTTATCCAGTCGGGCAAATGCCCTACCACCTGACTGTGGGTTGTTTTGTCGCCTCTTACGACAGGCCGCCCAGCCGCAGGAAATTGTATTCTTTCTCCGTTCCTGCACGGATAAAAAGTTACATGTAAATAAGTTTTAAAGCCATTTATTATTAAAACTATATATTTTAACGGGAAGCGAGTCTCTTGCGCCGCTTCTTCTCTTCAGGCTACAACATGTTGCGAAGCAGTGATAAATTAGATCAGGCGTCTATAGAGTAAATAATAACCATAAACACAATAATTTAAATTCACAAGTGCATGTGATGGTCGGTAGAGCATCTGGAGAGCTGTCTGGTAAGACAGAAGTTTTGCCGGCACATGCTTATCAGTTACTATAATTACATGTATTTAAGTTAAGATAATCTTAGAACTGATGTACTACACAAATCAACGATTAATTGTTTATGGCTGTTATTTTTTTTTTAAATTTTATATTACATCGCCAAGTAACCTACTTTGGACTATACAAACTTTTCTTTAATTAATTTAAATTCTTCTTTTAAATTTGACGGCGTGTTCGTGTTCGCACGCACGACAATTAGTCATTAATTCATTCCGGGTTCGATTCCTGGTATAGTAAATTTCGGAAACGTATTTTCTCCGTTATTTACTATGGTCTGGGTGTCTGGGATCGGCCCTAGAGTAGTTCGTTCTATATTACCCATAACACAAGCGTAACTTGCTTAATTTGGGGATATAAAATATATGTGTTTATCTGCCGATCATTATTATTATTATTCATGTCATGTCATCAAATACATACATACATACATAACTTCACATACATACATACAGCGCTCTGTTGTTCGTTCAAATAAATTAAATAAAATCTCCCCGCACATGGCAAATTAAATTAATATAACTTAATAATATAATATAAAATATACTACAACCGCAATATTCCGCAAACGTTATATTTCAAAATTACCACAACTCGCCGCTTTATAAATAAATAAATACACAATACTGCTAATCCTATAACATAACAAAGCTGAAAGTGAAGTGGACTGAGGAGCAGAAGAGCAGCTGCATTTCATGCCCATTAATCAGGTACGTGCGTGCTCTTTCTCTCCACTACCCTCTTTAAAATTCTCCAAATCTCCTTTTTTCTTATTTTGAAATAGTTTGCTTATCCCTAAATCCAGCGCCGCCGCAACAATATAATATATGTGATCCATTATTTGCACACTCAAACACACACACAGACACAAGTTAACATTTATTTTTAAAAAATAATTTTAGATATATAAATTGTTAAGTCAGTCACACACGCACTTGGTGTCCCTCGATACAGGCTAGTCCTAGTGCTGGGTGCCCCAGAGGGCCTTCTTAGAAAGCTTCGTAGCATGGTCGAGGCGATGCTCCAGGGCCAGTAATCTTGCCTTGCAGTTTCCTCCTTCTGTGAGTCCGTCCTGGCGCAGAAGGAGGCCGCAGAAAGAGTTAGGGAGGAGGACGCGTACGCAGACTAGATCCGCAAGAGGCGGACCAACGGTCGAAGGCGCCGCTGCGCGCATCTCTTCCTCCCATAATTACTGTCACAGGGGGCCGCTGCTACAGGGGTAGCAGCGGACTCCCCCCCCCCCCTGATTGATGAAGTGGGTCACTCTGCCAGCGGGGTGCAGTAACTCTGTTCTAAATCCCGTGACGCTCCGTAAAAGCGTTGATAAAGGGGCGTAGGTTTACGTTTAGTGGGTAGTTTGGCGATCGGTTTCTCGCGACTGCTTCTGTTTGAAGCTAGCTGGAGAACCGTTCGCCGAGAGTCCCACACACCCTCGATGCATGCTTCTGCGCTGCATTTGGCTCTTCCCCCGAAGAGCCCGAGGACGGTGTCCAAAGACATTCCCCCTATATTATAAAAAAAAGGCTAGTCCTAGTGCGGAACCTATATAAGCATTATTTTTGTAAAAAAATTTGATAATAAATTTATTTCATTTCGTTTCATACATATTATATTCCAAAATCACGTGTTAGTCGTTAGATATTTTTTTTCATATCGGTGTGACCCTCGTTTACAAACAAGATTGGTATCGTATGATCACGTACTTCGACTAGTTTTATGGCAAGTACACTACTGTATCCAGTAGCGCGACATTCCGTCTATGGTAGCTACTGCAGTGTGTCTCAGAAATGACTCAAGTTCCGGCAACTTTTGTTTGCCTCTTGCATTTATGGTAAATAATCTGATATGCCGGTCTGTACAGCTTAGACACTCTAAGGACATGTTTTGTTATTTACAGTGTAAACTCCATGTAACGTCACTCGATTCAACGACAAACTCCCTTAAGCGTCGAAATCACTTGGCTTTGGTTGGTTTAGCTTGTTTTCCATAATCGGCTGGGCGTAACTATGTTCTAAATCTCAGCCTTTCCAACGCATACAAAGCGCAGGGTCGTCAGAGAGGAGGGGGTTTTTAGTGGGTATTGCGGTTGCTCGCTCGTGTAGCAACGCTCGGAGTCTTCCACACTATTCTGTGACGTCGATCGCGGACGGAGCACTGCCAAGAGCATACTATTGCTGCAGTGTTATCGCCCCCGACCGACGCGTGTCGTTCCCCTAGCAACGACCCAGTTTGTGCGCAAATCGGTTAAGCATTTTCCCTCGCCTCAAAACAAAAAAAAAACAAAAAAAACCTTGTTTTCCATACAATGATACACTCTATATAGCATTACACCCACTCTCAATAACGACAACAATTAAGTAATAAAAATACTTTTTAAGTTGCCAAAATTAGTAAAGGCTGTGCAGCTGTGTACGTTCTTTTATCGCTTTATTATCCTAGCCCGTAATAAACTCGACTGTCGGCATCATGCATACTGAAATTTCTAAGTACTTCCTTTATCACCAAGATGCCTCAATATCGCAAGATATGAATAAAATAAGTAAAAAAATACAACAAAATTACTGGTGTAGTAAAAGATGTCAGAGATAAATAACAGTCTTCTCTCCATTTAACGACACCTCTCTATATCGCCATAAAATGCACAGTCCCTTAAGTGTCGTTATATAGAGTTTACGTTGTATTTATCAAGCATCTGTTCAACCTCTTTTTATCAGTGCAGGAACGGAGAAAGAATACAATTTCCTGCGTTGGGGCGGCCTGTCGTAAGAGGCGACAAAACAACCTACAGCCAGTTGGTAGGGTATTTACCCGTGTGGATGGTTACCGCCTCTGGTCTAAAGTGTGCCGTCATAACAATCTTGAGTTGTGTGCCGATATTAGTGGCCAGATTACAGGCTCTCTTAAGAGAGCAGCAGTGCATTTGTAGCACCTTTGATATTGCAAATAGCCATAGGAGATGGTAACCGCTTTCCATCAGGTGGGCCGTCTGCCTGTCTGTGGAACTTATTCAATAAAAACGTGCCTGTTTATGCTAATATGGTTTATGGTGATTTATAAAAAAAAAATTAAGGCTTTTGAAATTGCGCACACGCTTTAGGCCTCCTGAACTATGACGAGAAATAAGTTATCGCTAATTAACGGAGTGCAAAACCGTGGTAGTTTAGTGGCTGGCGCACTCGTCCAATATTCAAAGGGCGCGGGTTGAAATCCTCCCCAGAAAACATGCACCACTTAGGCAGTTTTCTGACCTAATGACCTAAACGGTGAAGAAAAACATCGCGATGAAACCTGCACATCGAGATAACCAATGTGTTGAATCCGTCAATCTGCTTTGGACAAGCGTGGCGGGTATACTATCCGTTCCCCTATAAATGGGAGGCATGATCCCAGCAGTGGGACATTTATAGACTGTTATTATTATTATATTAACGGAGTATACACAAGTATTAGAGAATAGACGGTTAGTCTTAGAAATTAGTGTAATATAAAAATACTGTTACACGCCGACAAAAGTGGACGCACACCTGCCTACCATAAAACACACTTTATTACCTTTCCGCATTTGGACTTCGATTGTTTACTTTGTGTTTAAAATTTGTAATTGAAAAACAGCCTATTGTGTATTGAAATCTTTTATGAAAGTCATTAGACAGGTGTGTCGAACTGATTCTAAGAAATTTGATCCACGCGGGCGGGCAGCCATATTATATCGGTGCAGTATAAAGCAATGGCCCAAGGGAGAGATTGGCAGTCAAGCGATAATCGACAGCGAGACAAGACATGTGTACATTCGATAATCTATATAGTGACGGACTTTGCGCGTGTTATTGAATCGCGCATTACGTTGGAACTGATTGTGGTCAATTATATTTGTACCAGTGTTATACGTGTCTGTATAGTTCTAATAAATTCTAAAGTAATTCTAACGGCATTTTAATTCGAGTCCTGCAACTCGTAACAACACAATAAACAGTGTACATATTTTTAGAGTAATATCGATAAATTCGTAGTCCATCCCTAGCCCGGATACCGGACGAAGGGTTTGCATATCCCCGACCCATCGCCCGTCGGGTCAATTGGCCCCAATCAGGGCACGGGCCCACCGGAAGGCCCAATAACATCCGGATATGCACTAGTGCACTGGCTCTATTGTTTAGATGCTTTTACACATTGAATGGTTAATATTCCAGTTTTATGTTTTATACTAGCTGAGCCCGCGACTTCGTCCGCGTGGATTGTTTTTTCGCGGAACTAAAAAAGTAGCCTAAGTTACTCCTTATGACATCGGCTATCTGCCAGTGAAAGTCGCGTCAAAATCGGTCAAGCCATTTCGGAGATTAGCCGGAACATCCAGACAGACAAAAATTCTAAGAATTGTGTTTTCGGAATCTCCTGGTTCGTTTATCTCTTTTGACTTTTTCAAATTTTTATTTTGACATGACTGATCAAAGTAGCGCTCTGTCAACAGCGCGTTCCATAAGTAGCTCAAAACGCCCAAAATGCTCCGTGAGCCGTTCCACAAGGCGACCGCGGTTGTTGTGGTCGCGGCGAAAACGTCACTAATGATGTCTTCATATTCGATCACACAACGCTCACAACGACCCATGTCAAGAGGTGGGTCGAATAACCGTTCCACTTGGGTTTACGATTGTAATGCTAGTAAGCAAGTGGAACGGGAAAAATCGCGGTCGTGACCGTGGTCGTTGTATCTTCTAATGGAACGTTGCCCAAATATATCATGTCTTAGGATACGTGTAATTTAAGCTACAATGAATAAAATAAGCAGGACAGTATTGCTAAGGTACGAGCGTGTGGCCTCGCATTTCCAGGAAACATTCGTTTGGCGCTTATTACGCTCTTGTGCAATATTGCCATCGCTAGGATGTTAGTTTTAAAATTGTTATACAAATCTAAAATACAAATGCCTCGATTACACAATATAATTGTACAATATAATTGTACAATATAATTGAACAATATCATTGTACAATATAATTAATCAATATAATTGAATAATATAACTGAACAATTGCAATATTGCCATCGCTATGATGTTAGTTTTAAATATTTTATACAAATCTAAAATACAAATGCCCCGATTCTACAATATAATTGTAGAATATAATTGTACAATATAATTGAACAATATCATTGTACAATATAATTAATCAATATAATTGAATAATATAACTGAACAATGTTATAGAACGATATAATTATAATTAATTAATTTATTCCTAATTTACAATGCATAAATAATCTAATACAATAAAAGAAAACTTATTTATACTGTATTTTACCCATACATTACTTATACGATATAATTAAATAAAAAAGTTGTACATTATAATTAACTAGCGGCCCGGCGCGGTTTCACCCGCTTTCTGTCCCGCTCCCGTGGTATATATGTTATGTTAACACTCCCTGTTAACGTAGCTAAGTAGCGTAAGAACGTATATAACCACTTCATTCATTGCTATATCTAAAACAAAGTTTAAATAGTATTGTTTTTACAGCTTTATACGAAACTAGCGGCCCGGCGCGGGTTCACCCGCGCTCTGTCCCGCTCCTGTGGTATATGGCGTCATGTTATATAGCCTATGACACTCCCTGTTAACGTAGCTTTCCAACAGTAAAAGAATTTTTAAAATCGGTTTAGTAGATCCAGACATTACTCCCTACAACGTCACAAACTCACAAACTTTACCTCTTTATAATATTAGTATAGATTATAAACAATGATTTGCCTGTGCAAACTTTGGTTGCATTTTTTCTTGGAATTCTTAATTCATTACATTTTTTATAGGTAAAGTATTTCATTGCAATATTGTTATTGTAGGCATACAATAAAATTATTATTATCATCGTATGGCTATATAGTAAAAAATAAGATTTTTTAATGTCTGGAATAAATTGACAGGATGCCAATCCTAGGGTATGATGTCAACAATGGTATAATGTACCCTACGCCGATTTTGAATTTCATAAAAATTTCGTTGAATCGAAAAGACCACGAGGAAGGCACGCAAGCAAAGTTACCATCCCAGTGAATCTCCTCTACACAATCGACAATTAAAAAAATGTACGAAAACTAGCGCCATCAAGTGGGTTAGGGACATCAACAATTATAATTACTTGCCATTTAGTCTGCTTAAGATGGCGCTGTGCAATATCATTGAATAAATACATCGCACTGACCAGATCTTAAGAGTATAAGTCAAACCATAAGTTATGGACATAACTGGTGAATCACACACACTTTTACATAAAGTTTTATATGATCCATTTTTTGCTTTTTTTTTCATAAATTACATACATACATACATACATACATAACTTCACGCCAGTTCCCTTGCGGGGTAGGCACGAACAACAGAGTGCCATTTAGGCTTATTCTTACACACCTCACTTGCCTCTTTGACATTCGTAACTCTTGTCATGCAAGCTCGTCTGTTCTTAAGGCTCCTGACATCACCTTCTGCTAGTACACGATCAATTTGATCATGGAAGGTGTGTCGTGGCCTTCCACGACTTCTGCATCCATCCACTTTTGCATAAATAAATTACAATGTTATGTATGTATAAGTTTTATTAAATTAATTTTATTCTGTCTTTCCCTTTATTCCAATTTAGAACAATTGATAACTTATTAGTACCATCTAGTAGAATTTATAGAATTATCGATTGTAGCGCCATCTATCGGACAGGGTAAATTATATTTTGATATTTTATATTTTATTCCAGAGAGGCTCATCTATTTTATATACATACATACATAACTTCACGCCAGTTCCCTTGCGGGGTAGACACGAACAACAGAGCGCCATTTAGGCCCATTCTTACACACCTCACTTCCTTCTTTGACATTCATAACTCTTGTCATGCACGCTCGTCTGTTCTTAAGGCTCCTGACATCACCCTCCGCTAGTACACGATCAATTTGATCATGGAAGGTGTGTCGTGGCCTTCCACGACTTCTGCATCCATCCACTTTTGCATTGTATATCTGTTTAGTCATTCTTTCATCATGCATTCTTTCCACATGCCCGAACCACCGGAGCATTCCTTTCCTATTTTATATATTAGTGTATTATTTATGATAGTTATTTTCTCATATACCTACATATAGTACTCAAGATTTATCAATACTAACAGCTTAAAGTCAAAACTGGAGATTAATTTTTACCTAGTTAGCATTCAAGATTAAAAAGTTTTAAGTTCTAACAGAAGTCAACAATACTTGTAACAATTACGACCTTGTCGTTAGTCGTGTATCCGTGTAATACATTATACTACTTATACTTACAGTGGTTCACGGATGTAAATTGGATTTTACTACGCACGTGCTGTCTGTATGTATTTGACGAATGTTTTTGTAATGGCTAATGACAAAGGAAAGGCTTGCAAGAGGCCGAAAACAAAATCTTGGGTATTTCCAGCAACAATGTATAAATATTCTGGGTCTTTATTTGCGTTAGTGTTACCTTACGGTTTTTCATATTATTCATATAGTAACTTAGCTCTTCTTTAAGTTTCTTAAACAAGCTTTCAAACTTACTCTAATCAATGTGAATAAGAGCGCTAGGCTGTGGCCGAATGCATCGTGTTTAAGGCGTTAAACAATGACGTTGTTAACGCATATCCGCATTAGTGTATTACATACGTTATAGGTCAATATTTAATGTCATTAATAACAAAATAAAATAATATATAATTATAAGATATTTACAAGAAAAATATAAAAAAATTGAAAATGAAATATATATGTGAATAATAAAATAAATAAAATAAAAAGTCTTTATTTCGACTATTGCAGTTATTATAAAAATGAAAAATAATTTTTTTTTTATTCAGTAGGCCTCACCATATATTTTCCAATTTGCCTCTCTCCAGCTGTTCTTCTTAAATTTTTTCCACTTCTATTTTTAAGAATAATCCTTCACAAGCCTATTATAAATAGGCAGTGATTTGGCTAGTTTGATATTATTGATTATAGCTCTTAGGGGTAGCTCGATCGGTGTGATACCACGCTCTCACAGAATATCGGCGTGAAACGGTTACCCTTGAGCTCATCGTGTTTTGTGCGATGAGTCAGGGTTCTAGTGGCTCATTTATTCTCCTCCCGTCCCTATTTTTTTTAATTGTAGGAGTTCAGCAGACAAGCAAACGGCCCACTTGATGGAAAGCCGCTACCATCATTGCAACACCAAAGGTGCTACATATTAAGCGCTACTGCTCTTTTAATGGAGTCTGGAACTTGGTCACTAATGCCGGAACACAACATAAGGTTGTTATGGCGGCATACTCTAGACCAGAGGTGGTCGCCATCCAGTCGAGTAAATACCCTACCACCTGGCTGTAGATTGTTTTGTCGTCTCTTACGACGACAAAATTGTATTCTTTCTCCGTTCCTACACGGATATTGGGTGGGTTAAGAGTAAGTTTGAACGCTTTTTTAAGATTCTTAAAGATCAAAGTTATAGAGGGTACTAGTGCAATATGTATTCTTGTAGCGGTTAATAGTACTACAGACGGCTGTAACCTTCGGAACCGGTTGTTGTCGCACGAATGAGTCAAACATAGTTACCGTACTGCAATTATACGCGAACACAACAGTAAATAACTGAGGTATTTTTAAAATGCTGTGTTATTCTTTAAGTAATAGATAACAAAGTCGCTTTCCTCGTCTGTCTGTATATCCGCTAACTGCTTCTGAACCACGCAATGGATTTTTAAGTGGTTTTCAACATCAGTTAGATTATTTCTCATTGAAAATTCATATATAAAAAATTATATACAAATTTGTTTTTTTATAATTGTAAAGGTGGTCTGGAAGATATCACCGGCGGCGATAACACCTCCTATTGTATATGTAACTTATGTGTGCAATAAAGAACATTCATTCATTCATTCATTCCCCTTATGTACTCATTTCTCACCTTATCCATTCTTGTAACACCACACATCCATTTCAACATTATCATCTCAGCTGAGTGGTGACGTTTGTAGTTTTTTTTTTTTTTATTATTGCAGGAGATCAGCAGACAGGCAGACGGCCCACTTGATGGAAAGCGGTTACCATCGCCTATAAACATTTGCAACACCGAAGGTGCTACGAATGCGCAGCTGCTCTCTTAAGGGAGACTGGAACCTGGTCACTAATGCCGGAACACAAATCAAGGTTGTTATGGCGACATACTTTAGACCAGGGGTGGTAGCCATCCAGTCGGGCAAATGCCCTACCACCTGGCTGTGGGTTGTTAAGTCGCCTCTTACGACAGGCCGCCCGGCCGCAGGAAATTGTATTCTTTCTCCGTTCCTGCACGGATAAGTTTATCATTTTAGTGGCCCAACATGACCGGTCGTATGACATTTTACCAAAATTGCTATGCAATACTAAAAGCTAAGAACGCACTAACCAGATCGCGAGAAAATGCCCCATCTAATTTATGCATGTAGCTAGAATATTTCACAAACATGGGCATACATGTCGATCGTTCATCCGGCTAATTGGTACAACGGGCAAGTCATTAGGGTTTCCAACCGTAGTATAGTACTATATATATAACAACTAGCTTTCCCGGCAGACGTTGTTCTGCCCTGAAAAAATAAAATTTAGAACCCGATCTCAGCGCCACCTACCAGTTCCAACGGTTGTAATCTATCTTATCTTTCAAGTTGAATCAATCTGCACACGGTGTGCAAATTTGATTAAAATCGGTCAAGTAGTTTAGGAGTCCATCGCGGACAAATAACGTGACACGTGATTTATATATATTAAGATAATAACAGCCCATAACTGTCCCACTGCTGGGTTCGTGCCTACCACTATAGGGGAACGGACAGTATACCCGCCACGCTTGTCCAAGGTGGCTTGTCAGGTTTGACACATCGGTTATCTCGGTGTGCAGGTTGCATCGCGATGTTTTCCTTCACCGTTATTAGCACGTGATAATTGTAACAAGATGCACATTAGGTCAGAAAACTGCCTAAGTGGTGCATGCGTTCCGGCCAGGATCGAACCCGAGCCCTTTGAGTTTAGGACGCGTATAGATTATAGAAAAAATATATAGTACGAAATGTACCATATTGTCATAGCTAATTCAAGTCGCGCTTTTTATTCAGATAATTATGATTATTTTTATGATTTATATCATTGATTATATTTGTTGGCCAAAACAAAAAGTAGTAATAAATACAAATGGAATATTAAATAAACTAGTGGTCACCCGTGCTCGAGATTCGACCATAATAATTAATGTCAAAGACTTTACTTCTATACTCACAGATTTCGCCAAGGCTACACTGTTAATTTGACTTTAACAATAAACAAAAAACTTGAGAGGTGTCAAGGGACACCCGGATGGAACGAAGGTCCTTTCGATTAATTAGTGAAGGAATTGTAATTGGAATTGAGAGAGAGAGACAGACAGACAGACAGAGTAACATGCGACGCCGCACAGCTTACAATAGCTTACTATAGCAAAAAGTGTCGTGACAACTTTTCGTAAGAATTTTTTCCGTCAAAGCCCCCTTTCACAACGCGCGATAAGGAACTTCGTTCCAAAAGAGTATATATGCGTGTGTGTGTCAAATACATGGTAGTGTGTGTAATGTCAAAGAGGCAAGTGAGGTGTGTAAGAATAAGCCCAAATGGCACTCTGTTGTTCGTGCCTACCCCGCAAGGGAACTGGCGTGAAGTTATGTATGTATGTATGTATGTGTGTAATGTTTTTTTATGGATTTAATGTATTTTTTATGCATAATTTAAAAAAAATATTAGCATTCCACACTCCTTCTCTATATAAACTACTAGCTGTGCCTGCGACGTCGTCCGCGAGGAATTTGTCTCCAAAACCCCCCGATTTTGAAACATACTTCATTGGTGCTCCGCTCCTATTGGTCTTAGCGTGATGATATATAGCCTATAGCCTTCCTCGATAAATGGGCTATCTAACACTGAAAGAATTTTTCAAATAAGACCAGTAGTTCCTGAGATTAGCGCGTTCAATCAAACAAACTCTTCAGCTTTATATATTAGTATAAGATAAGTGTGTGAAATTTCATACTCCTCCGTCCGTGCAATTTCCGTATAAAGGGGTACAAAGTTTTTGCTGTGTTTTTGCTTCATGTATTAATATATGGATTTAAAAAATAATAGATCTTTGTTGGCCAAAGGAAAAAGTACTAATAAATACACATGGAAAATGCAATAATGAAATAAATAAACATACATACATAACTTCACGCCAGTTCCCTTGCGGGGTAGGCACGAACAACAGAGCGCCATTTAAGCTTATTCTTACACACCTCACTTGCTTCTTTGACATTCATAACTCTTGTCATGCACGCTCGTCTGTTCTTAAGGCTCCTGACATCACCTTCTGCCAGTACAAATAAATAAAGTACATAATAAATAATTTATGTATACTATAATAAATCTGGAAATGGTTCGATTTAGTAAAAAGCTTTTAAAAATGTGAAAAAAAATCAAGGGACCTAATTCAGATCAGCAGATTCCGAAAATGCAATTTTTGGAATTGACATTTGTCTTTCGAAACAATAGTCTCTCTGCATCATGTGAAAATTACTGAACGGATTTAAATGAAACTCGACATAGTGCTAGCTTATAGCCCGGGGCGTAACTGATAAATGATGTCGTTTCCGCGGGATAGACGAAAACATCGAAAAAGATGGCGCTGCGATCGCATCCTTTTTGAAACTATTGAACGTATATGAATGAAACTTGACACAGTTCTGGCCTATATCCAGAATCAACTCTTAGGATACCTTTTATCGAGATAAATGTTGTCGTTTCTGGATGGAATGGAGAAAGAATAAACTTGCCTACGGCCTGGCGGCCTGTCGTAAGAGGCGACTAAACAACCCACAGCCAGGTGGTAGGGTATTTGCTCGACTGGATGGCGACCACCCCTGGTCTAGAGTATGCCGCCATAACAACCTTGTGTTGTGTTCCGGCATTAGTGACCAGGTTCTAGTCTCCTTTAAGAGAGCAGCAGCGAATTTGTAGCACCTTTGGTGTTGCGAATGACCATAGGCGATGGTAACCGCTTTCCATCAAGTGGGCCGTCTGCCTGTCTGATGAACTCCTGCAATAAAAAAAAACAGAATAGACGGATTAGCTAAATAGAAAGCGCTGTAATCGCGGTCTCTCAATTCACTAACAAATTCCTACGTGGTCATAAACAACATGTCATTCGTTGTATTACTTCAAATCAGGTTGGCTTCGACTCACCTCTATTACTGACTTAGTTTCTTTGTTATTATTATATATAACAAAACAAATTTAGTTTTTGTGTGCCGCGTGTCAAAGCCTAGTCAAAAATAAATGTGTACTCTTTGTTTTCACCTAAATTTCCCAAAAGTACTATATTTGTATAGCTTAAAAAGAGTAAGAAAGAGAGTTGGTCTGAAAGAGAGTGACGGGGTGAAGGTAAGGAAAGGAATGCTCCTGTGGTTCGGGCATGTGGAAAGAATGACTAAACAGATATACAATGCAAAAGTGGATGGATGCAGAAGTCTTGGAAGGCCACGACACACCTTCCATGATCAAATTGATCGTGTACTAGCAGAAGGTGATGTCAGGAGCCTTAAGAACAGACGAGCGTGCATGACAAGAGTTATGAATGTCAAAGAAGCAAGTGAGGTGTGTAAGAATAAGCCTAAATGGCGCTCTGTTGTTCGTGCCTACCCCGCAAGGGAACTGGCGTGAAGTTATGTATGTATGCATGTTAAAAACAAAAATACTATTCCCTTCAAAAAAGGTGGCAACCCTACAAGTAATTGATGTCCGGTATTAAGACGTTGCGAATGTTACCCTGTAAGAAATGGCAGTGTTTAGAATTGTGATCGCAGGTTCGTAAAGTTAACTGCGTTCAAAATATACTGGGTTTTTTGCAATTCAAATTCATTTCTTTCTACTATATATATATGATTACATTAGGTACACATTACTACGTGTTCTGCCATTGAACGGCATAAAAATTATACATATACTAGCGGCCCCGGCAGACGTTGTCTTGCTCTGAAAAAATAAGAATCTAGGACCCGATCTCAGCGCCATCTACCGGTTCTAATTATGGATTTAAACCATCCGGGGACCCACTCAAACACACAAAAACAAAATCACCAAAATCGCACCAGGTGATTAGGAGGATTCTAGAACCCGATCTCAGCGCCACCTACCGGTTCCAACGGGATAAAAAGTATCCTATGTCCAATTTTCAGTCAAATCGGTATAGCCGTTCTTGGTTTTTAGTAGTGTAACTAACACGACATTCTTTTATATATATAGAAGATGAAACACTAGCGGTCTCAGCAGACTGAAAAAATAAAAATCTAGAACCCGATTCCAGCGCCACCTATCGGGTTTAATTGTAAATCTAAACCACCCCGGGACCCACTCAAACACATAAAATTTCATTAAAATCGTAGAACCTGATTCCAGCGCCAAATATTTTGTTTAGATTGATGGGTTACATTATTGAAGCCTTAGTAGGGATCCCTAATTTTTATATAACCTATAATAATCAAGGATAATGTAGCATTCGAATGGTGAAAGAATTTTTGAAATCGGTTCAGTAGTTTTTAAGTTTATTCCTTACAAACATACAAAAATACTGAATTTTCCTCTTTATAATATTAGTGAGGCTTATCAACTTTATCGTGACCTTTCAAGGCGACGATTGAAAGAAGTCTCCCGTGATTAAAGGGCTGGTCTATTAAAAAACAGATTATTCTAAATTATTGTATAGTATACCGAAGTAAGAAAGAGAGTTGGTCTGAAAGAGAGTGTCGGGGTGAAGGTAAGGAAAGGAATGCTCCGGTGGTTCGGGCATGTGGAAAGAATGCATGATGAAAGAATGACTAAACAGATATACAATGCAAAAGTGGATGGATGCAGAAGTCGTGGAAGGCCACGACACACCTTCCATGATCAAATTGATCGTGTACTAGCGGAGGGTGATGTCAGGAGCCTTAAGAACAGACGAGTGTGCATGACAAGAGTTATGAATGTCAAAGAAGCAAGTGAGGTGTGTAAGAATGGACCTAAATGGCGCTCTGTTGTTCGTGCCTACCCCGCAAGGGAACTGGCGTGAAGTTATGTATGTATGTATGTATAGTATCAGTAAAAATATTCTAAATCCATAGTTCCCTCTTTCTTAAACCATGAAAGAGGTTGAATAGAAAAAAAAGGTCTGGTCTATATTTAGGGCAACGGATTAGTGTCGCCATATAATATTTATTACTATAAACAAATAAGGGATTCCTACTTAAACTTCAATAATGTAACCCACAAAAAAATTAGTGTTTCAGTGGGTCCGGGGATGTTTGATGATTTTATTTTCTAGGGCAGGACAACGTCTGCCGGAACCACTAGTGACTAATAAACTGAAAAGGGCATTGCCACAAAAGCAAAGTGCTGTTGACATTACACTTATTGTCAACACCTATTCTTTGTCCCATACAATTACATGTCATACACACATAAGACGCTCGCGAATTGTCAAGTGGCAGTTGTTGTATGAGTCATGTCTTGCAATAAAATTTCCTTATGAGTCAAAGTAAATTGGTCTAGTAATTTGATTTACAGGTCGTGTTTGCTCAGTGACGAACTAGACGCGGCATATGGGTTCAAATAATTTCCGATAGTGTAACGGCTAGCGTACGCGTCCCAGTCTCAAAGGGTGCGAGTTGGAGGCTGAACGGAGTTGAACGGAGAAAGAATACAATTTCCTGCGGCCGGGCGGCCTGTCGTAAGAGGCGACTTAACAACCCACAGCCAGGTGGGCATTTGCCCGACTGGATGGCTATCACCCCTGGTCTAGAGTATGTCGTCATAACAACCTTGAGTTGTGTTCCGGCATTAGTGACCAGGTTCCAGTTTCCCTTAAGAGAGCATCAGCGCATTTGTAGTAACTTTGGTGTTGCAAATGTCCATAGGCGATGCTAACCGCTTTCCATCAAGTGGGCTGTCTGCCTGTCTGCTGATCTCCGGCAAAAAAAAACCTACATACATACATACATACATAACTTCACGCCAGTTCCCTTGCGGGGTAGGCACGAACAACAGAGTGCCATTTAGGCTTATTCTTACACACCTCACTTGCCTCTTTGACATTCATAACTCTTGTCATGCACACTCGTCTGTTCTTAAGGCTCCTGACATCACCTTCAAAAAAAAAACCTATTCTCCAATAACGCATCACCAAGACCCTTGTGTGAATAGCAAGATACAGGAACCAGCCATACTGGTACAAAATCAGATATAGCACCAGAATAACATTATATTTTTTTACGACATCATTGATTTTCCTAGAACAGATTTTACCACTCACCTTTTAAAACCGTTTTATTGAATTGCATTAAGAGATTCTTGGAATTGGTCTGTTGTCTCTTAGGTATTGAAAAGCGAATCACTTTCAGAATTTTAAATGGTACGTACTTGTCCGAGATTTGGAGCGGAAATAACGCAAATTTTTAAGAAAAATTTAAACGGAATGTCATACTTAAAATAGTGTAGATGATTTGAATGATTTTTTTATAAATTTATACCTACTGTGTTTTTTTTTTTAATCCTCTCTCCGGACGAACGAGATTATCCGGGCGTTTTACGTTTTTTGGGGTTTTTTTTATATATATTTGTTTTTATATTCTTTTCTTTTCCTTTCTTTTTTCTCTTTTAATTCTTTAATTTTCCAAAAATATTTTACAATCTTTCTTAATACTAATACATTTGTTTGCCATTATATATTACATTTTCTTTAAAACTAGTTATTTCTAAATACATATATGTTGTTGTATCTTAGCTATTTATATTCTACAAGGCACACTACATTCTACTACTACCTTACAACTACTGCTTTAGCAAGCTTTTATTTATTGCTATTTATTCTTTACTATTTTTATCTTATTTTTTAGGCTTATTTGCTATATATATTTTTTTTTTGTTTGCTTTTTTATTCTTTTAACTATGAGATATGTTTATATATCTATACTATTTTATACACTATCTATATATTTGTAAATATATGTTAAATGTACGCTTATCTATCTATTGTGTGTTTTATTACGTTCTATTACTTTTTTAACTATCTTTATACAGTATTCCATAAAGTGTTCTATGCTATTTTTGGACATTAATTCTGCCATATACCTACTGTGTTACATTGTAGGCACTTGGCGTCTTCTTTATTTATTTATTTAATTTGTTTGGGAAACATACAATAATCAATATTCTTAAATATAAAGCACAAAATTAATACATATATCAATCAAGTTTCCACTAAAAAATATTTTATATAATAAAAATAAAAAATTGGCTCAAATAGTTAATTACAAAAAAAAATATATACAATTATACGAAAATTACATAAATAAAATGTCAATTTAGTTTACGTTAGGTCAATCACTATTAATATTATAAATGCGAAAGTAACTCCGTCTGTCTGTCTGTTGCTCTTTCACGGAAAAACTATTGGACCGATTTGGCTGAAGCTCAGTATATATTTCAATATATATACTTTCGATGCTGAGGATGAACATAGGATACTTTTTATCCCGAAAAATGGGATAGTTTCCGGTATAAAAATATATTTGTCTCTCTGTTTATTATGATTTTATGGAAAAACTACTGAACCGATTTGGCTGAAATTCGGTGTATATTAGAGTTGCCAACCGTCCTGTTTTCCTAGGACATGTCCTAGGTTTTGTAATGTCCTGGGATCTCCTGGATAGTTTTTATGCGTCCTGTGTTTTTAAAGCGCTCTGATAAGATCATGTATTTTAAAATTCGCGCGCCCCTTGTATTGAATAAAATTGAAAAAAAATGTCGCAATAATTACTAACAAAATAGAGATTATGGAAGCGAGAGTTGGGTATGGAAGAAAGAGCATGAAAGTAGAGTAAACGCGGTCGAGATGCGAGCACTGCGCAAAATCTGCGGAGTGACGCTTGCGGAACGCGTTCGTAATACCGAAGTAAGAAAGACAGTTGGTCTGAAAGAGAGTGTCGGGGTGAAGGTAAGGAAAGGAATGCTCCGGTGGTTCGGACATGTAGAAAAAATGCATGATGAAAGAATGAATAAACAGATATACAATGCAAAAGTGGATGGATGCAGAAGTCGTGGAAGGCCACGACACACTTTCCATGATCAAATTGATCGTGTACTAGCAGAAGGTGATGTTAGGAGCCTTAAGAACAGACGAGCGTGCATGACAAGAGTTATGAATATCAAAGAAGCAAGTGAGGTGTGTAAGAATAAGCCTAAATGGCGCTCTGTTGTTCGTGCCTACCCCGCAAGGGAACTGGCGTGAAGTTATGTATGTATGTATGTAAAATAGAGATTAAAAAAAAAGTTTATGTCATTAATCTAAAAGTCATTGGATCATTCTAAATTACAACATTTTTTAATTTGGGTCTTAAATTGATGTAAGTTACCTATGAAAGGATCAATACTAGTAAATAGTGCATTGTATTGCTGACAAGTCCGGTATAAAAATGTGTTTTTAGTATAGTTAGTTTTTATAAGTGGTACTAAGAATAAGGATTTATCACGTTATTTTTCACCATATCCCAATTAATTAGGGTCGGCACAATATGTCTTTTCCTTCCATACTCCTCTATTCTGACATACATCTTCTGTCACACCACAAATCATCATATCATCCTGGTCTACCTTTACATCTGTACCCATCCATCTTGTAGTTTAACATTCTTTTTATCACGTGACTTTCATCCCTCCTCATTATGTGCCCATATCAACTTAATCTTCTTCCTCTCAATTTTTCAGTCACGGCTGCAACTTTCAAAGATCCCCTTATGTACTCATTTCTCCACTTATCAATTCTTTTAACACCACACATCCATCTCAACATTCTGATCTCAGCTGAGTGGAGACGTATGTGGTTTATCACTTAGTGGCCCAACATTCCGACTCGTATAGCATAGTTGTAGGCACTTCACTGTCTAGAATAAATAGGAATTTTAATGTATGAGTGCACCCGGGTGAAATTCGTGTATGCAGAAAGTCAAACTTGTGTCACCGGTAGTACTCGACGCATTAATCTTAACCCTTAAGACAATTGTCGATATACCAAATAGCCGCAAGACTAACACTATCACTATCTCGTAATATACCCATTTCATACAAATCATACAACTCCTATATAAACAGAGTGAGACAACAACACAATAAACAATCACGTGCACAAACGCGATCTGCACTCTCATCGCGGACACATATGTGCTAATAGTGAGTTAAAGGGTTAAATGTTTGTAATTGAGGTAGGCTGGGGAATTTCGTAGTATGTGAACTGAATTGCTTACTTTATCTGCTCGCTTTGAGATATTAGACTGCGCTCGTCTCCTCTGTTGAGAAATGACTTTTATAATAATTCCGTTATTTTTATAATAATTGAGAAACCGTAAGTGCCTTACTGGTGACCCCGACGTGATTGCCTTAACATATTGCCGCGATGGCCTATCCGGCGATCCTATATTCCTTTTACTGACGTATTTTATTACCCTTGGTATTTAAATTATCTGTAATGATTATCTGAAAGAGAGTGTCGGGGTGAAGGTAAGGAAAGGAATGCTCCGGTGGTTCGGACATGTAGAAAGAATGCATGATGAAAGAATGAATAAACAGATATACAATGCAAAAGTGGATGGATGCAGGGGTCGTGGAAGGCCACGACACACTTTCCATGATCAAATTGATCGTGTACTAGCAGAAGGTGATGTTAGGAGCCTTAAGAACAGACGAGCGTGCATGACAAGAGTTATGAATGTCAAAGAAGCAAGTGAGGTGTGTAAGAATAAGCCTAAATGGCGCTCTGTTGTTCGTGCCTACCCCGCAAGGGAACTGGCGTGAAGTTATGTATGTATGTATGTAATGATTATCATTATTGTTCACTGTCATTCGTTTGCATTAATTTTCTAAGTATTGAAATGTAACGATCTATATCCAATTGTTAATACCTTTGTATCTATGGCCGGCCTTCGAGTGAAACATCATAAACCGTTTTTATTGTTCAAGTTTCGCTGAAGTTCTTAGGGGCTAGATTTTTTTTTTAGGATTAAGCTTACAAGTTTGTGAATTCCAATGAATGGTTTGTTCGTGTTTATTGGTGGGTCCACGTTTATTTTGCGAATATAAAACAATAAGGTCGGCCCGCTGAGACAGAGTTAGTTGAATTATAACTGCGATTGAGGTATTATAAGTAGAGTTGCGTCGGACACATACTAGCTGATACATTTGTCCCGTACAAAATCCATTTGTACTGATACAGTACAAAATCTAAAAAAGTAATGCTTCAAATATTTTCTCGCGCTACTACTCAATATACTACTCGCGCCTCAAATGTAAGAGGAAGGACAGAACGTGGCTTATGCTACAATAGTACAATAACGCCTCTACGGATATTCACACGACAAAGAGGGACAACATGACATGTACGACTGCTAGTAAAACGAGGCGACCGGGGCCGATCACATCCGATTCTTAACGAACATTTCCGAACTAGAAGTTTTGTACGGGACAAATGAGGGAATGATGCTTGCCGCCTCACCGGCCTCATCGCTTCACATGTACATTGCACTGGTTCAGTACAAAATGTCAAATTACTCATACAGACTCATTTTAAAATCATGTCCTACCCAACTCTAATTATAAATGTACATTTGGAAAGTGAATCTCACATAGATGTACTTTGCGTGTTTTATGTTATTACGACCTTACGATTTGGACTTTATATTAGGTTGTGTTTGTAAGAACTGTGAATTACGTGTGTATACTGTATAGATACTTCTAATAAAGTTCATTTGACATTTAATTTCGAATCCCGCAAAGTCGTAACATTACTAAAAACCAAAGTAAATTACTTTCCACGTATGGCATTATGACCTTTTATAACATTAACACGTTCCATAGATAATCAAAAGACTAGCAACGCGCCCACGGTTCGCCTACACTTGTGTACGCAAGGCTGTACCGTGTGTAGGGTATAAATACAATGACCTCTATGCTTGAGTGATTTTTAACCTTTGCCCGTCTAGCCGGAACAAAAAGATTCCCGGGTTTGATTCTTGGCATGGTAAATTTTATAAATTAACTTTTCTGCCTTTTACAATGGTCTGCGTGTTTACGATCAGCCCAGGAGTTGTCCATTGTATGTTAGCCGTAACACAAGCCTAATTCACTAAACTAGGGGATATTTTGGAACCTAATAGAAAGTGGTTACCATCGCCTATAAACATTTGCAACACCAAAGGCGTTAATGCGCTGCTGCTCTCTTAAGGGAGACTGGAACCTAGCCACTAATGCCGGAACACAACTCAAGGTTGTTATGGCGGCATACTCTAGACCAGGGGTGGTAGCCACCCAGGTCAAATATCTACCTACCACCTGGCTGTGCGTTATTTAGTCCCCTCTTACGACAGGCCTCCCGGCCGCAGGAACTTATATTCTTTCTGTCTGCCGAATTACGGAAAGTTATAGGAGTGAACCTATAGGAAAGACCCTAATTATACTAGCAAGGCGGTAGTCTGTTACAATTTGTAACGCTCTAGGCTACGTACTATGTGAACGCTATACGCGACCGATGAATGTACGCTTTACGCAGTTTACATCGTTTATACAGACAACCGCCATATTAGTCTAATACTTAGGTGTAATGTCGCCTTATAAATGCTTAGCAGTAAAGCCGCCACGTTTATTCTATTACAAACAGTTGTAGTATAGTTATAATCGGTCTGAGAGACGTGCTATAATTGTAGATGTTGCGATTCCCCATGATGGTAACCTCGTGAATGCCGAGAAAGATAAACAAATAAAGTATATTGATCTTGCTCACGAGGTTACCGCTATCTGGAACCATAGTACCGATAGTGGCGTCTGAGAATGGATAAATAGCGAAGAGCCTTGACCGCCACCTTGAAAGGCTCTCGCTTGGTATCTGGGTGAAGGGTCGGATGCAGAAGGTAGCTCTGTTGGACACGGCCCGCATTGTGAGGAGATTCCTGTGTCTGGAGCCTTAACCACCGGTAGCCTGGACCCTAGGCCCCACTGCCGGCGAAGATCAGTTTTTTATATTTTTATAAGAAAAATGTATAAAATTCTGGTAGCCTGGAACATAAATGTCCCACTGCTGGGCTCGGGCCTCACACTATTAGGGACCTGACAGTATACCCTTCACGCTTGTTCAAGGCCGCTTGGTAAGTTGTGTTGGAAACACTGTAATGAAAACTGGACATAAAGATAATCGATGTGTCAAACCCGCCAATGAAACCTGGACATAGAGATAATCGATGTGTCAAACCCGCCAATGGACAAGCATAGTAGGTGTACTGTCCATTCCTCTAAAAATAGGAGGGCTCAGCCCAACATTTACATCCGTGCAGGAACGGAGAAAGAATACAATTTCCTGCGGCCGGGCGGCCTGTCGTAAGAGGCGACAAAACAACCCATAGCCAGGTGGTAGGGTATTTGCCCGACTGGATAGCTACCACCCCTGGTCTAAAGTTTGTCGCCATAACAGCCTTGAGTTGTGTTCCGGCATTAGTGACCAGGTTCCAATGTCCCTTAAGAGAGCAGCAGCGCGTTTGTAGCACCTTTGGTGTTGCAAATGTCTATAGGCGATGGCAACCGCTTTCCATCAAGTGGGCCGTCTGTCTGTCTGCTGAACTGAATGACGAATGACTTCCTCCATACAATGATTAAAAAGATACGTTCTCATGAAGAAGCGGCGATGCGCGCGCGCAGCGAAAAAATATTAGCATTCCACACTCCTTCTCTATATAAACTACTAGCTGTGCCTGCGACGTCGTCCGCGAGGAATTTGTTTCCAAAACCCCCCGATTTTGAAACATACTTCATTGGTGCTCCGCTCCTATTAGTCTTAGCGTGATGATATATAGCCTATAGCCTTCCTCGATAAATGGGCTATCTAACACTGAAAGAATTTTTCAAATAAGACCAGTAGTTCCTGAGATTAGCGCGTTCAATCAAACAAACTCTTCAGCTTTATATATTAGTATAAGATAAGTGTGTGAAATTTCATACTCCTCCGTCCGCGCAATTTCCGTATAAAGGGGCACAAAGCTTTTGCTGTGTTTTTGCTTCACGAATTAATATATAGATTTTAAAAATAATAGATCTTTGTTGGCCAAAGGAAAAAGTACTAATAAATACACATGGAAAATGCAATAATGAAATAAATAAACATACATACATAACTTCACGCCAGTTCCCTTGCGGGGTAGGCACGAACAACAGAGCGCCATTTAGGCTTATTCTTATACACCTCACTTGCTTCTTTGACATTCATAACTCTTGTCATGCACGCTCGTCTGTTCTTAAGGCTCCTGACATCACCTTCTGCTAGTACAAATAAATAAAGTATATAATAAATAATTTATGTATACTATAATAAATCTGTAAATGGTTCGATTAAGTACAAAGCTTTTAAAAATGTGAAAAAAAATCAAGGGACCTAATTCAGATCATCAGATTCCGAAAATGCAATTTTTGGAATTGACATTTGTCTTTCGAAACAATAGTCTGTCTGCATCATTTGAAAATCACTGAATAAATTTCAGTGAAATGAAACTCGACATAGTGCTAGCTTATAGCCCGGGGCGTAACTGATAAATGATGTCGTTTCCGCGGGATAGACGAAAACATCGAAAAAGACGGCGCTGCGATCGCATCCTTTTTGTAACTATTGAACGTATATGAATGAAACTTGACACAGTTCTGGCTTATATCCAGAATTAACTCTTAGGATACTTTTTATCGAGATAAATGTTGTCGTTTCTGGATGGAATGGAGAAAGAATAAACTTGCCTACGGCCTGGCGGCCTGTCGTAAGAGGCGACTAAACAACCCACAGCCAGGTGGTAGGGTATTTGCTCGACTGGATGGCGACCACCCCTGGTCTAGAGTATGCCGCCATAACAACCTTGTGTTGTGTTCCGGCATTAGTGACCAGGTTCCAGTCTCCTTTAAGAGAGCAGCAGCGCATTTGTAGCACCTTTGGTGTTGCGAATGACCATAGGCGATGGTAACCGCTTTCCATCAAGTGGGCCGTCTGCTTGTCTGCTGAACTCCTGCAATAAAAAAAAAACAGAATAGACGGATTAGCTAAATAGAAAGCGCTGCAATCGCGGTCTCTCAATTCACTAACAAATTCCTATGTTGTCATAAACAACATGTCATTCGTTGTATTACTTCTAATCAGGTTGGCTTCGACTCACCTCTATTACTGACTTAGTTTCTTTGGTATTATTATATATAACAAAACAAATTTAGTTTTTGTGTGCCGCGTGTCAAACCCTAGTCAAAAATAAATGTCTACTCTTTTTTTTCACCTAAATTTCCCAAAAGTACTATATTTGTATAGCTTAAAAAGAGTAAGAAAGAGAGTTGGTCTGAAAGAGAGTGCCGGGGTGAAGGTAAGGAAAGGAATGCTCCGGTGGTTCGGGCATGTGGAAAGAATGACTAAACAGATATACAATGCAAAAGTGGATGGATGCAGAAGTCGTGGAAGGCCACGACACACCTTCCATGATCAAATTGATCGTGTACTAGTAGAAGGTGATGTCAGGAGCCTTAAGAACAGACGAGCGTGCATGACAAGAGTTATGAATGTCAAAGAAGCAAGTGAGGTGTGTAATAATAAGCCTAAATGGCGCTCTGTTGTTCGTGCCTACCCCGCAAGGGAACTGGCGTGAAGTTATGTATGTATGTTAAAAACAAAAATACTATTTCCTTCAAAAAAGGTGGCAACCCTACAAGTAATTGATGTCCGGTATTAAGACGTCGTGAATGTTACCCTGTAAGAAGTAGCAGCGTTTAGAATTGTGATCGCAGGTTCGTAAAGTTAACTGTGTTCAAAATATAATGGGTTTTTTGCAATTCAAATTCATTTCTTTCTACTATATATATGATCACATTAGGTACACATTACTACGTGTTCTGCCATTGAACGGCATAAAAATTATACATATACTAGCGGCCCCGGCAGACGTTGTCTTGCTCTGAAAAAATAAGAATCTAGGACCCGATCTCAGCGCCACCTACCGGTTTCAATTATGGATTTAAACCGTCCAGGGACCCACTCCAACACACAAAAACAAAATCATCAAAATCGCTCCAGGTGATTAGGAGGATTCTAGAACCCGATCTCAGCGCCACCTACCGGTTCCAACGGGATAAAAAGTATCCTATGTCCATCTCCCGGTTCTAAGCTACCTCCCCACCAATTTTCAGCCAAATCGGTACATCCGTTCTTGGGTTATAAATAGTGTAACTACCACGACTTACTTAGAAGAAGATTAAACACTAGCGGTCTCAGCAGGCTGAAAAAATAAAAATCTAGAACCTGATTCCAGCGCCAAATATTTTGATTAGATTGATGGGTTACATTATTGAAGCCTTAGTAGGGATCTCTAATTTTTATATAGCCTATAATAATCAAGGATAATGTAGCATTCGAATGGTGAAAGAATTTTTGAAATCGGTTCAGTAATTTTTAAGTTTATTCCTTACAAACATACAATAATACTGAATTTTCCTCTTTATAATATTAGTGAGGCTTATCAACTTTATCGAGACCTTTCAAGGCGACAGATTATTCTAAATTATTGTATAGTATACCGAAGTAAGAAAGAGAGTTGGTCTGAAAGAGAGTGTCGGGGTGAAGGTAAGGTAAGGAATGCTTCGGTGGTTCGGGCATGTGGAAAGAATGCATGATGAAAGAATGACTAAACAGATATACAATGCAAAAGTGGATGGATGCAGAAGTCTTGGAAGGCCACGACACACCTTCCATGATCAAATTGATCGTGTACTAGCGGAGGGTGATGTCAGGAGCGTTAAGAACAGACGAGCGTGCATGACAAGAGTTATGAATGTCAAAGAAGCAAGTGAGGTGTGTAAGAATGGACCTAAATGGCGCTCTGTTGTTCGTGCCTACCCCGCAAGGGAACTGGCGTGAAGTTATGTATGTATGTATATATCAGTATCAGTAAAAATATTCTAAATCCATAGTTCCCTCTTTCTTAAACCATGAAGGAGGTTAAATAGAAAAAAAACGTCTGGTCTATATTTAGGGCAACGGATTAGTGTTGTCATATAATATTTATTACTATAAACAAATAAGGGATTCCTACTAAAACTTCAATAATGTAACCCATAAAAAAAATTGTGTTTGAGTGGGTCCGGGGATGTTTGATGTTTTTATTTTCTAGGGCAGGACAACGTCTGCCGGAACCACTAGTAACTAATAAACTGAAAAGGGCATTGCCACAAAAGCAAAGTGCTGTTGACATTACACTTATTGTCAACACCTATTCTTTGTCTCATACAATTACATGTCATACATACATAAGACGCCCGCGAATTGCCAAGTGGCAGTTGTTGTATGAGTCATGCCTTGCAATAAAATTTCCTTATGAGTCAAAGTAAATTGGTCTAGTAATTTGATTTACAGGTCGTGTTTGCTCAGTGACGAACTAGACGCGGCATATGGGTTTAAACAATTTCCGATAGTGTAACGGCTAGCGTACGCGTCCCAGTCTCAAAGGGTGCGAGTTGGAGGCTGAACGGAGTTGAACGGAGAAAGAATACAATTTCCTGCGGCCGGGCGGCCTGTCGTAAGAGGCGACTTAACAACCCACAGCCAGGTGGGCATTTGCCCGACTGGATGGCTACCACCCCTGGTCTAGAGTATGTCGTCATAACAACCTTGAGTTGTGTTCCGGCATTAGTGACCAGGTTCCAGTTTCCCTTAAGAGAGCAGCAGCGCATTTGTAGCAACTTTGGTGTTTTTTTTTATATATATTATTATCATATCTACGGACTCGAGTTCCGTACCTTTTTTTTACTACTTAATTTCTATGAAAAATTTTAGAGTCCATACACGCTTATTGTTTATTTTTGTTAGTGTGTGACATTGACATTAGTTTAGTGATTTATATGTTATGGTGTACCTTAAGATTAACTTATTATATTAATTTATCCTATTTTTAATACTAAACTTATACTAATGTAGAGTGTATCTGTTACATGCTGGTGTTGTGAGGAAGTGCATGTGCAGTGTTGGCCTTATATCTATACTTATATATAGTCCTATCTAGTGCCATGTGTGTTGGTTTTTTCTTTTCTGGGTTATTAATTTTTAGGCTCGTTGTGTGTCTTGGTTTGTTTGTGAAGTGTGCGTGTAATGCAATGCGGTGGTAGTGCGCGTTGGTTAAGTACTGTTGTGACATGAAAAATTTTCAGTTGGTGTTGATGATGATGGATGGTTTAGGAGGGGGATTATTGGCCCTCCATTAGGTGTTGGACCACCGTCTTGTCTCTCATGCGTATCGCGACTTTGGTGTTGCAAATCTCCATAGGCGATGCTAACCGCTTTCCATCAAGTGGGCCGGCTGCCTGTCTGCTGATCTCCGGCAATAAAAAAAAAGTAGAGCTATATTTATTGTATGGTTTAATAATTCGAGGAATTGGTGAAGTGCTGTGTTGCGCAAAGGCAGTCTGAAGTTGACTCTACATAATAGTAGAAAATGATGAACATTCTCCAATAACGCATCACCAAGACCCTTGTATGAATAGGAAGATACAGGAACCAGCCATACTGGTACAAAATCAGGTATTGCTCCAGAATAACATTATATTTTTGTACGACATCATTGATTTTCCTAGAACAGATTTTACCACTCACCTTTTAAAACCGTTTTATTGAATTGCATTAAGAGATTCTTGGAATTGGTCTGTTGTCTCTTAGGTATTGACAAGCGAATCACTTTCAGAATTTTAAATGGTACGTACTTGTGGAGATTTGGAGCGGAAATAACGCAAATTTTTAAGAAAAATTTAAACGGAATGTCATACTTAAAATAGTGTAGATGATTTGAATGATTTTTTTATAAATTTATACCTACTGTGTTTTTTTTTTAATCCTCTCTCCGGACGAACGAGATTATCCGGGCTTTTTACGTTTTTTGGGGTTTTTTTTATATACATTTTGCTTTTATATTCTTTTCTTTTCCTTTCTTTTTTGTCTTTTATCTTTTTTCTCTTTTAATTTTCCAAAAATATTTTACAATCTTTCTTAATACTAATACATTTGTTTGCCATTATATATTACATTTTCTTTAAAACTAGTAATTTCTAAATACATATATGTTGTTGTATCTTAGCTATTTATATTCTACAAGGCACACTACATTCTACTACTACCTTACAACTACTGCTTTAGCAAGCTTTTATTTATCGCTATTTATTCTTTACTATTTTTATCTTATTTTTTAGGCTTATTTGCTATATATATATATTTTTTGTTTGCTTTTTTATTCTTTTAACTATGAGATATGTTTATATATCTATACTATTTTATACATTATATATATATTTGTAAATATATGTTAAATGTACGCTTATCTATCTATTGTGTGTTTTATTGCGTTCTATTTATTCCATAAAGTGTTCTATGCTATTTTTGGACATTAATTCTGCCATATACCTACTGTGTTACATTGTAGGCACTTGGCGTCTTCTTTTTTTATTTATTTATTTATTTAATTTGTTTGGGAAACATACAATAATCAATATTCTTAAATATAAAACACAAAATTAATACATATATCAATCAAGTTTCTTCTAAAAAATAATTTATAAAATAAAAATAAAAAATTGGCTCAAATAGTTAATTACAAAAAAAATGTATACAATTATACGAAAATTACATAAATAAAATGTCAATTTAGTTTACGTTAGGTCAATCACTATTAATATTATAAATGCGAAAGTAACTCCGTCTGTCTGTCTGTTGCTCTTTCACGGAAAAACTATTGGACCGATTTGGCTGAAGCTCAGTATATATTTCAATATATATACTTTCGATGCTGAGGATGAACATAGGATACTTTTTATCCCGAAAAATGGGATAGTTTCCGGTATAAAAATATATTCTGTTTATTATGATTTTATGGAAAAACTACTGAACCGATTTGGCTGAAATTCGGTGTATATTAGAGTTGCCAACCGTCCTGTTTTCCTAGGACATGTCCTAGGTTTTGTAATGTCCTGGGATCTCCTGGATAGTTTTTATGCGTCCTGTGTTTCTAAAGCGCTCTGATAAGATCATGTATTTTAAAATTCGCGCGCCCCTTGTATTGAATAAAATTGAAAAAAAATGTCGCAATAATTACTAACAAAATAGAGATTAAAAAAAAAAGTTTATGTCATTAATCTAAAAGTCATTGGATCATTCTAAATTACAACATTTTTTTAATTTGGGTCTTAAATTGATGTAAGTTACCTATGAAAGGATCAATACTAGTAAATAGTGCATTGTATTGCTGACAAGTCCGGTATAAAAACGTGTTTTTAGTATAGTTAGTTTTTATAAGTGGTACTAAGAATAGGGATTTATCACGTTATTTTTCACCATATCCCAATTAACTAGGGTCGGCACAGTATGTCTTTTCCTTCCATACTCCTCTATTCTGACATACATCTTCTGTCACACCACAAATCATCATATAATCCTGGTCTACCTTTACATCTGTACCCATCCATCTTGTAGTTTAACATTCTTTTCGTCACGTGACTTTCATCCCTCCTCATTATGTGCCCATACCAACTTAATCTTCTTCCTCTCAATTTTTCAGTCACGGGTGCAACTTTCAAAGATCCCCTTATGTACTCATTTCTCCACTTATCCATTCTTGTAACACCACACATCCATCTCAACATTCTGATCTCAGCTGAGTGGAGACGTATGTGGTTTATCACTTAGTGGCCCAACATCCCGACTCGTATAGCATAGTTGTAGGCACTTCACTGTCTAGAATAAATAGGAAAATATTTTTAATGTGTGAGTGCACCCGGGTGAAATTCGTGTATGCAGAAAGTCAAACTTGTGTCACCGGGAGTTCTCGACGCATTAATCTTAACCCTTAAGACAATTGTCGATATACCAAATAGCCGCAAGACTAACACTATCTCTATCTCGTAATATACCCATTTCATACAAATCATACAACTCCTATATAAACAGAGTGAGACAACAACACAATTAACGACCACTTGCACAAACGCCATCTGCACTCTCATCGCGGACACATATGTGCTAATAGTGAGCTAAAGGGTTAAATGTTTGTAATTGAGGTAGGCTGGGGAATTTCGTAGTATTTGAACTGAGTTGCTTACTTTATCTGCTTGCTTTGAGATGTTAGACTGTGCTCGTCTCCTCCGTTGGGAAATGACGTTTATAATAATTTCGTTACTTTTATAATAATTCAATAAACCGTAAGTGCCTTACTGGTGACCCCGACGTGATTGCCTTAACGTATTGCCGCGATGGCCTATCCGGCGATCCTATATTCCTTTTACTGACGTATTTTATTACCCTTGGTATTTAAATTATCTGTAATGATTATCTGAAAGAGAGTGTCGGGGTGAAGGTAAGGAAAGGAATGCTCCGGTGGTTCGGACATGTAGAAAGAATGCATGATGAAAGAATGAATAAACAGATATACAATGCAAAAATGGATGGATGCAGGGGTCGTGGAAGGCCACGACACACTTTCCATGATCAAATTGATCGTGTACTAGCAGAAGGTGATGTTAGGAGCCTTAAGAACAGACGAGCGTGCATGACAAGAGTTATGAATGTCAAAGAAGCAAGTGAGGTGTGTAAGAATAAGCCTAAATGGCGCTCTGTTGTTCGTGCCTACCCCGCAAGGGAACTGGCGTGAAGTTATGTATGTATGTATGTAATGATTATCATTATTGTTCACTGTCATTCGTTTGCATTAATTTTCTAAGTATTGAAATGTAACGATCTATATCCAAATGTTAATACCTTTGTATCTATGGCCGGCCTTCGAGTGAAACATCATAAACCGTTTTTATTGTTCAAATTTCGCTGAAGTTCTTAGGGGCTAGGTTTTTTTTTAGGATTAAGCTTACAAGTTTGTGAGTTCCAATGAATGGTTTCTTCGTGTTTATTGGTGGGTCCACGTTTATTTTGCGAATATAAAATAATAAGGTTGGCCCGCTGAGACAGAGTTAATTGAATTATAAATGCGATTGAGGTATTATAAGTAGAGTTGCGTCAGATACGTACGAGCCGATACATTTGTCCCGTACAAAATCCATTTGTACTGACACAGTACAAAATCTAAAAAAGTAATGCTTCAAATATTTTGTCGCGCTACTACTCAATATACTACTCGCGCCTCAAATGTAAGAGGAAGGACGGAACGTGGCTTATGCTACAATAGTACAATAACGCCTCTACGGATATTCACACGACAAAGAGGGACAACATGACATGCACGACTGCTAGTAAAATGAGGCGACCGGGGCCGATCACATCCGATTCTTAACAAACATTTCCGAACTAGAATTTTGTACGGGACAAATGAGGGAATGACGCTTGCCGCCTCACCGGCCTCATCGCTTTACATGTACTGCCGCGGTACAAGCCATACAAATCTCCTCGCCTCATTGGAAGTGGTACATTGCACTGGTTCAGTACAAAATGTCAAATTACTCATACAGACTCATTTTGAAATCATGTCCTACCCAACTCTAATTATAAATGTACATTTGGAAAGTGAATCTCACATAGATGTACTTTGCGTGTTTTATGTTATTACGACCTTACGATTTGGACTTTATATTAGGTTGTGTTTGTAAGAACTAAGAATTACGTGTGTATACTGTATAGATACTTCTAATAAAGTTCATTTGACATTTAATTTCGAATCCCGCAAAGTCGTAACATTACTAAAAACCAAAGTAAATTACTTTCCACGTATGGCATTATGACCTTTTATAACATTAACACGTTCCATAGATAATCAAAAGACTAGCAACGCGCCCACGGTTCGCCTACACTTGTGTACGCAAGGCTGTACCATGTGTAGGGTATAAATACAATGACCTCTATGCTTGAGTGATTTTTAACCTTTGCCCGTCTAGCCGGAACAAAAAGATTCCCGGGTTTGATTCTTGGCATGGTAAATTTTATAAATTAACTTTTCTGTCTTTTAGAATGGTCTGGGTGTTTACGATCAGCCCAGGAGTTGTCCATTGTATGTTAGCCGTAACACAAGCCTAATTCACTAAACTAGGGGATATTTTGCAACCTAATGGAAAGTGGTTACCATCGCCTATAAACATTTGCAACACCAAAGGCGTTAATGCTCTGCTGCTCTCTTAAGGGAGACTGGAACCTAGCCCGTAATGCCGGAACACAACTCAAGGTTGCTATAGCGGCATACTCTAGACCAGGGGTGGTAGCCATCCAGTCGGGCAAATACCCTACCACCTGGCTGTGCGTTATTTAGTCCCCTCTTACGACAGGCCCCCCGGCCGCAGGAACTTATATTCTTTCTGTCTACCGAATTACGGAAAGTTATAGGAGTGAAGCTACAGGAAAGACCCTAATTATACTAGCAAGGCGGTAGTCTGTTACAATTTGTAAGGCTCTAGGCTACGTACTATGTGAACGCTATACGCGACCGATGAATGTACGCTTTACGCAGCTTACATCGTTTATACAGACAACCGCCATATTAGTCTAATACTTAGGTGTAATGTCGCCTTATAAATGCCTAGCAGTAAAGCCGCTACGTTTATTCTATTACAAACAGTTGTAGTATAGTTATAATCGGTCTGAGAGACGTGCTATAATTGTAGATGTCGCGATTCCCCATGATGGTAACCTCGTGAATGCCGAGAAAGATATACAAATAAAGTATATTGATCTTGCTCACGAGGTTACCGCTATCTGGAACCTGGACTCTACAATCATAGTACCGATAGTGGCGTCTGTGAATGGACTAATAGCGAAGAGCCTTGACCGCCACCTTGAAAGGCTCTCGCTTGGTATCTGGGTGAAGGGTCGGATGCAGAAGGCAGCTCTGTTGGACACGGCCCGCATTGTGAGGAGATTCCTATGTCTAGAGCCTTAACCACCGGTAGCCTGGACCCTAGGCCCCACAGCCGGCGAAGATCAGTTTTTTATATATTTTTTTTATAAATAAATGTATTTTATAAAAAAATGTGTAAAATTTGGAAAATAAAATGTATAAGAAAATAATGACAGCCCATAAATGTCCCACTGCTGGGCTCGGGCCTCACACTATTAGGGACCTAACAGTATACCCGCCACGTTTGTCCAAGGCCGTTTGGTAAGTTGTGTTGAAAACACTCTAATGAAACCTGCACATAGAGATAATCGATGTGTCAAACCCGCCAATGGACAAGCATAGCAGGTGTACTGTCCGCTCCCCTAAAAATAGGAGGGTTAAGCCCAACATTTACATCCGTGCAGGAACGGAGAAAGAATACAATTTCCTGCGGCCGGGCGGCCTGTCGTAAGAGGCGACAAAACAACCCACAGCCAGGTGGTAGGGTATTTGCCCGACTGGATAGCTACCACCCCTGGTCTAAAGTTTGTCGCCATAACAGCCTTGAGTTGTGTTCCGGCATTAGTGACCAGGTTCCAATGTCCCTTAAGAGAGCAGCAGCGCGTTTGTAGCACCTTTGGTGTTGCAAATGTCTATAGGCGATGGCAACCGCTTTCCATCAAGTGGGCCGTCTGTCTGTCTGCTGAACTGAATGACGAATGACTTCCTCCATACAATGATTAAAAAGATACGTTCTCATGAAGAAGCGGCGATGCGCGCGCGCAGCGAAACCGCGCGCCCTTTTCTCGGAAAGGCGCTTAATTACGCAACAGTTGATTTATTGGCCTTAATTGACGCCAACACTTGAGGAAGTTATACCATTATTGGCCTTTTAAAATAAATTAATAATTTACTTTTAATTATTATTGTTTTGCAGTTAGGTACTCATCAATAAACTTTATTGTGTTAAGCGGACAATCTAAACCAGCTTTACTGTTAGTCATGATTAGTTATATAACTACTAGCGGCCCCGGCAGACGTTGTCCTGCCTTTAAAAAATAAAATTCTAGAACCCGATCCCAGAGCCACGTACCGGTTCTAATTGCGAATCTAAACCATCCGGGTACCCACTCAAACACACAAAAACAAAATCACCAAAATCGCTCCAGGTGATTAGGAGGATTCTAGAACCCGATCTCAGCGCCACCTACCGGTTCTAATTGTGAATCTAAAAGAGCAATATAATTTTTTTTATTCAGTCATGACAAAATAAGACTAAAAATCTTGCCAAAAAATTAAAGTTTATAATTAACAAATAAAAAATAGGGGTTGATCGTAGAGGGGTGAAAATTTAGGGTTGTATGTATTTTTTAATGCTGTATCCTAAAAAAATAAAAATATTTTTTTTGGGGTGGACACCCCTTATCACTTAGGGGTTTGAAAAATAGATAGTAGTCGATTCTCAGATTTACTGAATATGCATAAAAAATTTCATAAGAATCGGTCAAGCCGTTTCGGAGGAGTATGGGAACGAACATTGTGACACGAGAATTTTATATATAAGATAAATAATATATATAAAATATTATACAAAAAAATGTATATTTGTCAACTCGATCCAGCCATCATCGACGATTCCATACTAAGAGACGGTTTATGAGATTTACCCAACAGCACTAGAATATGGAGTTTTTTTTTAAAAGTATGTCATAAAATTTCGCCGAGGCCGGCAGCGCGTTGGTGACATCTCTGGTGTCGCAAACGTCCACAGGCGACGGTAACCGCTTTCCATCAGATGGACCGTCAGCTTATCTGCTGTACTCAAGCTATAAAAAAATGGCTACCCTTAAAGATGGCCCACTCCTCTCCCTTCTATTTCACCTTCTCATTTTCTTACTATCCCATCCTAAAAGCTGGGAACGCATTGGTAGCATCCTGGTGTTGGGAAAGTTGTAACTGCTTTCCATTAGGTGGGTCTTCTGCCTGTTTGCTAGCTCCGCGTAACAAATGAAACCACGAAGAACGTATTGTTCCCGGCAGACGTTGTCCTTCTCTGAAAAAATAAAAATCTAGAACCCGATCCCAGCGCCACCTACCGGGTCCGATTGTGGATTTAAACCATCCGGGGACCCACTCAAATACACAAAAACAAAATCACCCAAATCGCTCCAGGTGATTAGGAGGATTCTAGAATCCGATCTCAGCACCACCTGCCGATTCTAATTATGATTCTAAACCATCCGGGGACCCACTCAAACACACAAAAACAAAATCACCAAAATCGGTCCAAGTGATTAGGAGGATTCTAGAACCCGATCACAGCGCCACCTACCTGTGCCAACGGGATAAAAAGTATCCTATATCCGTCTCCTGATTCTAAGCTACCTCTCCACCAATTTTCAGCCAAATCGGTATAGCCGTTCTTGGGTTATAAATAGTGTAACTAACACGACTTTCTTTTATATATATATAGATGTGCAATTTAAACCCGTATTACCTTCGCCCATAATCTCCTCTCAAGTTGACCTTCTTTGCCCTTATAGGTCTTATTTATTATTTATATACCCAATCAGATTTGATTTATTGATACTTTCACCAAGGTCTTGGTAAGACGTGGCCTAATTTAATTTGCCTGCACGAACATTTTATCCAAAATAAATTTTAATATCTGCCAAATGCGTAAAGGTATATTGAAGTCATGCGTCAACGCAGCACACAGCCTCACATTACATACATAGGCTACGTTTCAGAAGGGACTCACAACGACCACGTTCAGAACCGCGATTTTACCACTTGATCTTAATAACTAGGTTGCATATTTGTGCTGCTTGCAGCTGAGACGTTAAGTCCGGGTACAACTCTTCGATGTCACCCATGACCAGAAGGCTGCTTTATACTTCGCACAGCGAATTAACATTGCCAGCCAGCGTGGCAATGCAGCCAGCCTTCTGGACACGTTTCCCCCTGGCAGCGATGTAGAATATTATATAATTTGTAGTTTTATTTTCAATAGGGAGTTTTTGGAGGGCTCTGAAAGGAGATATTGTGCTGCGCAGTTTTATTTTCTGTGTCTGTGTAAAATTACTCTAAAATGAACAGTAGTTATAGTTTATTGATAGTTTTTGAGTAGTAATTTCTTGTGAGAAATGTGAACTGTGTATAGTAGATAGATAACACTTTATTGTACACCATTACAGAAAACTTACGAACTAGTATTATACTAATTGTGTACAAAGGGCGGCCTTATCGCTAAAAATCTAAAATATCCTATAAATAAACCTAACTTAAAAATATATATACAATAGTAAAAAAAAAAAAAAACTAATATTAAAATAAAACCCGTTAAAGCCCGTCCAGCCCCACCAGACCACTGTCGCTGGGCATTGTACCTAGAAGGCTGGCAGCATTACCTCGCTGTATACAAAGGCTAATCCTTAGAGCGAGGTAAGCTCCAGCCTTCCGGTCTCCTGTTTTGTCCATTAGGCGTTTTTTAATTATTTTAAATAATCTGTGGGCACTTGGCCCCCATGGGCCCAAAGTCTCCACCCCAAACGGCTCAAATATGTCACCTGTTCCAAGGGTTACATATTTGAGGCGTTTGAGGTTTTCGGCAGAAGTGGCAGTGCGACCGGCCCCAACTTTGGACTCCTGGAGATGAGAAGGCGCCAGTGTATCGACACAGGTAACGTCCCACACAAGCGGCCTTCCCAAGCTCCAGGGAATTAAAGTCATGTAATGCAATATGTAACTATATACAATATATGTATAGTCAAGTGTGGCCTTTCGAGTTGTCACAAGAACTTCGTTGAATGCCATCAGTTGATAACCTACAGTTCAGCTGAGCTATACATAGGCTTAAGAAAATACATACATACATACATAACTTCACGCCAGTTCCCTTGCGGGGTAGGCACGAACAACAGAGCGCCATTTAGGCTTATTCTTACATACCTCACTTGCTTCTTTGACATTCATAACTCTTGTCATGCACGCTCATCTGTTCTTAAGGCTCCTGACATCTATATTGTAATCTAAGTTCTGGCTTCAAGGCCTAGCTGCCAAGCCATAAGCCTAAATTGATTATTTATTTTTAATATTTATTCAGTAACTATTGTTAACTTATAAATAATCATTTTAGTATTTTGTGTCAGTGTCACGTTGCGAATGTTGTGTCACAATGTGATATCTAATCAGCATCCGGCATGCCGAAAAAGGCACGTTTTAACCCAAAAAACGAGGGTCAAGTTCAATAAGAGCGTATTTATATTGTTATCTTTAACAATTTTTTATCGCTATATTTTTTATTTTATATTTTTATCCGTGCAGGAACGGAGAAAGAATACAATTTCCTGCGGCCCGGCGGCCTGTCGTAAGAGGCGACTAAACAACCCACAGCCAGGTGGTAGAGTGTTTGCTCGACTGGATGGCGACCACCCCTGGTCTAGAGTGTGCCGCCATAACAATCTTGTGTTGTGTTCCGGCATTGGTGGCCAGGTTCCGGTCTCCTTTAAGAGAGCAGCAGCGCATTTGTGGTACCTTTGGTGTTGCAAGTGTCCATAGGCGATGGTAACCGCTTTCCACTAAGTGGGCCGTCTGCCTGTCTGCTGAGCTCCTGCAATAAAAAAAAAAAAAAAAAAAAAAAATATGAGTACGTGAAGCAAAAACTTTGAACCCCTTTTTACGAAAATTGCGCGGACGGAGGAGTATGAAATTTCGCACGCTTATATAGTTTACATAGCAAAAGGAGTGCAGAATGCTAATATTTTTTTTTTAAATTATGGTTGAGCGGGCTAAGCCTTTGCTGGCCTACCTCACTGCAACGTAGAGGCTCCGGGTTCGATTCCTGGTATAGTAAATTTCGGAAACGTATTTTCTCCGTTATTTACTATGGTCTGGATGTCTGGGATTGGCCCCAGAGTGGTCCGTTGTATATTACCCATAACACAAGCGTAACTTGCTTAGCTTGGGGGTATACAATGTGTGTGTTTGTCTGCCGATTATTATTATTATTATTATTATTTCACATATATTTATTTATATTCTTTTTCATGTTTTTTTAATACATATATATATAAAAAATAAACACATATTAAAAAAATATAAAAAGATGACGTCCGTCGGCAGCGGGGCCTAGGGACCAAGCTACCGGTGGTTAAGGCTCCAGAGACAGGAACTTCCTCACAATGCGTGCCGTGCTCAGGAGAACCGCCTTCTGCATCTGGCCCTTCACCCATTTACCGAGCGAGAGCCTCTCTAGGTGTCGGTCGAGGCTCTTCGCTATTAGACCGTTAACAGACACCACTATCGGTACGATGAGCGTTGAGTCCATATGCCACATGGCCGTAATCTCGTGCGCGAGGTCAAGGTATTTCATTAATTTGTCAGTTTCAGCTTTTACGAGATATTATTATTATTATTACATTACACATACTACCATGTATTTGACACACACACGCATATTCTTTTGTTTATTGTTAAAGTCAAATTAACAGTGTAGCCTTGGCGAAATCTGTGATTATAGAAGTATAAATCTTTGACAACAGGACCTTAAATATGTTCAAATTTAGAATTTAAATTAATTATGGTCGAACTCGACCACTGGGCGACCACTAGTTTAAATAAATACATAATGTACGTACATGTATTTGATACTTATTTATACAAGTTTTTATCCGTGCAGGAACGGAGAAAGAATACAATTTCCTGCGGCCGGGCGGCCTGTCGTAAGAGGCGACTAAACAACCCACAGCCAGGTAGTAGGGCATTTCCCCGACTGGATGGCTACCACCCCTGGTCTAGAGCATGCCGCCATAACAACTTTGAATTGTGTTCCGGCATTAGTGACCAGGTTCCAGACTCACTTAAGAGAGCAGCAGCGCATTTGTAGCACCTATGGTGTTGCAAATGTCCATAAGCGATGGTAACCGCTTTCCATCCAGTGGGCTGTCTACCTGTCTGCTGAACTCCTGCAATAAAAAAAAGGCTCGTTAATTTGTGTTTTTCATATTTTCATTCTGAATGTGGTTACTAAAACAATTTTTAACTTTATTTTAACGAGTCTATAAGGAACTGATTATGCCGGTTGCTGATAGCTATTGCTTTTTTAATATACAAGGAAACTTGGGGATCATGAATTATAATATATAAATATTAATCATGATATATATTAGGTATTTTACAAACAGTTTTTTTTGTTGCAGCACTTTTTTCATGTCCTTATTCATACTGTTATTATCCGTGCAGGAACGGAGAAATAATGCAATTTCCTGTGGTCAGGTGCCTGTCGTAAAAGGAGAGAAAACGACCCAAAGCTAGAAGGTAGGGTATTTGCCCGTCTGAATGGTTACCATCCCTGGTCTAGAGTATGGCGCCATAACAACCTTGAGTTGTGTTCCGGCATCAGTGGTCACTTTCAATTACTTTTGGAGTTGCAATTGTCCACAGGCGATGGTCTATCTGCTGAACTCGTGCAGTATTTTTTTTAAATACATACATACATACATAACTTCACGCCAGTTCCCTTGCGGGGTAGGCACGAACAACAGAGCGCCATTCGGGCTTATTCTTACACACCTCACTTGCTTCTTTGACATTCATAGCTCTTGTCATGCACGTTCGTCTGTTCTTAAGGCTCCTGACATCACCTTCTGCTAGTATACGATCAATTTGATCATGGAAGGTGTGTCGTGGCCTTCCACGACTTCTGCATCCGTCCACTTTTGCATTGTATATCTGTTTAGTCATATTTTTTTTAAATAACATTATAAATTTGTAATATGTAATATAGGTATTATCAATTTTCAAATGTAACCTTACTTCAGGTATGTTTTTAACAATGGTAACATAAATATTGTAGGTATAGGCGTTTAGAGTAGTTTAGACTATAAACTTCGTAAGTAAAACTATTATAAATAATAATATGGTTCCGGTATTAATTTATTCCGGATTAGACAGTCAAAACCACCAGTCAATTAAAGACTTTTTTAATTTGATTACCAAACTGACAAAGACTTGACTGTTCGGTCATAATACAATCACATACCAAGAACTTGAGTTCAAAGATGTTTGAATCACGGCCCATTTCCATTTCTGGCGTTTGACTGATCTTATAGCGGACCTTTGATGTATTTTTTAATTTAAAAAATGTTTATAGACACACATATACATGCTTATTGTAAGCTATAGTATATTCTTGGAAATACAGTGGAGTTGTTACTTAAGTCTATTACTATATATTGTCCTTTTACTGCCGTTATATTGTAAGCGAAATTTGGACCTAATTATATTATTCGCTGCAAAAGTTAGTTTAAAGTATTATTTTGTTTTAAGACATTTAGTTTTAGTTAGATGAGACCCTATTGAATCAAAAACTGAAGAGCTTAAGACAAAAAAATAGTTGAAAATTCTTTTTGCAACAAAAAATGGATCAAGTATTCTAAATATATATATACTAGCGGCCCCGGCAGACGTTGTCCTGCCTTTAAAAAATAAAATTCTAGAACCCGATCCCAGAGCCACGTACCGGTTCTAATTGCGAATCTAAACCATCCGGGTACCCACTCAAACACACAAAAACAAAATCACCAAAATCGCTCCAGGTGATTAGGAGGATCCCAGAACCCGATCTCAGCGCCACCTACCGGTTCTAATTGTGAATCTAAAAGAGTAATATATTTTTTTAAATTCTAAGTCATGACAAAATAAGATTAAAAATCTTGCCAAAAAATTAAATTTTATAATTAACAAATAAAAAATAGGAGTTGATCGTAGAGTGGTGAACATTTAGGGTTGTATGTATTTTTAATGCTGTATCCTTAAAAAAAATATCCAAAAAATAAAATAATTTTTTTGGGGTGGACACCCCTTATCACTTAGGGGTTTGAAAAATAGATAGTAGCCGATTCTCAGACTTACTGAATATGCATATAAAATTTCATAAGAATCAGTCAAGCCGTTTCGGAGGGGTATGGGAACGAACATTGTGACATAACAATTTTATATATAAGATATATATTTATATATATGTATATATATATAACATACATACATACATAACTTCACGCCAGTTCCCTTGCGGGGTAGGCACGAACAACAAAGCGCCATTTAGGCTTATTCTTACACACCTCACTTGCTTCTTTGACATTCATAACTCTTGTCATGCACGCTCGTCTGTTCTTAAGGCTCCTGACATCACCTTCTGCTAGTACACGATCAATTTAATCATGGAAGGTGTGTCGTGGCCTTCCACGACTTCTGCATCCATCCACTTTTGCATTGTATATGTTTAGTCATTCTTTCATCATGCATTCTTTCCACATGCCCGAACCACCGGAGCATATATATATATATATATATATATATATATATATATATATATATATATATATATAACAGTGCAGTGTCCGTCCGTCCTATGGTGCAGTTGAATACCAGCGTCAGGCACCTGTTGCCTGGCACATGCTGAACTACACCTATTTGGTAGCATCGTGAGACTTATTTTTTGTATATGCCGACATCGTCTCTCTATGTGAAGTTCAAATATACGTATTTTCTTTCTTTCTTTCTGGCGTGGAAACTTAAACGAACTTCTCGTTGTTTACTATGGTCTGGGTGTCTTGGATTGGCCTCTAGTAGTTCGCTATTTTTCTCATAACACAAGTATAACTTGCTTAGTTTTGGGAATACATATTGTATTTTATTTCAATAGTATGTATATAATATTATATTATTTCAATATTTTGGCTGATAGGTCATTGTTTATTTTACAAAAATGTTACTTTACTCTTATTTACTTAAATCTTGGAATCTACCTATTGTGCTTTAAAACCACAAGGGTTAAGTTAACTGTGGTTTTAAGAAATTACCAGCATACAGTTAAATGGCGCGCGCGGCGTGCTATTGTAAATAACGCCCGGAGCGGGTTACTCACAAGTTTAGCATAGTATATTATCAGAGAGTTCATTTAATACAAAGCTCTGAAACAGGCATAGTACAAGTGAGACCAACTCAATTGAAGTTTGAATACATTTTCGATAATGTTAACGCCGACTTATTTGGTCATTGCCTCTTTGTTTCCTTTTTTTCTTTCGCCGCATATGTCTTTATGCAATGTGTGATCGCGACGCTGCTTCCGCACAAACCTCGCCGCGTTTTATGTGTTGTACCGTATTTTACACCCGCTTACAACAACCCGCATGCTGAAAGGTACCCACGGTACCGTGCCAGCTGGTCCACTAGTCAAAGGAACCTCAAGACGAGAAAAGAGGATCACAAGGAAGTGCCTACCGCTGCGAAGCCCGCATCGTTCGTAGCGTGTCTGGTGTGACGACCTTACCCTGTAAGTCCTTTCCTTCTCTTTTATCCCCGCTTCCGCCCACGCCATCAGATAATACATTCACTTTACTAACTATTTTTTCAAATATGTATCAATACAATTTTCCTTAAACTATTATTATTATTATAAGTGACATTATAAATTTTGGCCTTCATTGTTAAAATTAAGTTCATTGTTTTATAAATCTTTTGTTTATAATACTGCTTACATAAATAAAAAGTCAATAAAAAAATAACAAAAATGTGTTTTAGTGGCGGAAATTAAGCGGTTTTTACGATAGCTAATGTACTTAAATCATGGAAACCTAGTATTGAAACTCTGAAATATTCACAGGTGTTATTTAAGCAAATTAACCAAAAAATAACACTAGCGTCTGTATATAATACAGTGGAAATAACCGCCAAGGAAACATATTAAAATACTGAAAATTGTAATTGTAAATAAAAACATTTATTTCAAAATAGAATAGAATAGAATGTTAAAGTGATATTAGACGATTCAATTCTGTCTTTCCATATGGATTCAATGTTATTGAATACCGTCATATCCTTTTAAATCTGTGCCTTTCAATGATTCTACCACTGTTTTCAAAGCTGTTAAAGTAAAAGTAACAAATATTCGCACCATTCTTCTTCCATATCTTGATACCAGCTGTACCTGGCAGACGTTGTCTTGCCATAAAAAAATAAAAATCTAGAAACCGATTGCAGCGCCATCAACCGGGACCAATTTTTAATCTAAACCATTCTCGAATTTACTTCAAAAACACAAAGAAATTCATCAAAATCGGTCCCATCGTTAAAGTTAAAGTTCTTGAGTTAAAAGTGGTGTAACTAACACGACTTTGTTTTAGCTATATATTAATACGTGAAGCAAAAACACTGCAAAAACTTTGTACCCCTTTTTACGAAAAATTATGCATAAATAATACATCAAATCAATAAAAATATATACATATATACTCTTTTGTTTATTGTTAAAGTCAAATTAACAGTGTAGCTTTGGCGAAATCTGTGACTATAGAAGTATAAGTCTTTAACAACAGAACCTTAATAATGTTCAAACTTATAATTTAAATTAATTATGGTCGAATTTCAACCACTGGCCGACCACTAGTATATATAGATATAGCCGCGACGAATGTTTGTTCGTGTTGCGTGTACTTTTCAACACTGTATCTACTAAACCTTCTGTAAATATTCTTTGGTTTCGAGCCCAAACCGGTCGGGATCGTGACCGGCCCTGTTATTAATATTTGGACATTGCGGCTGGTAATGGTTAATAACCGTGTTACATAAGGTTATTCATATGTCATGTTTGGGGTTTTGTAGTTATGAATATTAACTACTGCGATTTTGTAACTGTATATATAGGTTGTTCGTAATCGAATTGACAGTTGAGTGCATAAATAATTGTTGGAGTCGGTAGGTCTATCCTTTTTTTTTTTTTTATTGGACTTGACTTTATGTTGTTGGTCCGAAGACCTTACAACTTTACCGGGGTCTTTGGGGCGAGTGCCTTCGCGAAGCGAGCCCGGGGGGGCAACTGGCTCGAGGGAGCTCCCTAAGGAGTTTTACCTCGGCTGGACTGTTGCCATGAGAAGGAAATGAATTTAATGATGCCCAACATAGGGCGACACAAAGCACTAATTGAGAACGGGCGACGGGTAATATAAAGTCCGAGGGGAAGGATCCCGGCGGGCCGGGATCGGTGGTTCACGGTGGCCTACGCTATCTTACTGAGGTCTATCCTTTTGAAGTGAAACTTCTATTTATACGGGGGGGTTAGGATTTTTGCTTTCACGAAAAAGCGTTACGGCCGCGTGGAAGGGGTAGAAGATATATTGCGTGGTGAGAGGCGGCATAATTTTAGAGTAGACTATGGATGTTTTTTTTGGCTTCGGATCGAATTAAATTTTTTTGTTTGATAAAATAAAATATGTTTAAATAAAAAATGCATTATTAAAATGTACCTAACCTAAGTGGCAAAACGAAACGCAACAAAATTTTAAATTCAAGTTTTACGGGTAGGTTTTCAAATTGGACAACTACATTAGCAATCTGCACATTTCGATTTTTTTATTGGGGTGTATAGCATACAGGCTTACGTCCCACCTGATGATAAGTGATTGTCGTCACATATGGATATTTTATGGTTTAAAGGTGCTCTTAGAAGGCGCTTTACTATATAATAATCTACCAGATTCCGCCTTCAATGAGTTTTGTTCTTTTTTCCGTACTTTGTTCTGGGTATATTAATATTTTTGAAATTAGTAGTTTTTGTAAAAAAAAAATGAATTTTGGAGTCAACAAAAGAAGCGAAAGAGTCGTCGAAGACAGGGCACCCCAGGAGGGTTAGAATACTTTGATTAACAATTTTAAAATTTACACTTTAACTTTGAAACTCAGATTTTATTTTTTCAATATTGTTTAACTTGGAAGAGACCCGATGGAATGTCTTTGGTGCCCTGGAGGATGGGTCGCCCTTTAGTATGGGACGCGTCTTGCGTCGATACTCTGGCAGCGTTCCATCTTTCAGCCACTAGCATGTCTACTGGTACAGCTGCTGCACAACATGTGACCCTAATATGCCGCAAATACTCTGCCATCGGAAATGGTTAGGCTTTTGGGGTCGAGGCCCTGAGGCCATGGGGGACTGAGGCGCACAAACTTTATCGAGAGGTCTCACGTGACCAAAAGACTGGTCTATACCTCGGACAACGCTTTAGAGTTGCGATACAGCGAGGTTTAATGTAGCCAGTCTTTTGGGCACGTTTCCAACTGACAGCGGTCTGGCACTAATAGATTTTATAGTTTAATGTGTTAGTTCGTGCCTACCCCGCAAGGGAACTGGCGTGAAGTTATGTATGTATGTATGTATGTAATTTTAAATTGTATATATAGTTTTTTTATTTTTATTGCAGGAGCTCAGCAGACAGACAGACGGCCCACTTGATGGAAAGCGGTTACCATCGCCTATAGACATTTGCAACACCAAAGGTGCTACAAATGCGCTGCTACTCTCTTAAGGGAGACTAGAACCTGATCACTAATGCCGGAACACAACTCATGGTTGTTATGGCGACATACTTTAGACCAGGGGTGGTAGCCATCCAGTCGGGCAAATGCCCTACCACCTGGCTGTGGGTTGTTTTGTCGCCTCTTAAGACAGGCCACCCGGCCGCAGGAAAATTGTATTCTTTCTCCGTTCCTGCACGGATAAAAAATTATTTAATTAGGAAATCATATAAATTAACCTTTTTGTTCTTAGTACTTTTACAATGTGTACATCAGCTAATCTGGGAACATTTGAGATATTTTTCTTCTTCTTCAGCCACTCTTAGTCCACTGCTGGACGTAGGCCTCCCCAAGTACGCGCCACATATCCCGGTCTCCCGTCTTCCTCATCCAGCCCCTGCCGGCGATTTTGCGCAGGTCGTCAGACCACCGGGCTGGAGGGCGTCCTACGCTACGTTTGCCGAGACGTGGTCTCCACTCCAGAACTCGTTTGCTCCATCGGCCGTCGGTCCTGCGACAGACGTGACCAGCCCACTGCCACTTCAACTTGCTAACTTTGCGAGCTATGTCAGTTACCTTCGTTCTCTTACGGATGTCCTCATTTCTGATTTTATCCATAAGAGAAACACCTAACATAGCTCACTCCATAGCCCGTTGAGCGATTTTGAATTTGCGGACCAGTCCCGCTGTCAGTGTCCATGTCTCGGCACCATATGTCATGATGGGTAGGACGCACTGCTCGAAGACTTTCATCTTCAAGCATTGCGGAATGGTCGACGAGATATTTTTCTTACCACAATATAAAACACACGTTGAGTAGGTTTTGATATAATAATAATAATAATAATAACCCCCTGACCCGCAGGGGGGCTTTGTGGACCCGCAGGGGGGCTTTGTGGACCCGCAGGGGGGCTTTGTGGCGAAGCCTTAGGTGAGTAGCGACACCTCGTACCCGACTCCGGGGGCCAAGGCAAGGCCCCCGCCTCCGTGCTTGCCTTAGCCAGCCGGCACGGAGTGGAGATCGCTAGAGCTAAGACTCAAGCTTCAGGGGTGGAAGTGATAAATGGCCTAACGTCGGAAGTAGCTTCGGTGAACCTGCAGCCCACCTCTCGACACCCCTTAGCCACTCACACCCATGTTGCCCCTGTCTTTATGGCATTTTTTGGGGCCCATGCAGGGAGTGGCGAGTCACCGTCTGCCCATTTTTCCATGTTCCCTGAACATTGCGACGGGCAGACGCCATAGTCCCCATATTCTCAGACCCCTAGTACCATTAACAGTTCACCACAATAGCCCGGTACTTTTTGTCCTCATTTCCCACAATAGTTCTACACTGGCCGGGGCTTGTCCTTGGGTGCATCACTATATGTTGTAGACAGGGATAATCGCCGGTCAGTGTCACGCCACATTTACATTAAATTTGTCAAGGGGCCTCTACGTGTTGGCCTTCCCATGGTCCCACGCAAGCCCCCCAAAAGTCCGGGCCATTTTTATGGCCCGTGGTCTTGAAAGACATACAGTATAATAATAATAATCGGCAGACAAACACACACATTGTATATCCCCAAATTAAGCAAGTTACGCCTGTGTTATGGGTAATATACAACGGAGTACTCTGGGGCCGATCCCAGACACCCAGACCATAGTAAATAACGGAGAAAATATGTTTCCGAAATTTGCTATACCAGGAATCGAACCCGGAGCCTCTGCGTTGAAGTGAGGTAGGCCGGCAAAGGCTTAGCCCGCTCAACCACAGAGGCCGACAAATATATGTGTATTTTTTACGGTTCTGTAAGTAAATGATAATTATCACATATACGGAATCCTTCATTGTACACGTATTGTAAGCACTTAGCCAAATTTTAATGAACGGCTGTCATTTCTAGCTTCCTTCTTCCATGCTATGAATAGCTTCTTGGTCACATAACCTCCCTCAACTCAAAATACACTCAAAAGCTCACGTGTAAATAGTTGCCTTTGTCCAGTGTTACTCAATCCATCAAGCGTAGTTTTACGATTTCATTCCCAAAAGTGCCTTGGTGGCCTGCATTGTTGGTACAGTTGTCTTTGACGTCTAATAAAAACGCAAATAGATGCGTTCGTCTGTCCGTAATGGGTCACGGCTCAAGTGGACTCCCCATGGATTGATATGTTGTAAGAATTAATGGAGGAAAAGCTTTTAGTTGATTAATGTTGATTTTGTTCAGCTGTGAAATACATTTTTGTGAGATTATTTTGGCAATATCAAGTCACGGTTTGTCAATTCTACCGCTTGTGTAGACGTTAATGTTGACACGCCGGTACCATGCTACTGTCGCGCCGCCGACACGTTGCATTCTGTGAATTTCTATCATTATCACTATCAAGAGAGTGTCGGGGTGAAGGTAAGGAAAGGAATGCTCCGGTGGTTCGGGCATGTGGAAAGAATGCATGATGAAAGAATGACTAAACAGATATACAATGCAAAAGTGGATGGATGCAGAAGTCGTGGAAGGCCACGGCACACCTTCCATGATCAAATTGATCGTGTACTAGCGGAGGGTGATGTCAGGAGCCTTAAGAACAGACGAGTGTGCATGACAAGAGTTATGAATGTCAAAGAAGCAAGTGAGGTGTGTAAGAATGGGCCTAAATGGCGCTCTGTTGTTCGTGCCTACCCCGCAAGGGAACTGGCGTGAAGTTATGTATGTATGTATGTATGTATGTATGTCTATCATTATGCGCTACATAGAAATTCTAGCTACACACATTGGCGGCGTGATGGCAATATTGTGTACACACACATTTAAAATAATTTTATTCTTTAAGTAAAATGTTTTTTATTTTGCAAAGTTATTGACCTTAATATATATTTTTTAATAATATCGCACATTATCTCGATGCAAATACATCACATAAACGTAACTAACTGAATGAGACAGTGTTACTACTCCAGATATTGCCTTTTATACTTACTCAATGTTCTATGTGCTTAGTTTTTTTATCACTTGATCTCGTGGTTCAAATTAACGCAATTTTGTATGAGAATGACTTACCACCATCTCATGAGCGTGAAGGGAATAATAAATCGTGCTACACAAAATTGCGTTAACTCGATCGTGGTCGAATAGTAAAAACACTCGCACTAAGCACTCTGATCACATTTTTTTTTATTGCAGGAGATCAGCAGACAGGCAGATGGCCCACTGGATGGAAAGTGGTTACCATCGCCTATGGACATTTGTAACACCAAAGGTGCTACAAATGGTCAGTAATGCCGGTCGGAACACAACTCGAAGGTTATTATGGCGACATACTTTGGACCAGGGGTGGTAGCCATCCAGTCGGGCAATTGCCCTACTACCTGGCTGTGGGTTGTTTTGTCGCCTCTTACGACAGGCCGCCCGGCCGCAGGAAATAGTATTCTTTCTTAGTTCCTGCACGAATAAATTATTTATGTGTTATTCATGTAATGTAAGTATATAGAATCCGTTACAAACAGACTTAAAAATTAAAATCTATACTTAGTGCTACCATCTGTCGGTCACCTGCGTAACTTATCCAGACACCCTCATTGTCACGTACCAAGCCATGTGCGGTAAATTACTAGTAAAGGGTTAATAAAACAAAGATAGCTCCGTGCTAAAGGGTTGAAAGGCAAGAATGTGCTAAGGGTGTACTGATTATTTGTTGCGTGGTTCCGTGCGATGCTAGGACTGTTGTTGACATTTTTAATATGTTTATATAGAAAAAAAAATACAGAACTCGATTGCAGCGCCACCTACGTTTTTTTTTTTGGCCAGGGGAAATCCGTTTGAGGTCTAAGCCGTGACAGGCACAGAAGCCTGGGGGGATGTTCGCGACCTGTGTGAGTGTGGGGGATTCGCCAGATCGGGGGAGGCACTGGCGTGCCCTGTCAGAACCGGTGCCACGCTATTGCCACTCCCCAGTTAGGGATACCCACTAAAACCCCTGGGTGTTCCGTCCTGCGCCTTATGCCAGGGCTACGGGAAATAGGCTGCCCGACTCCGCAGTGCCCTGGCAGGCGTGGAGCGCCACCTACCTAGTCCAATTGTGAATCTAAATCACTCCAGGACCGACTCAAACACACAAACGTTTAACATTCCTTCACAGATATTGATCCTTGTAAGCTACACTATGATTTTTATGAATGTCAAAGAAGCAAGTGAGGTGTGTAAGAATAAGCCTAAATGGCGCTCTGTTGTTCGTGCCTACCCCGCAAGGGAACTGGCGTGGAGTTATGTATGTATGTATTTTTTACCGTTATCTGAAATTGGCATAAATAACGACACTATATTTTTACCGGTATTTCGAGCCCTGCTAACAACATTAACAACAACAATACTAACAATTAATTAAGTTTACTAACCAATTAACATAACATACCATACAATTACTACTTATTTTAAAAAGTAATATGTAGAAGGCTTTTTATTTTATTAATTTATTTATATTTATAAACTAGCTGCGCCCCGCAGTTTCACCCGCGTGTTAATGGAAAATCGTTATATTTTGGATAATTCACACTATATCTTTATAGTCGTGAAAGAGTAACAAACGTACATACGTCCATACATTCTTACAAATTTTCGCGTTTATAATATTAGTAGGAAGGATGACGACGATTCCGTGCAATAGACGAATATAACTGAAGAGATGGCGCTGCGGTCCCGTTTTTTTAGGGTAGTGTAGTCACCAAAAACACATCGTGGTGATGACAACGCGAACTAAGTTAAGTTGGAACATGTTAATATAGCAAGTGAATAAATATTTTATATCGAAGCATTTTTCCAGTTTGGACTAGAGAACCCTAAATATGTTGAAGAGCCAGAGCACGTGCTATGTGTACCCAGGTGCACAGGAAGCCAACAATCTTGAGACTTTACTTTTTTTTGTTAAGATCAGAATTATTGTATTATGCCGCGTTTTGCATCGAAATGTTGTTTCGTGCGGTTTCATCGAGGTCATCATATTGGACAATATTTTATTATCCTTTACATACATACATAACTTCACGCCAGTTCCCTTGCGGGGTAGGCACGAACAACAGAGCGCCATTTAGGTCCATTCTTACACACCTCACATGCTTCTTTGACATTCATAACTCTTGTCATGCACACTCGTCTGTTCTTAAGGCTCCTGACATTACCCTCCGCTAGTACACGATCAATTTGATCATGGAAGGTGTGTCGTGGCCTTCCACGACTTCTGCATCCATCCACTTTTGCATTGTATATCTGTTTAGTCATTCTTTCATCATGCATTCTTTCCACATGCCCGAACCACCGGAGCATTCCTTTCCTTAACTTCATCCCGACACTCTCTTACAGACCAACTTTCTTTCTTACTTCGGTATTACGAACGCGGTCCGCGAGCGTCACTTATCCTTTAGCTCACTATTAGCACATATGTGTCCGCGATGAGAGTGCAGATCGCGTTTGTGCACGTGATCGTTAATTGTGTTGTTGTCTCACTCTGTTTATATAGGAGTTGTATGATTTGTATGAAATAGGTATATTTTATTGGTATATTACGAGTGATAGTGTTAGTCTTGCGGCTTTTTGCTATATCGATAATTGTCTTAAGGGTTAAATTCGTTTCCATTCTTCCCTTTATTTCTGTTGCGTATTTTAGGACTTTTGTGATGACCTTCCAGCCGAGTATTACCCACAGCGCTACGATATGGTTTTTTTCTTTTTAATAAAGGGTTTTACAAATTTTTCAAAGGCCGGCAGCATTTTGGTAACAACTGGTGTTGTGTATAAACTAGCGGCTTCACCCGACTTCGCACGCGTGGACATTTATTTAAAAAAAAAATTGGGTTACATTATTGAAGTTTTAGTAGAGATCCTTAAATATAGCCTATATTACTCAGAGATAATGTAGCATTCCAATGGAGAAAGAAGTTTTGAAATCGGTCCAGTAGTTTCTAAGTTTATTCGTTACAAACAGACAGATAATTCCTTCTTTGTTATTGGTAAAGTAGAGCAGACGGGCTGATTGCCCACGTGATGGAAAGTGGCTACCGTCGCCTATAGGCATTTGCAACAATGGCAGTGTTACCAATGGATATCTCGCAGGAATTTTATGACACCTTTAAAAAAATTCCATATAGTAATGTAGTGACAAAACCTTTGCTGGCCGTTCAACCGTAACTCCCAAATTGCGGAACAGAAAAGATCTTAAGAATTTCTACATTACGAGTCTTCCATAATAGTCGCGGTACGGATTTGGCAAATACAAGCAAAAAAACTACATTTATGATATAATAATAATAATAATAATAATCGGCAGACAAACACACATATTTTATATCTCCAAATTAAGCAAGTTATGGGTAACTTGCTTAAAAGCTTGTGCTTTTAAGATCCTGGATATCATGTAGCAGCAGAGTGCTAGCCAAGTAAAATGAGCCCAAACACGACGGGTCTATCTTGTTTAGTACAGGAGTTCCTATGGCCACCTTCCGACTCCATCATCAGATCAGCTCCATGGTACCATATTATTGCATTGTCACGTGATATACATATGCGTGCGAAATTTCAGCTCAATCGGAAACCGGGAAGTTGGTCAAATTTAACTTGCAAGATTCCACCCGAACTTACATACATACATATATAGGTACATCCATTGCAAGTTAAATAAAAGCTTGTAATTATCCAAAATATAACGATTATTCATCACCACGCGGGTGAGACTGGGGGGCGCAGCTAGTCTGATATATGTTTTAGAAAATGATGTTCAACATCATTAATATTTCAAGTCAATGGTTAAGTTTATAGTGTTAACTCCAATTTCTGCTACAATTGCAAAAGAAGTTGAAAAATTACGAATGTAATGGACTGCGCGTGGGTTGGGCGCTGCGGCGCCTGCGCACGCGCCGCTCAATAATCAACGGATGTTTGCTCATACCGAGTTATGTCAATTGCCACATTCGCTTGATTGAGTTAACTTTTATTGTATAACGGTTTCTCTGAGGTAAATTTCCTCCGTATTACAAGGTTACATTCCGCCGTTTCATTCTCTTACTTTGACGACTTCTATAGCTGAAATTCTGCCTGCCTAGCTTGCTGGAATGCAGAGCGGCGATTCCTGGAATGGCAAATTTCATTAATACTTCTACTTCGTTATTTAATAAGATCGGGGTCCTCTGGGTGTCTGGAATCAGCCCCAGATGGATCCGTCCCATAAGCGTAACTTGCTTAGCTTTGGGATATGCAATGTGTGTGTTTGTCTGCGGATTATACTATTGTGTAGCGCTTCTAGCTAAACCCAACCACGCTTCACTGTGCCTTAATCTGACATGAATTATCATGGAACTAGAGTTTTACCTGTGGTTACACCGTGGGTCAACGCTTAGTAAACAGCTTTATTTTACTTACATAGAGTCTTAATTAGATTTTTATATATCGCAATTGAATCTATGGGCAAAAAATTGACCTTCCTTGAAAATTATCTAACTGATGATTGACTGAAGAGACTAAAAAAAATACGGAGGAAGTCGCGGGTAACATCTAGTATATAATAGCATTCTTATATTAAAATTAATTTTAATACAAGAATGCTATTTATTATATACTAAATTAAATTTAATTAACAAAACTGGGTCATTTTGGTCTTACACCTAAAGGAATGTTTGCACTGAAAATCAGCGTTGTGTCGGATATTGTTCCGACACAGCAATATGCTGAGTGCAAACCTTGTTTGCTGAAAATGCGGCTTACAAATTCTCAAAATATGCTTTGTGTATAGAAATGTATAAGGAATGTATTTACGTCGCAATTTCTTCAAATAAAGTTTTTCTTTCTTTCTTTCTTAAAATGTAACGGTATGTAAATTTTTTATTTTTTATTTTATTGCCGGAGTTCAGCAGACAGGCAGACGGCCCACTTAATGGAAAGCGGTTACCATCACCTATGGACATTTGCAAACCTAAAGGTGCTACAAATTCGCTGCTGCTCTCTTAAAGAAGACTGGAACCTAGTTACTAATGCCGGAACACAACACAAGGTTATTATGGCGTCATACTCTAGATTAGGGTGGTAGCCATCCATTTCTCGTCAATCCATCAACTACTGTTCGAGTTTTGCGGCCACAAACATAAGTTGGTTTTTTATATAGTTGGGTATAGGGTAAAGATTATTATGATTTACCTTCTTTATTAATTCCTTGTAGTTGGAAATTCCATGGATTATTAAATATTCGAGATATTCTTGTTTTTTTATACATTCTTATTAAAAGACTATTCATTTTAATAGTAAGGAAGGAAGGTAAGGAAAGGAATGCTTCGGTGGTTCGGGCATGTGGAAAGAATGACTAAACAGATATACAATGCAAAAGTGGATGGATGCAGAAGTCGTGGAAGGCCACGACACACCTTCCATGATCAAACTGATCGTGTACTAGCGGAGGGTGATGTCAGGAGCTTTAAGAACAGACGAGTGTGCATGACAAGAGTTATGAATGTCAAAGAAGCAAGTGAGGTGTGTAAGAATGGGCCTAAATGGCGCTCTGTTGTTCGTGCCTACCCCGCAAGGGAACTGGCGTGAAGTTATGTATGTATGTATGTATGTATTTTAATAGTCATAATTATCTATGGTTTCATTATAAACTAAATTCACTGTTTCATCTTTATCTTCATCAGCTTGCAATATTAATTCTATATCTAAAATGGCTAAACTTACATCATGTCATTTAAGAGATTTTCTATGTCATTTAAATTCCTTTCTTCTATTAACAAAGATAACTCAATAAGCTTTTTTAAAAAGGTTTTTAAACACAAGCTTTTGAGATCCTGGATATCATGTAGCTGCAGAGTGCCGAGACAAGTAAAACGAGCCCAAACACGACGGGTCTATCTTGTTTAGTACAGGAGTTCCTATGGCCACCTTCCGACTCCATCATCAGATCAGCTCCATGATACATTGTCACGCGATATACATATGCGTGCAAAATATCAGCTCAATCGGAAACCGGGACGTTGGTCAAATTTAACTTGCAAGATTCCATCCGAACTTACAGAGACATAGATAGGTACGTCCATTGCAAGTTAAATAAAAGCTTGTAATAATTTACTACCCTAGCTTAACATTTTTATAGAAAACTTGATAGGTTTAAATAAAAATAACAGGTATTGTTGTTATTTTAGACTGGACCAATTAATAACAAAATTAATGTGATTAGGCAGTCTATCGGAAACATTATATGACGTACACATTTTTACAGCACACCGGGATATGGTGATGTTGTAGGAAATCGTGGGAGAACATTTTATGTTTATTTTGGCAACTATCGGCGACGAGAAATGTGGCGTCAAAGACATTAATGATGCCGTTAAAAAGGCTGTAAAGCTATTTTTTAAACCTAGAGCGTTCATAGGTTTACAGCCTTGTTCATTAACATATTCAACCAAAAGATAAATTTATTTTGTGTTTATTATACATACATACATACATAACTTCACGCCAGTTTCCTTGCGGGGTAGGCACGAACAGCAGAGCGCCATTCAGGTGTATTCTTACACACCTCACTTGCTTCTTTGACATTCATAGCTCTTGTCGTGCACGCTCGTCTGTTCTTAAGCCTCCTGACATCACCTTCTGCTAGTACACGATCAATTTGATCATGGAAGGTGTGTCGTGGCCTTCCATGACTTCTGCATCCATCCACTTTTGCATTGTATATCTGTTTAGTCATTCTTTCATCTTGCATTCTTTCCACATGCCCGAACCACCGGAGCATTCCTTTCCTTACCTTCACCCCGACACTCTCTTTCAGACCAACTCTCTTTCTTATTTCGGTACTAAGAACGCGTTTACTCTACTTTCATGCTCTCTCTTCCATACCCAACACTCGCTTCCATAACTGAGCGTAGGTACCAGCACCGCGTTGTGTACGGCGAGCTGGGCCTTCTGGCTGAGGTTCTTAGCGCCTAGAAGTTTACCTAACGCTCCATTCACACTATTCCCCAAATTCACTCTTCTTTCTATATCAGCGGTGTACCTTCCATCCCTGCTAAAAGCACAGGTGTTTATTATCTTGTTTTTAACTTTGGGGGTTTAAGTAAATTGAGGGGTGCGTTGATAATGGTTACTCCGTTGGATAGTGTGGCGAACCACTGGCGAGAGCCCATGGCTTAATCGCGCGATAGAGGAGTACGAAATAAGACGAGTTGTACTTTCGCAGTATATTAATTTCTTAACTGTTCCTAATTTAACTTAGACTACATATAGAGAACCCTTATCGTTTACGTGGTGTCCACAGCAGTATTCTAATCAACATTAAATATTATATTTACACATTTATGAGACTGGACATTTTTGATGATTTAGACAAATGCCCAATCTTATCGGCAGTTCTAACACCGATATCATCCATCTGTATTTACATAGCATCACGTTCGTATATTAACCATAGTCTTTCACTGTGCTAAATTATACAACAATGAATTGATGGATTAAACGTGACGCAACAATAACAAATGTTTTGCTTAAGTTCCCCCTATTAAAATTTTCATGTTATTATTAAATAGACAAATATATTATTTAATCAAGAAAATGCATTCATAATTTTGATGTTAAATTCCTGTTGCATCTCAAGGTTCCTCGTGTTGAGGAGGATTGAAAATCACCTGATATAAAGAATCATCTTGTATCCGTGCAGGAACGGAGAAAGAATACAATTTCCTGCAGCCGGGTGGTCTAAACAACCTACAGCCAGGTGATAGGGTATTTGCCCGTCTGGATGGCTGCCACCCCTAGTCTAGAGTACGTCGCCATAACAAACCTGAGTTGTGTTCCGGCATTAGTGATCAAGTTCCAGTCTCCCTTAAGAGAGCAGCAACGCATTTGTAGCACCTTTGGTGTTGCAAATGTCCATAGGCGATGGTAACCGTTTACCATCAAGTGGGCCTTCTGCGTGTCTTCTGAACTCCTGCAAAAAAAATAATATAGATAGATAAAAGTGTAATAGTAGACTAGAAGAAGAGAGGAATGGATTTTATGAAGGAGTGCATGAGTAGTAGAATAGAGGAGTATGGATGGAAATACATATTGTGCCGACTCCATATGATTGGGGGAAGGTATTTCTCTCTTGCAGTTTCTTCTCTCATGGACATATTCTTCGGCAACTGGCATTTTAAGACCAATGTAAGACGGAAAGCAAAATATCTACTGTCGCAAATAAATGTACACACATAAAATTCAAGGATGTTTGCTTGAAGAAAAATGTACGCACATAAAATTGACGGCAATGAGGCAAGGAAACTCAGCATCATTATGCTGTAATATTTTCTTAAGTTTTTGCGACTTGTATACATACTAAAAACACGTTTTAACGGTTTTAAGCGCGGTAATTGTATTTGACTTTGATTATTATGCTGTGTCAGGAGCATAATACTGAGTTTATTAATGTATGTAATGAATTACAAATATTTTACTCCATGTTGTTAGATAAAAATCCGAATATTTATCTATAAAAAATACATACATACATACATAACTTCACGCCATTTCCCTTGCGGGGTAGGCACGAACAACAGAGTGCCATTTAGGCTTATTCTTACACACCTCACTTGCCTCTTTGACATTCACAACTCTTGTCATGCAAGCTCGTCTGTTCTTAAGGCTCCTGACATCACCTATCTATAAAAAATAATATCAAAAAATCTCGTCTTATAGTAATGGGCTGTGAACAAGAACCGCTTGTATGCGCGTGCGCAGGACGCCGACTAAATTGAGCGAATGAGGTGTGACGCGCCGCAGGAAATTAGGAAACGGGAAGAGCCAGCAACTGTTGCAGCACAGTATATAAATATTGTTATCAGTAGATACATAGCGCCCGTATCGTAGTCGTAGCTTGACTGTCTCCTCACTCCATCAGGCCGTCGTTTTATACTTCACAAATGTAAAATAATCCGCAACACCTGGGTAATGATGCTAACGAGCGAGTACAATAAGACAATAGGCTATTCTCCACAATAATTAGAAACGTATGCCAATAAATAAGTGAACAAAAGAAGACGATCATAAAAGGATTACAATTATTACCTGTTGGCTTCAAATGCCAACAGGTAATAAAATGTGCTTCCCTAAATTTACAATTTTTTTTCTTTATTAATCTATACTCTATACCATCGTTTCTCAACCGGGGGGTCGCGTTTGTTATTAAATGGGGTCACGGTCTGATAAAAAATAAGGCCTAAATCCTAATCAAACGTATAAATAAACTGTTAATTAAAATATTATTATAATTTTATCGGATGATGATGTTGGAGCCTTAAGAACAGACGAGCGTGCATGACAAGAGTTATGAATGTCAAAGAAGCAAGTGAGGTGTGTAAAAATAAGCCTGAATTGCGCTCTGTTGTTCGTGCCTACCCCGCAAGGGAACTGGCGTGAAGTTATATATGTATGTATGTATTATTATAATTTTGTGTTGAAGGGGGTAACAAGACTGTTTACTTAATGTTTTGGTTTTTTCATAGGTCGCGATATAATTATCGTTGAAAAATAATGTTCTATACTAATACTGAAATTGAAATATGAATTTGAAATTTTATTGAACTAAATATGTTACAAATTATACTTGCAGTTACAATAATACTTAATAAACTAAACATTACAGCATACACATAAACATAAATAACTACATTATGATGACTATATCATGATTATAAATAGCTATTTAAATCGACAATAACAATTTTGAATATGTTCTTTGTATTCCCCGAGTTGTTAAAAGTAGCGCTGTCTTCCTAGCTAGGTTATAAAATAACCTGTGTTAAGGAGAAACAGCATACTAGACTCCGATAGGTTGATACTATAGGGGGGACGGCTAGTCATAATGTTAAAATCCATGATTTATGTTATATATGTAGGTAAGTGAAGTGATAGTAGTTAGTGTTTATGTTATAATTGCGAAAGTTTGCATGGATGTTTGTTATTCAATCACGTCAGAATGAGTGAATGGACCTGAATGGAATTTGACACAGAGATATATTATAGTCTGATATAGCACATAGGCTATTTTTCCCCGGAAAAATGTACGGTTCTCGTGGGTTAACATCAACAATAGCGCAGCCGCAGCCAAAGGCTATTTAATATATAATTTTATAGCCTTGTTTGTCTTTATTTTTCCGTTAGAGTATTTATATGTTATTCATTTTATATCTATCTTTTTAATTACGTGTGATATTTTACGTATTAATGCTAAAAAGAAATCTATTATTTATCACAGTCACGACAAAGGTAACCTAATCTAGAAAATCAAATATACCTTTAGTTTTTGACTTATGTATTTTAATTGGTGTACAATAAAGCATTTTTTTATTACATGAGTTCAGCAGGCAGGCAGACGGCCTGGGTAGAAAGCGGCTACCATCGCCTATGGACATTCGCAATACCAAAGGTTCTACAAATGGGCTGCTGCTCTCTAAAGGGAGACTGGAATCTGGCCACTAATACCGGAACAGAACCCAAGTTTATTATGGCGATGTACGCCATCCAGACAGGCAAATGCCCTACCACCTGGCTGTGGGTTGTTTTGTCGCCTCTTACGACAGGCCGCCCAGCCGCAGGAAATTGTATTCTGTCTCCGTTCCTGTACGGATAAGATTATAATATTTTTATTTATTATTTTTACATAATCTGCGGTTAATCTGCAAAAACAAAGATAAAGACTTACTGTAGTAATATTTATACTGCGGCTATATTATAGCTCTTTGTAAATAGTGCTTTATAATAAACACGTGGTAAGAGCACACAAGACGGTAGGTGTCACTCGATTTGTGTATCCGGTAAAAGTTTTTGTAATCATCGTACTAATTGTTTCCGATTGCAGCTATTAGATGCGGTTTGATCATGAATTGGGTTACTGAGGTTCAGAAAGGTCATCTCTTTTAATGATGTTTTAACCGTGCAGGAACGGAGAAAGAATACAATTGCCTGCGGCTCGGCGGCCTGTCGTAAGAGGCGACAAAACAAACCACAGCCAGGTGGGAGAGCATTTGCCCGACTGGATGGCTACCACCCCTGGTCTAAAGTATGACGCCGTAACAACCTTGAGTTGTGTTCCGACATTAATGACCAGGTTCCAGTATCCCTTAAGAGAGCAGCAGCGCATTTGTAGCACCTTTGGTGTTGCAAATGTCCATAGACGATGGTTACCGCTTTCCATCAAGTCGGCCGTCTGCCTGTCTGCTGAAACCCTGCAATAAAAAATAAACTTACTTTTACTAGGGGAAATCTGCTTGAGGACAAACCACGGGGGAAAGGCGTTGCGTGGTGGCACTAGCGTCCCCGCAGAAGTACTAGTGCCACCCGCTGTCTTAACCGTGCAGGAACAGAGAAAGAATACAATTTCTTGCAGCCAAACGGCCTGTCCTAAGAGGCGACAAAACAACTCACAGCCAGGTGGTAGGGCACTTGCCCGACTGGCTGGCCACCACCCCTGGTTTAGAGTATGCCGCCATAAGAACCTTGAGATGTGTTCTGGTATTAGTGGTCAAGTTCCAGTCTCCCTTTAGAGAGCGGCAGCGCATTCGTAGCACCTTTGGTAGCCGCTTTTCATCAGTTGACCGTCTGTCTGTCTGCTAAACTTATGCAATAAAAAAAATGTAGGGGGTATCCATCGTTCCTCTAAACGTCCCGTGTCCGGGCTGTGGGCTCATTCACTTCCTACCCGGACAGGATGATACCTTTTTTTAATGAGGGGAAATCCGTTTAAGCACTATCCACCACGGGAGAAACGCGGCAGACAGGCAGGTCGCTTATAAACATTTGCAACACTAGGTATTACCAATGTGCTGCCGCACTTTTAGATAGGGCTGGAACCTGGCTGGTAATGCCGGAACACAACTCAAAGTTGTTATGGCGGCATGCTTTAGACCAGGAGTGGTAGCCATCCAGACGGGCAAGTCCCTATCACCTGGCTGTGGGTTGTATTGTTGCTTTTTACGACAGGCCGCCTGGCCGCAGAAATTAGTTCTTAATTAATTCTTTCTCCGTTCCTGCACGGATCGAAGAGAGCTAGAAGAAGAGAGGGAGTGTAGGTTTCACCATGTTGGGGTGGTAACTAGCACCACAAGCAAGAAATGCTATCGGCTAAAACCTCTTGGTGTTTCTTCCTGTGCCTTATTTCAGAGCTACGGGAAAAGCGGAGCTCTACCAACTCCGCTCTGCCAGGGCAGGCAGGCAGGGACCCCCTTGGCCACATCCACTGCTAGGGGGAAGCATAGTCCCCGGGTGATGCTACATTATTTGAGATACGACATTGTTAATGATGTTAAATATTAACCTATAACTCATGTATATATGCTATAGTCAAAGGTCGATATGCATTCTCTTCCTGGAATGGCTGGTTCATCCTAGGGTTGACCAAGGCCTGTCGACAAAACCCTAAATAGTTTCCAATTTCGGCCTTTGACTAAAGTATTTTTAGTCAAACCTAGAAGTAAAAATCTGTTTCGAGCTTTGCCTAGTCGATCCTAGAAGCGACTAAGGCAGACTCGGTCATACGTCGATTCGTACTGCACTTGTCACATATTTAATGACTGTATAAATTAGTCTCTACTGCGTTAGACAGAAGTCATTTATTTGAACTTTGACTAAGACTTTGTCAGACCTGAGGTTTGACTAGTCAAACCTAGGAGCGCCAGAGCTTCAGTCTTTGGCTATAACATATGCACTCGTACCAATGTACCTAATTATTAATGATGTTTTTTTAATACAGTCAATAACAGTAACGTAGGTAGAGCAGGGAGATAGGAGAATTGGTTATGTGGCCAGCATCACATGGGATTGCTCGGCTATAAATTGAATCATAGACTTAGCACAATGTAACGGTGCAACTTCCATAATTCACTAGCTTAAACAAAGAAAGCGTCATTACAATAATGAGTGGGAAACGACGTCGAGGGGGCAATTAGCGTGCGTGTTGCCGGAAAATCGCGTTTGATGGCACGGAAACGCAAATTGTCCAATTAAACATTCATTAGTTTTAATTATTCGCATACACGGTATATTATAATTAATATCTCGTATTCATCGGTGTCATTAGACTGCGCTTGCAAAACAATATGTATCTATATAAAATACTAGCGGCCCGGCGCGGTTTCACCGCGCTCTGTCCTGCTCCCGTGATATATAGCGTCATATTATACAAGACTATGATACTCCGTGTTAACGTAGCTTTCCAACAGTAAAAGAATTTTTTTAATCGGTTTAGTAGATCCAGAGATTACCCCCTACAACATCACAAACTTTACCTCTTTATAATATTAATATAGACTTAAGCCGCTCGGGATTTAATCTGCGTTTGTCCTGTAAAATTCTGTCTGAAAAGTCCTGAAATTCCTTTTATATTCAAACAAATCTATTACAATTAGTAAATATGGTAGCAGCGATAGGTAGAGGTTACCGGGTCACCGGGCTAATGGAATTAAATGTTATTGGAACTGGGGATCTACACACACTGATTATTAGTATTACACAAGTATTATTATGCAAATATTATTATACAAGTATTATTATGCAAATATTATTATACAAGTATTATTATGCAAATATTATTATACAAGTATTATTATGCAAATATTATTATACAAGTATTATTATACAAGTATTATTACAGAAGTATTTATTATAATTGTATCCCTATCCCGTCTATCCTATCTTACAGGCTGGCAACGCGTTGGCTTCGTTCCTGGTGTTGCAAATGTCTATAAGCGACGGTAACCGTTATCCGTGCAGGAACGGAGAAAGAATACAATTTCCTGCGGCCGGGCGGCCTGTCGTAAGAGGCGACAAAACAACCCACAGCCAGGTGGTAGGGCATTTGCCCGACTGGATGGCTATCACCCCTGGTCTAAAGTATGTCGCCATAACAACCTTGAGTTGTGTTCCGGCATTAGTGACCAGGTTCCAGTTTCCCTTAAGAGAGCAGCAGCGCATTTGTAGCACCTTTGGTGTTGCAAATGTCCATAGGCGATGGTAACCGCTTTCCATCGAGTGGGCCGTCTGCCTGTCGGCTGAACTCCAGCAATAAAAAAAAAAAAAAAAAAAAAAACACATTCGCAATAAAAAAAAGTTTTAAAGAATAATATTAATTTATTTACTTCCATTTAATTGTAACTTTGTATTATGTATTATTCTAGAAAAAATATCTTTATCAGTTTTATTTAAAAATAAAAGATTTTAAATTTTAAATATATTTATCTCTCCTTCACATTAATTTTATCTTAGAAAAAATATTTTTTTACATAATAAAGTAATATAAAATTAATTTATTATAGCTTTGTAGTAACCGAAATATATTTAAATAATATAATAAACTTTCTTTCGTAGTATTTTCTTGTCATCAACCGACATTTAACCCTTTAATTAGAGCAAACTATTAAAATGGACTCTAAAGCTTTGCAATAAGGACTAATCTAGTATAAGTCCGTGACGGAGACGCTACGCGGCGCTAGTGACGCAATGCGCCCGCGCAGACGATGCGCTGAATTCAAATCGTGATCATAAATTACAATCGATTAGATATGGCTGTTATTTTGACCCGTGGATAATATTGTGAAGATATTAGATCAATGATTTCGACAATTGTAATATTATTGAATCCTATATTATTGCCAATGCTAGGTTACAATAATATTGAACAATTTAATCATACCGTACATTAAGCAATATAATACTGCGAGTGAACAATATTATTAACAATAAGTCAATTATTGCCAATAATACTGTCTGTGGGTAGCCATTGAATTACAATGCAATGATTGACTTTAAGGCCGTGGTCTGTTATAGAACACGCCGAGAGCGGCGTTGGACGTCGCTTTCGGCGTCTATACCGATAATAACTCAGAAAATGTCTAAATGCGCGTGTTTTTTCCGTGCACTCTCTATGATTGGATAAATTAATTGACGTCAAAAACGTGACGTCTTTGCGTTGGAATGCTCGAGGATGACTGCGGACGCGGCGTACAACGTATGGATGCCGCGCACACGTCACACCATACGCAGCCTACAGCGTTTGTAACAGACCAGTGCCTTAGGAAAATGAAGAGTTTAAATAAACCCATAATTAGGGAATAACGTAAATTTGTAGAAATAATAATATTGAAATTAAATATGTAATTAAAAATTCACTATAAATTAAAAAATCGGCCAAGTGCGTGTTGGCCATCAACTATATATCTGTAATATGAAGGGTTTCTTTCATAGATGTCACAAATGTCCACTGTCGCCGATGAGATCAAGGATTATAATATAAAAATGGCGATACGCATGAGAGATACGACGGTGGTCCAACACCTAATGGAGGGCCAATAATCGAGGGGGATTACTAAACCATCCATCATCATCAGCACCAACTGAAAATTTTTCATGTCACAACAAGTAAACAATAAATTATAACACCACACAAAGTCACAAACATATAACTAACAATAAAACTTATACACATACTCAACCCAACGCGCATTACACGCACACTTCACAAACAAACCAAGACACACAAAGAGCCTAGAAATTAATAACCCAGGCACAGAAAAGAAAAAAAACAACACACGCGGCACTAGATAGGACTATATATAAGTATAGATATAAGGCCAACACTGCACATGCACTTCCTCACAACACCAGCATGTAACAGATACACTCTACATTAGTATAAGTTTAGTATTAAAATTAGAATAAATTAATATAATAAGCTATTCTTAAGGTACACCACAACATAAAAATCACTAAATTAATGTCACACACAGTAACAAGAATAAACAATAAGCGTGTATTTGTATGGACTCTAAAATCTTTCATAGAAATTAAGTAGTAAAAAAGGGTACGGAACTCGAGTCCGTAGAGATGTTAATAATAATTTTAAAAAAAATGACCACTGTCTTACTTCTTTGGCATGAAAGTATGAAAAATCACACAAAGGAAAGTATCTCATAATTATCTTAAAAACTACTCAATACATAAAGCTTCCCAGGCTCATTCTTTTTTTAAAATTCTACACGAAAATGCCTTAAAATATTTTTAAGAATAATAAAATCTATATATTAATACGTGAAGCAAAAACTTTGTACCCCTTTTTACGAAAATTGCGCGGACGGAGGAGTATGGAATTTCGCACACTTATAGTTTATATAGAGAAGGAGTGCAGAACGCTAATTTTTTTTTAAATTATGTAAAGAATACATTAAATCAATTAAAAAAAAATATTACACACACTACCATGTATTTGACACGCACACTCATAATACTCTTTTGTTTATTGTTAAAGTCAAATTAATAGGGTAGCCTTGGCGAAATCTATGATTATAGAAGTATAAGTCTTCGACATTAATTATTATGGTTGAATTTCGACCACGGGCGACGACTAGTAGATAATAAAAATTTAAATACCTAGGTACTAATCATTGCTTTCTACTAGTACCGCCATCTTTGAATATAGTCACGAACTATAATAAAGCTTAACGACACGGCCTTGCGCATTGCGCAAACGCATCTACATACAACTTTAGTGCGTTTTTTGGTTATTCACCGAGAAAATGTTCTTGTTGATTTATATCTCAGTGAGAAGTATGGTCTTTTAAAAACTTGACATCTTATTGTCTGTTGATCACTTATATGTTGAGTAGTACAAAAATATATTGCAATTCGAGTGATTATTACTGTGATTTATCAAATAAAAGTGTGATACGTTTGTTTTTTATTTTGAACTAGCGGCCCCGGCAGACGTTGTCCTGCTCTGAAAAAATAAAAATATAGGACCGGATCCCAGTGCCATCTACCGGTTCCAATTGTGGATTTAAACCATTCGGGGGGACCCACTCAAACACACAAAAACAAAATCACCAAAATCGGTCGCGGTGATTAGAAGGATTCTAGAACCCGATCTCAGCGCCACCTACAGGTTCCAACGGGATAAAAAGTATCCTATGTCCGTCTTATGGTTCTAAGCTACCTCCCCACCAATTTTCAGCCAAATCGGTACAGCCGTTCTTGAGTTATAAATATTGTAACTAACACGACTTTCTTTTATATATATAGATAGATGTAGAAGAATAACTTATTAGTTGTATCTTTAAAGACCTATAAATTTCGTCATTTTTGTGCAGATATTCTATAGATAGCCAATATAAAGTACAGTCGCGGTATGAAAAGGTTCGTCGCTTTAAAGTCGACTTTTGCTTGCGCGAGTACAAGAAGCAGTACCGCCAACATTGTAATCAAATATAGAAATATGTAAAAAGAAAATTGCAATGTTGACAATAACAGACACTGAGATTAATAATAGTCTTCATCATTAGAAACAAAGAGGATATAATCACTACGTTTATCGTAAATATTAAAACCAATAAAAAGAATTAACATCTCTAAACAATCTTCTTAGACAAGATAGTAAGATAATAAGATAATAATAAACAAGATAATCAAAGAACTTTGATCTAAGCAATTTTAAACTTTATTGTCAAACAGTTAAACATAATTTTTATGTGAAATAGTCTGTTCTGTGACTTAGTTTGAAAAGGTAACATGTGGTTGCAGAACGTTAAATGAATCAATTTGAAAACTGGCGAACTTTTTCATACCGCGACTGTACACAGAATAATTTTTATTTCGCAAAATTCATATTTAAAATATACGTTGTTGCAAATCGCAGCAAACGCGTCGAGTTTCTCACGTTTAAACAATATTATACTTAAATAACTTATTTTAGCACTTTAATTTTTAAAATAAATTTTTTTTATTTTTTTTTATTGCGGGAGTTCAGCAGACAGGCAGACGGCCCACTTGATGGAAAGCGGTTACAATTGCCTATGGACATTTGCAACACCAAAGGTGCTACAAATGCGCTGCTGCTCTCTTAAAGGAGACTGGCACCTGGTCACTAATGCCGGAACACAACACAAGGTTGTTATGGCGGCATACTCTAGACCAGGGGTGGTCGCCATCCAGTCGAGCAAAAATACCCTACCACCTGGCTGTGGGTTGTTTAGTCGCCTCTTACGACAGGCCGCCAGGCCGCAGGAAATTGTATTCTTTCTCCGTTCCTGCACGGATAGAATATAAAATTAAGATATAATAATACATTATCTAAGTTATGAGGTGGTTACATTACATTCTATTTTGTACCTCTAGTTATGCCCTTCAAAATTACATTTACCTCAGCTTCTGTAGTTAAGTAACTAAAAAAATCAATCAAGATGATTTCCAAAAAGTGTTTTTACAACATTGTCATCAATACGACTAGCCAGCTTACATTTGCGTCCAATAACACACTTGCCAAGGTTACAATCGAAGGGCTTGACCACTTTCATCGTCGATTCGGCAGTAAACATATCTTTGTCGATCGACACCGCATTCCTGCGTCGTTCGGTGGCTTTTTTGCATTTCCTCGTTGAGTTCAAATTCGTTTTATATTTATTCGTCACTTTTACTAATACTTTCTTTTGGACATGATGGTTTTGACTACTGGCCGGTTCCTATGTTTCTGTACAATCCGTGCAGGAACGGAGAAAGTATACAATTTCGTACAGCCGGGCGGTCTGTCGTAAGAGGCGACAAAACAACCCACAGCCAGGTCGTAGAGTATTTGCTCGACTGGATGGCTATCACACCTGGTCTAAAGTATGCCGTCATAATAACCTTGAGTTTTGTTCCGGCATTAGTGTCCAGTTTCCAGTCCCCCTTAAGAGAGCAGCAGCGCATTTGTAGCATTCCATCAATTAAATAAAAAACGTAGTAATAAAGGTTTGTCACCCCTGATTGAAGGTGGAAAGGTCAATGTACTGTATTGCCAGAGCTAATGGAATAGACCATATATCTTACTATTCATTCTTTTGCTCTACTACCCTCGGTTGAATTTTGAAATTACTTGTATGGAACTTATGTCCAATTTTAAACGATAGTACGGCAAATGAACGGTTGGTAAGATATGGAAACTGGCCCTAATATATAATATAATAATAATAGCAGCCCATAAATGTCCCACTGCTGGGCTCGGGCCTCCCGCTATAGGGGAACGGACAGTATACCCGCTACGCTTGTCCAAGGCGGCTTGGCAGGTTTGACACATCGGTTATCTCGATGTGCAGGTTGCATCACGATGTTTTCCTTCACCGTTATTAGCACGTGGTAATCGTAACAATATGCACATTTGGTCAGAAAACTGCCTAAGCGGTGCATGCGTTCCGGCCAGGATCGAACCCGCGCCCGTTGGGTCTGGGACGCGTGCGCTAGCCATTACGCTACCACGACTTATAGTCATATCACTCATAGCCCTAATAGTCACTTTTTATCATCGAATGCTCCTGCTTCACTCACGTTTATGTTCATTTTAATGACTGTGTCCAACTGCGTCTTATTTATAGCGTTAAGAAATAACGCGTTATTGATTAGCAATTACATTAGTGTATATATGTAAGTTATCGGTTAATGTTTAACTTCATTAATAATGTCACGAAATTTTGCGTACGTGTTGTCAGGAATATAGAATAGGGTAGGGTAGGGTACCTTTCATTCAGAAAAAAATGCGGTTCTTTAGGGATAGAAGAATATCTGGCGAAAAGATGGCGACCCGAGCGCATTTTATTGTTGCCACCGTTGTAATTGCAAAATACATCGCCATGGCAACGATAATGACAGCGACAATTTTAATGTGTTGCTCTCATGGTTCGTTCCACCTGCGCTAGATGGCGTTAGAGATATTTATGAAGAGATTATTTTGAATTATAAATGAACTTTGACATTTCTAAGAATTATAACATGCTTACTTGATGACATAAATATTCTTATTTCGCGAACGAAGCCGCCGGCAAAACTTACTCTTACGTATTTTAACCTATAGGTGTCAAATCAAATTTATTTGTTTAAAACGTGGTTACACAGGTTTCCAGGTGGTAGGGCATTTGCCCGACTGGATGGCTGCCACCCCTGGTCTAAAGTATGTCGCCAAAACAACCTTGAGTTGTGTTCCGGCATTAGTGACCAGGTTCCAGTCTCCCTTAAGAGAGCAGCAGCGCATTTGTATCAACTTTGGTGGTGCAAATGTCCATAGGCGATGGTAACCGCTTTCCATCGAGCGGGCCGTCTGCCTGTCTGCTGATCTCCTGCAAAAAAAAAGGTGCTACAAATGCGCTGCTGCTCTCCTAAAGGAGACTGCAACTTGGTCACTAATAACACAACACAAGGTGGTTATGGCGGCATACTCTAGACCAGGGGTGGTCGCCATCCAGTCGAGCAAATACCCTACCACCTGGCTGTGGGTTGTTAAGTCGCCTCTTACGACAGGCCGCCAGGCCGCAGGAAATTGTATTCTTTCTCCGTTCCTGCACGGATGTGTTTATCATTCTGTCTTTATATCACACCGAACAATACCCCACTTGATACGCCTTTCAGAAATTGCGCAACGCGTGTTCAATTACAATCGGGTGCGTTTCCGGGATTCGGGACAGGTGTATCAGTTTACCCCCATAGTGCTGTGGTCGTGAGAGTCGGCTTCCTGCGCCCCGCCGTGTTTACACACCGTGAAGCAATGTTGCCAGGTTGAGAATTCAATTTACGGGATTTTCCAGAGAGCCGTGTTGAACAAAATAAATTAGGGAGTGATGAGTGAGTTTCTACTCACTCAAGAATGAAAGTTATTACCGTGCAATTTACTATCAATATTATGGTAAAAGAAAGTATGGCAAGATATAAAAACACGGGGTATATCATATACGTAGGTTGTATAACTATAGGGTAATTGGTTTTTCAAAAATCTAATAATACTCTTTTACTACTTGAAACAGTGTACATAGGAAGTAGATTTAAATTTTGACTTACATGTATGACATTCAAAAAGTGTTCTCCAGTTGAACTTATTTTGAATAAAAACTTTTGAATTTGAATTTCGATTTTGAAACATTGACAGTATGTATATTTACTACATGTTACCTTTTTTCATATTTGGAGTGTAGCAGTCAGGCTGACGGACCACCAAATGGAAAGTGGCCCCATCGCCTATTGACATTTGCAACATCAGAGGAACTTGAACCTGGCTACTAATACCGGAACACAACTTAAGATTATTATGACGTTATACTATAGACCGAGGGTGGTAGCCGTCCAGGCGAGCAAATCCTACCAAGGGGCAAATGTCCTACCTGGCTGTGGGTTGTTTTGTCACCTCTTACGACATCCGGCACTAACGCATGCATTAGTATTCTTTCTCCGTTCCTACATCGCGCTTGCATTTATGAAAATAATGCCATCTTAATTTGTTGTACTACATTCGTAGGATTTAATTGTTCAAATGTCACCAAGACAGTACATGACATTTTAATATATTTATAAAAGCACTAAATACCGCTCAGTTATTAGTTATTGTTGTAACGTTTACAAACCCGTCATCATATTTACAACCATAGTTTCCTTTTTTTTACTGCGGTTTAGACTTGGCTTAGAGTGGTCAGTTGTATTATTTATTACCCATAATACAAGCATAGCTTGCTTAGCTTGGGGATACACAACATGCGTGTTTATTTGAAGATTTGTTATTAATATATTATCGTAATTTTCCCGTTAATTATCTTCAAATTACTGTAATAACATGCGACTGGCAACCCAATGGTTTTATTTCCCCTGTCCACTCAGTGTAAGTATTCTCGTTGTGCGTGCAACATGTCCGCGCCGGTGCCCGCGCCTCGCATGCGTTTGGCCTTACATCCACATAATATACACGTAAGTTTGTTTATCATTTATAGTTGTTTCTCATATCTTACTCTACATTCATTTGTCTTACTACTGGGTAACATTTCGCATAACCTCCATACAAGCAATGTAAATTTCTTACTTCTTAACAATGGTAAGTTAAGACAATTGATAGTGAGATAAAACCCAGCCTTAGTTCACTGTTGGGAAAACCTTATTTTGTGTTTAAAATGTTTGATTTTTATATACTTTGATTGAGTATTTTTGAATAGTTGACGGTTAAGTCAAATTTAGTTAGTTGTGCCGGAATTATAACCGACACGACGCTGATTTTCAGTGCAAACCTTCCTGTCGGCGTAGACCAAAACGACCCAATTTAATCAGTAAATCAAAAAATTAAATTAAATAAAACCAATAATAAAATACTTTATTACTTTAAAATAAAACATCTTTTGTATTATTTATTTCAATATTTTATTTAATAAGCGATACTACTATTTCGTGTACTAGCAGAAGGTGATGTCAGGAGCCTTAAGAACAGACGAGTGTGCATGACAAGAGTTATGAATGTCAAAGAAGCAAGTGAGGTGTGTAAGAATAAGCCTAAATGGCGCTCTGTTGTACGTGCCTACCCCGCAAGGGAACTGGCGTGAAGTTATGTATGTATGTATGTACTACTATTTATTTCTTACTTGCTATCTAATTTTTACGCTTGTACTATATATTCAATAATATATAAACAACACATACGTTATCAATCCATTTATTTATAATTACTACTATGTTTACAATTTTAATGCAAATACGTAATATATTTATGACAGTACTGGCTTGTATCCTGAATCAACACTTGGTATATATGTTATAGTCAAACATCGAAGCATTGGCGCTCCTAGGTTTGACTAGTCAAACCTCAGGTCTGACATAAAGTCTTAGTCAAAGTCCAAATTAATGACGTTTTTCTGCCTTTGACTAACGAATTTATTTGTGCCTAACCTAGGAGAGACTAATTTATACAGTCAGACACGTAACAAGTGCAATAAAAATCGACGTTTGACCGAGTCTGCCTTAGTCGCTTTAAGGATCGACTAGGCAAAGCCGGATACAGATTATTTTACGTTCGACATTTGACTAAATAGTTACGTACTTCTAGGTTTGACTAAAAATACTTTAGTCAAAGGCGGAAATTGGAATTTTTTCGGGTTTTGTCGAAAGGCCTTGGTCAAACCTAGGATAAAGCCGTCATTCCGGGAAGAGACTGCATATCGAACTTTGACTGTAACACACCTATATATACTTTTTATCGCGAAAAATGACGTCATTTCCGTGGGATAGACGAGTATAACTAAAAAGATGGCTCGCGTATTTTTGGTGCTTTTGTGGCAGATCACTAACAAACTTTATTGTATTGGGAAAAATAAAAACAGTGCATAAGTGATATTTAGGAAGCGAGAACAGACAGTGAGTAATTAAAGTGTCAATGGACACATTCTTAAATATAATTTTCATCCTTATTATATTAATTTATTCTATCAAAAACAATAACATAAATAAAACTAATTAGAAATTAATATAAACTAAAATGAAACTACAATATAAATATAACTAGACTTGCAAAATAACAAACTATAAGTAAAAAATAGACTCCAGGTCGCTGTCGGCGGGGAGAGTGCCCAAAATGCTGGCCGCATTCCCACGTTGGATGGCTACGCTGATGCGTTGCCCTAGGTGCAGGCCAGCCTTTTGGTCACGCGAGACCTCAATTAGACGCGTTGTGAGGTCTCGATAGAGGTGATGAGCTCCAGGCCCCCACGGCCCCAGGGTTTCAACCCCGAAAGCCACAAATATGTACCCATTACTGATGGACCCATATTTGCGGCGTTTCAGGGCCTCCTGGTTTGCGGCAGCGGCCCCGGCTGTCACGGTTTACAATATGAATACAATTTTCATTATGAAATAAATGTGCTTACTTGCAAAAAAAAAAATATAATTTATTTTGTAGGATATTAGGTTAAAATTGAATTAATTATTACTCTCTATAGGCTAAATAGTAATATTTACAAAGCGTTCCATTAGTAGCTCACAACGCCCAAAATGCTCCGTCAGCCGTTATGGTCGTGGCGAAAACACTAGTGACGTCATCATTTTTGATCACACAGTGCTCACAACGACCCATGGTAAGAGGTGGGTCGAAGTGGGCATTGATCACAGAGGATTAATTCTCTCTATCTCTTGACATTGAAAAGGGCGCGATTTTCAAATCAACCAATGACATTTGTGCGTTTCGTCGTTGTTGTTGTTGTTAAAATTTGCCAAAAAGGCAGGCAAAGGACTTGATCCATACAGGCTTGTCAGTTGTATTCGTTTTATAAAAGTCATCGTTATTATAAAAGGCCTAAGCCATGTCAAATGTGATTTTATCCATATCTCTTCTATTATAATGTATTATTGTACTCTGTGTCCATTTCCATTTTTACAAATCCAATCCAGTCATATTCAAAAATATGACATCGACGCCCCATAATCGGTTCCACTAGAGTTTATGATTGTAACGCCCGCAAGCAAGTGGAACGGGAAAAAGGCGGTCGTGAACGTGGTCGTTGTGAGTGTCTTGTGGAACGAAGCTTTAATAAACTAGTAAACAAACGTCGTCATAGCAACGTGAACGAAGTTTCGCTCGCATATCATGTATTTTATATATAGTGTATTTATTATCTATGATCATGTGTGAATACGATTGTCTTTGTGATTTTATTCTGTAACTTTTTAAGTGAATTTGAATATATTATCCACTAGCTGTGCCCGCGACGTCGTCCGCGTGGAATTTTCTTTCAAAATCCTCTGATTTTGAAACATTATTCATTAGTGCTCCGCTCCTATTGGTCTTAGCGTGATGATATATAACCTATAGCCTTCCTCGATAAATGGGCTATCCAACACTAAAAGAATTTTTCAAATCAGACCAGTAGTTCCTGAGATGAGCGCTTTCAATTAAACAATATATTAGTATATTTGGCTACAACACTAATACTTACATTTTAAATATCGCGATATCTTTTGAATGAAATGTCCGAATTAAATAATTCAAAAAGTTCTAGAAAGGTATTAAATTCGTCTTGAATATGGAGTAATTTATTTTGATAAGGATTAATACCAAGGCACAAAATAAAGCGTTTTTGAAGCGAAGTCATTTTAATTATTTAAAAAAATAAAAGCAAACACTTATTGTGAGATAACTACAATAGTTAGACATATGGTTACGCGATATTTTTTGTAGACAATTATATGTTCTGCAAAGTGGTAGTACATTGTTTTGTTCTATAATCAATAGTTTTCGCAGCGCACGCCGTGTAAGGATTTTTTCGGGTCATTTTTTTACACCTTGGGTTACATTATTGGGCTTTTAGTAAGGATCCCTAATTTTTTTTAAAATATAATATAGCCTATAGCCTTCCTCGACAAATGTACTATTCAACACTGAAAGAATTTTTCAAATCGGACCAGCGGTTCCTGAGATTAGCGCGTTTAAACAAACAAACAAACAAACTCTTCAGCTTTATAATATTAGTATAGATTATAATAATATAAAAATATAATCCGCATAAACCTACGTGCTACCAAAAAGGAAGTTACACTGTTATCACTATTAACCAGACAGTATTTGTGCTAAGCTAACAGATAAGCGGATAGACCTATATAAAAAATGCGTATGCCAAATTAGTCTTGCACAACCAACATCGTTTGGATTAAATTTTTAAACTTTATTTTTTATTTTGTTAATTGTATGAGTTCAGCAAACAGGCAGACGGCCCACCTGATGGAAAGCGGTTACCCTCCCCTATGGCCATTTACAACACCAAAGCTACAAATGCACTGCTGCTCTCTTAAGGGAGACTGGAGCCTGGCCTCTAATACCGAACACAACTCAAGGTTGTTATGGCGGCATACTCTAGACCAGGGGTGGTAGCCATAATAATAAAAATCGGCAGACAAACACACACATTGTATATCTCCAAGCTAAGCAAGTTACGCTTGTGACATGGGTAATATATATCCCAGACAACCAGACCATAGTAAATAACAGATAGTTTGTTTCCGAAATATGCCATGCCAGGAATCGAACCTGGAGTCTCTGGGTTCCAGCGAGTTCAGCCGGCTAAGACTTAGCCCGCTCAACCACAGACGACGTCAATGCCCACCCAGACGGGCAAGATCCCTACCACCTGGCTATGGGTTGTTTTGTCGCATCTTAAGACAGGCCGCCTGCTCGCAGGAAACTGTATTCTTTCTCCGTTCCTACACGGATAGAATATTATTTTTATTGCAGGAGATCAGCAGACAGGCAGACGGCCTACTTGATGGAAAGCGGTTACCATCGTCTATGGTCATTTGCAACAGCAAAGTTGCTACAAATGCGCTGCTGCTCTCTTAAGGGATACTAGAACCTGGTGACTAATGCCGGAACACAACTCAAGCTTGTTATGGCGACATACTTTAGACCAGGGGTGGTAACCATCCAGTCGGGGAAATGTCCTACCACCTGACTGTGGATTGTTTAGTCGCCTCTTACGACAGGCGGCCTGGTCGCAGGAAATTGTATTCTTTCTCCGTTCCTACACGGATAGAATATTATTTTTATTGCAGGAGATCAGCAGACAGGCAGACGGCCTACTTGATGGAAAGCGGTTACCATCGTCTATGGACATTTGCAACAGCAAAGTGGCTACAAATGCGCTGCTGCTCTCTTAAGGGAAACTAGAACCTGGTCACTAATGCCGGAACACAACTCAAGGTTGTTATGGCGACATACCTTAGACCAGGGGTGGTAACCATCCAGTCGGGGAAATGCCCTACCACCTGGCTGTGGATTGTTTAGTCGCCTCTTACGACAGGCCGCCTGGCCGCAGGAAATTGTATTCTTTCTCCGTTCCTGCACGGATAAATTTTGTTTATGAAAGCAAATTTAAATTTATTTTGTGAATCTAAATTTACATAGACTTGAGGCTTATTAACTTTATCGAGACCTTTCAAGGCGATTGAAAAAAGTCTCGCGTGGCCAAAGGGCAGGCCTATACTTAGGGCAACGGATTAGCGTTGCCATACAACGTGGAAATATGGGAACGCTTCCCATCGTAATTTTAAGATAGTTTAGTTTATAATTTAGTTTGATCATTATGTATTATAAATAGATAATTTAAAGATTAAGCATTGCCATACAACGTGGCAACGCCGACAGCCTTCTGGGCACGTTCCCCGTAAGTGACAGTGGTTTGGGACCAATAACTTATCTTTAGATATTTTCCCCTTTTTTATTTAGTTTTAGTTTTTATATTGTATAGATTATAAAATATATTTTATTCTTAGTTACAATTCTTGAAAAAAAGTTAAATTAAGTTATAACGTATAAAACTAGAAGGGCTGGGCAAAATACATAGTTTCCTTTAATTGAAATACAAATTACAAAATACTGTCTCGCATGTATTTAAAATACGAAATACAAAATACTTTTAAGTCGGGTATTTAAAATATAAAATACAAAATACAGCATTTCAACTATATGTATTTAAAATACAAAATACAAATTACAAAATACAAAATACCGTCAGGTGTTAGGTTATGTAAATAAAATATTCACAAAAATCAAATAATAATTATTATTAGGCCCTTGCCTATGAAATTGCCGTTTTTTCTGAAATAAGTTAACCTAATTTTATTACATTTTTTTTATTCTAATCTCCACGGCCTTGAAGATAAGGACATTTCCATCTTGTAGGTACGCGTAGATTTTGGTGGTTCCACCCGGATCTATGCGTGCTTATATCGGTCCCATGGCAGAGAATGCACAAGGACTGAAACAGCTCGCTTTTTTTGAACACTTTCATGAGGTGACCGACAAAGTTTTTGGGCAGTATCCTTTAGCAGAGGTAGTCATACTCGAGAATTTTAATGCTCATCACGCTGAGTGGTTGGGTTCCCCGAGAACTGATCTGCCAAGGACTACTGCCTACGATTTTGCTCTCGCCCCTGGATTCACTCAGGTGATTAGGAAGTTTACCCGAATACCGGATAGAGTGGATCATGAGCCTTCTTTGCTGGATCTTCTGCTGACCACACACCCGGAGAATTACCAAATCTCCATCAGTCCTCCACTGGGAACCTCTGATCATTGTCTGGTATCTTCGGTGGAGCCCCTTCCTATTCCCGATCGGACTCGTCTCGCTGGACGACGGAAGGTGTGGCGATACAGGTCAGCAGATTGGGATGGACTCCGTGAATTCTATGCATCCTTCCCATGGAGGCAGTTATGTTTCTCGTCGGAAGATTCTGATCCGAGCACAGACTCGATCGCCGATGTAGTACTGCAGGGAATAGAATGTTTAATTCCAAACTCAACTGTACCTATTGGTGGTACGACTAAACCACCATGGTTCGATAAGTCCAGCAGTGAGGCTGTAAAGCTAAAGCAACAGGCTTATCGAGCCTGGACTGCAGTGCGGGCTCGTCAGGATCCAAGTTCCTCTGACCTGAAAAAGAGACACAATGCCGCCCCCAGGTCCCTCAAAAAACAGCTCGCGAGAGCAAAATTCGCTCACATCGACAGAATTGGTGAGCGCCTCTCTAGCTACTCTTCTGGGACTAGAGCTTTTTGGGCCCTCGCCAAAGCTGTCGAAGGAAACTTTTGTCGGACGTCTCTTCCACCTCTGCGCACAGTGGACGACCGTCTGGTACACGCCGCCAAAGATAAAGTCAATCTTCTGGGTGAAATCTTTGCGGCCAATTCAACTCTTGAGACATAGGAGAAACTCCACCTACAATCCCTGAGTGTGAGTCTAGAATGTCGGAGGTGCGCTTTACTCAAAAACAGTCTGATGTGTTCTCCTCTCCCTCGACGTCAAAAAGTCTTCTGGCCCTGATGGCATTCCTGCCATTGTGCTGCAGACGTGTTTAGCTGAGCTGTCCCCAGCCAGTCCTTGCCCGACTTTTCACTCTCTCTTACCACAAGGGTTGTGTCCTCGCTTCGTGGAAGATTGCCCATGTGCACCTTGTCCCCAAAAAAGGGGACGTAACAGACACGTCGAATAGGCCTATAGCAATAACCTTTTTGCTCTCAATGGTGATGGAGCGTATTATCAACGCGCTGCTTCTGTGTTACCTCGAAGATTCCCAGCTGCTAAACGATCGGCAATACGGCTTCCGCCACGGTCGCTCAGCTCGGGATCTCTTGGTTTACCTAACCCACCAGTGGGCTGAAGCCATTGAGAGCAAAGGGGAAGCACTGGCAGTTAGTCTAGAATTCTAGATATTGCTAAGGCCTTCGACCGGGTCTGGCACAGGGCTCTTCTATCGGAGCGGCCATCGTATGGGATACCCGAAGGGCCTTGCACCTGGCTATCCAGCTTTTTTGATGAGCTCAGCATTCAAGTCGTTATCGACGGTTGTTGCTCAAGTTTCAAGCCCATCAACGCTGGTATGCCCCAGGGTTATGTGCTATCGCCAACGTTGTTCATCTTACATATCAATGATATGTTGTCTATTCGCAACATTCATTCCAATGCGGATAACAGCACAGGCGATGCGCAGTACTCTGGTCGTGCAAACGTCCCTCGATCATTTGTGGAGGAAAGTTGGGTTAGACTTGTATCTGAAGTAGAGTATTCCTTAGAGAGAGTCTCTGAATGGGGAAGACAAAATCTTGCCCATTTCTACCCCAAGAAGACATAGGTCTACGTATTCTCTGCCAAAAAAACTCCATTCGAGCAATCGCTTCAGTTCCAAGGAACTCCCCTTACCACCTCCAAGAGTATTGGGATCCTCAGTGTTGACATCGCGATAGATGTTCAGGGGCCATCTTGAAGGCAAGCCAAAAGTTGCCTCTAAGAAGCTAGGAATGTTAAACCGGTCCAAGCACTACTTCACACCGCGGCAATGCTTTGTGCTTTATAAAATCCAGGTGAGCCCGCATATAGAGTACTGCTCACACTTTTGGGCTGGAGCACCTGGCTACCAACTCGATCCTCTAGACTGTATTCAACGTCGAGCCGTTCGCGTTGTTGATGATCCCATACTCACAGACGGTCTAGATACGCTTGGCCTTATGAAAGACTTCGCTTCTCTCTGCGTATTCTACTGACTGTATAACGGGGAGTATTCGGAAGAACTGTATAGAATGGTGTATTTGTCCTCTTTCTACCATCGAACCGCTCGCCATGTGTTGGGATTTCACCCCCACTTCCTTAAGCCGTTTCGCTCATGTACGCAACGGTTCTGTAGAACCTTTTTCTTGCATACCGTGGGGATTTGGAATGAGCTCCCAGCCGAGGTTTTTCCACAGCGCTACGATATGGAGTTTTTCAAAAAGGGTGTCATAAAATTTCTTCGAGGCCGGAAGCGGGTTGATGAAATCTCTGGTGTTGCAAATGTCCATAAGCGACAGTAACCGCTTTCCATCAGGTGGGCCGTCAGCCTGTCTGCTGTACTCCAGCTATAAAAAAAGGTCGAAATTTCCAGAATGGAAGCGGGAAAACCAATAACAAGTGGTGCGTTCATTGTAGTGTTCGCTCATAAAGGTCGTTGATGTTGCTTGTCGCTCCTGCCGCGTTGCTGCCACGACGGTACTCTTATTCCATAATTACTCGAATTTTTAACTATCCATGATGACGAAAAAGATTCAAATGGGATGAAAACATAACGCTTATCAATAAATAAATGACTAATTTTTAAAAAAGAATTTCATGTTTTCAAAGTAAAATTAATTTGAAATTATATATCTTAGCCAAACAGAAATATTTATTTTAAATGGCCAGTACTGCAGAACGTACCTAATATTTAGCGGTCACCATTTTGCTTATGAAAGCTATCAAGCGCTATTTTCTGAAGAACACACCCATCAATAAGGTAGCTAAATGTATTTTATTTGTAAAGTTTTATTTGTTAAACACGTACGAGTTAAAATTATCTATTTAAATAAGAAGTTGCATGAAATGAGCAAGCAATAGGAACATTAATTTATTTGTTCTACTAGAGTTTACCCCGCGACTGCGCCGCGGGTCAACCTCTAGTGCGTATCTCTTGTTTAAAAAGAAAGTGGTACAGGTTACATTGTATTAAATTTGTATGTATTTGCCCCTGAAAGATTCACTTCATTTTATATCGCAAACTATACCACACCCGTCTATATGTAAACTACATAAATGACAAAACTTGACAAAAATGACAAAATAGATAACATGGTCCAAGTGGACCCAGTGGACCCAGTGGACCTTTAAGTGGACCCAGTGGACCCAGTGGACCCAGTGGACCCAGTGTAACCGCTTTCAACCCAGTGGACCCAGTGGACCCAGTAAAAAAAAACGAAATGGACAAATCATCTAAAACCTGTCCTAGTTTCCGGGATAAACTTTACATAAATCTATGCTCCAAAATCTATCCCATTATCCGGGATAAAAAGTATCCCTTGGGCACTCTCGGTATACAGATATTTTATTTTATTTAGTCTAAGTAACTGGTTAGTTAATTGGTTTAATAAAATATTAAGAGTGGTAGTTTAAGCTACCTCTTCGTCATTCCAATAGCGTAGGTTCGACTCTTGAAAGTCTAGCATTTGTATTGATTAGGTCATTTTTCCTAAGTTATTGCATACCACTATAAAAGTTACGAAAATGACTATAGAAACTACGAGGAAGAAAAACAAAAAAAGCTTTATTTATTTATCATTATATTAATACGTGAAGCAAAAAGTTTGTACCCCTTTTTACGAAAATTGCGCGGACGGAGGAGTATGAAATTTTGCACACTTATAGTTTATATAGAGAAGGAGTGCAGAATGCTAATCTTTTTTTTTTTAAATTATGAGTAAAAAATACATTAAATGAATAAAAAAAAACATTACACACACTACCATGTATTTGACACACACACGCATATACTCTTTTGTTTATTGTTAAAGTCAAATTAACAGTGTAGCCTTGGCAAAATCTGTGATTATAGAAGTATAGTCTTTGACAACAGAACCTTAATAATGTTCAAACTAATAATTTTAATTAATTATTGTCGAACTTCGATCACTGGACGAACACCAGTTTAAATATACTTCTATAATCACAGATTTCGCCAAGGCTACACTGTTAATTTGACTTGAACAATAAACAAAAGAGTATATATGCGTGTGTGTGTGTCATATACATGATATTGTGTAAAATGTTTCTTTTATTGATTTCATGTTTTTTTTATGAATAATTAAAAAACATATATTAGCATTCGTCGCTTCTTCTCTATATAAACTATAAGTGTGCGAAATTTTATACTACTCCTCAGTCCGCGCAATTTTCTTAAAGAGGGGTACTGAGTTTTTGCTTCATGTATTAATATATACATAATTTCTTGATGCAAAATTGCAAAATATATTATGCCACACTAGGGAGAGAAGAGTGTCACGAATGTGACCAGCTGTGACAAGGACAGGGGAACGGTCAGGAAATCATAAAATTCCCGTGACATAATTTGTGGATGGCTCCTTATATGAAAATCGTTTCTTGAACGCTTAAATCTGAAGTGTCTTCCTAAAGTCAATGCTTGTGTCTTTTCAGACTACCATCAAAGTGTACGCTCGCCGCTTACGACCAGACATCGAATACAAGACGCTGTCAGTGACATGGGGCACCCGTGCCAGAGAAGTGGTGGCCACCCTCCTCGGCAAGTTCCGTATGAGGCATCGTGACCCCCGCCTGTTTTATCTGAGCATGGAAGTGAGAGTCAGGGCTGCTGGTCTGAGAACTACGCTGGTGCTGGACGATGACGCCAGGCCCGCCGCTCTGCAGGCTTGCCACCCTAAAGGATATTCCAAGTAAGCCCTCAACTGCATCATACTTCTTTAAACCAAAATGTAAGGCATTGTCCTAATTCTTTCCCTAGTCTCCTCTTGACTCTTCTGTTTTGTTAGAGATCTGTCACAAACGGATGCTCCTTCATGCCATATATGTCCAAGTTATGGAATAAACTCCCTCCCGCGATTTTCCCAGAGCGCTACAATATAGGGCTCTTCAAATTGGGCGTGAAAAGCTACCTAAAGTCTCAACAAGGTAGGCAACGCATCGGCTCCCTTAGTGTTGCAGATGTCCATGGGCGACGGTAGCCACCTACCACCAGGTCCGTTTGCCAGTTTGCCTATAAGCAAACATATTGCCGACACCGACCGACAACATAATGCCCTTAGAATTACTATAGAATTTATTAGAACTATACAAACACGTATAACACAGGTACAAATATAACTGAACACAACCAGTCCAAACGTAATGCACGATTCAATAACACGCGCAAAGTCCGTCACTACATAGCTTATCGAATGTAAACGTCTTGCTTTGATCGTGGTTCTCGCTAGATTGCCCATCTCTCCATTGGGCCATTGCTGCACCGATACAATATGGCTGCCAGCCCGCAAGGATCGGATTTCTTAGAATCAGTTCGACACACCTGCCTAATGACTGCCATAAAAGATAACAATAGATATTGGATTGTTTTTGTAATTACGAATTTTACAAACACAAAGTAAACAAAAGAAGTCCAAACGCGGGAAGGTAATAAACTGCGCTTTATGGCAGGCAGGTGTGCATTTACCTTTGACGGCATGTAACAATATAAAAAAATATTTAATTTATATTTTTTTTATAAACTAAACTATACGCGCAAATAAGAGAAAGAGAAACACGTCATCTCAGTGCTGTCACCGCAATATTTATGGCTGGAATACGAACTAAAGAAACCCATAAAAAATCTAATAATTAACTTTTATAATATTTTCTTAAGTTTTCGCGACTTGTATACATAATAAAACTATATTTTAACGGTTTTAAGCGCGGTAATTTTATTCGATTTTGGTTTCACCCATTTTAACATTATATAAAATTATTAGAGCTAGGCATGTTTGCTGAAGAGTTTCTTGCGCCGCTTCTTCTCTTCAAGCCATAACATGTTGCGAAGCGGTACTAAATTAGATTAGGCTCCCATAGAGTAAATAATAACCATAAACAAAATTAAAATTAAATAATTAAAATTAACAAGTTGGCGGTAGGCTAAATAAAACTTTAACAATACTCGTGGACACTTGACATCTTTGTCTTCCGTGAAAATTACCGCACTTAAAACCGTTAAAACGTAGTTTTATTAATTAACTTTTATTCAACAAATAGTCAAGTCCTTGTAAAGTATGTGAACCCCCGGGGACAGTGCAGTGTGGCCGTGGACTGGTGGAGAGGTACTTCCCTAGCTTCTTCTTCAACGTCCACTTGCCTTCTCCCGGCCACCGCATCGCGCCCGCACTTTTCAATTATTATAATCCAATCCATTATTAATTATAATATAATCCAGTCCAAGCAGTTCGTCTTTGGAACGCGCTGCCTGTTAATATCAAGCTAGCCAAATCACTGCCTATTTTTAATAGACTTGTGAAGGATTATTATAGCTCAGATAGCTCAATTTAAAGATGCAGCAGTCATTATGATCTTTTCCTAGGTGTATATTTATTTATGTAAGTGTATTTTATAATATTTTATTTACATATATCATATTAGTTTCATCCGTGCAGGAACGGAGAAAGAATAAAATTTCCTGCGGCCTGGCGGCCTGTCGTAAGAGGCGACTAAACAACCCACAGCCAGGTGGTAGGGTGTTTGCTCGACTGGATGGCGACCACCCCTGGTCTAGAGTATGCCGCCATAACAACCTTGAGCTGTGTTCCGGCATTAGTGACCAGGTTCCAGTCTCCCTTAAGAGAGCAGCAGCGCATTTGTAGCACCTTTGCAAATGTCCATAGGCGATGGTAACCGCTTTCCATCAAGTGGGCTGTCTGCTGAACTCCTACAATAAAAAAAAAATAAAAAAATAGTATAATTTTTATATTTTATTAATGTATCTATATATTTATAAGATACTGCTTCGGTAGTGAGAATAATGCAAAATACGTCTGTTCTTATCAAATTTTTGTCCATCCAAAGGTTGTCTGGAAGAAATCACTAATAGCGATAAGACCGCCTATTGTAAAATTTTATTTCTGTTAACTGTATCTTTTAAAACACAATAAAACATATTAATTTATTCATATAATATAGATAGACAATGAACTCGTTGAGTACTTTGGGAACACCACATATATGGCATATTAAATTTTTCAAAAAATATTTGTAGATTTTTTGGGAACACATTTTTGCCGTCGTTGAGTAGAATGAAACTAAATTTATAAAATATGTTTTCAATATTTATTCATTCGAGTAGTATGGGATTTTTTTTCTGAGTACTTTGGGAACAAGCCCTATCTATTTCTGTTCAGGCGTGATTGAGTAACATTCAGCCAAGCTTTCGCATTTATCTATATATTAATACGTGAAGCAAAAACTTTGTACCCCTTTTTACGAAAATTGCGCGGACGGAGGAGTATGAAATTTCGCACACTTATAGTTTATATAGAGAAGGAGTGCAGAATGAAAAAAAGACATTAAATCAATAAAAAAAAAACATCACACACACTACCATGTATTTGACACACACACGCATATATACTCTTTTGTTTATTGTTAAAGTCAAATTAACAGCGTAGCCATGGCGAAATCTGTGATTATAGAAGTATATTCTTTGATAACAGAACCTTAATAATATTCAAAGTTATAATTTAATTTTAAAAAAAAAATTGTTGTTATATAGCGATATAAACGACTCATTGACTCTTCAGGTGATCATGAGGCTGGTGCTTACCTCGGCCAACGGATCAGTACGGCGATCCAGCGAGGAAACGTAGCCAGCCTTCTGGGCACCTTACCCATAGAAGACGGTGATCTGGGCTCAGTATTCTACTTATAGTCTTGAGGGACTATGAGTAGAATACAATACAAATAAGTTTTCTTGCATTGTATTCGATTATATGTAATTTTATTATGTTAAATGTAATTAATTATTATTACCACGTAACAAATTAAAGATTGTACAAACATTAATCAAAACAGAGGCGAAGTACCAAACGAAGATCGGGGCGACAAATCCATTCGGACCACCGGCCATCCGCTCCCGAAAAAGATATTCACTTTGTCCCTTTTTCATTCTCCCTTCCTGTTGATCTATTTCCGTCGCGTAAACACAACTAGGCGCCAATAAAAAGTTAAAAAGCTCTTCGGAACACTTTATTGACCATATGGTTGGCGTGATGACAACATTGAATGTATTTTGGAAGGAACACTGCTTTTTGAGGGTTGCTTGTGTGAAATAAATTTATTATAAGACTCACGACGTCGTCCGCGTGGAATTTGCGAATTCAAAACCCTCCGATTTTGAAACATTCTTCATTGGTGCTCCGCTCCTATTGGTCTTAGCGTGATGATATATAGCCTATAGCCTTCCTCGATAAATGGGCTATCCAACACTGAAAGAATTTTTCAAATCAGACCAGTAGTTCCTGAGATTAGCGCGTTCAATCAAACAATATTAGTATATTTGGCTACAACACTAATACTTACATTTTAAATATCGCGATATCTTTTGAATGAATCGTCCGAATTGAATAATTCAAAAAGTTCTAGAAAGGTATTGAATTCGTCTTGGATATGGAGTAATTTATTTTGATAAGGATTAATATCAAGGTACAAAATAAAGAGTTTTGAAGCTACGGCATTTTAATTATTTAAAAAAATAAAACCAAACGCTCATTGTGAGATAACTACAATAGTTAGATATATGGTTGTGCGATATTTTTTGTAGACAATTATATGTTCTGCAAAGTAGTACATTGTTTTGTTCTATAATCAATAGTTTTCGCGCACGCCGTGTAAGGATTTTTTCGGGTCATTTTTTTACACCTTGGGTTACATTATTGGACTTGGATCCCTAATTTTTTTGAAAATATAATATAGCCTATAGCCTTCCTCGACAAATGTACTATTCAACACTGAAAGAATTTTTCAAATCGGACCAGCGGTTCCTGAGATTAGCGCGTTTAAACAAACAAACAAACAAACTCTTTAGCTTTATAATATTAGTATAGATAAGGTGTGATATACTAATAAACAATAGCTCAAGTAATCGCTTCTAGTGTTGGCAGTACATGATTTTAAAATGAGTTTGTAAGAGTAACATGACATTTTGTACTGGACCAGTACAATGTACCAATTCAAATGAGGCGAGGACTTTTGCACGGTTTGTACCGCGGCAGTACATTTGAAGCGATGAAGCCGGTAAGGCGGTGAGCGTCATTCCCTCATCTGTCTCATGTAAAACGAGTTCGGAAATGTTCGTTAAGAATCGGATGTGCTCGGCCTCGGTCAGCTCATGTTACTAACAATCGTACTATGATATTGGAGTTTTTGGCGGGAACTGAAAGGAGACGTTGTGCTGTGCAGTTTTGTTTTCTAAAAATGTGTAAAATTACTCTAAAATGAACAATAGTTGTAGGATATTGATAGTTTTTGATTAGTAATTATGTGTTTTGAGAGAAGTGTGAACTGTAAAGTCGAATGTGGCCTTTTGAGTTGTTTCAAGAACTCCGTTGAATGGCACTAGCTGATAACCTACATACAGTTCAGCTGTGCTACACATAGGTTTAAGAAAATAAGGAAACTACATTGAATCTAAGATCTGGCTTAAAGGCCTAGATGCCAAGCCATAAAAAAAATAAGTACTATGACATTGTCATATTGTCCCTCTTTATCATGTCAATATCCGTAGAGGCGTTATTGTACTGTTGTAGCATAAGCCTCGTTCCGTTCTTCCTCTTACTTTTGAATAGTAGCGCGACAAAAATTTTGAAGTGATATATTTCAAATTTTGAGCCGTATGTACTTTGTACGGGACAAAAGTACTGGCTTCCACGTGTACTGCTCGTCGCTAATCGTTTCAATCCGATTGTACGATCGGTGCGTGCGGACGTGTTTGTAGTTGAATGTATTCACTGAATGAAATAATTATTTTATTGTATTTCCATTATCAATCAGGACGCTACATATGTGACAGTACCTGAAATTAATCGTTTGCTAGTGGAAAAAATATTAACTAATGCCGATATTATAGGGTTAAAGCCGAAAATTGACAGTTCATTTATGTCTTTTAATTTGCATAGAAAAGGGGGTTTAAATGGCTGACAGTTTTAAGACTGCGCGTGGATTCTTTTTAGGGATAAGGGAAGATTTATATTAGACCGGTCCGTGTCCGGGCCGGAGCGGCGCCGGAGCGGAGCCACTCCGTGCTGCACGTTTATATTACACCGGGTGCTAAACGGGCGATACAAAATGTATGTAACGTTTCAAATTCGTGCCCCGTCCGGGCCACGTACACGGCACGCCCCGGACACGGCCCGGTCTAATATAAATCTTCCCTAAGGCCACTCGTTGTACTTACTGTCCTTTGCATTTTCTCTTCTTTTCTTTGTCTATGCTTTAGTGACAGTAAAAAGTTATGTATCTATCTATGTCCTTATTCGTTATGACGGTAGTATTATCTTCGTCACTAATCACCAGGATTATGCCTGGTTTATGAGTATTGGAGGTACTTAAAATTTTATTATTGGGAAGGTTAATGATACTACTTGCGTTAAGGAATGTTGTAATATATAAATAATGGTACGGTTTATAGCTTGGACATTATGAAAGCTTGTTCAGAACTAGCTTTGCCCGCGACGTCGTACGCCAAGATTTGAAGTTTATATTCATGTGAACCCAGCCTGCAATATGCCGAAATGAAAACCACATCAAAATCTATGTATAATATAATAAATGTGTAGAGTTGAGTTTGTATAATATATTATTTTAGTCGTCGTGGTAGCGTAATGGCTAGCGGACGCGTCCCAAACTCAAAGCACGCGGGTTCGATCCTGGCCGGAACGCACGCACCACTTAGTCAGTTTTCTGATCTAATGTGCATATTGTTAGAATTACCACGTGCTAACAACGGTGAAGTAAAACATCGTGATGCACCCTGCACATCGAGATAATCGATGTGTCAAACCTATCAAGCCGCCTTGGACAAGCGTGGCAGGTATGGCGCTGAAATCGGTTTCTAGATTTTTATTTTTTAAGGCAGGACAACGTCTGCCGGGTACAGCTAGTTTTTGTAAGAAAATATTTATTATTTTTTAAGGCAGGACAACGTCTGCCGGGTACAGCTAGTTTTTGTATGAAAATAAGTGTTTTTACTATTGTCCACGTAATTTTTATTTTTGTTTTTTTTATTCTGTCTGAAGGAACATACGAAAAAGAAAATAGGCGACTTGGTCGAGCCTTTCTCGAGTTTTGCGCTTAGTTTTGGCCATTTTTAAAAATGTCAGAATAAAATAAAAAATCATTTAAAATCGCGCTTGAAACCGTTGAAACGTTGTTTTAATTATGTGTGTGTCATTCGCGAGAGCATAATCTATATAACATCTTTATCCGTGCAGGAACGGAGAAAGAATACAATTCCCTGCGGCCGGGCGGCCTGTCGTAGAGGCGACTTAACAACCCACAGTCAGGTGGTAGGGCATTTGCCCGACTGGATGGCTACCACCCCTGGTCTAAAGTATGTCGCCATAACAACCTTGAGTTGTGTTCCGGCTTTAGTGACCAGGTTCCAGTTTCCCTTAAGAGAGCAGCAGCGCATTTGTAGCAACTTTGCTGTTGCAAATGTCCATAGACGATGGTAATCGCTTTCCATCAAGTGGGCCGTCTGCCTGTCTGCTGATCTGCAATAAAAATATATTTAAAAAAAACATATCTTACGCCGAACATTCGATAGTCGAATTTTCGCCACTTCGGCCTAGACCGAAGCAAATACCGAATATTCGGCCAAACCATTCGTGGCATCTCTACTTAGGATACTTTTTATCCCGACAAAAATAAATGACGTCGTTTCTGTGGAACAGTCGCATTTTTTTTGGTGCAATTCACTAACAAACACGTCGTCTTTATGACATCGCGAACGAAGTTTCGCTGGCACATGTCAGTATATTTCGCCTCAACGGTTAGTTCCATTGTGTAATAGATGGCGCTAGTGTGATAGCTCTCCTTGCATGTCGGCGCCTCAACAGTTCCGACGTTAACTTTTAATCTGCCAAATGTCAAGAGGGTGTCAATTCCGATATTCGACATTGGTTTCACTTTTGAAATATAAAGGTGTGAAATATAAAGGGAATTAAAGAATTTACTGGTCTCCAGTTATAAGCTAAACAAATACAATATGCGACAATCATTACTCCCCGTACTAGTTTTAATCCTTAAGACAATTATCGATATACCAAAAAGCCGCAAGACTAACACTATCTCTATCTCGCAACTCCTATATAAACAGAGTGAGACAACAACACAAGCAACGATCACGTGCACAAACGCGATGTGCACTCTCATCGCGGACACATATGTGCTAATAGTGAGCTAAAGGATTAAACTGTGTTACGGCACAGTAAGTTCACGTCCCGGACTGGGCGTAACTACGTTCTAAGTCTCAGCCTTTCCTTCATAAAAAGCGCGGGGCACATGGGAGGAGGGTGGTTTTAGTGGGTAGTGGGTGTTGCCCGTGCGACTTCTCGGAGTCTCCACACAAGCTGGCTTGATTATTGTTCGGATTGCCCCTTGTCAAACGAGAAAGCCTTCATGATCAACTATGGTCTAATCCCTTGCAAAGGACCCAGTATTGTGCGTAAATAGCATTTACCCCGCCTTAAAAAAAAACAGTAAGTTCACGTCCTGCAAGTTAAAAATATCAAAAGGTAAAATATTTGTTACGAACTATCTTTGAAATAATTTGTAAGCACACAAAAAATTAGTTCGTACATTACCAATTGGATAGTATATGTCAAGAATACAGACGCAGCAACATTAATTGTTAGGTAATAATAAATATAAGTATACACATATATTTTATTTATATTACACCTAAACATCTATTTTCTGCAGTATTGATAAATATAATGAATTCGACTTTATTAATTTTTTTGATATGACATGTGTGTGTGTTTGAGAGAGCGAGAAAGAGAGATAAGACTTTATTGCACACGAAAATATGTGTTTGTCTATCATTTATTTATTACAAGCGGCCCCAACTGACGTTGTCCTGCTCTGAAAAAATAAAATCTAAGACCCGATCCCAGCGCCACCTACCAGTTCCAATTGTGGATTTAAATCATCCGGGGACCTACTCAAACACACAAAACCAAAATCGCTCCAGGTGATTAGGAGGATTCTAGAACCCGATCTCAGCGTCACCTACCGGTTCTAATTGCGAATCTAAACATCCGGAAACCCATTCAAACACACAAAAACAAGATCACCAAAATCGCTCCAGGTGATTAGGAGGATTCTAGAATCCGATCTCAGCGCCACCTACCGGTTCTAATTGTGAATCTAAACCATCCGGGAACCCATTCAAACACACAAAAACAAGATCACCAAAATCGGTCCAGGTGATTAGGAGGATTCTAGAACCCGATCTTAGCGCCACCTACCGGTTCCAATGGGATAAAAAGCATCCTATGTCCGTCTCCTGGTTCTAAGCTACCTCCCCACCAATTTTCAACCAAATCGGTACAGCCGTTCTTGAGTTATAAATAGTGTAACTAACACGACTTTCTTTTATATATATAGATATACATCTATTTTCTGCAGTATTCATAAATATAATGAAGAATTCGACTTTTTTTATTTTTATATGCCATATGTGTGTGTTTGTCTATCATTTATTTATTATTTATTTTCCATGACAACATTACCGTTCCAGGTTCTCCTTGGAGATGCGTCCAGGCGGGCTGGTGAAGATATACGACTCGGCGCTCATGTCCTCGTCGCAGTACAAGTGTCTGCTGACCAGCGACCGGACCACTGCTGACGAGCTGCTGGCGATACTGCTGCACTGCTACGACTCCAGCGAAGGTGTTGAGAGGTTCTCTTTGTATGAGGTGAGTATTAGATATTAAAAAAAATATCTAATTGTCATTTTATTTTTTTCTTAACTCCGGGGCAATGTCTTTTCTTGTGATTGTGATACCCACACTGGTCTTGGATACAGGGGAAGACCAAAAGCGCCGCCTAGTGCCGCACGCTTCGTGTGGGGCTCTTGCACCAAGCGGTAAACGGGATCTCCTCCATTATAGGAGGAGGCCGAACAAACTACCCACTAGACCTACCTAGGTCCCTATGAGAGTATATATCTAGAATGCCAGGCATGTAGAACGTAGTTAAACTCTTCTGACAACCTAGTGCGCCGATTTGGTACTAAGCCCCGGGACGCAGGGCCGAACCCAGGGGCGGATTTAGAAATATGACGCCTGTAGTCTATTCAAATTTTACCGTCCCTACCGATAAATCGATACCCTAATTCACAATCATATTAATTAGATCATTTTTGCCCATGAAATTGTGACTTTATGATTTTTGTACATATCGTGAGACGTGTATAGTCTTGAATTAGACCTCCTTTTTACCGTAGTCTGAAGATTGTGTAAGACATAATATATAAAAAAAAATTGGCCTCAAATTTGCCGCCCTTCCAAAATCTGCCGGCCTAGGCTCCAGCCTACTCAGCCTATTGGTAAATCCACCACTGGCCGAACCACTTCGTACAGTAGAGGTGATTCCACCGATACCCCCGTAAACAATGGCCCTGTACCATGGATAATGGGAAACCGGATACAAAACGTCATTTTCGAACCCCCGCCCAATTAATAGAATTTTTTAATTTGATTTTAGAACGTCAAGCTAGCATTTCTTTGGTCTACCCTTTTTATTGGGACCTCACGTAACTAGCGGGTTTACTTACTTACTTACTCCGATGGCTCAGCGACCCAAAGTGGGTCTTGGCCTCCGAAACGAGAACATGCCACTTTTCTCGGTCCTGTGCGGTTTCTTGCCAATTACTGGCTCCTAGCTCCGACAGGTCTGCCTCTAGTCTGTCCTTCCAGCGATATTTTGACCGGACGCCGACCTACTGGCCTTCCTAAATATGCCTTCCTCACGCTGCGATCCTCTCCCATCCGTTCTACGTGACCGAGCCAGCGGAGGTGGTGAGCTTTTATTTCTCCTATTATGTTAGGCTCGGCCACGGCGGATGGGGGAATGGTCGGTAGTACAGCCTAGCTACGCTTCCGGCTAAGTCCGATGGACTCGCTGACCAACGATGGGTGTGGTCCTCCAGCATTTTGGGGGTTGTGCAGAGGGTTAACGCCCCACTCACGGAAAAAACCTACTGTTGTGAAACCGAAAACGAGAAAAAGATGATCCGATCCCAACTAGCGGGTTTAACCTACTTCGTAATCTTCTAAAAAATAGTCACCAGTGGAACCTAGATTGAATAAAAATTAAATTTTACACATGACTCAAAAATGTACCCATATCTACAAAATCTTTTGGGATAACCTGAAAGTTTCACACAATATCTCATGGCAAACCCGACTGAGAATTACGTCGTTAATGAACTCTTGTGATTTTCATTCTTTCGTTTTCTAGGTAAGCCCTTCCCAAGAATATGAACGGAAACTTCACCCCGACGATCTCCCCCTACTGGTTCAGCGAGCATGGCCGACGGACAGTGACTGCCACTTCAGGGTCAGGAGGAACCCAAGAGCTCCTCCACTACCCCCAAGAACCATACCTGCCGAAGAAGAGGAGGACGAAGAGCCTTCAAGAGCCTTATCTGCTCTCTCCTTAGAATCTGAAAGCGATCAGAGATACAGCCCAGTGTATAAGTACCCTAGTATAGGCTACTGTAAAGAAACAAAGAACGATTATTTATATATCTGACTAACGAATGATTTAGTCAGAATATGGGAAAGTGACTTAGTCAGAGCTCTACATAAACGTAGCTCCCGTTCAAGAAACTTCGTAGGATCTTCTAATTTATGTCCTAGGAGGATAAGATTGCAAGAATCTGTGGATATTTGTCGGAATCACGATTTATTGCACGGCTTAGTCAGATTTGTAAATAACTGGATACTATAATTAATTTGAAGACGATATATCGCAGACAAGCAGTAAAATATCTGACTAAATCTGTAATGTGATTAAACTTGGAACAATATTAGTCAGAATATCATAATAGATATTCCGTCTAATGCACAAAATGTTTGATTATTCAGCCGACGAGATGGAGAGTGTAGCGAAATGTTGACTTTGTGGAGTGTAAATATTTGTGTAAAGTGTACCATAGACGTTGATCGAGTTTTACGGAATCTCTTATGACGTGTGAAACCAAAGAGTTGCAATAAGCGGCTTAGAGGCATCGGACATTGCAAAAGTACTCACAGCTAGAGTAGTCTATAATATAACAACTCACAATTATGGGAAACTGACCGACATGTGCTTCAACTAAATAACACTGTAGTCAATTAATAATTTTTTTATCGCATGAATAATAATTTTATACATTGTAACTTAATTTAAATTATCTATTTATATTGCATAATGATAAAACTAAATTATAAACTAAACTATCTTAAAATTACGATGGGAAGCGTTCCCAAAATGCTGGCCGCTTTTCCACGTTGTGTGGTAACGCTAATCCGTTGCCGTAAATATAGGCCTGCCCTTTGGTCACGCGAGATTTCTTTCAATTGCCTTAAAAGGTCACGATAAAGTTGATAAGCCTCAAGTCTATGTAAATTTAGATTCACAAAATAAATTTAAATTAGTTTCATAAACTAAATTTATCCGTGCAGGAACGGAGAAAGAGTCGTAAGAGGCGACTAAACAACCCACAGCCAGATGGTAGGGTATTTGCTCGACTTAATGGCGACCACCCCTGGTCTAGAGTATGCCGCCATAACAACCTTGAGTTGTGTTCCGGCATTAGTGACCAGGTTCCAGTCTCCCTTAAGAGAGCAGCAGCGCGTTTGTAGCACCTTTGGTGTTGCAAATATCCATAGGCGATGGTAACCGCTTTCCATCAAGTAGGCCGTCTGCCTGTCTGCTGAACTCCTGCAGTAAAAAAAAAAGCTAAATTTAAAACAAATGACAGATTTCACTTAAATGTTTGCATATATATACACCAGAACCTCTTAAGTCGAACCTCGATAAGACGACAACCTCTCAGACTCAAAAAGTTTTTGTGTTGCGTTCCCTTGAACCCCCAAATCTGAACCCTCTAAACCGAAATAATCAGTGACTTCCTATAAGCAAATTTCCCTCTATAACTCTAAAAACTAAATTGGACCTCTTTATCTCGAATCTAGCAGCAATACATAATATGATTTTAAAGTCTCTATAAATAAAAATCTTAACCTCATAACAACCTGAGTTGTGTTCCGGCATTAGTGACCAGGTTCCAGTCTCCCTTAAGAGAGCAGCAGCGCATTTGTAGCACCCTTGGTGTTGCAAATATCCATAGGCGATGGTAACCGCTTTCCATCAAGTGGGCCGTCTGCCTGTCTGCTGAACTCTTGCAATAAAAAAAAACGTCTACAAGTCGAAATCCTCCATAAGGTGCTAACTATAACTCGAATTTTTTAGCGTCTCCCTTCAAGTTCTACTTACAGAGGTTTTACTAAAATATTTTTTTAAATCATAGAGAATTATTTCAACTTCACTTACTGGTATGGTAAGCTATGATTTAAGTACGCCCTCCATTACTTTTTTTTGAAGTGATAACTTCTTATGGGAGGGTAAACCGCTTCGTTACGTAACGCGTTACGGCGCCAGTCTGTTTGGCTACCCTTTCTCTCGCGCAAGTTAACACTTCTGTCGGGCGTTCCTAGACGCACACGTTTTTTATACCTTGACTACAGTGCCATCTAGTGGAATCAAATATCGGTCGGATTTATTTAAAAGAAATATTGGTAAAAAATAAGCAATATTTTCATCGGTAGCTATACGACTAATCGATTAAAAATCTTAGTCGTTTTTAGTATTAAGAATCTACATTATTATTTTGCCATTCATTTCATGTTTTTTTATTATTATTTTGTAATCATTACAAAATTATATTATTTTTCTAGTCTTAATAAGTATTCAGATTAATTTGATTTTCAATGTATTAACTAGCCTATTCATTACAGTTAATTTTTTTTTAAATCTCAAATTAACGTCAAGCTTCGTAGCTTAAAATATATTTTTCACCTAATGAATAATAATATTAGGTCATAAAAATTCTAAAACTGGGTCGAATCCTGACCAAAAAATCATACACCTCTTACGTATTTTTCTAATATGCATTATATATATATAGCTGCTAGCTGACCCAGCAAACTTCGTACCGCCTCAGAATCAGTAAACAAAAAAAGTTGATTTCTGAACGACTTTTAAATTTAATTGATTTCTCAACGACGCGACGGGACGAACATCAAATGTTTGACAGGTAGGAATAGTTTCTAAGGGAAAGCGAAATTGTTGGTTTTTGCTATATTCCAAGCATTTTTTTCATATTTACTCACCTTTTAAACCTTCTCTGGACTCCCACAAATAATTTAAAACCAAAATTAGCCAAATCAGTCAATCAGTCCAGCCGTTCACGAGTTTTAGCGAGACTAACGAACAGCAATTGATTTATATATATGTCGTTTTCTTGTTAAGGAAAACAGCGCCCCTAGCGGCTATATCAAAAAGCCTCTCCATGAATATTGCTGTCATCAATAGGGAAGCAAATAGTCAAAATCAATTTAAATACTTTTTATAAACTTACAAAACGTCGCTGCCTTATACATTTTGTTCGAATGTACCTACTTGTAACGCCATAATTACTTAAGTACAGTTGTGGAATGAAAAGGTTCGCCAGTTTTCAAATTGATTCATTTAGCGTTCCTCAAGCACATGTTACCCTTTGAAACTAGGTCACAGAACAGACTGTTCCTTAAAAATTATGTTTGACTGTTTCGACAATAAAGTTACTTAGATCTAAGTTGTTTGATTTTCTATCTCGTCTAAGAATATTTGCTTAGAGATGTAAAACCTTTTAATTGGATTCAATATTTATAATAAGGTTAGTGATGATAACCTCTTTGTTTCTAATGGTTAGTTATTGTTAATCTCAGTGTCTGTCATTTCAACATTGCAATTTTCTTTTTATACTCGTATTCTATCTATATATAAAAACAAAGTCGTGTTAGTTACACCATTTATAACTCAAGAACGGCTGGATTTTTTAAAAAATGATTTTTGTGGTTTTCGAATTGTCTTCATCCAGAATAGGATAATAAGTAATAAAATATGATATTCATCAATAAAAAAAAAAATCATTAAAAAAACACTATTCATTTGTTATGATTTTTTCCGGCTGATTTCGGCAATGCCGACTGTATTTCAAGTCATTTACATTTGTCTGATTTGGTGAATTATTTTTGTGTGTATTCAAGTGAGTCCCAGAATGGTATAGATTCACGATTCGATCCGATAGTTGGCACCACTGAACACCTATTTAACGGCGGAATCGATTTTGATTAAATTCTTTGTGTTTTTTCAAGTAGATTCGAAAATGGTTTAGATTAATAATTGGTCCCGGTTGATGGCGCTGCAATCGGTTTCTAGATTTTTATATTTTAAGGGCATGATAACGTCTGTCGGATATAGCTAGTATTTTATAAACGTGACAAAACGTAACATTTCTTAAAATGTTGGCAATACTGTTTCTTGCACTCGTACAAGCAAAAGTCGACTTTAAGGTGACGAACATTTTCATACCGCGACTGTACAAGTAAATGAGACAAAGCCGTATTAAACTGTTTGAAAAGTGTTTGAAATTATTTCCATCAAGACATTTTAAAAGTCAAATGTTATTTTCAAACTCCTGTTATTTTATATGTAAATAATGTTGAAATTTACGGCAATATGTTTCTACATTATTATTCTTAATGGACGGGAGTCATATTCATGAAAAATGTTTAGTATTGTACAATAGAACATAGGCTACGTTCCATTAGAGATTCACAACGACCACGTTCACAACCGCGATTTTTCCCGTTCCCAAACCCAAGTGGAACGGCTATTCGACCCACCTCTTGACATGGGTCGTTGTGAGCGTTGTGTGATCGAAAACGATGACGTCATTAGTGACATTTCGCCACGACTACAACGACCGCGGTCGCTTTGTGAAACGGCTAAAGGTGGCGGTTCGCGTTGTGACAAAGACAAGAGACTGAGACGGGAGACCGCGACCACTACTTGACTTTAAGCAATATATAAGCATCAGTTCGCGAGCGAGACAGAGACAGGAGACAGAGACGCGAGACAGGAGACTGCGCGACCGTTGCTGCCCCTGACTAATAGTGTCTCGGGTCGCGCTTGAAAAGCACGTGTTTATTGTAAAAATGACTACTTTTTCTCACGAAGACTGTGAACTGATCAGAAAGCACCTTCCAATACAACACAACACTACTGACTCCATCGACAGACTCTCTGATACTGAATGAATTTAGCTTTAGATGCGGTCTCGGTCTCGACCCACAATACACGCAGAAGAGACCGAGGCACTTGTCGCAGTCACCCGTCGCAGTCTCCTGTTTCGGTCGCTTGTCTTTGTCGCGACGCGAACCGCCACCTTAACGGAGCATTTTGGGCGTTGTGAGCTACTAATGGAACGCTCTGATAATTACCAGTGTTTTGTTTTTGTTTTTTGCATATAATCCGTTTTTGGTTCGACATTTTGTCCATCAATAGCTTCGTAATAGAATTGTCCAAGGTAATGAATGCTTTTGTATGAACCACTGAAATCTATGGATAGACGGTTTTTGCTATTCACATAGGTTTTTGTTTATTATTTTTCAACACACTTGCTCATAAAGTGGCTCTATGGTCACCGCAATTAGGCACAGAATGACACCCATTATCAAACTGTGAGTAAAAAACATTGATAGATAGATTTTTTTTTTAATTTTATTGGTTGAGTTGCTTTGTTCTTAAAAAAGTTTTTATTCAAAAAAATAAAGATCGTGTTCTATAGAACAAATAAATTAATGTTCCTTTTGCTTGCTCATTTCATGCAACTTCTTATTTAAATAGATAATTTTAACTCGTACGTGTTTAATAAATAAAACTTTCACTCATATATAACTTTTTTTTATCTACTAAATAAAATGAGTTTTTGTTGTTATTTAATTCACAAGTGTGTTGAAAAACGTCGTATGATACACGTGTGTATTGATGATTACCGCCCTCGGCTCTCTTAAGACCCTCGCCTACGGCTCGAGTCTCAATGGCGCCTCGGCGGTAATCACCAATGTTACACACTAGTACCATAATGTACTATAATGTAAGTGACATTGATAACACGAATGAATGAAGGAGTTATACTTACATATTATACATAGGCCTTTTTGTCACTTCTTTTTTGGGGGTCCGCTAATTCTCGAAATTTGTAAGTCTATAATTTTTTGTTTGTAACTCCACTCCAAATAATGACAGTTTATTCACCGCTTTCAAAGCCTTTTTTTGTAAAGGTTACCAAAATTGATATTTTCGAAATGTCTTTTTAAGGGCACTGCGTGCCCCCATAAGAAGCCCTGATTATACTTACACACATTTAAATAGTATTGTTTTAGTTAATTTTAATAATTATGTCATATAAAGCTATAAAAACATACATACATACATAACTTCACGCCAGTTCCCTTGCGGGGTAGGCGCGAACAACAGAGCGCCATTTAGGCTTATTCTTACACACCTCACTTGCTTCTTTGACATTCATAACTCTTGTCATGCACGCTCGTCTGTTCTTAAGGCTCCTGACATCACCTTCTGCTAGTACACGATCAATTTGATCATGGAAGGTGTGTCGTGGCCTTCCACGACTTCTGCATCCATCCACTTTTGCATTGTATATCTGTTTAGTCATTCTTTCCACATGCCCGAACCACCGGAGCAATACTATTTAAACTTTGTTTTAGATATATAGCAATGAATGAGGTGGATATATATGTTTTTCGATGTTTACCCATTGTAACATATCCCCCCTTAGTTTATTAAGGATCATCAACAGTTTTGTACATTTGATCAGTTACTGGACTTATGACTAAGGTTTATTACAAATGTAAAAACTAATTATAGGTGAACACAGCTTGCAGTTTAATTTCTTCACTGTTATTTAATGAAATTGTAATCAAAATAAAAAAAATGTGTAAGGTAATGAAATTAGCCTGTCCGTCAGTGTGTCTAATTAGTCTTTAATTATTAAATGCTTGATTTCCGTTATAATTAAAATTTTAAAACATAATCAGGACCGTCTTAATCATATTGGGCGCCAGGCTACGAAAATCACTCCAAAACTCATAAGTTATAATAAAATTGGGACGGAATCGATTTCTTGGTTTTTGAGTTGGCAGACTATTAATAAAGTCGTCTGTTTAATACTGGTAGATTATGCATGGCATATGACGTGTGTTTATGTATAGCAAATGGCTTGCGTCTAGCGATGAGTAGTACACGTGTGAGTCAATACATTTGTCCCGTACAAATACATTTGTACTGATGCGGATCAAAATTTGAAATGTATCACTTCAAAATTTTTGAGGTGGTACTTACTTTTAACTAGTAAGTCAAAAGTAAGAGGAAGGACGGAAGGAGGCTTATGCTACAACAATACAATAACGCCTCTTCGGATATTGACATGACAAAGAGGGACAATATGACAATTTCATAGTACGACTGTTAGAAAAATGAGGTGACCGAGGCCGAGCACATCCGACTCGTAACGAACATTTCCGAACTAGTTTTGCACGAGACAGATGAGGGAGTGACGCTCACCGCCTTACCGGCCTCATCGCTTCAAATGTACTGCCGCAGTACAAACCGTGCAAAAGTCCTCGCCTCATTTGAAGTAGTACATTGTACTGGTTCAGTACAAAATGTCATGTTACTATTACAAACTCATTTTAAAATCATGTACTGCCCAACACTACTTGCGCCCCCTAGGTCATAGTAAATGTAACCTTAAGCTGAAAGCTTCTATAAAATGGCTCGACACAATAGCATTCATATTCCTATACGTATTAATTAAATTGTAAATAATTAACATTATTCTTAATTAGCTAGTAGACACCAAAGAGGGTAACGAGCGAGAAACTACTATATTAAATATAAATAATAAGTGACAAAAATTAGATTTATTTATCTGTTATTGATTTGTAATGTTTAAATTATTTATGAGAGGCTTTGGAAAACTTGTTTTTAAGATAATTAGGATGTTTTTGTGCATAAATATTATACTGCAATGATAGAAATATGTGAATAGCTAAATATAATTTTTATGTATAAAAATGTGTTATATTAAAGAAAAGGCTTCGAATGTTAAACATCATCGAATTAAAATATTCTGTGTAATAAATCTGCGATATGGTTTTTATTGATTCGTTTTATTTTGTCGCATCCTTTAAATTAAAGAGACCTAAATCAAAATATTGAGTCATTCGATTTAAATATCTATTGCATAAAAGATAAGGTACAAAATTTAATAATTTGCTATTTTGAATTAGGTCTCTATAATTCTAAGGGTGCGTTGTCTTCCCTGACGATACTAACATTTTAAATGGTCCAACCTATATTTTTTTTTCTTCAATGGCTTCCGCGTTTTTTTTATTGCAGGAGATCAGCAGACAGGCAGACGGCCCACTTGATGGAAAGCGGTTACCATCGCCTATGGACATTTGCAACAGCAAAGTTGCTACAAATGCGCTGCTGCTCTCTTAAGGGAAACTGGAACCTGATCACTAATGCCGGAACACAACTCAAGGTTGTTATGGCGACATACTTTAGACTAGGGGTGGTAGCCATCCAGTCGGGCAAATGCCCTACCACCTGGCTGTGGGTTGTTTTGTCGCCTCTTACAACAGGCCGCCCCAACGCAGGAAATTTTATTCTTTCTCCGTTCCTGCACGGATAGAATAATAAAAAGTAGTAATAAAAACAACTCGATATAAAGTATTTTATTTACAAATGATCGCAACAATGAAGTACAGACAATGCTTTATAATTACAAGATAATGGTTAAAAATGAAAAACGAATAATATCTAACGGTACTAAAATTATCTTTTTTTTATATATATAATCAATATATGTAAAATTTATACAGTCCCGAGCCCCCGTACCCGTAAGCAAAGCGGTACGATGCTATTATTCCATTAACATCGATATTCAGCCATGGCATGGCATTCTAGAGCATGGCGTGGCATTCTAGAGCATGGCGTCTGGAATTTTCTTGTGTGCCCAAAGACGCTCCAACCTCCAAATGAAGATCCCAGCTTAACCTCGGCTTTATTCCATACGCAATAAATTACAAAAAAAAATACTTATTTTTATTTCTCACACACTGATTCTCAACTTATATAGTGCGGTCCAAATAAGAATAGAAATGTCAATAACATCTATCTGTCAAATGTCACTTATAATAATAATAATAATAAAAGAATTTTATTGTCACCAAAAATATAACAAATTTTGCCTTAAACTTAAGACTAGATACTAACACCTAGACTAGGCCGAGCCTGTATCCTAGGTGTTAGTTGCTTCCAGTGACGTAATAACTAAATTTTATAACAAATTAAGTGTTCTGCATTACAAATAAAAATTCAAACAAAAAATTGGAGGTAGTTCTAAAATTGTTAATGTAGCGGCTTGATAACTTGAATTGTCTACAGAACGAGAATTCTGTATTCTGGGGACTTAGGAACATTTTTCTTCTAGTAAGTGTAGTGGGTTTACGAGTACAAAGTTAATTTTATTATTTATATACTACTTATATTATTTATATACTTGAAAAGTATGGTTTGCAAAAAACTTATTTGCACATCAATAATAAATGGTCTTACATCAAATTTAAATGAAAAGGTTAAATTAGTAGTAAATTGTCTTAATATATTATTTAATTATTTAAAGTCACAATATGGCGCAAAGTAGATCCTATTCTCAATCGAATCGCATTATATATCCTGTCCCAACAACAATTAGTTTCCAAAGTCAACCACAACGACAGTCTTACTATGTATTTGAATGTAATATGTATTTGAAAATAGATTTAAGCGATAAGATAAATTAATTACGTCTCGTTTAAAAATAATTCGATTATACGGTAGGTATAATCAATCAAAGCGAAAACTTGTTTGTTACCTCCTTACAAGAATTTTCTAAATTATTACGTGGTTTGTAAGTAGATATTTTGTTATTATAATTGTTTTTTAGGGTGTTTATGCGATAAGTGGTCCATTGTATGTTAGCATTGCACAAAAGTACCTAAATAGTTTATCTCGATAAATAGGCGTAGAATTTTGGTTTTGGGGTCAAAAATATACAATCATAATAACGTAGAATTTCAATTAGTTTATAGTGTGTATTAAAATATATATATATCGATGTTTATGGAATAATAACAAATACTATACATCTCTCTCCGGCACATGAGCATCACTGTCTCACACACATGTCTAATGAGTAATTTAATTTTAAAAATACTTTAATTTACAGTGCAATTTTCCACGATTAATATTTATGTCTGTAGTAATTAAAATTGAATACGATAAATATAAATCCTGTAAATTAACTTATAGCAAATATGTCAATTTTGTAATACTTTGCGTTTTGCTAAAACATTTTTCACAGGCGTCAATTTTGTGCTACAATAACTAATAACCATTGACTGTTTCTCAAAGTTTTATTAGCTTAGCAATATATTATATATCTGCAAAGAAAATATGCAAGTGAGACAACAATATGCTCATGCGCCCTTCGCACAAAGCCGGCCACTAAAGCTCAGCGAATCGAAATGGCTTCCGCCACAATATAAGACAAATAAACCGCAAAAAATATATCCCGGAACGGTGCATACGGACAGTATCCAGGATCGAGTAAACACTATATATAATTTATACTCGTAACATTGATTAAAATTTTGAAATTCATCATTAGTAAGTCAATAACTTCTTTAGGTATATTTCTAAGGATTGTGGTGGAGGATTTAATAAAACCATCATGAGAATATGAAGAAAATAATATTTACGCCACCTTCTATTGTAACTTCATAATTAATTTTAACTATTGATTTCACCATTGAATCTTCAACCACTAAACAGGATTCTTGACTATAGAACTACATTTCCGTTAACACTAAAGTATTTAAAGGCTTTCTATCCGATAATACTGTCTGTATGCATACGTATCCTAAGCACCCGTATTAAACAGCGTTGAGCGCGCGTCTCCCTGGCCCATATTCATCCGGCTCCCTATCCCGACGCGGCGGTCTTTCATCCCGCGGGTATCCATCCCGCCGGTATTCATCCCGGGGGTAGTTATCCCGCGGGTAAGCATCCCTCGGGTAAGCGTCGCGGGTGTAATCGTGCCCATAAGCCTCCCTGTCGTACGCGTCACCGTGAGCGGGATAATCTGCACCGTATTCATACGCATCCCGAGGGTACCCCTCTCTGGGATACCTTTGGTATCTTTCGCGTGGATAGTACTCTTCCTCCAGGCGTTCTGGTCGTGATGTACGGGACCTGCCACCTGTTGGATTACAATTCTAGTTTAATTAAAGCTTGTTTGATTTTGTTCTCCAAAAGATTTTAAAACACTCTTTAATTTTCATATGATACATCCACTAACAAGTAATTATTATTATATGCGCCTATACATATATTAAAAGCCTTGATATAGTTTAAATAAGTTTATCTGTTTATACAGGCGAGCTTTCATTTTTGTTTTTAAATTAAAAAGTGTTTAAATAACAAATTCTGATACAAAATTATTTCCTTATAAACAAAAACTCCAAAAACCTGTAATATTAAAAAAAAACAAACATTGCAATAAAAATATCACACCGCAAACCAAACATTTTCAAATGGGGAGTCACGCATTTACAGTTTGGGTATCGATGATAAGGAACAAGGGGGTCACACGAGTTACCATATTTAACCATCAGGGGTTACGAAACAACATTGGGGTCGACTTCTCCAGTATTATGGACTTTGCCTGGACAGGGAAGGACTATCTCGGCGGCAGCAGGGGTCCTGGGAATTGCTCCCACTGCGGATAACCAAGGTCATGTTTTTTAGAAAATCAAATAATGACAATAATATAAATGAACTAATGACCTTAGAATAAAAATGGATAGCGAAAAATTTTCTATAGCTATGCATGGAGAGTTGATTTCATAAGAAATTAGTCATACTAAACTAAAAATGACTAGTTTAAATTAATAAATTAGACGTTTATTTAACAGAAGGAAATATTCTACACTGGTTATGTTTAACCGATGAAATAACCTAACATAAGGCAACTTAGATAAATATTAATTAATTAACCTAAGTTTCGTATTGTTTGAAGCATTATATTTTTCTCAAAACAATATTTAGCTTATAAGAAATTTTGGAAAACTATAAAATTTTATTGCACCCAAATCCCATTCGTGTTAATTCAAGCATAAATATAATATATTAAAAATTGAATTTTATTGTAACAAGTTAATTAAAAGCTGTTCCCATTTAAAAGAAAAATTGACGTGCTCTTAATAGGACGGCCTCGAAAGTGTAGAGAGGTTTTTAAATATATTAGTAAAAGCTTCAACTTTATAGACTAGAAGGTTAAAGAAAGAAAATCTCCCATTGGCGCAACTAAGGGAATGAAAATTGTCAAAAATGTGTCTTAAAACCTATTGTCATTGTAACATGTTGTCTTTTGCTTTGTTGATTAGAAGAAAAAAAATCTTAACATCGCTGAGCAAATTATTTTTTATTACATTTTGAATTTTAAACTAAGTTACGGGAAAATTCATCGGTACCGTGAAAATTCTTTGATGGTAAGATTTTAAATAATATATTTATCAGTAAAGTCATTTCATTCTAATATTTCAAATATTTGTATGACCATGTTTAGGTCAAATACAGTGAGACCAATCGACTTTGTTTACCATCCTTTGTACAACTATTACCTGTATTTCTACAAATAAAGATTTCATTCATTCATACATTGGTATAAAGACATTGCTTATTTCGAAAATTATTTAACACTTCTATAAGTGAAGCAAGCGAAGATTTTGATTAGCTTTAGTAAATTTGTATTCGTACGGAGAGTCTATGAGCACAATAATATATACTCACAAAATTTAAATCAATTATGCGAAGACAAGGACACAAGAATCTCCCACCGTAGTCATTATGGTCATAAGCGATAAGTATAAATTCTTTTGAGTAAAAGAAATGATGCCCAAAAATAAATAAATATAAGAACTTAGCTCTCTTTGCCTTCAATTTATTTATGATGAACGAAGAAATATATTATAGTTGTATTGAATTTGTTTTGTAAACATCCGAAACCGTAGTTACGCCAAGTGATCCCTAAATCATATGTGTGGAACCTGAACATGGCCGGTAGTCCCGCTTTACATAAACAATGCGAGCCCCAACTCGGCTGTTAGTGCGCTTGCCCGGACGCTTCGACTGAAATGAACGTTTTGTGTCAATTTCTAACAAGCATCGAAAATTGGTTCGAAGAGGACATGATAGATTTGCGAAGAACCTGAAAGTCAACTGCAAATTTTGTAAGTAATAGGTGTGCCTAAAAATATTATTGAAGTGAAACTTCTTTAAAATCGTTGTGATTCGAAAAAGCAACACTAAAAAGAAATAAACATAATAATTTATAGGACTAAGCCTGCAAGAGAATGTGATACGAGTTTTACATAATGCAGCACATATTAGAGAGTCAATAAGACCGATGTTTAAATATAGATCCAATTTGGACCTAAATAAAATTGATAATAATATTTTCTAGACTAAAACAGTAAAAAATTGAAAGTGATACTTAAGAAATTTACTTTGAATTATATTATGTTGACGGATGTAGGTTAAAGGAATTATATTTTTATTAACAAAAGTTAGAGAAGAATTATCTATGAATATATTCTATGAAGTTTCACTTTTACTGTGTGTGAACTGCACACACACAATTTTTTAAACAAAAATTTTACATTCATACTTTTATGTAATGATATTTTTTAATGTGACAACAAAAGTCTTAATTATTGCAGTTGACATGTCTGGTTTTCAAATTTAAAAGAAACATCGACAGGATTCTTTTACATATTCAACAAGGTATCGAATAATTTGATTATGCAATGTTGTCTAAAAAAGTTAAAAAAAACAGTGGGTCATCGTTTAAACTTTGAAAAACAATGCTAAATCAAATTTTCATTTTATTCGTTACCTTCCAGTAGTTAGATGATAGAAGATTATCAGTAATGAGAACATTAAGTAGCTTAATATATTATTATAAATAAAATAACATCTAGAAATGATAACAATATTAAATAATCTATGAATTCAATATACATATATGTAGATAAGTATACACGTATTTTAATACAATACAACAACAAAAATACGTCTCTTTAGGGATGATTTAACTGTTTACATTTTAATCCAAATTTATCAACGATATTTAGAGAGTACCACTGTAGCCGTTCAACTAATTCATAACCTTAGTTCACTTCGTCTTCAATATAGAACACATTCTTCTTCTATTTAAATATGAATCTGCAGAATATATGTATCTAACCAACGTCAGTTATTCATGAATATTCAAGTTTTAAAATCTTCAAGCAAATTAAAGATCTCTACCTGAAGCCCAATATAGGAGTATTTGTGGCACTGTGACAGCTCGAAAAGGCACATTTCACTATGGTTGAGATTTTCAATACAAACACATAATTCTTAGACAAAAACAACCAATTACCCACAACTATTGCTAACTTTTAATCTTTGAAAATCAAATTGCACAACAGATATCACACTTCAAGTTTCCACCAAAAACTCGTAAAACCAATCAATCTTATCCATCAAAAAAGAACCATTGATTTGCTTCAACAATGCATCCTTAAACAACCAGTTGATTTTGTGATTATAAGCAAAATCATAACTAAACTTCGTATATACCTATAGATTAACAGATATTTTGGCATAAGGGTCAATTATTGAAATGAATTTCCAAATTTTATATTTTTAGCGCCATCTGTTGTCTATTAAAGTGTTAGTTACCTCTTTCCCTCTCGTAGTTGTACGAGTCGGACCTCTCCCGATGCCCTCCAGAGTGTGCGGGGGGATCAAAATATTTCAAAAATACGATTACGCAATGTTCTATTATTACGTACATAAACAAGGAATCAAATTATGGCGAACGTGTATAAAGGTAAATGAAAAAACCGCAGAACAATAATTAAAGCAAGTTATTGTTCCGAGGATTGTACTACCAGTTCACACAGGTACTTAACGTTTGAAAGGAATTATAAAAATAAGAACTCAGCTTCATAGCTTTTATTTCTAGATCTATATACATACAAACGAGAAATATGATGTGGCAATGACGCTTTCTGCATTCTAAAACTACTTTCATCTGGGTTATCCTAACTTCCTCTATTACTTGCCTTCCCATTACCCACGCGAATGTCAAATGAGAGCGTGTTTGGCTCTCCTTGACTGCTGCAGGAATGAACTGCTTATCACAAAACTTAATAATTGTACAAATATCTTCAATAATTAGAAAGAAAACAAATACATTTCCTACGAAAGATCGATTGAATGTTTGTCAAGAATGTTGAAGAATGCGCTTGTAAATAGTTAGATTTAACTCAACGATAGCTCCTTATAGATTTTTGATTTGAAGAGAGTGAAATGCAGTATCGTATGGACGGTGGCGCCACTCGTGAACGTGTTGAAATGTCGATTTGATTGACACTCACGATTTTACAGTGACGTTTATACGAGCATATACGTGTTATGTATGTGCGATGCGCTTGTCATTAGGCTAAGATTATTTTAAAAATAAACCAGTGCATTACAAGCTCGAGTTTGACTCACACGCGCCCGCTCTGTAGTTATCAGTGGCGACGAGTTACCCACATATTCGGCATTAAGGAAAAAATGTTCGGTCTGGCTTCAACTATTGGAGTTTTATCCAGTTTTGACCATCATGGACAAGACTGGAAGACTTGAGAGAAGACGAATCGCGCGAATTTGAATAGAAGCGTTTAATAGCAAACCCTACAGTGGGATTTAGGTTCGAAGATTATGCGAACGATCTCTTCGAATACAATGATTTTAGAATTAGTATTTCAGAAATGAAGTATATTACTATTAACTCAACAACTACCTACTAACCAACAACCCAACAACTTAATAAACTTGAGCGCCTCCAAAATTTTTGTATAAGGTTCATATTTGGACTACACAAATATGACCATGTCTCGGAATTCCGAAAAAAACTCAAGTGGTTGCCAATTCGATTTCGCCGGAGTATTCCGAGTGAGTATTCACATCCTTGCTTTTCTCTATAGTATTTTATTTGTCTCTATTTTATTATATTTCTTTCGTGCTCTCATAATTTAGGCCCTTCTACTAAATTTAAATTGAACACTCCTGCGCATAGCTCAACTTTTTATAACAATTCTTTTACTATTAAGGCTTTACAGCTCTGGAACGCGCTTCCTGTTACAATCAGACAAGCAAAATCGCTAGCGATATTTAACACTATGATCAAAGAGTACTACCTGTCGTTGGAATATGATATTTAAATTCAAATATAAACATTTATATATTTTGTAGATATGTATTCGTATGGTATGTATATTAAGTATATATCTATGTAATATATAAAATTTCTGCATATATATATATCATTTATGTATTTATTATTAAAATGTAAGTAGTTTATATTGTATTGCCATTATCATCTCAATTCTTTCCTGGGGTTGTCTGGAAGATATCGCTTTTTAGCGATAAGACCGCCCTTTGTACATAACTAGATATGATTTAAGTTCATGTTTGTATTGGTGTACAATAAAGAGTTATCTATCTATCTTTTCTAGTGCAAGTAAGTAGAGTTGGTATTGGTAGTTACCAGGCTGTGCGTGCTGGTGGTGATGAGAGGGTCGCGCCAGAGGCAAGGGCATCGGCGCCGCGGTCGGTGGGTGCGTCGCGCGCCAGTATGTCTGAAACCGAGATATATCCAGCTATTTGTACGAGTCAACATTGCTGTTACCTAGAATACACTAAAGCAGACGTATTAAGAGGGTGTATACTCCTAATTCAAATCGGTGTTTCACATCATTAGCGCCGCGTGGCCAGTGTTTATTTCGATAGCACAGCGCCACTTATAGAACGTGCAAGCGTGGCAAAATATTATATCAATCGAACATCCGCTACATAGCTACGTAGCTAGCGGCCCGCGTTATTCAAAATTATTTCGAGGGGTCCAGGGTTATTTGTTTTAAGCGACATTTTTTTTTATTTTTTTTATTGCAGGAGTTCAGCAGACAGGCAGACGGCCCACTTGGTGGAAAGCGGTTACCATCGCCTATAGACTCTTGCAACACCAAAGGTGCTACAAATGTGCTGCTGCTCTCTTAAAAGAGACTGGAACCTGGTCACTAATGCCGGAACACAACACAAGGTTATTATGGCGGCATACTCTAGACCAGGGGTGGTCGCCATCCAGTCGAGCAAATACTCTACTACCTAGCTGTGGGTTGTTTAGTCGCCTCTTACGACAGGCCGCCGGGCCGCAGGAAATTGTATTCTTTCTCCGTTCCTGCACGGATAAAGACGACGGACATTTGCGAAATTGTGTCGATAGAGGAGTTTGAAGTTTCAATGACCCACAAAAAGACTTCATTAGTAAACTACATACTATATTTAAAAAAGAAAAAATCTGTAGTTTTTAGTTGGAAACCAGGTTCATTATAATTCCTTAAGTTTGAGACATTAGGATGCAAGAAAACCATCAAGTCAATTCCGTCACAAAATGTCGCTTAAAACAAATAGCCTTTCACCCCTCGATTTCATTCAGAGGCTCAGAGCACGAGGAAGCGAGACAAAATATTCTAAAGTGAGAGCAGTGTACATTGTTAATACGTATTGAAAATTCGACACCATGACCTTAATATGTTTACCCTAGCTTTTTTTTTATTATTATTAACATCCCTACGGACTCGAATTCCGTACCCTTTTTTACTACTTAATTTCTATGAAAAATTTTAGAGTCCATACACGCTTATTGTTTATTCTTGTTACTGTGTGTGACATTAATTTAGTAATTTTCACGTTGTGGTGTACCTTAAGAATAACTTATTATATTAATTTATTCTAATTTTAATACTAAACTTATACTAATGTAGAGCGTATCTGTTACATGCTGGTGTTGTGACATGTGCAGTGTTGGCCTTATATCTATACTTATATATAGTCCTATCTAGTGCCATGTGTGTTGGTTTTTTCTTTTCTGTGCTTGGGTTATTAATTTTTAGGCTCTTTGTGTGTCTTGGTTTGTTTGTGAAGTGTGCGTGTAATGCAATGCGATGGTAGTGCGCGTTGGTTTGAGTATACCCTAGTGGTTTACTAATACAATAGTGATAAGGAGGTAAGGGGTTCGATTCCATATTGTCGGCTTTTTCACTTTTCCAACAAGTTTTTATAAAGGTAAACTTTATTAAAATGATATTATTGTATTTTGGAACAACAATTAATAATCCCTATCAGGTCATCAAAAGACCTTAATAAACAACATACAACAACTCAACGTGGTTTGGCTTAGCAACACCCTTCTAACCGGCGTCCATCGTTAAAGACGATTAGGCCCCAGCATCTTTGGTAGGTTGGTGTTCAAATGGTATATCTTTATTCAAATAATTTAAATACCTAACTTCTTGTGCGGACATATAAAATTTTGTTTCTATTCTATTTATTCGCATAGCAGTCGTATCGTATAATATGTCCTATATTTAAAAAAAACGGATTTGTTCTGATAGTAATTTTCATCACAATGTATTTAGAAATCGATATTATTGACATATTGATGCAATAATGTTTATCACAATGACGTCTCTACACAGAGTTATCAAACCATAAAGAAAAAAAAAACATCTGCATTTCATTATCGTAATTTTTCATCTTGCTTTAGTTAATTAAAAGCTTTAGTTTCTAGACTCAAAATCAGTTTTAGTGATTATAAAATAGTTTTATGTAATACTAGCGGCCCCGGCAAACGTTCTCCTGCTCTGAAAAAATAAAAATCTAGGATCCGATCCCAGCGCCACCTACCGGTTCCAATTGTGGATTTAAACCATCCGGGGGACCCACTCAAACACACAAAAACAAAATCACCAAAATCGCTCCAGGTGATTAGGGGGATTTTAGAACCCGATCTCAGCGCCACCTACCGATTCTAATTGCGAATCTATACCATCCGGGAACCCACTCAAATACACAAAAACAAAATCACCAAAATCGCTCCAGGTGATTAGGAGGATTCTAGAACCCGATCTCAGCCCCACCTACCGGTTCCAATGGGATAAAAAGTATCCTATCTCCGTCTCCTGGTTCTAAGCTACCTCCCCACCAATTTACAGCCAAATCGGTACAGCCGTACTTGAGTTATAAATAGTGTAACTAACACGACTTTCTTTTATATATATAGATAGATTTAAGAATAAACTCAAATCAAACTTTGTTATTATCAAAATCACCAAATTATTATCGTGAAGTTTAAATTATCATACTTAAGCAACAACCTTTTTTCTATACTCAAAAACAGCTTTAGTTGTTATAAATAAGTCATCAGAAATATATTCATATAGTCATTAAATTCATAATAACAAAAGTGCCATCCGTAATCTCTTACTTGTATTTCCTAATTTTAACAAAAGTACAAACTGAAAGTGTCCAATTCAAGAATGAATAGATATCCAATTCGTGCCTTTATAAACTCTAGCGGACTATGCGTCCGAGTAAACTCTATGCACCTTACCTCTAGATAGTCGGCTATATGCTCGCAGGCCTCCTCCAATTGGTTCTCGTCGAGGATCACGTCGAACATGTCCGGGGGACACTGTGCCAGCTTCTCAGCGGCCACCATCTGGACTGATAGGTTCTTGCTCTGGCCTTTGCCACGGGATTTTATTAGTCTCTGGAGGACCTAGAATACCAATAATTCCAAGATTGAGAGAAAAGATTATAATGTACTCTTTTTCATACCTAGAATGATGCGTGAAGCTATTGAAATCAAAAAACACCCAAATGTCAATAGAGAAGATGGTTGACTAGTACCACCTATTTGGGACCCGATCATCAAAACTATTAAGACCCAAACCCAGCAAAAACCAACTGCCAGACCTCAAGACACTGTGAGCTCTTTCTGCGTGCAACGGAACACAAACGAACTTGACTGATAATTTCTTTTATTACCCATTTAATATTATATAAAATTATTAGAGCTAGGCATGTTTGCTGAAGAGTTTCTTGCACCGCTTCTTCTCTTTAAGCCATAATATGTTGCGAAGCGGTAGTAAATTAGATTAGGGTCCCATAGAGTAAATAATAACCATAAACAAAATTTAAACTAAATAATTAAAATGAACAAGTTGGCGGTAGGCTAAATAAAATTTTAACAATACTCATTGACACTTGACACCTTTGTCTTCCGTGATCACGGCCACTGAAATGTGGCCGAAACGTCGGAATAACCAAAATCAAATAAATTACCGCGCTTAAAACCGTTAAAACGTAGTTTTATTATAAAAAAGATTATATCAGCCAAGCGAAGTAAAAACTGAAAGTTGTATTGCAGGTATCAAAAAAGATCTCTGAGAAACAACAGAAGGTCTTAGCTCGCCAATTTAGCAATTTAAGTCACTGTTTAACTAATAGAAATATATTTCAGACTTTAGGAAAACAGGTAATATAAGAACAATGTTAGCTCACCTTTGGGCTTGATATCTTCAAGTATACGATGGTAGGTGCCAATGAAGTCTTCGCGAGCTGTGACGGGTGATTGATGGTGTCACAGTCCAGCACTACCAGTTGTAATGTACGCGCCAGATCGAATATTCTTTCAATTTCAGCCTGTGTCAATAAAGCTTTTATATTTCACAATACAAATGACACAGACATCTTCCGTGATCAGTGAAGCAAATTGAAGTTTATAGAAGAGTTAGGATGGTATTGATAACAGTATACTTATATATTAGGGAAATATTTTAATGATAGAGATTAGTCGAATATATAATTAACGAAGTATTCATATCATAAATAACAATTATGAATTATGTTTATGCTATCACACCTCCTAATACAGATTCAAAAGAGCCTGGTCGACTTAGAAAAAACTAAGTAGGAAGATTTAACTTTGTTGAATTTTAGTCAAGAGTACCGATCATCCTTTAAGAGAGTTATAAACTTTAGTAAACACAAATATTTTCATTTAAATCTCATTCTACATTATTAAATCAAAAAGCGAACTTTACCCACGATCACATTAGTACTTGTAAAGCATTTATATTTTAGTATTCAAAGCTATTATTGCTTACAACATCGGGATTATCAATCACTGTTACATCGGCAAATACAACGCCAAAAGCGTTAGGACCAATTGTTAAACCATTTAAGTTCATATGGCAAAATTTTACTTCGTATTGCACTAACAACACATAAAACGCAATAACTATATGACACATAAATCAATCAATTTCATTATTCTGATATTTATTAGCGGTTTAGCCAAATACTAATTAATATACATATATTTAATATAGATCGAGATGGTATAGCAAAGTCATATACAGGTTGCAAATATTTAGTGGTAATGTGCTTCATTTATGAGACATTCGTTGTAAAATTAAAAGTAGGTAATTGATATATTATTTAGAGTTGATCAAACAGAGAGAGAAGCTAATGAGAAAATAGCATTACATGATAAAAGGATCCTATTTCTCTAATTACAACCTGAATCTAAAAACACACCTACATAGGTTACACATATTACATGTCTTCTTAATAGTACTGAAGAGCGTTTTCAAGTACAGGTAAATCTATTTTTTTTATATTTAACAAACAAATTATAGAGGTACAAAAGAGGATAAGAAGACGGACGAGAAGTGGGAACAGAATATTTTACAACCTGCATTAATTATTCGAAACCCATACATATCATAGGACGTGACAGTACCAAACGATGCGGAGCGGTTAATACATCTAACCAAGCTACAACTACGGTCACAGGGCAAACCTGTACTTCGGCAAGACAATTATTCCTCGTATTCCCCCTTTCAACGAACGGTTTCTTAGGCTGATTGAAAAATGACCTTTTCGCCAGCGATATGTCCGCTGACACTCGCGTGATGATGATCCTGGAACATTTCCGCATAACATGAATTACCTGGACTTCCGCAAGGCAGGTGGAACGCGAATTGGAGCGTTCCATTATCGCCCGCTTCGAAGGATTATTCATCAAGGAACGCTTCGCGAGGGATATGTCGGCCATCACCCGTGTAATTATTATCCTGCAATTTTAGTATGAATTGAGCTCATATGGGAATTGGTAATTGAAAATTTAATTCACATTGACTTCCTTCAGAAATAAACTATTATACATCATCATTTTCCAGACGATGAACAAATAACATACAAAAATAAGGATTCTTAAAGACTGCTTTTACATCGAGGAAACTGAACCCAAAGTTCCTTTATCTACCTCAAATATTTCCTATTTCAATGACAAAGAGCAAGATAATTACAAATATGCGGAAAACTTTTGATGAAAAGAAGAACCATTAACTAAACCAACTTTATACAGTTAATTATTAAAAATAAACTTAATGTAAATAAATTAATATAAATATGACTATACTCACAAAATAACAATCTATAAGTAAAAAATAAACTCTAGATCGCTGTTGGCTTGAGCTTGCCCAAAATGCTGGCCGCATTTCCACGTTGGATGGCAACGCTGATGCGTTGTCCTAGATGCAAGCCAGCCTTTTAGACACGCGAGAACTCAATTAGACACGTGGAGAGGTCTCGATAGAGGTTATGAGCTCCAGGCTCTCAGGGCCCCAGGGTCTCAACCCCAAAAGCCAGAAATATGTACCTATTACTAATGGACACATATTTGCGACGTTTTAGGGCGTAAAACTTGAGTTCGTCTCAAGAGAAGTTAGCTCCATAAGTTTGCACAGGTTATTTCAAGTTAGTGTCCAGTGCGAAAGTGTACAGTAGTCCGAAAGAGATATCATCCGAGGTCGCATAGCGGGTAAGTGAGATCGAAACATTCTCCTATTTAAGACTTTATAATTTTTCTTCTGTGCAAAGGCGTCTGCGAGGTTCATAGACGCATTGAAGTTTTGTTTGTACTAAAATTTGATACTACGTAATTGTTTTATGTTATTTCTAACCTGCCCTCAAAGCGTCTCTTCAAGAAATCGAAGAGAGCCTTCTGCATCATGTCAGTGACCTCATACCCTTTAAGGCTTGGGCCAACCAACACTACCGGCCGCATAGATGGGACTACATCGTAAGGTGAGCAATTCTCCTGCTTCTTGAAGAACTTGCGTTTCTCTTTAGATGGCGGAAGGGCGCCTGCTCCACGGCCGCGACCAGCTGAATCGCTGTCCTCGCCTAAGTAAGAGAAATTTCAATTGTGCTTTCAAAAATGTTATATGCCAGCATTCTTTCCATATACCAGTAATTAGCTAAAAAACCATAAAAAAAAATTTAAAAGATCATTTTAACAAATTAGACTTTTCATTTTAAATTAAAGCTCTCAGATTGAAGAATCTTTATACAGTATGCATTTGTATCAACAAGGAACCTAATATTCACATGTATAGTACATTCTGAGCTAACTACTGGATCAATTCGAATAGAAAGAAGTCATCAGCAAGCGAAAAATTTGGCGTTCAGTTGATAAATTAATTTTTTTTTCGTACAAAACATTTTTAGATCTTCAGCATGCTCTTTTATATTTTTTGACATATCTCGAATTGAAACAAGGAGAACAACAACAATGGTCACTAATTCAAACGATATTTTTACTACGCAAAAAATAAGGATACACTGACACATGTTCAAATAGTAAACATATCTTTAAAAATTAAATACATTAAAATTCAATACCACGAACCAGGAAACTAACTCAAACAGATAAAACAGGACATAGAAATATTAAAAGAGCCATGGTGTAAGGTTTAAGACACACTGATACTTCATATTTTGTTAAATTGGGAAAAAAGAGATCACAAACACTCTTGTACAACTCCATGTAGTTTTAGACATTGTTACTACTTACAGTGTGACTTAAAATCAATGGATAAAACTTATCGACAAACTTTAGCCTGAAATAAATACATTCAGTAAAATAAAATACATAGATATACCAGAACAACTCTGTTTTAAAACTACCTAGTAGATAGACACTTGAGAACAAAATAATTTGGTTCATAAAAATCATGTTATCTGTCTATACCGACTAAAAACATATTTTCATCTACAAGCACCCTCAAATATCACTATTCTATTAATCTTGCTATTATATTTTTTAATAAATGTTAATAAAACGGAGGTAGTTTTAAAACAGAGTAAAGTAAAAGTACGAAAAATCGTCGTGCAACACAACGAGTAAATAATGGAACATGGCAATGCAAGTCGAGCAGAAAAACATTTCCAAAACTGTTTCAAATTAATTATCAATAAACATCCAAATTAAGACAGCAATTTAGGGGTAATGGTGAAAATTGGCAACATTTCCTGGTAAGTGATGGGTGCGTGACGCTTACCTCGCTCGAATGAGGGTACATCTGAAAATATGACAAGAATGAGTGCCGGTGAAGTAAATTAAGACACATGGCCAAGATATATCAGGTGGGTTAAAATAGCTACTCTGCGAAGGATCTGTCAAAAATTAGAAGAGTTACGTCCTTCTCGAACCTACTGGTAGGTATATCATCTAGGCACGTGTCAATTTCATAATGTCGATTCTGCTAAAGTAGTGGTTTTAAGGACCCAATTATTTAATGCATCCAATTAAAGACTGAAGTTTAACAATCTGAACTTTTAAATAAGACACAAACTAGAACTATAACATTTAGACTATCTGAAAATTTTCAATATGCTTTAAGTAAAACTTTGATAGTGCATATTTTACACTGGTTCTCGGAAACAGATAGGATTTTTAAGAAAAATATTTTTTCAATGAAGACGAATAAATAGTATTTGATTTTCAAACTCTTTGAAAGCAGTTTTTGAACATTTCGAATAATTGTTTAAGAGATGCATAAAGCGCTCTTACGCCTCATTATAATAAAACTTCGTGTACATTTCTATTTAACAGAGCAGGTTTAAGGAGAGAAGGGCATCCGCCCAAGAAGCAAAGATTGGGGTTGGTCAGCCAACAGCGTCATTAGCTAGAATTTCTTAATTTTTTTTCTTACAGCGCGGCAAATTTGTTCTCTGCCCTTGTTTTCTCAAACGCAGATCCGGCTCTGCAGTTTAATTTTTCTGTTTGAGTATCAAACTATCATTTATTTTTATCAATATAGGCACTTCTTATATCTTAAAAATATGTATGTGGACACCTCACTAGAAGTATTATCAAACTAAAACAGACCATGTCTAGGAAATTTTAGTAGTTGAACCAAACTGCTCATTGTTCAACTGTTTGCTCATTATAAAAGTGTTTTTGCTAAAGTTGTCTTAAATGATATTGGTATCTATAGATCTTGGCCGAGTGTTGAGAATATTGTACTAGCTAAATAAAACCAGGAAATAAAAACAAATTTCACCTTAATTCATTATTTATGTAAGTTCGAATATGCGTGAGATGAAACTTTCGTACTAAGCATCTGTGACAGAAGATACACAAAGAGATCAATTTTTGTTTGAAACTAGTAACCGAAATATTTTTTTTATTTCATAATTTAGTTTTGCGATTAGGATTATCGTGGTCATAGCTTCAGTTAAATACTTAAATAATACTAATTTACATACAAGGGTCAATTTTTCAAGTGGACCTTTGAATCCGAAACTATTCGAAAAGTACGCGCTGTTCTTTTTGTCGTCAGGTGTTAACGGGGGGCGGTCGACGAAGTGTGACAAAGGGCGGCGCCTAAATGTCGTGACGTCAAATTTCAAACACGAAATTTGAACTATTAATTGCAATGGTTAGTTTAGCTTCTTTTAATATTTATTCTGTTAACTATCAAGAGCTATTAAAACTATTGTTTACAAAATTATAGTCATTATTATTAAAGTAAACATCAAAGGTCATGTTGACAAAATACGTACGTCGTACCTAAAGCAACTTGATATTTACACGATGTTTAATCGTACTAAAAATATCTAGTAAGTATCAAAATTTCTCTTGAACTACTATTGGAGTTGCTAGAGTTTAAACAAATTTGCGAAAGTGGCGCCCCTATTATTTTTTACTTTATTTTGCCGCTCCATAGTTTATTAAATAATTTATTTTAACGAAGTTACAAATAAATATATACATATATGTAGTAATTGAAATAGATTTTCAAGAAGATATTGCAATAACTACACGATGATTTGACATTTCCAAAAACTCAGATAAGTAAATCGTAATAGACTTAACATCTCTAGCATTTATTGTGACCGAGCCACTTGACAGATACATAAGCAGTGTTGACTTGACGTCATGAAGGCATGCATGCCAGAAATCTTAGAATAATTGGGGATCCGAAGACCGCGCGAAGTGGAGAAGAAAAAATACAAAAGCAAACCGGGATTTAACTTTGGGATGATAAGTGATCTGACCGAAACGTCATAGATAGGTCAAGATATATATGAAAGATCAAATAGTCGCACAATGGCATAGTAACAAGGGAGAAGATAGTCATCGAGACACACAGCGACATGACAACTAAATATATTCCGAGTTTCTATATCTTACTATCCAATCATTCTACGTTCCTCCTCTTTGAGTCCTGTTCCTCATTCGTGAGGGTCGTGACCTTTCCACAATTTGTTTTCTTGGACTATTTCTCGCTATCGGAGAAGATCAGCGACAATATACAGTGTGTCATACACGAAGTCGTTAAGTGTGGTACCGATTTGGTTGGACCAACAGCATCTGACTACAGCCTCGAAATCCTTTGCCTTCTATATTGCCAGTGACGATTACTTTTTCTAAATTGTATCCTTGTTTTTTGACTATTCCAAAGTAATTACGGACTTTATTGGAGCAGATGAATGATAGCCTCGTTGTTATATTTAATTTCTTTATAATTGACGCCTTCTACCTTACTGCTGGTTAAAATATGACATAAGTAAGTTCCTGACGTGGTAGAGCCATATTAGAATTATTAATGGCGTGACGTAGTGGTGGCTGATCTGAGCGAGCTTATGGCAGGAGACAGGGCTAAACAGAAAGGAGTGGAGAATTCTCGTTTCGAAGGCCAGGACTCATTTCGGGTCGCTGAGCCGCAGCAGTTAGGTTGTTAGAGGTTTTAATGGTAGTACATTCATATTGAAGCACTACACAGTATTTACAGAATTGGGAATTGATTTTAGAATCAGTAATTTCTATCTAATGTATTAACACCAAAAAAATATTCTTGACCATATAGAAAAATTATATAATTTATAATGTATTATTTTTTGAGCAAAAGTAAAGAAAGTTATTATTTTAACGTCGTTTCGAAGAGGCATTTGTTTTGAGTTAAAAATTAAAAGAATATCAGTTCGAAAGAACACAAGGTTTTTAGTTTTTATGACACCGTTCCACCACTTCAAAAAAAAAAAATCACGAGTAGAAAGGATTATAAAACACATATTCTGAAAAAAAATTGGAGATAGACATATTTCAAAACCTCGAGACAAAAAATATTTCGGTTATATTTTATTTTTTAAAAATCTTATTTTCATCCGGGAATTACAAAAAAAATATTTTTATGCCTTTTGCTTTTTACTATTGAAAAAAAACGGAAAATAGGTTTTTCAGAAAAACTCGAAGAAACTTAAGATAAAAAGCTGAAAATTTGGGTGAATTATATTTATTTGATATAAAAACGATCCGCATAGTAAAAGTAGAAAACGCCGCGGGGGCAGTTTTTACTTAGAAACCCTGCTTTATATATACCCTTTGTATATATTCTTTGTACGTTTCGATAATCGTTTGCAACTTCAATTATTGTACAGCGCCATCTATTGGCTTATAAGTGTTCCACTACAAGGTAATAGATAATAAAACACGGGAACCCGGCAATAGGTAGTAACATGATAGTGTTCAAGTAATCAAATAGTCACATAATGACATCGTGACAAGGAAGAAGATGGTCATCAAGTGACTAACGGCCGGCTCCAACATATTACCGGCCGCCTTACTGTCGGCTACAATTTAACATAAGCTCCATACAAGTAATGTCCCAATTCAACTGATAGTAGGACAAGTAAATGAATGGCAAAATATAGGACCAATTTTTTTATTTGCCTTGGCATCCGTTGAATTTTCACATCACCTGTATGGAGGTTATGTAAAATTTTAACCGATAGTAAGGCAGATAAACGGTTGGTAAGATATAAGAAAGGGCGTTTAATAAAGAGGATTCAGAGTGGCTTTGAACGCACCGCGATAAAACGCGAGCGGTTTAGTAATAACTGCAAGTGTAAAAACACATACGAAAACATAGTGCTGTTGGTGTTTTTGGTTATTTTTATTTCATTACCACATTGAATTTCTCGTGAGCAGCATGTGTTGTGGCTATTTACGCTCGCCCGGTCGATAGTGAATGTGAAAACCGAACGCGGTTAATAACCGCCGTGCATATAAACGTGTGGCACTCGGGGACTGCCGCGATAAATCTATTGCATAGCATTTTTTATCAACTTATGCAATTATTGTTATACAATGCAAGAAAACTTAACTTATTTGTATTGTATTCTACTCATAGTCCCTCAAGACTATAAGTAGAATACTGAGCCCAGATCACCGTCTTCTATGGGTATGGTGCCCAGAAGGCTGGCTACGTTTCCTCGCTGGATCGCCATACTGATCCGTTGGCCGAGGTAAGCACCAGCCCTCTGATCACCCGAAGAGTCAATGAGTCGTTTCGATAAATTTTGGTAGAGGCTCATGGCCTCAGGACCCCACGGTCCAAGCGTCTCGACAGCAAACGGCACAAACATATAACTCTCACAGAGGGTTGCATATTTGCGCCGCTTGAGTGATTCGGCTGTTTCCGCCGCTGAACCGGCCGATTTAGACGTGTTTGATAAATGGGATGCGGCCAACGTGTCTACGCAAGTCGCATCCCACACCAAAGGCTTGCCACGCTGCCAGGGAATTAGATAAAAATATAATATAATAAAACTAATGCAATTATAATTATTTATTTATTTTTTATTTATGCAGTATTTTTTTTTGATATTTTCATCACTTTCTTCATTAATAAATGCACTTTGTTTATTCATATTTAAAATACTTTATACACAAATTTTACGCGTACGGCTAATCAACCGGCAACTGCTATTCACTGTTGTACATAGGTACACCTATGTATACATATATACCTACATGTATACTTACGGGGCGCACATGCGGTGAGTGTGGCATTATAAAGATACTAGCGGCCCCGGCAGACGTTGTCCTGCTTTTAAAAAATAAAATTCTAGAACCCGATCCCAGAGCCACGTACCGGTTATATTTGCGAATCCAAACCATCCGGGTACCCACTCAAACACACAAAAACAAAATCACCAAAATTGCTCCAGGTGATTAGGAGGATTCCAGAACCTGATCTCAGCGCCACCTACCAGTTATATTTGCGAATCTAAAAGAGTAATAATTTTTTTTATTCTAAGTCATGACAAAATAAGATTAAAAATCTTGCCAAAAAATTAAAGTTTATAATTAACAAATAAAAATATAGGGGTTGATCGTAGAGGGGTGACAATTTAGGGTTGTATGTATTTTTGTATGTTGTATCATAAAAAAATAGAAATCAAAAATTTTGTCTAAAAAATAAAATAAAAAATTTAGGGGTGGACTACCCCTAACATTTAGGGGTATGAAAAATAGATGTTGGCCGATTCTCATAGATACCGGATAAGCACAAAAAATTTCATCAACATCGGTCAAGCCGTTTCGGAGGAGTATGGCAACGAAAACAGTGACACGAGAATTTTATATATTAGATGATAGACACCTATACACCTATATACTTCCTCACAAACAGCTGCTTACGTATTCGTCCGATTTCGGAGCAGCTCGTCTCGATCCGTGCGAGCTTCGTACAGTCGTACCATATTCATACACGTTAAGCGAACGCTCTGCCGAGCTACATGGTAGGCGGAGTGGGGGGTGTTAGGTTTTATTTTCTTTACGAAATTTCTTGATTCGGTCGCCGCGCTCAAAGCCCCCGATAAAAGCTATGCAATAGCATAAAAATCGCGCGTTTTCAAATCTAACAAATCACGTTTTTAATGTAATGTAATGAAAGCCATATGTTATATTTTATTGCGGTTTCAACCCGCTCGTTTTTAATCGCAGTGCGTGCTAAGCCTAAGGGTTGAGGTAAGCATGTGTCGGAATGGCGTGAGGCGACGATGACGTACCGGGCGTGGGGGGTGTGCTACCTCTGGAGAGGGGCGGCGCATGGGGCGCTGCGAGGGAGGCGGAGACGCGCGGCGGGCGCCTGCCACCCATGCCAGTCCGCACCATCTCCAGCTTCACCGGCGACGGGATGAACCCGATGTCGGCGCCCTCCCTCACGAGCCGACCAATCCACCAGTTGTTGTCGTACTTCTCCTGGAAACAGTTTCGTACGTGCAGAAACGAAGAAAGAATACAATTCCCTGCGGCCTGTCGCAAGAGGCGACCGAAACAAACCGTTTATCGGTTTGTCCGTTTGTTCGGGATTCACGTAAAAACTGCCGAGCCGATTTCGATGAGGTTTTCTCTGATCGACAGCAAATTCTTAGACATAAAATCTGTGGTACTTTTTATTCCGTGAATCTCGCGGACACTTTGACTGGGAATGATTTAAAATGGCCAGATTGCAAATTTTATGTAACAAAATGTGTGATTTATCACATTAAAAAAAAAACTTCGGGTGCATAAAAAGTAGCTTATTCCGACACAGTTTCACTAAAATGATAGCTTAAATTCTTTTTTAAATGCTGCGGTACTTTGTGTCCCGGGAATCCCGCGGGCGAAGTCGCGGGCATATCCTAGTAATAATATATAATAATAATCGGCAGACAAACACACACATTGTATATCCCCAAGTTAAGAAATTTAAGCTTGTGTTATACCGTAGAACGAACCACTCTGAGATCACTCTACTACTTTTTAAATTGTTTTCTGCCGTATGTCCTTATATAACTCAAGAACGCCTTGACCAAACTTGAGGGAATTAAAAAAGAAAGAAAAAAACTTTAACGGACAAGTGGAAAAACGAATCGCAACGGACAAGTGGAAAAACGAATGGGAACGGATCAGTGGCAACAAAATTTTAACTTGAAGTTTTACGGGCAGGTTTTCAACTTTTCAATTTCATTTCATTTCAGTGGACAAGTACATTAACAATCTGCCCGTAAAACTTCAGGTTAAATTTTTGTTGCGATTCATTTGCCACTTGTCCGTTGCTATTCGTTTTGCCACTTGTCCGTTGCGATTCGTTTTTCCACTTGTCCGTTACAGTTTTACTTCTACTATGTGTCCCAGCACACATTTCGATTTTTCACAGGTTTACTGCAAATTATTACTTGGTTAGGTTAGATACATTATAATGAATACATATTTTATTTTATCAAAAAAAAAAACTGAATTCGATCCGGAACCAAAAACAATCCATAGTCTATTCTAAAATTATACCGCCTCTCCACACGGCCGTAACGGTTTTTCGTGACAGAAAAAATCCTAATACCCCCCCCCCCCCCGTCTATATAGAAGTTTCACTTCAAAAATTCAGATCACAAAATTTTATTGGCAAAATTTTCTTATTTTTATTTTGAATATGAGAAGGATAAAGACATGACTAATAATATTTTGTAACTAGACATAATTTTATTGTAATATTTCACACCATATATAGATATATACATATTTTAATGTAAATTTAGTTGTTGTTGGATGTATTTGGACATTGCACGCCTAATAAGGCAAAATGTATTGAAACAACGCATATTATAAGATCTTGTGTACATACATTTTGGCAATAAATGATTCATTCATTCATTCATTCATTCATTCACAAAAGCAGGCAGAAGAAGCACAAGAGCGTCGTTGACGATCATATCGAATGCAGAAGAAATCGTGAGTGGCCGATAGTTTACCATATTCTTAGGAGATTCTGTATACCTTGATGTGCAAGAAGTCGCGGATCTCGAAGGAGATGGCGCTGCCGTGCACCGGCGAATCGTCGTCGATAGTTCCATCGTACGCCACATTCGTGCGTACAGCGAACGCCACTGGCTTCGACTGAAATTAATACCAATGTGTATTGTAAAATAAATTCAATAAAGAGTTACGTTGTATATTACAGAGCCACCAGTAATGTCATTGCTGGTTTAACTTGTGGTTGTTGTTAACAGGTTGGCCACCATAGCTTCTGGTTAGGCGCCTTATATTAGGCGCCACCGCGTTCGTAATACCGAAGTAAGAAAGAGAGTTGGTCTGAAAGAGAGTGTCGGGGTGAAGGTAAGGAAAGGAATGCTCCGGTGGTTCGGGCATGTGGAAAGAATGCATGATGAAAGAATGACTAAACAGATATACAATGCAAAAGTGGATGGATGCAGAAGTCGTGGAAGGCCACGACACACCTTCCATGATCAAATTGATCGTGTACTAGCAGAAGGTGATGTCAGGAGCCTTAAGAACAGACGAGCTTGCATGACAAGAGTTATGAATGTCAAAGAGGCAAGTGAGGTGTGTAAGAATAAGCCTAAATGGCAATCTGTTGTTCGTGCCTACCCCGCAAGGGAACTGGCGTGAAGTTATGTATGTATGTATGTATGCCTTATATTACCTACCTTTCCCCTCCTTTCCGCAAATCCGCACGCTGGATAGAGACAGGCGGTGCCACCTGTCGGCTAACCACGACTCGTGCCGGCGGGCGGCCCCAGTACGTCGACGGCCTCGCGAGCACCGCACGCGCATTAGTGATTTGCATAGAACGCTTTTACCTTCAACCCGCTCCTGTTGTTGGTGTGAATATCCGCAACCCCGAAGACGTGCTTTACGACGAGGACTGGGGATCCGCAGGTGAGTGCCGCTCAAATCTACCCGGCTGTGGATTTTGCCTCCTTCCACCGCCAACAAATTCTACCTTTGTCACCCGCATCACCAGCTTCATTGTTATTATATACTCACCATTCCACTATTATTATAGTGTCAGAATGAGTCAACAAAGTGATAGACCACAAATATTTCCACTCAGCTGAGACGAGAATGTTGAGATTGATGTGTGGTGTCACAAGAATGGATCAGGTGACAAATGAGCACATAAGGGGTTTTTGAAAATTTGACCCGTGACTGAAAAATTGCGAGGAAGAAGACTCACGTGGAATCGGCATGTAATGAGGAGGTATGAAAGTCACGTGACAAAAAGAAGATTAAAAATTAAATTTAATAAAAATTCAAAAATTCAACATTTTATATTCAAAATAAGTTCCGCGACGATGGCAGGAGACCGGATGGGATGACGCTGATTCCCTGGAAGATGGGCCGCCCCTTAGTGTGGGATGCTACTTGCGTTGACACTCTGGCGGCGTCCCATCTTTCAAGTACGTTCACTACTGCCGGTTCTCCTGCAGTCGAACAAGAGACCCTCAAGCGTCGCAAATATGCCGCGATTGTAAATGATTACACATTTGCGGCATTTGGGGTGGAACTTCTGGGTCCGTGGGGTCCTAACGCTCTAAAGGTCTACCGTGACGTCGTCAAACGTTTAGTAGACGTCACATGAGACCAAAAGGCTGGCATCTATTTCGCTCAAAGATTAAGCATTGCTATACAACGTGGCAACGCCGCCAGCCTTCTGGGAACATTCCCGATAAGTGACAGTGGTTTCGGACCAATAACTTATCTTTAGATATTTTCCCCTTTTTTATTTAGTTTTAGTTTTTATATTGTATAGCTTGTAGTTTATTTTAAGTTTATAATTATTGTGACCACCTTCCACCTACTTATATAAAGTTCCACTGGAGAACATTTTTTAAAAGTCATGCATGTAAGTCAAAATTTAAATCTACTTCCTATTCTATGTACGCCGTTTCGCAATGTGTTATCGCTGCTCAAAGGAGAAGAAGCGGCAAGAAACTCCCCAGCAACACGTCTAACCAAACATGATGTTATCATCATAATTATTTATATATTAACTCAGGCTCGTTTTTTTTAAATACATATAGAAGTTGTATTACCATTACTTATCAAAAGTATTGTCAGCGTTGCAATAATGACATACTAAGAATTCATACTGCGACAAATCTCCATAGATTCCTTACATTTTATGCCAAATATAAACATTATACAGAAGATAGGTATAAATGAAATTAAACTGGAGGATTGACGGGTACAAATCACAAATGTAAGGAAAGGTAGAGCAGAAAGAGATGGATCGTGAGAAAGATGACATGTAGATTTGTAGTGTGGCAGTGGATGTATGCCAGAATAGAGAAGTATGGAAGGAAAGACATATTGTGCCGATCCCAAACAATTGGGAAAAGGAGAAAGAAAAGAAAGAAACCTTCCATGATCAAATTGATAGTGTACTAGCAGAAGGTGATGTCAGGAGCCTTAAGAACAGACGAGCGTTCATGACAAGAGTTATGAATATCAAAGAAGCAAGTTAGGTGTGTAAGAATAAGCCTGAATGGCGCTCTGTTGTACGTGCCTACCCCGCAAGGGAACTGGCGTGAAGTTATATATGTATGAGAGAGAAAAGACAGATTGTTCGTCTCACTTTCGGTATGCAAAAACAAGCATTATGATGCTAGTGCAGTGATAGTTCATTCTGAAACTATTATTATAGCAGTCTTGGGATTCAGACGGAACACCCGTCAGAACCATATATGTTTGCACGCTGAGAACCTCTTTGGTATGGGACACAATTTTCAAGACTTTGGGAGCTAATGTCTCACCACCTATTGAGTTCATTAAAAATCATTAAGAAACCTCGTTATGCTTTTTGAAGATCATGCTAATGATACCCCACATGGCTATGTGCAAAGAAAAATTCAACCCACAGTTATATCTATGGTGACCACTCTCAATTTTCCTTCTTTTCGCAATTTCCCTATATAAATTGATAACGCTATACTGACTGCATCTTCCTGTAAGAAAGAGAGTAGAGAGAGACTCACTAGTTTCCTTAGAAACTACTGAGTCTCTCTCTACTCTCTGATAAAAATGGTTCTGCCATACACAGACAGTTGGCAGACTTACAGACGGAGAACTCGAATTAGAAATCACATGAGGTTTCCATTTTGCCAAAATGGTTAGGGAGCCCCAAGATATCTGAGAACAGGGCTCCAAATCTGCTACTATCATCGTGTAGGAATGACCATTCACTGATCTTGTAATAATGGCACCATGATAGTGGATTTTGAATACAAAAGCAACCATTATAGACCATTCTGACATGATAGTAATAGCAGACTTGGGGTCCAGAAGTGTACATTAAAAATGTCCTCACCCGTGCCTTGTCAAGCTGTGAGAGTGCCTGCGCTTCCTTCTCGCGGCGCAGCGCCTCCTTGTCTTCGTCCAGCGACAGCTCCGATGAGGGTTGCGAGTAGTTTGAGTCCGCTGAGCCCTGGAATGTCACCAACATCAAAAATAAATATGGTGAGAAACAAAATATACAGTCAGCGAGGGTATGCAGCCAGTTCTGCGTTGTAGGAATATTTTATTATATATATTTATTTGTTTCAAATAACAAGTTAGAAGTTGATTTACGTTTTGTAAAGATTTTTTATTGTAAGTAACTTTTGAATTCGTATTTGAATTTGTAAGGACAAACTTGACGATTGTAAACTTCTTCCTGTAGTAGACAAACGAGACACGAATCAGAGGATTACACAGAGGGCTGAGACACGAGACGGGAGACTGAGATACGAGACAGGGGGCTGAGACACGATCAGGGGACTGAGACACGAGGCAGGAGATTAAGATATGAGATAGGGGACCGCGAAACACGACGTCCGCGTTGTATGCGATGTAAAGAATATTTGGAGTCCGAGACAGTCAAGCAAGACGCGACGGTTGACTGTTTTTCATAACATTGCTTAGACGACAGAAACATGTTACAATCAATTATAAAATAAGGTACGTAATTATAATATAATGCAATGGGCGCTAAAGTAGCATGCTATGAGTTTAAATTTAGAATATCATGAAAAAAATAATTTAAATGCTATTTATGAATAGGTACCCTATTTGAGTTGTTAATGATATAATTTTATACCCTCGTACAAAATTTTGGAGGCTTCAACGGTTTTTAAAGATAGCAAAAAGTTTCAATCCACGTAGTTGACACATTTAACAATACATTCTACAAAACAACGTTTATACAAAAGAGCGGGTGTTAAAACACCATGTTATTATCATACTTTTAAAACATCATCATAGAAATATTGAATTAATATTCATTACAACATTGCTATTTGACTTGTTAAATATAATCTAAGCAGCTTCGGCATATTGTGATATAATAAAAAATACTTTCAACAAAAATTGATTCGAGCCAATTATCTTGCGTAGTTTTTGACATAGGAGTATTTTCAAATAACGAAAAACCGACTTCAAACACTAAAAAAAGTTCGGGTGGAATCTTGCAAGTTAAATTTGACCAACTTCCCGGTTTCCGATTAAGCTGAAATTCTGCATGCATATGTATATCGCGTAACACACGATAGACCATGATAGACCCGTCGTGTTTGGGTTCATTTTACTTGTCTTGGCAAGCACTCTGCTGCTACATGATACCCAAAATCTCAAGAGCTTGAGAACCGCGACACTAGAATGACACGAGACAGGGGACTGAGACACGAGTCAGAGTGATGAGACACGAGCCGGGGACGGAGACACGAGGCAGGAGACTAAGATACGAAATAGGGGACCGCGAAACACGAACGTCCGCGTTGTAGAGCTTTTTGAAATAACCTTTTTAAAAAAGCTTATTTTAAATAAATACAAAAGTATGTTCTACAATTACTTCTCGTAGAATTAATGGAGTTGTAGTAAACAGTGCATATTCAATAGGACAAGGCCTAAAGTAACAATAAAGAAAAATATTATTACCTTCGTAATAATGACAAGACATATTAAAAGTTCATACAGCAACGTATCTCCAATAAAACCTAATAGTCTAAGAAACGCTGAAGATCGACGTTCACAGATGAAACTTACTTTTTATCAAATTACATTGATTTCTAAACACGCCCATGATGGCTTACCAATCGAAAAGTGTTCATGGCATTCAGTTAACTAGCCATGCTGTTAATTCTGTGACACGCCACTCTATATCTTTCTAAATAGTTATAAACGAAAAACAGCGAGACAAATGTTTTAAATTTTTGGTAGCCTATCATTCATTTATTTCGGCTAACGTCATCTCTGCTAATGGTAATACCAATTTTTTAAACTATTATTCTGCTGTGACAATATCGAAAAGATATTATGAATTTAGTAGACTACAAAATTTTGAGACTACCGCAATAGAATCGTGCTTTGAATATCAACGCAACGTCAAGGTAATGAAATAGCAGAATTAGGCCCCTAGTTTTAGGTATAGATAATAGATTAAAGCGTTCATATGATTACCATGTTAATTATATTAAAATTGATCTTTAAGAGACTGTAAAGCGGGAGACAGATTCACGAGTAGTGCACGTACTTATGGCTCGGAGAAGTTCTTCGCCTGTATAAGATCCGTACTTTAAGTACGCGTGCTTTCTCCTACGTAGATATTACCCGTGCGCAGGTTTGCCGATAGCCTCATGATGTCATGCGTCGATGGTAAGTAGAGTTGACAAAAAATTTACATAAATAGTTGTTGCAATAAATTTATTATTATATATACTTATATAAGTATATATAACTAGCTGATACCCGCCTGCTTCGCGTGCCGTAAAATCCGTTCTTAGCTGACCTCTACTTGACGAAAAGAAGGTCCATGCCAAATTTCGATCTATAGGTATTTATAGTTCCTGAGATATATGTGTGTATGTATATAGATAATAATAAGTAATATAATACAATAATAGTGCCTAATAAGTCATCGGCAAACCTTCTGCGCGCGGCTTATAGCCTATGTGTTATTCAGATGTGTAAGCTATATTACTTTAAACATACATACATACATACATAACTTCACGCCAGTTCCCTTGCGGGGTAGGCACGAACAACAGAGCGCCATTTAGGCTTATTCTTACACACCTCACTTGCTTCCCTGACATTCATAACTCTTGTCATGGACGCTCGTCTGTTCTTAAGGCTCCTGACATCACCTTTACTTTAAAGTTTCATCAAAATCCATTCAGTAGTTTTTGCGTGAAAGAGTAACAAACATACATCCGTACATACATTCTTACAAACTTTCGCGTTCGTAATATTTATCATAGGATAGGATATTTATAGGATTACACAAAATCACTACAATATGATTTTAACACGATTTCATGTCGCTTATGACAATAATCGCAGGTTACATGTAAAATAGCTACATAGTACATTAAGCCTGATATTCATGGTACATAGTTTTTTTGGCACCAACTTAGAGATGCGCGCGCAACTCGTCTCTGCACCAATAATGCAGGTTCTATGGGAATCTCGACTAGGCGTAGCTATGTTCTAAATCTCAGCCTTTCCAACACAATTAAAAGCGCAGGGTCGCTCGCTCGTGCAGCAACGCTCGGAGTCTTCCACACTATTCTGTGACGTCGATCGCGGACGGAGCACCGCCAAGAGCATACTATTGCTGCAGTGTTATCGCCCCTGACCGACGCGTGTCGTTCCCCTAGCAACGACCCAGTTTGTGCGTAAATCGGTTAAGCATTTTCCCTCGCCTCAAAACAAAAAAAAAAAAAAGGTTCTATGGGAAATGGAAATCGGCTTGTTTATGTAACTATTAAAACATAGACGAATTCTATGATTGTGGCTTCGATAGATATAATATTAAATTATTTGTCGTGGTTTAATTACGCTGAACGAAATTTATGTTTATAATATTTTTACGAGTACGGGACTCGAATTAAAAATGCCGTTGGAATTACTATAGAATTTATTAGAACTATACAAACATGTATAACAGAGGTACAAATATAACTGAACACAATCAGTTAAAACGTAATGCGCGATTCAATAACACGCGCAAAGTCCGTCACTATATAGGTTATTGAATGTACACACGTCTTGTCTTGATCGTGACGATTTCTGCATTGGGCTATTGATTTATAATGCACCGATGCAATATGTCTACTTGGCAAGCGTCGACGCAATTTCCTAGAAAACGTAATCCGCACACCTGCGTAATTATGCCTGCGAACGGCTATAAACGAGTACAATACACAATAGGCTGTTTTCTAATTACAAATTTTAAACACAAAGTAAACAAAAGAAGACAGTCATAATTAGTTTCAATGTTATTAGCTCAAACGTCGCGGCAGGTAATAAATGTGCTTTGTCTACAGGTATGCAGGTGGCCCAACTTGTAACAATATACTTAATCATCGTCTTAAGACAAAGTAGAGATCTTTTGTATTTGAATATTTGATTGCAGTTCACCGCTAGCGGGGTCTGGAGTCCAAACTACCAGTGGCTAGGGCTCCAGAGTCAGGAACCTCCTCACAATTCGTGCCGTGTCCAAGAGTGCTGCCTTCTGTATCTGGCCCTTCACCCAGCTTCCCAGTGAAAGCCTCTCTAGATGACGGCCGAGGCTTTTCGCTATAAGACCGTTGGCGGTGACAACTATCGGCACAATGCTCGTTGACTCCAGACGCCACATAGCGGCAACCGGTTGCCAGGTGGTAGGGTATTTGCTCGACTGGATGGCGACCACCCTTGGTCTAGAGTATGCCGCCATAACAACCTTGTGTTGTATTCCGGCATTAGTGACCAGGTTCCAGTCCCGCTTAAGAGAGCAGCAGCGCATTTGTAGCACCTTTGGTGTTACAATCCATAGGCGATGGTACCCGCTTTCCATCAAGTGGGCCGTCTGTCTGTCTGCTGAACTCCTGCAATAAAAAAAAATATATACATACATTAATAAAAATACAAATAATATACTAATACGATATATGTAAATAAAATATTATAAAATAAACTTACATAAATAAATATACAACTAAGAAAAGATCATAATGACTGCTGCATCCTTAAATTGAGCTATCTGAGCTATAATAATCCCTTCACAAGTCTATTAAAAATAGGCAGTGATTTGGCTAGCTTGATATTAACAGGCAGCGCGTTCCAAAGACGAACTGCTTGGACTGTGAAGGATTTGCTATAAAAGCTAGTTGTATGCAGAGGAGTGTAATTCCTGTGTTTGGTAAATGGATTAATTTGATTCTTACCAGGGGCTTGTAGTCGGTCATTGATCAGCTAGGCGCGTGTGGACTGCATGCAATACAAAACACACACAACGTACAAATAAATAACACATACATGCATTAAGAGACCAATTGGAAATGAAAATATGCAAACACGGAACCTGAAAATTATGCGTTTTTTTGTATTTAAAGACTATAAATATGGTGTGCTATGGTGTAATAAGGACACTAAAATTATCGGAAACCTGTCATTTAGGTAAAAAATTAAAAAAGAATACAATTAATTACGTTAAAAACCTACATCATATAAATAAAAATAATGTTCAATTTTAGCGTCATGACTCACCTAGTTGTGATAAAAACACAATCACTTATTTAATTTCGGGATTAATCTGCAAATGTAACATATATGACATGACCAAAATAATTAATCATTATAAAATCAACTATTACGGCATTGCTAAAAAACCACCATATTTTGTAATTGGTAGGTGAAACCTCAGATTAATAATATTAAGAGACAAAGTTTTTACTTCACTTTGCTACTTGTTAGGCAAAGACACTAAATCCATACAGCATGTATATCAATATTTTTCAATCAATCTGAAGATCATTGGATGACATGAAAGTATGGAATTTTAGATTTTTCACATTATTGTAACTAAGATAATTAATATATTTTTCTAGTTTGTATATATAAATACCGACTATATGCAATACCAATGTAAGCAAAACAAAGTATAGGTGTAAGGGGTGGTCGAAGGTGTAACCAGTGACAAGGACAGTGGGTTAGGTTAGGTTATCTTTAGACCAAAGCCCACGAGCCGAGCGAGCGAAGCGAGGGTGCCGCGGCAGCGGCCGGCGAGTGGCAGAACCGACTGGTTTCCATTTATTCGTTGATAATTTTAATAAAAGTTAAAGTCGGTTCTGCCACTCGCCGGCCGCTACCGCGGCACGCTCGCTTCGCTCGCTCGGCTCGTGGGCTTTGGTCTAAAGATAACCTAACCTAACCCACTGTCCTTGCCATAACCTTCGAACACCCCTCACACCTATATATTGTTTGTCTAACATTAGTATTGCATGTTGTCGGTAATTATATATACAAACTACAAAAATATAATAATGATCTTAATCACAATAATGTGAAAAATCTAAAATTCCGTATTTTTATGTCATTCAAAGATGTTCAGTTTGATTGAATAATATTGATATTCATGCTGTACGGATTTAGTTCCTTTGCCTGACATTTAGCAAAGTGAGGTAAAAACTTTGTCTCTCAATATTATTAATCTGAGGTTTTACTTACAAATTACAAAATGTCGTGATTTTTTAGCAATGCCGTAATATTTGATTTTACAATTATTAATTATTTTGATCATGTCATATATGTTACATTTGCAGACTAATCCCAAAATTAAAATAATTGTGTTTTTATTATAATTAGTAGGTAAGTCGTCACGCTAAAATTGAACATTATTTCTAGCGATATAATGCACGTATTTCGTAATTAATTGTATTGTTTATTAATTTTTTGCCTAAATGATGGCTTACCGATGATTTTAGTGTCGTTATTGTACCATAGAAAACCATATGTAAAGTCTTTGAATACAAAAAATGCGTAATTTTCAGGTTCCGCCTTTATGCAATTTTTAACCATGCTAACTTACGTCAAAGTAGCAAGGCTAGTTTTTACATATGTCATATGTGATATTGTTATAAACAAAGATATACAAATAACTGATACTGCCGATAACCAATAAATAATCGATTAACCAACTAACAGAATAAAAAAGTGCAAAGCAACAGAACATTGCGGTGGTTCATTAACTCAATTCGATTCAGGTAAAACTATATAGGAACTAGCGGCCCCGGCAGACGTTGTCCTGCCTTTAAAAAATAAAATCCTAGAACCCGGTCCCAGAGCCACGTACCTACCGGTTCTAATTGCGAATCTAAACCATCCGGGTACTACAAATACTCACAAAAACAAAATCACCAAAATCGCTCCCGGTGATTAGGAGAATTCCAGTATCCGATCTCAGCGCCACCTACCGGTTCTAATTGTGAATCTAAAAAAGTAATATATTTTTTTTTATTCTAAGTCATGACAAAATAAGATTAAAAATCTTGCCAAAAAATTAAAGTTTATAATATTAACAAATAAAAAATAGGGGTTGATCGTAGAGGGGTGAAAATTTAGGGTTGTATGTATTTTTGTATGTTGTATCATAAAAAAATAGAAATTAAAAATTTTGTCTAAAAAATAAAAAATAAAATTTAGGGGTGGACTACCCCTAACATTTAGGGGGATGAAAAATAGATGTTGGCCGATTCTCATAGATACCGGATAAGCACAAAAAATTTCATCAAAATCGGTCAAGCCGTTTCGGAGGAGTATGGCAACGAAAACTGTGACACGAGAATTTTATATATTAGATTCTCCTGTACGTGTGTTGACAGTGAACTCCTCCTAAACGGCTGGACCGATTTGAATGAATTTTTTTGTGTGTGTTCAAGTGGATTAGAGGATGGTTTAGATTCACAATTGGACCCGGTAGGTGGCGCTGCAATTGGGTATCAAATTTTCTTCAGGGCAGGACAACGTCTGCCGAGACAGCTAGTCAAGTATAATATTTTAAAATATTTTCCAATGAGCCAGACAAATCTGACGGGCCAAACATCTTCCCATGGTTATTTTCTACCTTTGATAGCTGCTACCTGAAAAACGGCCTCGCTTTCAGCTTAGCGAGTATTCATTCTAAGTTTATATTAAACTACCGATCCTAAAAATTTTGATCTTTCCTAAAATCACGAAGTGTGAGGTGACTGGGATGGGTGACTGGGCGTTGAGATCGGGTTCTAGATTTTGATTTTTTCAAAGCAGGACAACGTCTGCCGGGGCTGCTAGTAAAATATAAAACAAATATAGACTTAAGGTGGAGACGACGTACTTAAAAGTTTGTTTCGTACATTATATTTGAATTTGCGCATAGCCATAGAAGATATGTCAAATTCATTACAGTGTTTATTATACGAATCTACCATTCGACGAAGAGGTTTATTTTAGTCTGTTGTCTCAATTCAACGCATTGGCACTTTGTGTTGCAAATGTCCACAGGCGACAGTATTCGCCAGTTTCTGCTAATAACAAGTACGTTAAACGAGAATTTAAAAGCAACTAATGCTAGTTAAATAGAATTCAAATTGGAAATATCGATCCCTGCTGACGTCACAGCAGGAAAGGACGAAAGCAATCATAGGTCAACGCCCTACTTAATGGTGTACAGAAATACTTAACAAACGCAAACTAGCTAATACCTTGGAAGAATTGTTTTTCCATACTAATACTTAGATTATATTTAAATCCATAGATATTAATATATCTTTATCCGTGCGGGAACGGAGAAAGAATACATTTTCCTTCGGCCGGACAGCCTGTCGTAAGAGGCGACAAAACAACCCACAGCCAGAGGTGGTAGGGTATTTGCCCGCCTGGATTGCTACCATCCCTGGTCTAGAGAATGTCGCCATAACAACATTGAGTTGTGTTCCGGCATTAGTGGACAGGTTCCAGTATCCCTTGTGAGCAGCAGCGCATTTGGGGCACCTTTGGTGCTGCAAATGTTTATAGCCGATGGTGACCACTTTCCATCTAATGGGCCGTCTGCCTGTCTGTTGAACTCATGCAATAAAAAAAAATATAATGTTTAGTAAGTTTGTTTGATGTCTATTGTAGTGGAACACATACAAGCCAATAGATGGCGCTGTGCAATAATTGAAGCCATAAGACATTTCTCACACGTACAAAGGATATGTAAATTTCCAACAGTAATTAGAGTTTAGGCCTTTGAGGCATGATAACAGCCTCGGCGGAAAATCATAGCTTTGAGACGAAGGAGCATGTAGGGGTGACCAGAGTTATCATGTAAGTGTGGAACCTCTGATCACACCCACACTTATGTCTGTCAGAGTGATGATATACTTTAGCTGTATAGTGGTTGTAACAAGCTTCTTCTTGTTCAATAGTACCAGGTTCAATGATATACATGGACTAGCTGTGCCCGCGACGTCGTCCGCGTGGAATTTGCTTTCAAAACCCTCCGATTTGAACCGTTCAATCAAACAATATTAGTATATTTGGCTACAACACTAATACTTACATTTTAAATATCGCGATATCTTTTGAATGAAACGTCTGAATTGAATCATTCAAAAAGTTCTAGAAAGGTATTGAATTCGTCTTGAATATGGAGTAATTTATTTTGATAAGGATTAATACCAAGGTACAAAATAAAGAGTTTTTGAAGCAACGGCATTTTAATTATTTAAAAAAATAAAAGAAACCATTTATTGTAAGATAACTACAATAGTTAGACATATGGTTAGGCTATATTTTTTGTAGACAATTATATGTTCTGCAAAGTGGTAGTACATTGTTTTGTTCTATAATCAATAGTTTTCGCAGCGCACGCCGTGTAAGGATTTCTTCGAGTCATTTTTTTTCACCTTGGGTTACATTATTGGACTTTTAGCAAGGATCCCTATTTTTTTTGAAAATATAATATAGCCTATATAGCCTTCCTCAATCAATGTACTATTCAACACTGAAAGAATTTTTCAAATCGGACCAGCGGTTCCTGAGTTTAGCGCGTTAAATAAACAAACAAACAAACTCTTCAGCTTTATAATATTAGTATAGATTAGTAGAATGCAGTATTTATTACTGACGTTTCCAATATGTTGATATTCACTGATTCTAACGTTACCCAAGTAGTCATGGAAAAATCACTCACCAAGAAGAAAAGAGTGATATATATCTTTTTGATACAAATATATATATCACTCTTTTATATCTTTAACTCTTTATCTTTACAGTGAATAATGTCAGTGTCAATTGCAGACAAGATGAGTTATTATCTGTGAGCGATATACTAGCAAAGCCGACACGCGTATCTGTGGCAACGCAAAATATCTGACATTTAAATAACATACACGCCATTTACGCCTTAAATATTTGCAAAAGTACTCTCTGTAATTCAGCGAATTGATAGTCTTAAAATTGATGAAACATAGGAAGAGCGAGGTTTCCCAACACAAGTATCATCTGATTACTTTCTGAGCAGCCCCGGCAACTTACATGTATGGACTTATTGAAATAAACACATTTTTTTTTTATTATTTAGATGGCCTTTGACTCTTAGTAAATATTTTTGTAATTAAAAATATTTAGTCCATAATTCGAAATAAAAACTAATCTATGGCTCAATTTGGACTAAATTACACAGTATAGAATATTCTTATAATCTATCTATATCTCACGCCTTCATTACCCGGAGGTGTAGGCAGCGGCAATAATACTACGCATGCGCAGTGCGCGGGCTAATCATTCTTTCTCTTTTCTTTCTAGTTTCTTCTCATTCGGATCTATAGTCATCGCGTGGAACAGGAATGAACTAAAGAGTTAAAGATATAAAGACACATTTAGAACGCAAGTGATATACAGATCTAATCACTCATCGCGTCGGATATATATCTTTTGAGTTAATCACTCAGGAGTTACACACCGCTATAATAATAATAATAATAATCGGCAGACAAACACACACATTGTATATCCCCAAATTAAGCAAGTTACGCTTGTGTTATGGGTAATATACAACGGACTACTCTGGGGCCGATCCCAGACACCCAGACCATAGTAAATAACAGAGAAAATACGTTTCCAAAATTTACTATACCAGGAATCGAACCCGGAACCTCTGCGTTGCAGTGAGGTACGCCGGCAAAGGCTTAGCCCGCTCAACCACAGAGGCCGTCAAATATATATACCCTATACTATAATATACCCAAGGGATACTGTTTAAAATAGAGAATGGCTTTTGATTTTAAAAACCTCAACGGGCAGAGTGCCGCCGTTGTATTTCGCCAAGACTGATTGGATGGATGCCTGGTGCTCCACCATAAGCATTTCCAATTCGGTCCACCACCATTAAGTCTTAAGGTCATTCCTAAACTATTTATTAGGGATGTTACGGATATGAAATTTTGGATTTGGATATGGACACGGAGAGTTTCCTGATCAGTTATTTAGCCAGCAAAACTCCGTTCACGTTTCAATGAGGACTAAGTATTTGTTTAGTAAATTTTAATTAGGATGTGTGCTTCTTTTAAACACTGTTTATCCTTTGAAGATCACTGTCGTACATTACAAACAGGATTTTGGCATGCATTACGCTATTTAACAATGTTTAAAAAGTCGTGGTAGCGTAATTGGCTAGCGCACGCGTCCCAAACTCAAAGGGCGCGGGTTCAATCCTGACCGGAACGCATTTTATTTTTATTGCACGAGTTCAGCAGACAGGCAGACGACCCACTTGATGGAAAGCGGTTACCATCGCCGATGGACATTTACAACACCAAAGGTGCTACAAATGCGCTGCTGCTCTCTTAAGGGGGATTGGAACCTGGTCACTATTGCCGGAACACAATTCAAGGTTGTTATGGCGGCATACACTAGACCAGGGGTGGTAGCAATCCAGTCGGGCAAATGCCCTACCACCTGGCTGTGGGTTGTTTTGTCGCCTCTCACGACAGGCCGTCCGGCCGCAGGAAATTGTATTCTTTCTCCGTTCCTGCACGGATAAAACGCACGCATTTGTGACCTAATGTGTATATTGTTACAATTAGCACGTGCTAACAACGGTGAAGGAAAACATCGTGACGCAACCTGCACACCAAGATAACCGATGTGTCAAACTTGCCAAGCCGCCTTGCGTGGCGGGTATACTGTCCGTTCCCCTATAATAATTAATTACGACGGCCTCTGTGGTTGAGCGGGCTAACCCTTTGCTGGCGTACCTCACTGGAACGCAGAGGTTCCGGGTTCGATTCCTGGTATAGTAAATTTCGGAAACGTATTTTCTCCGTTATTTACTATGGTCTGGGTGTCTGGGATCGGCTCCAGAGTAGTCCGTTGTATATTACCCATAACACGAGCGTAACTTGTTTAATTTGGGGATATACAATATGTGTGTTTGTCTGCCGATTATTATTATTATTAATAATTAATTACGATTAAATTTAGCTATGAAGATGATGCTTATAGTAGTATACTAGCGGCCCGGCGCGGTTTCACCAGCGCTCAGTCCCGCTCCTATAGTATATAGCGTCATGTTATATAGCCTATGACACTCTCTGTTAACGTAGCTTTCTAACAGTAAAAGAATTTTTAAAATCGGTTTAGTAGATCCAGAGATTACCCCCTACAACGTCACAAACTTTACCTCTTATCTTATCTATAAAGATAATATAAGTATAGATGACTAAATTAAATGACTCACTAAACGTCACTATTAGGTTTGGAACAAAAAACAATTTTAAAAAAACTGGAAAATACATTAATAGCGTGTGAAATTTTCTTTAAACAATTCATAACTTGATAGGCGTGTAAACTGATGGGAGAAATAATTTCAACAATACTAAATTTTAAATAAAATCAACCTTGTGTAAAAAAATGGCGAAAACAATTAACATGTACTTTATAATTAGATAAATAAAACAAATTAAAAATTATTTTTAACTATAACTAGTACAGTGAAGGAAACTTAGCTTATACTAGCTGATGCCCGCGACTTCGTCCGCGTGATGCGGTTTTTTAACTATCCCACGGGAACTCTGTAATTTTTCGGGATCAAAAGTATCCTATATATTGACCAGGGGTATAAGCTACCACCATACAAAGTTTCATTTGAATCGGTCCAGTCGTTTCGGAGATTAGCCGGTACGAACATACAGACGAACAGAGAAACAAAACAAATGAAAAAAATCTAAATTAGTTCTGTTTCACTTCTTTCACGTGACTCGGTTTTTAGTATTTTTTTTCATTGTACAGAAATTCGACCTCTAGTTTTATTATATGTATAGATTAGATTCTACCTATAATCCTTTAAGACTATAAGTAGAATACTGAGCCTTAGCCATCGGAGTCAATGAGTAAGGTTCCTAGAAGGTTGGCTAGATTACCTCGCTGGATCGCCATACTGATCCATTGTCCGAGGTAGGAACCAGCCCTCTGATCTCGCGAAGAGACAATAATGCCCAGCTTTTGATGTTACTAGTTATGAGTTCAATGACAATTGATTCCATAAAGTTATGTAATAGATAAACTTAGGTTAACTGTTAACCTACAACTAGTACTAAAACTCGCCACTAGATGGGTCTATTTAAGAAGGAATATCTAATACTTATTTACATCAAACGAAAGATATGGAATAGATAAACGCCTAATATTGGTCAGTTAAGTTGAACCTAGTTTAACTATCGTACGATGGTGTGTTCAAAAACGCAATTTTATTAGCTATTGAACCGATAGCGCTAACAAACAGATAAACTATAGTTAAAAGTACCTCAGAAACCGGGCATAAGTCGTTTTGAAATAAATTAAATAAATATACATATTTTTTATATGTTTATTAGACAGAAAATCTAAAGAAAACTTACCGATCGAAGTGAATTGCAAAAAATCAATCACAATAAAATTTATTTCTTGACGTCTCCATTTCTACAGATAATAAAAGATTTATTTTTAAACAATGAACGCGAGGCGAAGGAGTGTAAACCATTCAGCCTAGTTTCGCTATACGCTGTACGTATACGATTGATCTGGCCTGAGTAATCTCAGAAGCGGGGTAACAGTGTTGCTACATTCGTATGTGGGAATATCGGGAAATTTGATGTTATTTCTATTGGTGTTAACAAAATTGGGCTATGGAGTGTTAAAGTATTAATAAATTCATAACTTTTATTCAAAATAAGTTCCATTGGAGAACACTTTTTGAAGGTCATACATATAAGTTAAAATTTAATTTTAGTTTTTTTTCTATATACACCGCTTCGCAATGTGCTATTGCTGTTAAGGAGAAGAAGCGGCAAGAACTTCCCCAGCAACACATCCAGCAAAACATTGTATTTTCTTTATATTTCTTATTCTATTTCTATCTTAAGTTCTTTTTTTATAAGTTTTATACTGAAGTATGTTACCGAATTACTTTTCGAAGAATTAATGGAGTTATAGCAAACAGTGCATGATCAGTAAGACAAAGACACCCTCACAATCCTGGCAGGTGCGTGATATTAGTTGTATAATGAAAGGTTCAATAAAATTGATAAGAAGGAAGACCCAGTAACCTCAGATAAAAATGTCTGTAATATGTGCATCAATGGAGAAAGAATAAAATTGCCTGAAGCTAGGTGACCTGTCGTGAGAGGTGACCAAAAAAACCCACAGCTAGGTGGTAGGGGATTTGCCCATCTGGATGGCTACCTTTGGTCTAGAGTATGTCACCATAACAACCTTGAGTTGTGTTCTGTCCTTAGTGGCCTGATTCCACTTCTCCCTTCGCAGCCGGAAGGATTTTTTTTATTGTTGGAGATCAGCAGACAGGCAGACGTTCCCCTTGATGGAAAGCGGTTACCATCGCCTATGGACATTTGCAATACCAAAGTTTGCTACAAATGCGCTGCTGCTCTCTTAAGGGAGATTGGAACCTGGTTACTAATGCCGGAACACAACTCAAGGTTGTTATGGCGACATACTTTAGACCAGGGTTGGTAGCCATCCAGTCGGGCAAATGCCCTACCACCTGGCGTAGGCGTAGGATATTGGTAGCACCTTTAGTGTTGCAAATATCCGTAGACGATGGTAGATGCTTTCCATCAGGTGGGTCGTCAACTTGTCTGCTGTACTCATGTAATAAAAAATAATTTTAGCTATACAAAGAGACGATCGCAAAATAAGCCATAATAATAATGTTTCTAAATGGTAGATTGAACCCTTAGATGATCAGAAGCTGATGCCTACCACGGATAATAGATAAATATTGAGTTTCAATGAGGCAACGATGCCAATTGTCTGGGAATTGCTATTAGAATGTGACCAGCGATCAGTATTTTACTTTTAGCTTTGAGGGAAATACCTGTTAAAGCATATTTTAAGCCAGATTTTTTTTATTAAAATAATAAACACTGTATATTTCCGACCAACGAGTAAAATAAATCAAGAAATATTTGAACGTTTTATTAGTTCTTAAAAAGGTCTTACCCTTTATTTTTTCCGGATTTGTGTTCACATCGACACGTCAATATTAGTAGGTACTACGAAACTAAATCTATGTAGGTGATCAATAATATTAAAAAAAATCTTTAGCTACTTCCGAAATAGGCTCTGATAGCATACTTTGAATTATGCTCAAAAATCGATATGCAACTATGACTGGAAGATATTTATAAAAATTCATCATTCGTATGCAATTCATCCTTCTTGGTACGGTATGTCATAATCACGAAAGTCCTGTATTGGAAAAATACCTAGCAACACTACAACAACCTTCGTAGAATTATACGGCGTGGGCGGAGTGACGTCATGGCGCTCCACCACCCTCCTCCATCCCCCCGTTGTACATATTTTACACCCTTGTTTTTGGGGCAAAACCAGCGGTTCGATGTGTTTATTTTTTATTTATACAACCACTAATGGCGTTATAGGCTAAGTGCGTAATACATTTGTAAGTATTTTCCCAAAGGGAGTTTCTGTCAAATATTTGCGCGTCTCCAGGGAGCCACAAGCGGCCGTTTTTCGACAACTGCTTGGTGAAACTGACACGTGTCTAGATATACTGGTAATTGTTAAACATAGCATAAGTACCACTTTATTTTAATACTTGTCATGTTCGTCATATGAATCTGCGAAAACTGCCGCTTCAGTCCCTTAATTCCTCGAGCTGACACAGGCACATCCTCATCTTATCCTTAGCAGTAGTGTATTTATCTAAATTCTTATTTATCTTCTCTTCCTTTCTACATATACATTTTTTTTTATTGCAGGAGTTCAGCAGACAGGCAGAAGGCCCACTTGATGGAAAGCGGTTACCATCGCCTATGGACATTTGCAACACCAAAGGTTCTACAAATGCGCTGCTGCTCTCGTAAAGGAGACTGGAACCTGGTCACTAATGCCGGAACACAACACAAGGTTGTTATGGCGGCATATTCTAGATCAGGGGTGGTCGCCATCCAGTCGAGCAAATGCTCTACCACCTGGCTGTGGGTTGTTTAGTCGCCTCTTACGACAGGCCGCCGGGCCACAGGAAATTGTATTCTTTCTCCGTTCCTGCACGGATAAAATATATAATATATATATAATAAATAAAAAAATACATACATACATATTATCACGCCTGTTTCCCATGGGGGTAGGCAGAGACTATAGATCTCCACTTACGACAATCCTGACAAACAACTTTCCCTTCATCTACTTTCATTAACATCTTCATACATGCACGTTTATTTGAAATGCTTTTTACCTGGCCTCGTTTTAACACTTCTGTTATTTGATCATGGTGTGTAACGTCGCGGTCTACCGGCACCAACTCTACCATTCACAATACTGTTATACACTTGTTTTGTACTGTTATGACCTAATTCCGTAAATATTTCGCATAGGGCGGGTTCTGAAGGTCGAGTGGCAATCGTGGCCAAATATAGACGTGTATCGGATCGTAAGCTCCGAAAACAATGCTCTAGACGTGACCGGGATTTATAATTAAGATGGTAAACAAAATGGATGTCCATATCATGGAAAACATATTGTTTAATAATAATTTAATATTTAATATAGTTTTGCTTTAGCGCACTTTTTAGAAAAAAAATACATTTTTTTTTAATATTCAGTTAACCAAACTAACACAGTCCACTTGATGAGAAGTGGTTATCGACGCCCACAGGCATTTGCAACACAAAAGAAACCGATGCGTTGATCATACCTCGTTGCGAATTTGAGGACCTATTTACACCCTCTTTGATGAGTGCTATATTGTGAGGGGAGCTCATTCTACAGTCTGCAGACGTATGGTGTAAAAAAGTGGACGTAAGGGATCAGCATGCAAGTACAACTGTAAGAATAAACTCCTGAAATTTTAACGTGTATTTCTTCGACCTCCTAGGACAAGAAAGCACTCCAACTACAACAAGGAACTCCAATAACAAGAAGGAACTCCAACAACAAGAGAGCACTCCAACAACAAGAAAGCACTTCAACTACAATAAGTAACTCCAATAACAAGAAAATACTCGAAGAACAAGAAAGCACTGCAACAACAAGAAAGCACTGCAACAACAAGAACGAATTCCAACAACAAGAAAGCACTCCAACTACAAGAAGGAACTCCAATAACAAGAAGGAACTCCAACAAGAAGAAAGCGCTCCAACAACAAGAAAGAACTCCAACAACAAGAAAGCACTCCAATAACAAGAAAGTACCCTATTGTAAGCCAGGGGAAATCCGATTGAGGACCATAGACGTCAAAGTCGCGGCACTGGGGTTCGCCAGGTCGGGATGGCACTAGCACCTCTAGATAGAACTAAAGACGCTATAGCCACTCCACTGTTAGGGAAACCTACTAAGACCCCTTGGTGGTCCGACCTTCGGCTTATGTCAGGGCTACGGATACATGGCCTAGCCCCTCCGCTAGCCCTCATAGGCGCTGGCCAGTTGGCCTCATCCACTGCCGGGGGACTTTGGCTACCAGGTTTTCTTAAAAAATATTATAGCTTTTTAAGAATCTTTTCGGTTCAATTTATTTATTTTATTGATAACAATGATGAACGCTAATCAGTTGTCAAACACTAATGAGCTAGCACTAGTTTAAATAAACTCTGTTGCGGCCAATGTTGCGTTACTTAGGACAATCGCCCGCAAACAAAGGGAATTGCCTCACTAACTATACTATCGTTGAAAGCCGATACTAATCCTTTGCAGGTGTTTTATTACCCCTATGAATTTGAGCGATCTATCTCTTTGTTCACGCCGCCGTGAGATGTCATAAAACCTTCTTTCCTCTGTTGGTATTTCATGCGAATTCTTGAATGCCATTACGCTGACCATTTAACGATTTCAAGAACTAATGGGCGGCATGTTGCTAGGAGGCCATGTCTAATTTAGAAATGGATGAGGGTCATGCAGTCAAGAAAGCCAGTCGTATTTTGACTGCGAGCGAGGCGTTACCTAGTGTACTTTCGGAGCTAGTATCTTATAACAACGAACTTTACGCGATTTATGTGATAACGATATCCTGCCCTACGGTTTGGTTTTGTTGTATTCGGCAATACTTGTAAGAACTTTGAATTACGTGTGTGTACTTCTAATAAACTTTGTGATAATTCCAACGGCATTTTCGAATCTACATCCCACAAAACCCTTTAAATTCGTAACACTATCAACTATCGACGCAAGACCGTATACATCCTTTTATCTAATATATAAAATTCTCGTGTCACAGTTTTCGTTGCCATACTCCTCCGAAACGGCTTGACCGATTTTGATGAAATTTTTTGTGCTTATCCGGTATCTATGAGAATCGGCCAACATCTATTTTTCATCCCCCTAAATGATAGGGGTAGTCCACCCCTAAATTTTTTTATTTATTTTTTAGACAAAATTTTTAATTTCTATTTTTTTATGATACAACATACAAAAATACATACAACCCTAAATTTTCACCCCTCTACGATCAACCCCTATTTTTTATTTGTTAATTATAAACTTTAATTTTTTGGTAAGATTTTTAATCTTATTTTGTCATGACTTAGAATAAAAAAAATATATTACTCTTTTAGATTCACAATTAGAACCGGTAGGTGGCGCTGAGATCGGGTTCTAGAATCCTCTTAATCACCGGGAGCGATTTTGGTGATTTTGTTTCTGTGTGTTTGAGTGGGTACCCGGATGGTTTAGATTCGCAATTAGAACCGGCTCTGGGATCGGGTTCTAGAATTTTATTTTTTAAAGGCAGGACAACGTCTGCCGGGGCCGCTAGTAGTTATATAGATTTCAATGTAGCTTTTTCATTTTTCGTACAGTTTTATAATACGTAAAACTTCTTATAAAACATTGTTTATAGCTTCTAAAAATAAACATCGATAGACCTCTCTTTCAGAGATGATATCTGATCAAACAAACAGGTTTCACCTTATGACGTGCCACTATGAAATGTAAGATTTGAATCAGATCTATTTACAAAACACTCTAAAACTTGTTTAGATCAACAGTAAGATATAAAATGAAACGTGTATGGATATAAGGATTTATTTTAAGGGCCGCTTGCATAAGCTTGCTTAAATTTATTTAAGAAACACAAAACGTATTTAACACCCTTAAATACAATTGGCGTCTTGCACAACGCAAAATTTGCCGCTAAATATGTTTAAAGAACTGTCAATACGTTTTGTGCAAAACGTATTTAGGCAGTTTAATGTGATTAACTAATTTTATTTAGAGGCGATGGTTATGCCAGCGGCTCTAAGTTTAGTAAGAAAACTTGAGCTATGAGTAGTTTGAACGGAGACTGAAAAATTTGCTTAAAAACCTGTCCTGACTACCTTAAGCCTTTGAGGCATAGTTTTAATTAGTGCAGGAACGGAGAAAGAATATATAGGTGATTTCCTGCGGCCGGGGGGCCTGTTGTAGAGGCGACAAAACAACCCACAGTCAAGTTTGTCTGTCTGGAGTATGCCTCCATAACAACATTGAGATGTGTTCCGACATTAGTGGTCAGATTTCAGTCACCCATTAGAGAGCGACAGGCACATTGGTAGCAGCTCCTTTGGTGTTACAAATGTCCATAAGCAATGGTAACCGCTTTCCATCAGGTTATGTCATGTTAAGTAACAACGCAACTCTAGAAAGCTTTTTATTTTTTTTTATTGCAGGAGTTCAGCAGACAGGCAGACGGCCCACTTGATGGAAAGCGGTTACCATCTCCTATGGACATTTGCAACACCAAAAGTGCCACAAATGCGCTACTGCTCTCTTAAGGCAGACTGGAACCTGGTCACTAATGCCGGAACGCAACTCAAGGTTGTTATGGCGCATGCTCTAAACCAGGGGTGGTAGCCATCCAGTCGGGCAAATGCCCTACCACCTAGCTGTGGGTTGTTTAGTCGCCTCTTACGACAGGCCGCCCGGCCGCAGTAAAGTGTATTCTTTCTCCGTTCCTGCACGGATAAACGGATATTCCTAGAGTACAGTGATAACTTCGTCCGCCTTAAACATATGGGATGTCGGAACGCGACATTCAGACTGCGCCCCAAGCCCCCACCTGCCAACAGCAAATCTGATTTATTAAATGGATATACCCCGACGATATCTGATCAGGACATAGTCCGATCAAAACTATTAAGGAAAGAGTATAAATTGCACTACTTGATAGATTATACAATTACATGTTAAAAGCCTTCGAATGCTGTCATTTTTTTTTTATTGTAGGAGTTCAGCAGACAGGCGGACGGCCCACTGATGGAAAGCGGTTACCATCGCCTATGGACATTTGCAACCACAAAGGTGCTACAAATGCGCTACTGCTCTCTTAAGGAAGACTGGAACCTGGTCACTAATGCCGGAACACAATTCAAAGTTGTTATGGCGGCATGCTCTAGACCAGGGGTGGTAGCCATCCAGTCGGGCAAATGCCCTACCACCTAGCTGTGGGTTGTTTAGTCGCCTCTTACGACAGGCCGCAGGAAATTGTATTCTTTCTCTGTTCCTGCACGGATAAAAACAGGTCGCGACTTTTGATTTAGATCAACGAAAAAACCATCACATCATTCTAAGACCATTATGTTAAATTCGGCACGTTGTATTCTTCATTATATTTGTATACGTTGGTATCTAAATAATAAATGCATTAACAATAAGTAGACATCGGATTCTATGCACTATCAAAATGGCAAAATATGCATGCAAATATGCACTAAAAAGGGGCGAAATATGCACAATCAATAAACCATTTATTATTAGATTAATTAGAATTTAAGTTTATTTTCACATTATACATACATACATACATAACTTCACGCCAGTTCCCTTGCGGGGTAGGCACGAAGGGAATTTGTTGGAGAGGGAATGAATATTTGTATTAATTAAAAAATAAAGGTTTTCTGTATTATAGTGTATTATTATGAATGACTTTTCTCTGATATGACATACAACCAAGACAATAAAACCTTTTTTGTTGTAAACAAATTCCCCTCCAGCAAGGAAATTTACATATATATCGTTGAAAATATTAATTAAGTTACATAAATTAAAATTAGACTTTATACAAATTTAAACAGAAGCAAACAAAATAACATCTTCTGACAAATTAATAACAAAAAATTTAAAACAAATAATTCACATTGTATAAAAACAAATTCATATGACATAGATAAATAAAAGCATTGAAATAAAATTATTAACTTAAATCATTAAAATTAACAATCATAACTTAATTTAATTCTTAACAAATTAATAGATATATTAAATGAAATAATTATTTATTTTCACATTATATTTATATATTAAACCTATCCTAATATTAGTTATAAATTATTATTATAATAATTTACTTATTATAATTCTTGTGACAGTAAACAATAACATATTTTTCCAGGTTTTCTGCAGCAAACTTGTGACGCTTGTCACTTAATATTAATTTATAGGCTGAAAATGACCTTTCGACGTCAACTGACGTCACCGGACAGAACTTGAAATTTGGCGCCATTTCTGCAGAGACTTCTTCAGGTAGAGTTTGTCCGGTGCCGTTGATAAATGCGTCAATTTTCTTTATTCTTTTAAGACCGGGGTTTTTATACAAAACTGCATTTAATTTGCCACAAACCTTTTGCGATAGTGAACTCGGAAGGGCGTTACTCCGTTCAATCATTTTCTCGTCGTGTCGTCGGCATAATGCAAGACGCCTAACAAGTATAACTGAAATAAGCACTGTCGCAAGTTGAAGCGGCAGTGGGCCGGTCACGTCTGTCGCAGGACCGACGGCCGATGGAGCAAACGAGTCCTGGAGTGGAGACCACGTCTCGGCAAACGTAGCGTTGGACGCCTCCCACCCGGTGGTCTGACGACCTGCGCAAGATTGCCGGCAGGAGCTGGATGAGGAAGACGGGAGACCGGGATATGTGGCGCGTACTTGGGGAGGCCTACGTCCAGCAGTGGACTGAGAGTGGCTGAAGAAGAAGAAGAAGAAGCGCTGTCAATGAAAAAGTATTAAAATATGCAATAGCGCTATAAAAATAGATTTATATGCATTGGCATATGCAAAGGCATATAATCCGATGTCTAACAATAAGTAATCTTTTCAACAGTTGAATACTCGACATATTGTACTTTTGGGAAATTTGGGGGCAAAATAATAGGTATACATTTATTTTCTTTACTTATTTTATCTTTTATTTTATTATACAATTTTTCATGTGTAGTCAGTTCAGTAAATATCTATATTATTTTTGAAATAGCCATGACAATCGGAACAGAAAACCGACAATTTAATTAAGTGATGAAAATGTATTACATTTTGTACTATGATATTTTTCTACAATGTATAGTAGTTGGTTAAAATATAGTACGACACTATATACTATAGTACGGGTGGGAACCCTTGTTACTTGTTATGTTTTGTACTGGGAAATTGTCTTCCTAGTCTTTTTCTTCCACGCCTATAATTACTGAGAAAAAATATTGTAATGCTCGGTCTTCACCTGCAATAATTTTGTAGTATATAAAATATGGACTGGGGCCAGATAAGTCTTATTTATAGCGTTAAAAGTAACGCCGTTAACAAATAGCTATATTAGTGTATACACAGGCGTATACGTCAATATTTAACGGTGTACGGACCAAACTGATCCCAGATTCGGTCTTTTGCTCCAAATGTATATACTAGCTGTGCCCGCGACGTCGTCCGCGTGGAATTTGCTTTCAAAACCCTCCGATTTTGAAACATTCTTCATTAGTGCTCCGCTCCTATTGGTCTTAGCGTGATGATATATAGCCTATAGCCTTCCTCGATAAATGGGCTATCCAACACTGAAAGAATTTTTCAAATCGGATCAGTAGTTCCTGAGATTAGCGCGTTCAATCAAACAATATTAGTATATTTGGCTACAACGTCGAAACGTCCGAATTGAATAATTCAAAAAGTTCTAGAAAGGTATTGAATTCGTCTTGAATATGGAGTAATTTATTTTGATAAGGATTAATACCAAGGTACAAAATAAAGAGGTTTTGAAGCGACGGCCTTTTAATTATTTAAAAAAATAAAAGAAAACACTTATTGTGAGATAACTACAATAGTTAGACATTTGGTTACGCTATATTTTTTGTAGACAATTATATGTTCTGCAAAGTGGTAGTACATTATTTTGTTCTATAATCAACAGTTTTCGCAGCGCACGCCGTGTAAGGAATCTTTCGGGTCATTTTTTTACACCTTGGGTTACATTATTGGACTTATAGTAAGGATCCCTAATTTTCTTAAAAATATAATATAGCTTATAGCCTTCCTCGATAAATGTACTATTCAACACTGAAAATTTTTTTCAAATCGGACCAGCGGTTCCTGAGATTGGCGCGTTTAAACAAACAAACAAACAAACTCTTCAGCTTTATAATATTAGTATAGATTAAGCGTCAAAACACGAAATTTAAAGTATTATGTCTGTATGAGCATAGTATTTAAATTATTAAATACAATGTATTCTATCGATTTATGTGTTTATATCCTTTTTAATGTTGCTTTTTCGTTTCATCGAGATTCAAATTACAACGTTTCTAAAGAAGTTTCAATTCAAACAATGTAACACACTAAATACGCCAAACAGTATGTCTCGCGATCGTGCCATATGTGTGTCGTAGTTCAGTGAATGGCATACACAAGTAAATGACAGACCAACAAGACTTTAACCACAAATCCACCGGGTTTCATTTAAAAACTATATTATATATTTTTAGTACATGAATGGCGTTAAGGAAAGTAAACAATAATTCCGAGAAACAACTGAAATGTTTACGAAGTAGTCAACACATTGTGCTCGTTAAATGTTTAACACGTGTTTGGAAACTAGTAAAACATTCTATCAATCAAAAAGACGTGGCCAAGGTTGTAGGATGTATACATTGGACCAATGTAACATTGGTTTTCTTTAGAAAATCATTATACATACATACATAACTTCACGCCAGTTCCCTTGCGGGGTAGGCACGAACAACAGAGTGCCAGTTAGGCTTATTCTTACACACCTCACTTGCCTCTTTGACATTCATAACTCTTGTCATGCAAGCTCGTCTGTTCTTAAGGCTCCTGACGTCACCTTCTGCTAGTACACGATCAATTTGATCATGGAAGGTGTGTCGTGGCCTTCCACGACTTCTGCGTCCATCCACTTTTGCATTGTATATCTGTTTAGTCATTCTTTTATCATGTATTCTTTCCACATGCCCGAACCACCGGAGCATTCCTTTCCTTACCTTCACCCCGACACTCTCTTTCAGACCAACTCTCTTTCTTACTTCGGTATTACGTTATCATTCGTCATCGTTATAAAATCATTATATACATAATAAAACTACGTTTTAACGGTTTTAAGCGCGATAATTTTAATTATTTACTTTTAATTTTGTTTATAGTTATTATTTACTCTATAGGAGTCTAACCTAATTTATCACCGTAGTATATGTAATGGGTCGTCCATAAACTACGTCATACGATAAGGGGGGGTCGACGAAATGTGACATTATGTGACAAGAGGTGGGAGGGGTCCTAAAATTCGTGATATCACATTTCAAAATCTAATATATTGTTGCGAGCCGATGCGACTAATCTTTTGCAGGTGTCTTATTGCCCCTTTGAATTGGAGTGATCTAATATCTTTGTTTACGCTGCAACAAGACGTAATAAAACCTTATTGCTTTGTAAACTATTTCATCCAAATTCTTAGAAAGTTTAAGTCGACAAGTTCGTAATTCAAAGGAAAAATGGGCACGTTGCTAGGAGGACATGTCTAATTTGCAAATGGACAGAGACGGGTAGTCGAAGACGGAGTTAGTCGTGTTCTGACTGCGAACGAAGCGTTACCTGGTGCACTGTAAGGTTCGGAGATATAACACAATAAAACGATCTGACTGCTGTTAAAATACTGATCATTTATTAAGAATAATAAGGCTTATATAACTAATTGATTACACACTACAGCACTTTCGGTGCGAGTATCTTACAACAACAAATTTTGCGCGATTTATGTAATAACGATTTTCTGCTCTACGGTTTGGATTTGTTGTATTCGGCTATACTTGTAAGAACTGTGAATTACGTGTGTACTTCTAATAAACTTTGTGATAATTCCAACGGCATTTTCGAATTTATATCGTACAAATCCCTTACAAATTCGTAACAATATTTACGCTAGTATACGGAACTGCTGTTTTAATTTAATAATTTCTAGAAGTAAAATTGCAGAATATGTGACGTCACACTAGGGAGGGAGGAGTATCACGAATGTGACCAGCTGTGACAAGAACGGGGGAGGGGTCAAAATATCATGACATTTGTGTGACGTAATTTGTGGTTGGCCCCTAAAGAGTAAATAATAAATATAAAAAAAATCATAAAATTTAAACAACACCAATTGACACTTACATCCTTGTCTTCCGCGATCGTGGCTACTGAAAAGTGATCGAAACGGAATAATAAAAAACTCGCTTTTTAAAAAGGTTTTTAAATACAAGCTTGTGAAATCCTGGATATCATGTAGCAGCAGAGTGCTAGCCAAGACAAGTGAAACGAGCCCAAACACGACGGGTCTATCTTGTTTAGTACAGGAGTTCTCATGGCCACCTTACGACTCCATCATCAGATCAGCTGCGTGATACCATATTATTGCATTGTCACGCTATATACATATGCGTGCAAAATTTCAGCTCAATCGAAAACCTGGAAGTTGTCAAATTTAACTTGCAAGATTCCACCCGAACTTACATACGTACATAGGTACATCCATTGCAAGTTAAATAAAATGAAATAAATTACCGCGCTTAAAACCGTTCAAACGTAGTTTTAATACATCACTTTCTTACAATGTGTGAATGGAATGTGAATGGAGCGTTAGGTAAACTTCTAGGCACTAAGAACCTCAGCCAGAAGGCCCAGCTCGCCGTACACAACGCGGTGCTTGTACCTACGCTCACGTATGGAAGCGAGAGTTGGGTATGGAAGAGAGAGCATGAAAGTAGAGTAAACGCGGTCGAGATGCGAGCACTGCGCAAAATCTGCGGAGTGACGCTTGCGGACCGCGTTCGTAATACCGAAGTAAGAAAGACAGTTGGTCTGAAAGAGAGTGTCGGGGTGAAGGTAAGGAAAGGAATGCTCCGGTGGTTCGGACATGTAGAAAGAATGCATGATGAAAGAATGAATAAACAGATATACAATGCAAAAGTGGATGGATGCAGAAGTCGTGGAAGGCCACGACACACTTTCCATGATCAAATTGATCGTGTACTAGCAGAAGGTGATGTTAGGAGCCTTAAGAACAGACGAGCGTGCATGACAAGAGTTATGAATGTCAAAGAAGCAAGTGAGGTGTGTAAGAATAAGCCTAAATGGCGCTCTGTTGTTCGTGCCTACCCCGCAAGGGAACTGGCGTGAAGTTATGTATGTATGTATGTATGTACTTTCTTACAATATACCTACAAACGATTTTTGCAATCAATTACACTATTTATAGGTGTTTAAATATCTTATTCGGCAACATTCGGTAAGCTTCGTCAAGTCTTATCATCGACCATCCCGCAATGCTTGAAGACGAAAGTCTTCGAGCAGTGCGTCCTCCTCGTCCTGACCTACGGGGCTGAGACATGGACACTGACGGCAGAATCGGTCCACAAGTTCCAAGTCGCTCAACGGGCTATGGAGTGAGCTATGTTGGCTGTTTCTCTTATGGATAGAATTAGCAATGAAGATATTCGTAAGAGAACCACGGTATATATATAGCTCGCAAAATTAGCAAGTTTAAGTGGCAGCGGGCCGGTCACGTCTGCCGCAGGACTGATGGCCGATAGAGCAGACGAGTCCTGGAGTGGAGACAACGTCACGGTAAACGTATTGTTAGACGCCCTCCAGCCCGATGGACCGACGACCTGTGAAAGGTCGCCGGAAGGCGCTGGATGAGGAAGTCAGAAGAGAGGGATGAGTGGCGCCGATTTGGGGAGGCCTACGTCCAGCAGTGGACGACGACGAAATATCATCAGTCAATCAATGAATTACATATAATCGAATACAATGCAAGAAAACTTAACTTATTTGTATTGTATTCTACTCATAGTCCCTCAAGACTATAAGTAGAATACTAAGCCTAGATCACCGTCTTCTATGGGTAAGGTGCCCAGAAGGCTAGCTGCGTTTCCTCGCTGAATCACCATACTGATCCGGCTTACTGTTATCTTACTGTTAATTCCTTTGCTTTACCATCAGTACTTTGACATTACCTATGTTTTTTTTATTGCAAAGCTGGCAAACATGCAGTCGGTCAGGCTCATGGAAAGTGGTTACCGTCGACTGTATATATTTGCAACATCAGTGATGAAACCAACGCGTTAGGGGATGAGAAAGAAAGATCAGATAACACGCGAAGGCTAACGAGAGCCGTTGAGAGACCACCGTTATCAGGGAGAGCTCCAATGGCTTCAAACCCGCCGCCGACGTGTAGTTGCCCGTAGATTAGAATCCGGGACAAAGAGGATTTCCTCGAGGCTCCAACCTCCTCGCTGCCTCAAATGGCCAAGAAGATGAGAGACCACCGAGAGACCAGATAAGAGGAATGAGATAGAATATGGATAGGATGGAATATTAGACGTAGGTCTTTGTTAGTGAATTGAAAAATCAATCACTTAAGGGAGTCTGGAGCCTGGCCACTAATGCCGGAACACAACTTGTTCGGTCCTTGCCTAGTATGAAGTAGGTAGAACATCGCTCCATTAATTTTTGTGTCTACCCTCTTTCTGTGTTAGGCGACGGCCAATGCAGAGCAAGGTACGGGCAGCCATTTTAGACTCGTGTCAACGTTTTGACTAGAACGACACTGCGCCGTGCGCTTAATACTTTTCTAAAACTAATCAATTTTTTTGTGATTACTGGCCGTGCCAAGAACATTTCCTATCCATAAAACTTTGTACAAAGGACGAAGTGTTAGCTCTAAAGGCGTGTGAATTCAGTGCCGTGTGCTGTTCCTGCGTGCAACCTGAACCGAGCCAGGAGAGGGCGGATCTCAAGGTTGGTGGAGCTTCTACTTTTCTAGTGCAAGGATCTAGGTCATATCTCTCCCATACAGTCCACAATTACCGAACCAGCTTATTATCAGAGGGCTATAGCGCCCCACACAACTCAAGGTTGTTATGGCGGCATACTCTAGGCCAGGGGTGGTAGCCATCCCGACAGACAAACGCCGTACCACCTGGCTGTGGGTTGTTGTTTTGTCGACTCTTACGACGAAAAATGTATTCTTTCTCCGTAGCTGCACGCATGAGAGACATCCATTTTTCCGGACGAAAGATATCCTATGTCCTCTTCAGTACCCCCGACAACGTATATATAAATTTTCACAACAAACAAAGAAACTTACATTCGCATTTATAATATTAGTGTGCTTATAAAATATTTGTACAATGGACGACATGGCATCCGTTAGAGTCAATCGATTTCTAGTGTATTGCCTTCAGAAATAGACTCGATGCAAACACGATAATGGCGTACGGACTTACGTCATTCAAACTTATTTGTTGGTCAGCAAATTTACTTAACAAGCTGATATATATAAGAAAGTCGTGTTAGTTACACTATTTATAACTCAAGAACGACTGTACCGATTTGGTTGAAAATTGGTGGGGACGTAGCTTAAAACCAGGAGACGGACATAGGATACTTTTTATCCCATTGGAACCGGTAGGTGGCGCTGAGATCGGGTTCTAGAATCCTCCTAATCACCTGGAATATTCGATTAAAGAGGAGTTTATGGGTAGGATTTTCACTAATCAGTTATTGAGCAGTTTCTTTAAATTTAAGAAACGATTATAAGTAAGGCCCTTAGGAACTATAATAATCATCAACTAAATAATTATATATAATATAATAAACATTTTTTGAATTATTATAATGACAACGCGGTGCTGGTACCTACGCTCACGTATGGAAGCGAGAGTTGGGTATGGAAGAGAGCGCATGAAAGTAGAGTAAACGCGGTCGAGATGCGAGCACTGCGCAAAATCTGCGGAGTGACGCTCGCGGACCGCGTTCGTAATACCGAAGTAAGAAAGAGAGTTGGTCTGAAAGAGAGTGTCGGGGTGAAGGTAAGGAAAGGAATGCTCCGGTGGTTCGGGCATGTGGAAAGAATGCATGATGAAAGAATGACTAAACAGATAAACAGATATACAATGCAAAAGTGGATGGATGCAGAAGTCGTGGAAGGCCACGACACACCTTCCATGATCAAATTGATCGTGTACTAGCTGAAGGTGATGTCAGGAGCCTTAAGAACAGACGAGCGTGCATGACAAGAGTTATGAATGTCAAAGAAGCAAGTGAGGTGTGTAAGAATAAGCCTAAATGGCGCTCTGTTGATCGTGCCTACCCCGCAAGGGAACTGGCGTGAAGTTATGTGTGTATGTATGTATGTGTAATGACATTATTGTAGGACATATAATTATTATATATTATTCTAATTTTTCTATGCCTAACTGGCCAAACATGATGCACATTTAGCTTTATACCATCATGCTTAATCTGATATGTAAATACTCATGTTTAAGAAATAAATAAACTTTGACTTTGACTTAGATAATATGCTTGTTTGTAAAAGAATGCTTTAACGTTGCGCTTAAAAAGCTTTTTCATATATTCCTGTTTACGACAACAGGTAGTTTGATAAAAAATTTCAAAACGAATCTAAAACTGCTCTAGCACGATTTTTTTTTTTTTTTTATTGCAGGAGATCAGCAGACAGGCAGACGGCCCACTTGATGGAAAGCAGTTACCATCGCCTATTGACATTTGCAACACCAAAGTTGCTACAAATGCGCTGCTGCTCTCTTAAGGGAGTCTGGAACCTGGTCACTAATGCCGGAACACAACTCAAGGGTATTATGGTGACATACTCTAGACCAGGGGTGGTACCCATCCATTTTAAAGGAAACCTCGTGCCGACACTGTTGAGATTCACCCGTTTATTTTTAATTTACGCAGACGAAGCCGCGAGCATCAGCTAGTGGTTTTATCTATATATTTATACTAGCTGTGCCCGCGACGCCGTCCGCGTGGAATTTGTTTTCAAAGCCCCCCAGATTTTGAAACATTTTTAATTGCTGCTCCGCTCCTATTGGTCTTAGCGTGGTGATATGTAGCCTATAGCCTTCCTCGATAAATGGGCTATCGAACACTGAAAGAAATTTGCAAATCAGACCAGTAGTCCCTGAGATTAGCGCGTTTAAACAAACAAACAAACTCTTCAGCTTTATGTACTAGTATAAGATATGAAGCAAAAATACAGCAAAAACTTTGTACCGCTTTTTACGAAAATTGCGCGGACGAAGGAGTATGAAATTTCGCACACTATAGTTTACTAGCGGCCCGGCGCGGTATCACCCGCGGCCTGTCCCGCTCCCGTGGTATATAGCGTCATGTTATATAGCCTATGGCACTCCCTATTAACGTAGCTTTCTAACAGTAAAAGAATTTTCAAAATTGGTTTAATAGATCCAGAGATTACCCCCTACAACGTCACAGACTCACAAACTTTACCTCTTTATAATATTAGTATAGATAGTATAGATATAGAGAAGGAGTGCAGAATGCTAATTTTTTTTAATAATGCATAAAATACATACAATACACACTATCATATATTTGACACACACACGCATATATACTCTTTTGTTTATTGTTAAAGTCAAATTAACAGTGTAGCCTTGGCGAAATCTGTGATTATAGAAGTATAGTCTTTGACAACAGAACCTTAATAATGTTAAAACTTATAATTTAAATTAATTGTATGGTCGAATTTCAAGCACGGGCGACCACTACTACTATCTATCTATCTATCATTTAAGAGCTATGCTCTTGTCGGTGGAGCCTCCTCCAATCTTCTCTATTATGGGCCAGTTGTTTTACTTCTATGTAAGACACGACACCCACTTTTTCTTTTATTTGATCCATGTATGCTCGCCTTGGTCTTCCCTTCCCTCTCCTTGCTTCCAATTTATCTTCGATTAACGTGCATAAGAAGGTGTTGTGTCGTAACAAATGGCCAAACATCTTCCCCCTTCTTTCCTCCAGAGTTTTTACTACTAGTAATGCTTAATTATACAAATGACTGAAAAGCAAGTTACGTAAAAATGAGCAAAAGCTTTGACCCAGTAAACGAACGCACCGGTATTCGGTTATTGTTATGCTTGTTATAATATACGGTTAAATGTAGACTAGGCGGTGTGGCAGCAATAGAACGCAACGGCTAAAATTAACCTCAGTTCAAATATTTCAGCATCCGGCACGGCGCTTGTAACAACATAGTTTATGCTGAAGTAGGAAAGCTTAGGGCTTTCTCCACCGTCTTAGTAGTTCATACATACATAACTTCACGCCAGTTCCCTTGCGGGGTAGGCACGAACAACAGAGCGCCATTTAGGCCCATTCTTACACACCTCACTTGCTTCTTTGACATTCATAACTCTTGTCATGCACACTCGTCTGTTCTTAAGGCTCCTGACATCACCCTCCGCTAGTACACGATCAGTCTTAGTAGTATTAATTTTAATTCCACACCTTACGAAAATATGAAAATCAATACATTTGTTTCAAAATGAAATCTTACTTATTGGAAGTCACGAGTCTAACACCGCTTCCAAAGCTATTTTAGTTACTACGAGCTGTGCCTGCGACTTCGTCCACGTGGAATAAGCCTAAGTTATTCCTTACGATATTAGCTATCTACCAGTGAATTTCATCCGTGCAGGAACGGAGAAAGAATACAATTTCCTGCGTTGGGGCGGCCTGTCGTAAGAGGCGACAAAACAACCCACAGCCAGGTGGTAGGGCATTTGCCCGACTGGATGGCTACCACCCCTGGTCTAAAGTATGTCGCCATAGCAACCTTGAGTTGTGTTCCGGCATTAGTGACCAGGTTCCAGTTTCCCTTAAGAGAGCAGCAGCGCATTTGTAGCAACTTTGCTGTTGCAAATGTCCATAGGCGATGGTAACCGCTTTCCATCAAGTGAGCCGTCTGCCTGTCTGTTGATCTCCTGCGATAAAAAAAAAGTGAAAGTTGCGTCAAAATCAGTCCAACCGTTTCAGAGATTAGCCGGTACATCCAGACAGACGAAAATTCCAAAAATTGCATTTTTGGAATCTCCTTTTGACATTACACTTCATCTTTATTTATTTGTATAGATTAAAGGAGAAGGGCGCAACAAACTCCCTAATACAATAATATCTTCATTTAATAATTATTAATGTATTTACGCAACCTGCAGTTTATATTTTTTTGTGTCAAGTTCTGCCCAACTTCTGAATAATAGTCTCGTGTAGTTCGTGAAAGATGTACTTTTAGGAACTAACTTACATACATACATGCATACATAACTTCACGCCAGTTCCCTTGCGGGGTAGGTACGAATAACAGAGCGCCATTCAGGCTTATTCTTATACACCTCACTTGCTTCTTTTACATTCATAATTCTTGTCATGCACGCTCGTCTGTTCTTAAGGCTCCTGACATCACCTCCTGCTAGTACACGATCAATTTGATCATGGAAGGTGTGTCGTGGCCTTCCACGACTTCTGCAACCATCCACTTTTGCATTGTACATGTGTTTAGCCATTCTTTCCACATGCCCGAACCACCGGAGCATTCCTTTCCTTACCTTCACCCCGACACTCTCTTTCACACCAACTAACTTCAGGAACTAACTTATTTATATATAAATACATATATATATATATATATATATATATATATATATATATATATATATATATATATACTAGCTGTCCCGGCAGACGTTGTTCTGCCCTGAAGAAATAAAATTTAGAACCCAATTCCAGCGCCACCTACCGGGTCCAAATGTAAGCTATCATATCTTTCAAGTCGGATCAAACTCCACACGGTGTGCAAATTTGATTAAAATCGGTCAACTAGTTTAGGAGTCCATCGCGGACAAACAACGTGACACGTAATTTATATATATTAAGATATACCTATATACGTGCTCTTTTTTCAAATGTATTTAGAACGAATACAAGGTCTAATAAAGTACACACAACCATTTCCTAAAAGTACATCATTCACGAACTACACGAGACTACTATCCAGAAGTTGGGCAGAACTTGACGCAAAAAAATATAACCTGCAGGCTGCGTAACTATTACATCTAAAATTATGCTTATCAATATATATTTCATGGTAGTTTCTTGTTTTTTGTATTTTAAGCACCAGCATGCACACGGTGTACGAAACTTACCCGTCCTGCAACCCCTTCATCCAGCTAAAGATTTTTGTAAACATAACCTTTTATTTTTTTCACTAATACTGCACTAATATCATAGGTCCAAAGTAGAAAAATCCAATTAAAATCCAGAAAAGCCAGTCAACGTAAAAATACTCAAAACAGTCCAAAAATACAGACCAAAACCCACAAGCCGAGCTAACGAAGCCAGCGTGCCGCGGCAGCGTCCGTCTAGCATCAGACCTACATCATCAACATCAGAGCTACTGCGGCACGCTCACTTCGTTCACTCGGCTCGTGCGCTTTGGTCTGAAGCTAACCTAACTTTCTAGTCTGGTCACTGGATGAGACCTTCGATGTCATTGACCTATGATATAGGTGCAATATAAGTGAAAAAAAGTGAGGTAATGTTTAGGAAAAAATAATTTCCTGGATATAGAATAGAATATACTTTATTGTACAAAAATGCTACATAAAATCAAGAACATTAATAAACAAGTACAATCGGCGTTCTTATCGCCAATGGCGATTTCTTTCACACAACCTTTGGATGGAGTATAGGAAGAACAATAAAAGTCGGTAGTTGCTAAACCAGCAGTCGTACAATAATTTAGTTGGTTAATAAAAAAATATTAATATATAAGATAATTTAATAAATATAAACAATAATACATAATTAAGTACCTAGTACAACACACATCTATACTAATATTATAAAGCTGAATGTTTGTTTAAATGCGCTAATCTCAGGAACCGCTGGTCCGATTTGAAAAATTATTTCAGTGTTGAATAGTACATTTATCGAGGAAGGCTATAGGCTATATTACATATTTTAAAAAATTAGGAATCCTTACTAAAAGTCCAATAATGTAACCCAAGGTGTAAAAAAATGACCCGAAAAAATCCTTATACGGCGTGCGCTGCGAAAACTATTGATTATAGAACAAAACAATGTACTACCACTTTGTAGAACATATAATTGTTTACAAAAAATATTGCGTAACCATATGTCTAACTATTGTAGTTATCTCACAATAAGTGTTTTCTTTTATTTTTTTTAATAATTAAAATGCCGTCGCTTCAAAAACTCTTTATTTATCCTTATCAAAATAAATTATTCCACATTCAAGACAAATTCAATAGCTTGCTAGAACTTTTTGAATTATTCAATTCGGACGTTTCATTCAAAAGATATCGCGATATTTAAAATGTAAGTATTAGTGTTGTAGCCAAATATACTAATATTGTTTGATTGAACGCGCTAATCTCAGGAACTACTGGTCTGATTTGAAAAATTCTTTCAGTGTTGGATAGCCCATTTATCGTGGAAGGCTATAGGCTATATATCATCATGCTAAGACCAATAGGAGCGGAGCATCAATGAAGAATGATTCAAAATCGGAGGGTTTTGAAAGCAAATCCCACACGGACGACGACGCGGGCACAGCTAGTTATATATATACATACATAAATACACATATTACATTATAGGTAATTGAGGTAGTAATCTGTTAAAAGAAGGTAACGATCGTGTCTGCTTTACTTAGGGGTTGCAGAAGGGTTAAGTCTCCCCCCTCCTCAAACACATTCCGACCACCCACTTATTAAAATTCATGCACCGGATATGTTTTTGTTATTAAATAAGCACTTTTGAAATCTACTCAATGATTACCTGCGTAAACAACTTGTTGTATCCGGGCCCCTGATTGACTATCATGTCACGACATGGCGGTATGTGGTGGCCACTGCGGACCACCAGAGGTATGGCGTCCTGGTCTGCCGTGGCCACAGGTAATTAACACACGCCTTCGTACGAGTAATACGCATTTATGAAAATACACTTTGGCTCCTGCACTAACCAAGACTTTAACACTTTAGACTAAGCGAATATATGTTTTAAAAATATAAAACTGCATTTAATTAAATATATTTATTTATTAGTTACATTAGTAATTTAAACCAAGCTGTCACGTTGTAGCGAGCACTTACGAATGTATCTAAATTAAACTATTGTACTTTCTGTCTCTTATAATAGAGTTCACTTTGGTGTGCACTTCTTGTCACTTTACTGCGTGCTTGGATTTTTATTGAGTTTTATAAACAGTATAGAAAACTTTTAAGGCTTAGATAAGACACAGATGACTCCACACAACCACTTAGTATAAATATATGTACGAATTGATTGTAAAGTTCGCTAAAATTAGTTTTGACAGCTGTCATATATTTCTACACTATTTTTCCTTACAGGATAATTTTGGTACGTTACATACATGATTTTAGCAATCAATTACTGTGTATGTCTCATGGCGGGTTCCTATATTTACCGACTGCTCATTTGGCTTACTATTAAAATTAAAATTTGACATAAGCTCCATACACGTAATGTCAAAATTCAACCGGCCATTAGTCAACTTAAGGAATATAAAGTAGAAATATTTTAAGTTAACCACACAATGTAAGACAACTTAAAGTAGAAAATAATTAAAGTTTTTTTTTATTGCATGAGTTCAGCAGACAGGCAGATGGAAAGCGGTTACCATCGCCTATGGACATTTGCAACACCAAAAGGGTTACAAACGCGCTGCTGCTCTCTTTAGGAAGTCTGGAACCTGGCCACTAATGCCCGAACACAACTCAAGGTTGTTATGGCGGCATAGTCTAGACCACGGGTGGTAGCCATCCAGACGGGCAGATACCCTACCACCTAGCACACACACACACAGTTAGTCACACAATATAAAAAAAACTTTAATTGGGTGTGTGTGCAGTTCATACACCCAGTAGAAATGAAACTTCTCTACAACGCTTAGTAGACAAGAGCGAGGAGGCTACTAAGCACCGCACAAAAAGGAGACCGAGTAGTACGAAACACTGTATAATGTATTCTATCTCATTCCCTCGCAGACTTGGTTCTATAGATTTATGTTTATCTCTTTTTAGTGTCGCTTGTTCGTTTCATCGAGTTTCAAATCACAACGATTCTAAAGAAGTTTCACTACAAAAGTTTTAAATATTCTACTTAACTATACATTTTGATAATCTTGTTTACAATCTATATTAATATTATAAAGCTGAAGAGTTTGTTTGTTTAAACGCGCTAATCTCAGGAACCGCTAGTCCGATTTGAAAAATTCTTTCAGTGTTGGATAGCCCATTTATCGAGGAAGGCTATAGGCTATATATCATCACGCTAAGACCAATAGGATCTGAGCACCAATGAAGAATGTTTCAAAATCGGAGGGTTTTGAAAGCAAATTCCACGCGGACGACGTCGCGGGCACAGCTAGTGTACTATAATTTTCATTTGTCCAAAATTGAATTATTCATAGCATTATGTTACACTTAAATATGAAATAATAATTTATATGACGCATTAATATAGAATTGTGTTTTCATCCATATACAAATGGATGACATATGTTTTAATAAATACCTAAATTATTTACATACAAAGGAGAGGGCTTTAAAATAAAAAGATATATGCAGTTAATATATAAACAAGCGTAGTGGGATTTTTTTTATCAAAAACATAACAAGTTATTAGCTAATTTTTTATTCACACATTCTTAAGGATATCAAATTAATATGATAGATTTTTTATTTTATTTTTATTGCAGGAGATCAGCAGACAGGCAGACGGCCCACTTGATGGAAAGCGGTTACCATCGCCTATGGACATTTGCAACACCAAAGTTGCTACAACTGCGCTGCTGCTCTCTTAAGGGAGACTGGAACCTGGTCACTAATGCCGGAACACAACTCAAGGTTGTTATGGCGACATACTTTAGACCAGGGGTGGTAGCCATCCAGTCGGGCAAATGCCCTACCACTTGGTCAAAAAAATAGATAGCGACATATTGAGAATCTATGGTGATTTAGTTTTTTAGGGCCATTGATTGCATTTAAAATATTAATGTGGCAACCCTAATATCACGCGACACAAGCATGTTCAGAAAGCTTCGCATAGGTAAAAGGCGCTCTTAATTATTAAACGGTAATCAATTTCGCATTCTGAATGGGAATATAGATAATACTGTTTTTAAGGAGCCTATAAACTTCGTATAACCATTATGAATTAAAGGGTTAGAGTTTAAAACTTAGTCTATATCACAGCTAATCTACGTAATTAGAGAACTATATAATCCATAAGCTGACATAATGTACTAACAGTTTCGACAATCTACAAGGGTAGAAAAATAGAACTAAATACTATCTTTTAATTTTGAATATCTTATCGTAAGTATAATATACTCTTAGATTTGGGTTGCTAAGCATAAAATTTTGTATAGATAGATAGTTTGTACGATAAGAATTATTGTACGTTCAACACAATTTGTTATTATGTCAACTTATTATTAGTTTACGTTAATTAAGGCTCCTGTAGCCATAAAAAGTCCAAAGTGGAGTGCAAAGAAGTCTTCTTATCGTTGGTATTAACTGATCAATATTTTACCCAAAAAAATATCATAAATCTTCATGATATGAGACGCAATTTTTTCATAATTTTTCTAGTTATTTTAAGTTAAGAAAAAGAAATCATCAAATCGCCTCCAAATTATTGTCATGAAACCATTTTACTCCTTCAGTTTTTATCAAAACAGGATATAAAAAAAAATCTACATCTTATAAAAAGAGATAAATAATTTGATTGACATATTTTTTTTAATTTTTAAAATTTTACTTTATTTTATTCACAATAAAATAATAATGCATCTGAAAAACGACTGCGTCTCTGGAATTACCGTTATAGCCCGAAAAATCCTCAAGGACGCTGACGTTGCCACAAGCCTTAAAGTAAATAATAACCGTTGAATATCATCTAACTTGCATCTATGGATTAATCATCTTCACACATCATTCACTCTAGCATTGATTTAAGTAAGAATCTTACTGTGCTTATAATTATACAAAAGTTAATAATTATTTAAATTAATTATATATTAGCTCTCTGGGAGAGGTAGTGTCAGAATATTAGTGTAATAACGATCAACAGCTGTCAAAACCAATCACTTTGTATAGGCACTATAAACACAGGGCGTCGTATATTCTGTTATCGGTTAGCACGGTCTACCGCACCGGCTTTACCACCCCGAATGCCGATATCCTCCGACGACACCCGAAGTCATCCGAAAATAGCCGAATTTCCCCGAACTTCGACCCCTTCACCGGTGAATGAGTGCGCGCGCATAGACAATTAGTCCGCTGTGTTGTCAGATAGTGGAAATTTACCACGGATCATAGATATTAGGGATAAATATTTTGACAGCCGGTATATATGATCCATTAGTTTAATATTTTAATGGATCGTTTGTTTTCAAACGTTTATTTATGTTGACAAGAGCAATCTTAACGATAGATAACATTCCTAAGCTCTTATTACACTACCGTGATAGAGAAAAGGATGGGTAATAAGCGTAGTATAATAACTGGATATTATATATAACTAGTTTTTACCTGCGGCTTGACTCGCATTAATATAAATTTTGTAGACAGTGTGGAGGACCGGCTGTTAGGAGTCCCACATGCCTTCCTCTTCCTCCCTCCTTAGAACCTTCAAACATCATTTTTAATTCAGAATAGCTGTAACGCCATCTAGCGAAGGTGTATCTAACCATCAAAACAACACATTAAAAATATATTGTCATTGTCGTTGCCATGGCGATGTGTTTATTAGTGACTTGCAACAGTGGCGCCAATAAACGCCATTTTTTGACTATCCCTCGGGAATAGTATTTCTGGATGATAGGTACCATATGTCCTTTTCTATCCTCTTGACAACGTGAATGCATTTGTGTGAAGTGAGCAGCACTTCCCAGCTTACTGTCGTGAAATTGGGTATAACGTAAAGAAAGGGTTATGTTACTCGTCGCGCAGTGTGTCTAGGGCGGGGGGTGATGCGAATAACACGCGTCATCGCCGGTGCGCTGTACAGGCGGACGGCCCACTTGACGGAAGGTGGTTACCGACGCCTATGGACGTTTGCAACACCAGGGGCGTTGCCAACGCGTTGCAGGCCTCTAAGCAATTTTATAATGCCCTTCTTAAACGACCCCATGTCGTAGCGCAGAGGGAAACCCTCGGCGGAAAGTTCCCTCCAGATCATTGTTGTACGCGGAATAAACGTTCTAGAGAACTGTTGCGTAGTTGAGGGTGGGAGCTCCAGAAAATGGGGGTAAACATCCCGTCGATGGCAAGCGGTGAGGTTGTGAAAATGAGGCGTTGGCACCATATCATATTATCCGTGCAGGAACGGAGAAAGAATACAATTTCCTGCGGCCGGGAGGCTTGTCGTAAGAGGCGACTAAACAACCCACAGCCAGGTGGTAGGGCATTTGCCCGACTGGATGGCTACCACCCCTGGTCTAGAGCATGCCGCCATAACAACTTTGAGTTATGTTCCGGCATTAGTGACCAGGTTCCAGACTCACTTAAGAGAGCAGCAGCGCATTTGTAGCACCTTTGGTGTTGCAAATGTCCATAGGCGATGGTAACCGCTTTCCATTCAGTGGGCCGTCTGCCTGTCTGTTGAACTCCTGCAATAAAAAAAAAATATCAAACAATTCCTCGGAACACTCTCCGTTGTACAGGCGGTGGAATACGCAGAGGGACGCAAAGTCTCTCCGAAGGCTAAGCGATTCTAAACCGCCTGTTAGTATGGGACCGTCGACTATATGAACGGCCCGACGCTAGATGGAGTCGAGATGGTCAGTCTGGTAAGCGGGTGCTCTAGCCCATAACTGTAAGCAGTATTCCTAAGCAGTAAGCCTAATTTGTACCTTGTAAAGTACCTTGACAAGTCTTTACGAAGTGAAATACTGCTTAGACCGGTTTAGCACACCAAGCTTTTTTGAGGCAAGTGTAGCCTTGCCTTCCAGATTACCCCGATAAATAATATAAATTGCGTTTATATACTCGCGCTGCCCACTCCTCTCTTCACTATACTGCTCGCTACCGTGGAAGTGGACGTAATGTAAACGAAGCATTATTTATGACCCTTATCACTCCATTATCAAGTAACAACATCAATCAAAAATTAGAACGTTAATACCTCATTGCAAAATGTACCTTAACTATATAGATTTAAAGTGGATAATTGTTTGAAATTTTACTCACTGCGCGCGCAGCGTCGTAGATATCTGAAATGTTTGTATTGCACTTCATTTACACTTTAAGTCCAAGTGTTAAAGTTCAAAATTAATAAAATTAACCCAAATACAAATTCGTTGTCCTAATATAAGTCAATATCCTGTGGGCTTCGGAGAGGATCATAGAAAAAGTATACCAGGAATTATAAAACAAATTGTGTGTGTGCGCAGTTCAGACGCAGTAGAAGTGAAACTTCCAAGACTATACTCACAGATAATTCTTCTTTAACTTTTAAAATGGGTGGAAGGAAAAATATTCATATAAATACTCATTTTAATATTATCTAATATATAAAATTCTCGTGTCACAGTTTTCGTTGCCATACTCCTCCGAAACGGCTTGACCGATTTTGATGAAATTTTTTGTGCTTACCCGGTATCTATGAGAATCGGCCAACATCTATTTTTCATCCCGCTAAATGTTAGGGGTAGTCCAACCCTAAATTTTATTTTTTATTTTTTAGACAAAATTTTTAATTTCTATTTTTTTATGATACAACATACAAAAATACATACAACCCTAAATTTGCACCCCTCTACGATCAACCCCTATTTTTAATTTGTTAATTATAAACTTTAATTTTTTGGCAAGATTTTTAATCTTATTTTGTTATGACTTAGAATAAAAAAAAAATATATTACTCTTTTAGATTCACAATTAGAACCGGTAGGTGGCGCTGAGATCGGGTTCTGGAATCCTCCTAATCACCGGGAGCGATTTTGGTGATTTTGTTTTTGTGTGTTTGAGTGGGTGGATGGTTGAGATTCGCAATTAGAACCGGTACGTGGCGCTGGGATCGGGTTCTACAATTTTATTTTTTAAAGGCAGGACAACGTCTGCCGGGGCCGCTAGTTATATACAATTATTGATAAATATCCAGGCACTAGCTTGCTATTTACTAATATTAAATAAGGATTCACTGATACAAGAAATAAACTGACCATTCGTAGACGTATTTATTGCCGGACTAAATTATCCGTAACTACCCTATATTACATTATATAAAAAGTAACACATACATTACACCCTCACCCTTAATTAACAACACTTTGTTTTTAAATAACAATCGAGAAATAGCAACAATGTATATATATAAGTTCTTAAAATCTACAATTAATCAATCTCTATTCCGAAACGTGTAACAGGCTTTCGAATGCGCTTGGGAGGTTGTGGCGGTGAAACAGGCAAGCTTTGCCCGCTGTCTATAGCCACAGAAACCGGTATGTTGTCATCAGGCAAATCTGGTTCTACTGATACCCCAGCCTCCGGCAGTTGCCTCGTTGGGGGAGTGGTATTATTACCTGGTGCCATGTCTGACTGTAGATCTAAGTATAGCCATCTTTTCTTAATTTGATCGACATGCCTTTTAATCGGTGGACCGTCTTCCTGACCTACTAAATAGTTACGTGAACCTATCTTTTCTCTTATGCTTCCCCTAATCCATTTATTGCCTCCACTATAATTACGTATCCATACCTCTTCTCCTTCTTTAAAACCTCTAGTTTTACCCCCCGCATAACCAGACTGTTTATTTTGTGCTACTTGCACTTTATCCTCAATAGTCCTATTTCCTCGCAATAAATCTAGTCGCGATCTTAAATTTCTACGCTGCAATAACATTGCTGGGGATACACCTGTTGTGCTGTGTTCAACATTTCTATACGCCATCAAGTATGTTTGTAAAGCCGTGTCTAAATCACACCCATCTCGCAGTGATTTTTTTAAAGCACGCTTACAAAGTTTAACTGCCCCTTCGGCCGCACCGTTTGACGAAGGATGATAGACAGGAGAAAATGATAGCTTAATACCATTGTTTGTCATAAAATCTGCATATTCCCTACTAGAAAATGGAGGCCCATTATCCGAAACTACCTCCCTGGGTAATCCAAAACGTGCAAATGTTTCTCTCAATACTTTTATTACAGCATTTGCCGTGGTGCCATGCATTTGAAATACTTCTAACCATTTCGAAGTTGCATCTACTAAAATCAAAAAGGTTTTTCCGTGAAAAGGGCCTAAAAAATCGACGTGTAGTCTAGACCATGGTTCTGGGATATAAGGCCAGGGTTGGGGTGTCGCGCGTGCTGGCCCTGAATTCTCCACTGCACAAGTAGTACACGTGACGCATGCACGTTCGATTGCAGTGTCAATGCCTGGCCACCAAACTAAACTACGAGCCATACTTTTCATTTTTACCATCCCCAAATGACTAGCATGAAGTTCCTTTAATATGTATTCTACTAAAGTAACTGGTATCACTATCCTATAACCCCACATAATACACCCGAAATCTAAAAATAATTCATTGCGGCGGATAAAATAAGGTTTTAAAGTTTCGCTATCACATTTTCTTGGCCAACCATTTTGTATATACCAGATCACTTTTTGTAATAACTCGTCTTTTTGTTGATGCTTAACTACTGTTTCTCTCGTTATAGGCAAAAAATTTTGAATAAAATTGATATAAGTGACTTCTTTTATCTGCCTTTTTTTAACCTCTACTGGTAAGCGTGATAAAGCATCTGCTGCATTTTTATTGCTACAAACATATTCTATGTTATAATCATATCCTGCTAATAATACCGCCCAGCGTTGCATTCTACTCGCTGCCATCACTGGTATACCCGATTTGTCCCCAAAAATAGTCACAAGTGGTTTGTGATCTGTACGTAAAGTAAATTTTCTGCCGTAAAGATATTGGTGAAATTTCTTAACACCATATATTATGGCTAAAGCTTCTTTCTCTATTTGTGAATACGACTTTTCTGCCGAGTTAAGGACCCGTGACGCATATGCTATGGGTCGCTCACCCTCCGACGTAACGTGCGATATTACGGCTCCTACCCCCACGCTACTAGCGTCTGTTGTTAAAATTAGTGGCAATTCAGGCGAATAGTGTGCCAACACCTCACTAGAAATTAACACGTCCTTTATACGGTTAAATGCAACATCGCATAGGTGATCCCATTCATATTTCACGTCCTTCTGTAGTAATCTATATAACGGTGCTAAAATGGTACTTAAGTTTGGCACAAATTTTGCATAATACATTACTAAACCTAAAAATGATCGTAATTCAGAAACATTAGATGGCACTGTGACTTTTTTAATTGCAAGAATTTTATTCGGACATGTATGAACCCCCTGTTTATCAATTACGAAACCAAGATATGTCACAGAGTCCGCAAAAAAGCAACACTTATTTTTTTTAATTTTTAATCCGTATTTTTGTAGTCTATTAAATACTTCATAAAGAGTCTCCAAATGAGACTGGTCATTCTCCCCTGTTATGATGACATCATCAAGAAAAACACCCACCCTTGGTAAATCTGAGAAAATTTGTTCCAATTTTCTCTGGAAAATGCCGGGGCTAGACGCTAAACCATAAATTAACCTGTTGTACATGAATAGACCTTTATGCGTGTTAATTACTGTGTATTTCTTAGATTCGTCCAGTTCAAATTGAGCATATGCCTGTGACAAGTCTAACTTTGTGTATTTTTCCCCACCGTATAATTTGGCAAGCAAATCTTCCACCCTAGGTAAAGGAAAACGATCCACTTCGAGGCATTTATTTAAAGTCACCTTAAAATCACCACATATGCGTATAGTTCCGTCCTTTTTCATGACGGGGACGATAGGCGTGGCCCAGTCAGACGTGGCCACCGGTGAGATCACTCCATCGCTCATGAGCTGGTCGAGCGCGCGCTCAACCGGCTCCCGCAGCGCATACGCCAGCGGCCTCGCACGCATGAACACCGGCCTCGCGTCAGCCTTCAGCCGAAACCCTACTTTGCCGCCTGTGAACCTCCCAAGCCCGTCCGAGAACACCTCACAATATCTGGAACTAAAATCGTTCAAGTTAAATTTTGTATTATTAATATTAGTATAATTTAATGTGGGTATATCGATTTTCAGTTCATTTATCCATTGTCTTCCTAACAAACTAGTTTTACCACACTTAATCACGTATAAGTCTAAAAATTTACTCGTGTCTTTATATTTTACCAAAGGTTTAATTTTTCCCATCGGTTTAACTATTTCTCCAGTATAGTATCTTAAAATTAATTGACAATCCATTATTTCATGATTACTAAAATATTTTTGATAACACACATAACTAATGCACGAAATTGCACTACCCGTATCTATCTCCATTGATAACATTGTATTATCGACACTGATGTTTATGGTGTATGGTCCAAGCTTATTTACTTTTTTTACACATAAAGAGTAGTTGTTTACCTCGTCACTACTAATATCTTCCTCTATAGTACCTTCCATTTCTTCATCTTGGACATTATACATTGATGAAGAAGATCGAATTCGCGGGCACATTTTCTTCAAATGTCCCTCTCGGTTGCACACTCGACAAACGTACCTTTTAAATTTACATATACTAGGGTTATGTTTTCCCCCGCAAACTTTGCAATTGAATAACTCAGCCGGAGTTAATTTTCCTTGCCTTGATGTAAGTGTCCGCCCGCTCCGCTCCGTCACAATCGCTCCGCTTGTGAACTTTGCGCCACCGGTTCGCACTGGCTCATTATGCGCGGACTGCGCTCGCGTACCGCTGCTCCCGCCAGCGGTTGCGTAGCTTCGGTCCCGGTTGCTGCCAGGCTGGCGATTTCGCCATTTAACTTCTGTCATCTGGTTCACAAAGTTATCTTCACTTAGTTTTTTGGTCCGGTTTTCCATTAAAGCGGCATCTGTCTCAGCTGTCTCCATGGTTATAGCCATTTTAAATGCTGAATCAAATGATAACTCCTCTTCCGCAAACATCCTTTGTCTAATGTTATCATTCAGTAATCCACATACGAACTGGTCTCTTAAATTTTCCTTTAAACTTTTTGAACAAAACCCACAGTGTTTTGTTAATCGTTTCAAGTCTGCCACATACTCGGCTATACTTTCCCCCTGTTTTTGTATACGTTGTCTAAATTTAAACCTTTCTGCTAAATAACTTGGTTTAGGCTGTAAATGTTTTCTCATAATTTCTACAAGTTCATTAAAGCTTTTTGTGGCGGGTTTGTCAGGTGTACACAAATTAACCATCAATTCATATGCTTCACTCCCAATTACAGTGATTAAAGTAGCCGTTTGTAATGTTGATTTTACCTCATTAACAATGAAATACTGTTCTAACCTGTCCACATATAGGTTCCAACTATCCTTCTCGAGATCAAATGGTTCGAGTTTTCCTACTGCCATTATAGTGTTCTAGCTTACTCGAACTTCACAATAACGCGCAACGCGAGTGGTTCTTCTAATCCTCGTCGCCAGTTGATAAATATCCAGGCACTAGCTTGCTATTTACTAATATTAAATAAGGATTCACTGATACAAGAAATAAACTGACCATTCGTAGACGTATTTATTGCCGGACTAAATTATCCGTAACTACCCTATATTACATTATATAAAAAACACCGGAACACAACTCAAGGTTGTTATGGCGACATACTTTAAACCAGGGGTGGTAGCCATCCAGTCGAGCAAATGCCCTACCACCTGTGTGTGGGTTGTTAAGTCGCCTCTTACGACAGGCCACCCAGCCGCAGGAAATTGTATTCTTTCTCCGTTCCTGCACGGATAACACTAAAGTGACCGAAACGTCGGAAAAACAGAAATCAAATAAATTACCGCGCTTAAAACCGTTTAAACGTAGTTTTATTATGTATACAAGTCGCGAAAACTTAAGAAAATATTATTAAAAATGTAAAATTAAAAACGCTCTTTACAAGTTTTTGGTGGAAACTTGTGGGATTTTGAAAAGTGTACAAATATTCGTACGCGTTGCCATGACGACTTGTATGTTAGTGAATACGGTGGAACCAGAAAAAAGGGACCGCAGCACCAACTTTTTGACTATATTCGCCTATCCCACGGAAATGACGCCAGTTATAGGGATAAAAAGTATCCTAAGTGTCGACCCGGGATATAAGCGAGCTCTGTGTCGAGTTTCATTTAAATCTGTTTAGTAGTTTCGGCAATGCTTAAAGACAAAAGTCTTGGAGCAGTGCGTCCTCCCCGTCCTGACCTACGGGGCTGAGACATGGACACTGACAGCAGGATTGGTACACAAGTTCCAAGTCACTCAACGGGCTATGGATGTTTCTCTTATGGATAGAATTAGAAATGAGGATATCCGTAAGAGAACCAAGGTAACCGACATAGCTCGCAAAATTAGCAAGGTGAACGGCAGTGGGCCGGTCATGTCTGCCGCAGGACCGATGGCCGATGAAACAGACGAGTCCTGGAGTGGAGACCGCGTCTCGGTAAACGTAGTGTCGGACGCCCTCCAGCCCGATAGACCGACGACCCGTGCTTGGTCGCCGGTAGGTACTGGATGAGGAACTCCGAGGACAGGGATGAGTGGCGCCGTCTTGGGGAGGCCTACGTCCAGCAGTGGACTGCGAATGGCTGACGATGACGACGAGTTTTCTCGTGATACTTTCTCGTGACTTTAGTTGTAGTGTAGGTTATAACAATGTATTTTGTATTAGGTAGTAAGTTCAGTCAATAAACGACCGTCGACCAAAACACTTGTTTCCTTACATAGCCCACACATCACAGAACCTTCTTATTATTTCTGTTTGTAAATTCATTGTACAAAGTACACCCCCAACTCGGGTCCAAGACCGCTATTTCAATATCTCACAAAAAAAAGGTTAATTCATTCTGATGAATGTAATTAAGTCTATTATGCTTTGCGTACTTTTAAAGGTTTGTTTAATGAAATACGTGTTGTTTGTAGAAGGTATATTTTCTTACTAACTTGACATAAGTTTGATAATAATGACAACAGACAGCACACTAATAAAGATTGGTGGGGGGCCTTTAGCTTGCTAGGAGAGCAAAGGACCTTCTACCCCCGCACAACGAAGTGGGGTGTGTTCTCCCAGGGCACACTCCAGGCACTTTATTGCGCTGGATCGGCTGGGCGTAACTATGTTCTAAATCTCAGCCTTTCCAACACATACAAAGCGCAGGGTCGTCAGGGAGGAGGGGGTTTTTAGTGGGTATTGGGGTTGCTCGCTCGTGTAGCAACGCTCGGAGTCTTCCACACTATTCTGTGACGTCGATCGCGGACGGAGCGCTGCCAAGAGCATACTATTGCTGCAGTGTTATCGCCCCCGACCGACGCGTGTCGTTCCCCTAGCAACGACCCAGTTTGTGCGTAAATCGGTTAAGCATTTTCCCTCGCCTCAAAAACAAAAAAAAAAACTAATAAAGATTCAATTAATACCAACACATTCCATTATTTAATAACGACTTAAACTTTTTTTTTATACTTTCCTTTTTTTATCTCTATTTGGTTAGTAGTTATTGTGGTGACATTTTTTCAATATTGACCTCATTTAATTTTTGTTTTTATTTTTTATTTTAGGAAGGCAGTTACAGTCTAATTATACAAAATATAGAAACAATTATATTTAATAAAAAGGTACTGATAATAAGCCTCCGCCTATTGGTAAAGAAAACAAAACATAAAAAAGACATAAAAACATTAAAAAAAAACAAAAATCATGTCCATACACGATATTGGGGAATAATAATGTAACAAAATTTTTAGCTGTTTATTTTATCGAAGAAATTTTGAGCCAAATTGCGCTTAAGAGAATCTATAGGTGTGCAATTCAGGTCTAGATTTGAGTCTACTACTATTTCGTTAAAAGAATTTGAGCTTCGTATAATAAACGCGTTTTGTCTCTAGTTGCTCTATTCGTGCAGGAACGGAGAAAGAATAGAATTTCCTGCGGCCGGGCGGCCTGTCGTAAGAGGCGATTTAACAACCCACAGCCAGGTGGTAGGGCATTTGCCCTACTGGATGGCTACCACCCCTGGTCTAAAGTATGTCGCCATAACAACCTTGAGTTGTGTTCCGGCATTAGTGACCTGGTTCCAGTTTCCCTTAAGAGAGCAGCAGCGCATTTGTAGCAACTTTGCTGTTGCAAATGTCCATAGGCGATAGTAACCGCTTTCCATCAAGTGGGCCGTTTGCCTGTCTGCTGATCTCCTGCAATAAAAAAAAAGTTGCTATTTACGATAGGTGTGTGGAGTAATCCTCTCTCATAATATAAATGTTCCTGATTAATCACATGAAATCACATTCCACATAAAACATGCTTAAATTATCTTATTTCTATTACTTATGCAATGAGTTTATTTTTCATTCTTAAATAATCCTAAAGTCGCGTTTGGCTACGGCAGGAATAAACGGAGGAGTTATAAGACAATAGTGCACAAATCATAAAGTCACAATTTCATTGTAGAATAGAATAGAATTAAATATATTTATTGCGTAATGCATGTACAAAGATATTACGGTTCTTACAGTATCAATGCATTCGGCCCATAATTGGGCGTGCAAAATTAAAATTACAATATTGATTTATAAACTTATTTTTACAAACAATCTATCAATAAAATTAAAATTAAAAATTAATAATAATAATCAATAAAATCAATATCTACTCTATCAATCAATAAAAAATAACATAAAATATAACAATAATCTATAAATAATCTAGGCTCTAAGAACCTCAGCCAGAAGGCCCAGCTCGCCATACACAACGCGGTGCTGGTACCTACGCTCACGTATGGAAGCGAGAGTTGGGTATGGAAGAGAGAGCATGAAAGTAGAGTAAACGCGGTCGAGATGTGAGCACTGCGCAAAATCTGCGGAGTGACGCTGGCGGACCGCGTTCGTAATACCGAAGTAAGAAAGAGAGTTGGTCTGAAAGAAAGTGTCGGGGTGAAGGTAAGGAAAGGAATGCTCCGGTGATTCGGGCATGTGGAAAGAATGCATGATGAAAGAATGACTAAACAGATATACAATGCAAAAGTGGATGGATGCAGAAGTCGTGGAAGGCCACGACACACCTTCCATGATGAAACTGATCGTGTACTAGCAGAGGGTGATGTCAAGAGCCTTAAGAACAGACGAGCGTGCATGACAAGAGTTATGAATGTCAAAGAAGCAAGTGAGGTGTGTAAGAATAAGCCTGAATGGCGCTCTGTTGTTCGTGCCTACCCCGCAAGGAAACTGGCGTGGAGTTATGTATGTATGTATGTATAATAATTATTTGACACTAGCTGACCGGCAAACTTCGTACCGCTTCAGAATCAATAAATAAAAAACGGCGATTTCTGAACGACGCGACGAACATCAAACGTTTGACATTCAAAACCAAAAAAATGAAAAAAAAAACTTCACTCTAATTTAATTTGATTTCTGAACGACTTTTAAATTTAATTAATTTCTAAACGTCGGGACGAACATCTAATGTTTGACAGGTAGAAATAAATTAATTTTAATAATTAAATTTAGGAATACATTTCTAAGTGAAAGCGAAATTGTTGTTTTTACTATATTCCAAGCATTTTTTTCATATTTACTCACCTCTCACCTTTTAAACCTTCCCTGGATTTCCACAAATAATTCAAAACCAAAATTAGCCAAATTAGTCCAGGCCTTCTCGAGTTCTAGCGAGACTAAAGAACAGCAATTGATTTGTATATATATAGATTTACTTAATTATATGTCAATTTATTTTGTTAATTTTGATGAGAAAATGATGTCAAGTTAGCTCACTTAACAAACCGCAAAGTTTTTAAATTGGTAAGTATTTTGTATCAACTCAAAAAAAATAGAGATAGGATTTTTACAGATATTTGGCTATGGGGGTCTGAGGTTATCAGTTAATTTTCGAAAATGGGTCTCTCGCCAAATAATTTGGGAACCACTGCCCTAGTACAATTCTATCATTAACATTCATTCAATATCCTTTTACATAACCCACATATCATACAATAATCTCATACAACCTTGTCCTAATTCCTAAGGAATAGTCCCAGTAATAACAGCTTCAATGGTCATAAGGACAGCTTGATTCAGCTTAATAGACATTCATACAGCATTTAACAGCTCAATTTGGAGCTCGAATTATGCTGTATGAATTATGTGATAACTATGTTGATTAACTATCGCACTCAGAGTTGGGCAATGATCAATTTAGTTTCAGTAGCGATTATCTATATAATAATCTTATATTAACATATAAAGCTGAAGAGTTTGTTTGAACGCGCTAATCTCAGGGACTACTGGTCTGATTTGAAAAATTATTTCAGTGTTAGATAGTCCATTTATCGAAGAAGGCTATAGGCTATATATCATCACGCTAAGACCAATATGAGCGGAGCACGAATGAAGAATGTTTCAAAAAATGGGGGGTTTTGAAAACAAATACCACGCGGACGACGTCGCGGGCACAGCTAGTATATTATAAAATTCTAAAAATGCCGCGTCTGTATATTGAAGCTATTTAAAAAACAACCAACTGGAATAGACTATATAAATGATGGAGAACACGAAGCATTTTTTCAGATTTCTTGTCTGTTTGTTGGTTCGGGATTCACGTAAAAACTATTGCGCCGATTTCGATGCGGTTTTAACTGATCGACAGCAAATTCTTAGACTTAAATTCTGCGCTACTTTCTATACAGGGAATCCCGCGGGAATTTTTCTGGGATTGATTTAAAATGGCCAGATTAAAAAAAAACGATTTCCAATGTGATTTTTTTACTATAGTAAATTTTATGTAATAAAATGTTTGATATTTTTATCCCGGGAGCGATTTGTAATTGTCTAGGTGCATAAAAATTTGCTTATTCTGACACAGTTTTCACTAAAGCTTACATTCTTTTTTAAATGCTGCAGTACTTTGTGTCCCGGGAATTCCGCGCAAATTTCGACTCTAGCGTGTACGTAGTCGCGGACATATATCCTAGTTTAAATATATAATCTGTCTTTTTTATAATAAAACTACGTTTTAACGGTTTTCAGCGCGGTAGTTTATTTAATTGTTATTATTCCGACGTTCGACGATCACTTTTCATATCATGGCTACGATATTAAACAATCACAAACATGTATGCACATTCTAATACATATATAATAAATAATGTAATACATACAAATAACAACTCTATTCCAATGTATTTTAGCTCTTCGTTGTTTAAATCGTGATAATCATTCATTTTTTTAAATTTATCCAAAAGTCACTCTTAATTCCAAATTCAAACTTTTAATTATTTCAATATTTTTAAATGTACATTATAGATTTCGATCTGCATAATTTGAAAATAGACTCTATTTTAAAGAAGCTAAGGTTCAATGCGCTGCATTATTTTAGATTTTGATCTGCATGATTTGAAAATAGACTCTATTGTTAACGAATTAAGGTCCAATGAGCTGAATAGGGTTCTTTGCATACGATTAAAACTGCAGCCAAATAAAAAGGGTTATAAACACCACCGTCAATTTAAAAGAAAAAGAACTCTATCTCTTTGTAAAGACGAAATAAAATCGCTTGAATCGCGGATAAGTGAATTCGAAATTTAAAATTTATGGTGTATGAATGTTATTTACAACCGCGATACATTCGTGACGCGACCTTGGTGCAACTGCATAAGGATATTAATGGGAAAATGCATGGCGCATGCGTAGCGTCCTCGATCGATGAAGGCCGCCGCGCTGGCGACGTTGCTGACCTACATTTATGTTGTGTCCAGATTGATCTACTGAATGGAGAGTTACGATTTCATGTAGTTCTACTATGTGCTATCCGTGCAGGACGGAGAAAGAATACAACATCCTGCGGCCGGACGGCCTGTCGTAAGAGGCGACAAATAACCCACAGTCAGGTGGATTGTGTAGAAGAGTTTAGAGTATGCCGCCATAACAACCTTGAGTTGTGTTCCGGCATTAGTGGCCAAGTTCGCGTCTCTCTTAAGAGAGCAGCAGCGCATTTATACCACCTTTGGTGTTGCAAATGTCCATAGGCGATGGTAACCGCCTCCCATCAAGTGGACCGTTTGCCTGTCCGCTGAACTCATGCAATAAAAAAATAAGTACTCAGTGTTGCCACATGTCAGATTCAAAATATCCGGAAAATGAAAGATAACGTTTTTTTTTAATGTTTATATTTATTAACTTGTATATAATGGTAATCAGAAGTGTTAAGGATATGTGAAAAAAATGACTAAACTTAGTTTTTAATAGGTGTAAAAAACGGTTTGGCATTATGGACTAGTTCTACTTATGCAGCAACTTGAAAAGCTGTAAGAGTTTTAATAAAGAAAAGATTTTTTTTAATTTAGATTTTTTTTTCAGTTTCAAGTATTGATGTTAAAACTGAACAAGCATGTAAAATTGCAAAGGCGTATATCTTAAGGAACTGGTTCTAAACATTAGTAAGATTTGGCCTAAACAAACAAAATAACTAACATTGCAAGTTATATAAGAGCTTGTAAAAATAGGTACCAAGAATGGCAATGCCCACCAAAAATTTAATTCTGATAAGTTCAAAGCCAACACGATTAGATGGCATCACAAGTCTTGTCTTCTTATGTTTATTATTTAAAACATCTTTATTAGAACAGATCAGTCAAAAATTGAAAGTGTACATGTGTTTTTTTTTACTGACCAAATCCCACATTATTCCTATTATTTATTACACAGTTCTATCAGAGTAAAAAACTAACAAATTTATGTAAGTTTTGTTACGAGTTGCAAGACTCGAATTAAAATGCCGGTAGAATGACTCTTGAGTTTATTAGAACTATACAAACACGAATAACATAGGTATAAATATAACCGAACACAACAAGTCAAAACGTAATGCAGAAGGGCGTAATTCAATAAAACGCGCAAAGTCCGTCACTTATTAGATTCCCGATTGTAGTACACACGTCTCGCTTCGCTCGTGGTTCTCGCTCGACTGCCTCCCCCTCCACCAGGTCATCGTTTTATACTGCACAAATGCAATGTCCCCGTATCTAAGTCGACTTAATCCGCCACACCTGGCTAATGACTCGGCTGCAAACTGCCATAAAAGAGTACAATAAAACAATGGGTTGTTTTCTAATCACAAACTTTAAACACAAAGTAAACAAAAGAAGACGATCACAAAAGAGTTACAAGTAGTTTAAATACCGGCAGGTAATAAAATGTGTTTTGTTTCAGATATGCAGGTGGATTTAGTTTTTGTCGGAACCTGAGTAACAGTGTCATAAATTTTAAACATTATGTTGATGCTTTTGTTGTATACAAATGCTGCATGTAACGGCGATTTGAAACGTTTACCTTACTAATTAATCAGTTGCGTATTTATGTATAAAATACTTAAGTAAGAACTATATTGAATCCTACACATTATCAATATCGAAATTGTAGTTCTCTTGGATTCAATATTTTTTTTTATTTGTTAATGGAATATGGTATATTTAAGGTCTTAAAATTATAAAACTCTCCAAAATTAGCCCCATCAAAAACAGGTAAGTTATGTTCTTGAATTACGCAATATTTTATTTTTATTTTAAAAATCATAACACATTTGATACTCATAAGATACTGGCAACACCACCGTCCTATGCTGTCATATTCCGAACGAATCTGTAGTACAGATTAAAAGCAGTCATTTGACAAGTACCTGAAGATGGATTTTTGCTGTGCTATATGAAAATGCATGTACGTACCAATTTTATTAATTAACTATTTAAATAAATGTTCTTAAACTGCTTTCAATGCGAGACGAATTGGTTGGGTTGAATGGTCACATTAAAAAAAAAAAAAATATGTTCATATAAAAATTCTACAATTAAAACACTATTAAACTATACTTTTGAAATATCATAATGAAAAGATACTAAAACGCTTCTTCTCTTCAAGCCACAACATGTTGCGAAGCGGTGGTGAAATTTAACATTTTCTTTAATTAACATATAATATATATTAGCCAGGTGGGAGAGCATTTGCCCGACTGGATGGCTACCACCCCTGGTCTAGAGTATGCCGCCATAACAACCTTGTGTTGTGTCCGGCATTAGTGACCAGGTTCCAGTCTCCCTTAAGAGAGCAGCAGTGCATTTGTAGCACCTTTGGTGTTGCAAATATCCATAGGCGATGGTAACCGTTTTCCATTAAGTGGGATGTCTGCCTGTCTGCTGAACTCCAGCAATAAAAAAAAAAACTTTATCTTATTGTCTTCAATTGTGTTATACATATATTATTATTATATTGTTACGACTCTGGTCCCGTCAAAAACAAAATCCATCTGCATATCTGAAACAAAGCACATTTATTACCCGTCGGCATTTGAACTAATAACATATAGATTCTTTTATGGTCGTCTTCTTTTGTTTACTTTGTGTTTAAAATTTGTGATTAGAAAACAGCCCATTGTTGTATTGTAATCTTTTATGTCAGTCATTAGCCAGGTGTGTCGAATTAAGATACGGGGACGTTGCAGTTGCGCAGTATAAAACGATGACCTGATGGAGGTGGGAGTGAGTCGAGCGAAAACCACTACAATCGGGAATCTAATAAGTGACGGACTTTGCGCGTTTTATTGAATTACGACCTTCTGAATTACGTTTGGACTGATTGTGTTCGGTTATATTTGTACCCGTGTTATACGTGTTTGTATAGTTCTAATAAACTCTATAGTAATTCTAACGGCATTTTAATTCGAGTCTCGCGATTCGTAACAATATTATACATATATTATTATATATTTATTTTATTTTAGATATTTGTTAGGATGCTTCAATAGGTATTAGGTATCCATAAATGACGTCACACGTTAAGAGGGGTGTGTGTGTGTGACAAAGTGTGACACTGTGTGCCAAGGGGTGAGAGGGGGTCCAAAACTTCGTGACGTCACATTTCAAAATCTAATATATTTAGGCGAAATTTGAACTATTAACTTCAACTTCAAAATACTTATAACTACAACAGGAGCAGAGCATCAATGAAGAATGTTTCAAAATCGGGGTTTTTTTAACTTACTTTTTTTTCTATTCCACGCGGACGAAGTCGCGGGCAGAAGCTAGTGTAATAATTAAAGCCCATAAACGTCCCACTGCTGGGCTTGGGTCTCCCACTATAAGGGAATAGACAATATACCCGCCCCGCTTGTCCAAAGCAGCTTGGCAGGTTTGACCTGTCAGTTCGATGGGCAGGTTTCATCACGCTGTTTTCCTTCACCGTTGGTAGCACGTGGTAATTGTAACAATATGCACATTACGCCAAAAGACTGCCTAAGCTGTGCATGCGTTACGGTCAGGATTCGAACTCGCGCCCTTAGAGCTCGGGACGCGTGCGCTAACCATCACGCTACGAAGATTTCTGAAGCGGCGATAATATTATAAAAAAAGTACGTAATAAACCACTATGTAAACATTCAAGCTGCACATGTAAATAATAGATACAGCCGTTATATGGCTATGATACTTATATACTTAACTAAAAACGTATTAAAAGTACCAAAACACTGTCATCAAACGATACGTTCATTGACGTGTCATTGCCTTGCGTATGCGCATTCTTTAACACGATAATATATAAATAACTCTTTGATACATTACAGTAAAGTAAATTAATCCTTAAAACACGATTGCGGGTAGATATATTAAAGTATTACAAAAATGGAATCGATTAAATTCAAAAAAAGAATTCTTATAACCTCAAAACGTGACATACCCTCCGTCCGCGGCGCTTTTTCAGCCGCTGTCGCCGCAAGTGATCCATATTCAAGTGAAATCAGTCTTTGTCATAACACGCACATGTCAAATTGTTAACTAAAAACACTTATTAGGCCTACAACTAAACTTTTAGTTACTACACAACATTATTTAGTGTTTTTTTTTTTCAGTTCGAGACAGCGCGCGGCCATCGCTGCTCTGGGCTAAAAATAATTTTTGTATTGCTTACTGATGTCGAGTGGCGATTGGAAATAATTGTGTCGTGTACATTGATTTTAAGGGCATTATAGTAATTTACTTTAAGCCATTTCTTCTGAATTTCCACGTTTGTAATACAACTTTTACACTAGCTTTATTCTGTGGTTTGAACCGCGTTATATTTTCATCTATTCATAGCTTCTTAACATAATGTCTTAATATTTTCTTTGTTAAAGGTTTATGTATTAGGCAGCTTCCAATGTTGTACCATACGGCAGGGCCAACTTGCTTAATAAGGCGCCGATGACACAGGCCTTCCGAACATTGAACAACATACATAACTTCACGCCAGTTCCCTCGCTCGCGGACCGCGTTCGTAATACCGAAGTAAGAAAGAGAGTTGGTCTGAAAGAGAGTGTCGGGGTGAAGGTAAGGAAAGGAACGCTCCGGTGGTTCGGGCATGTGGAAAGAATGCATGATGAAAGAATGAATAAACGGATATACAATGCAAAAGTGGATGGATGCAGAAGTCGTGGAAGGCCACGACACACCTTCCATGATCAAATTGATCGTGTACTAGCAGAAGATAATGTCAGGAGCCTTAAGAACAGGCGAGCATGCATGACAAGAGTTATGAATGTCAAAGAAGCAAGTGAGGTGTGTAAGAATAAGCCTGAATGGCGCTCTGTTGTTCGTGCCTACCCCGCAAGGGAACATTGAACAAGATATGTAAAATTGACATTTTAATCTGTACTACGACTGAATTCACAAGAACTGCTTACTATATTATATGTTATACATACATACATAACTTCACGCCAGTTCCCTTGCGGGGTAGGCACGAACAACAGAGTGCCATTTAGGCTTATTCTTACACACCTCACTTGCCTCTTTGACATTCATAACTCTTGTCATGCAAGCTCGTCTGTTCTTAAGGCTTCTAACATCACCTTCTGCTAGTACACGATTAATTTGATCATGGAAGGTGTGTCGTGGCCTTCCACGACTTCTGCATCCATCCACTTTTGCATTGTATATCTGTTTAGTCATTCTTTCATCATGCATTCTTTCCACATGGCCGAACCACCGGAGCATTCCTTATTATATGTTATGATGATTAAATATGTACTAGTGGTCGACCGTGGTCGAAATTCGACCATAATAATTAATGTCAGACTTATACTTCTATACTCACAGATTTAGCCAAGGCTACACTGTTAATTTCACTTTAACAATAAACAAAAGAGTATATATGCGTATGTGCGTCAGATACATGGTAGTGTGTGTAATGTTTTTTTTTTATTTAAAGTATTTTTATACATAATTTTAAAAAAATACTATCAGTCGTCGCTTCTTCTCTATATAAACTATAAGTGTGCGAAATTTCACACTTCTCCGTCCGCGCAATTTTCATTAAAAGAGGTACAAAGTTTTTGTTTCACATATAGATATATGTATAGCGGTTACCATCGCCTATAGACATTTGCAACACCAAAGGTGCTACAAATGCGCTGCTGCTCTCTTAATAGAGACTGGAACCTGGTCACTAATGCCGGAACACAACTCAAGGTTGTTATGGCGACATACTTTAGACCAGGGGTGGCATCCAGTCGGGGCAAATGCCCTACCACCTGGCTGTGGGTTGTTCTGTCGCCTCTTACGACAGGCCGCCCGGCCGCAGGAAATTGTATTCTTTCTCCGTTCCTGCACGGATATATGTGTACCACGCTATCGTATTGGAGACAACTGTAATGATAGCGATGTTTGTAAGTTGATAAACAAATATTTATTTAGGCTTGGTAGAGCCCTGCTGGAGTCATTACTTGATTACAGCTCTCAGTGCCGGCTCGATTGGTGTGATACTACGCTCTCACAGAATATAGGGCTGAAACGTTTAGCCTTGAGCTAATAATGTTTTTTACGAGTGACAGTTCTGATGTTCTATTTCCCTTGTAATGGAACACATACAAGCCTATAGATGGCGCTGTACAATAATGGAGATCGCAAACGATTCCCGAAAAGTATATTCAAATTTCCAACAATAATAGATAAGTTTAGGCCTGCTAGGTACAACAATAGCTTCGCTGGAAGATCTTACTTTGAAACGAAGGAGCATTCCATCGCGCTCCTCCAACCATTAGGGTCATCCCTAAACCCTTCTCCTTATGCCATGTTCCATATCCCATTCCTCCTATCTTGATCCTTTTATTCCACTTCTCCTATTCCGTTCTCCTTCTTTCTTTTTTTAACGAGGGGAGAATCTCGGCCGGTGTGTAAGTTTCTCCAGGTTGATCTGGCACTAACACCTCGAGCCAGAACTAAAGAGGCTATTGCCACATCACAGTTAGGGATACCCACTAAAACCTCTCGGCATTCCGTACTTCGCCCTTAATGCCAGAGTTTACGGTATAGCCCCTCCGCTGGCCCTCGCAGGCGGTGGCCCATCGACCTCATCCACTTTTGGGGAGCTACTTCTGTCCCTCGGCATCTTCACGCTCTCATTTCGCGAGGTGATCTGTAACGCGCCCCACGGGAGGAGAGGAGAGCGCGCGTGGAATATCTCGTGCCCCCATCTCTACGGCATAACTGCGGGTGGCCGAAGGTCCTGGCTGGCCTTCCGGCGCCACTTCCATCCACCCTACCCCAATCTAAAGCCAGCCAGGGGCGACCCTGACGTTGCAAACCTCTACAGGTGACAGTAGCCACATTCCATTAGATGTGCGGTCTGCTTCTTTGCCAGCTTCGAAATAGAAAAAGTATTTTTTTATTGCTGGAGTACAGCAGCCAGGCTGACGGCTCGACTTTGATGGAAAGCGATTACCGTCGCCTTAGAACATTTGCAACACTAAAGGTGCTACCAATGTGCCGCCGGACTCGTAGATGGGACTGGAACCTGGCCGCTAATGCAACACAACTCAAGGTTGTTACGGTGGCATGCTCAAGACCAGGGGTGACTTGGCTGTGGGTTGTTTTGGCCCCCCGGCCGCAGGAATTAATATTCTTTCTTCTTTCCTGCATGGGTAAGATAAGCTTTCCAAGATTTTGATGTCAATTTTTTATGATGTGTTGTATTGGGTCCAGCATGGCTGGAATCACGATTGGACCCCGTAGATGTGTTACAATATATTTTCTCAGGACAGTACAACGTTTGCCGGGCCCCTGGTATTAATATAAGACCCTAAAAAAGAAATTTAAATATAGCCTAGGGTTAATGGATAATTATCTGATTTTGAGTGCGACGATACAGTACTTAAGAGTGTTGGATCACGATTCTATTGTATCGCAATGGAGTACAAACAGTTCTGAATTTACCAAATTATTACACTCATATTGCTGCTGCCAAAACATAAGAACAATTATATATCTTCGACCTAAAACGCTCTTATTCCGTTGCAATAAAGTTTAGTTTGGTCTATTCATTACGGATAATTAGCTTTATAATTATGAGGCAACGAAGCCAGCAGTTCCGCGTCTCTCGGCATTGATCTGTCTTCACTGGCAAGAGTACCTATTGTTTTATATCATTATGTTCACAAGTCGTGGTAGTTTAGTGGCGTAAAAGGCCATTGCAATGATGTAGGTTCGAAACTTTTTACGCGGTTTTTTTCCCCACCCCAATTCTGCGTATTGTTACATTTTCCTCGTGAAAATATCGAGATGATCGATGTGTGAAATCCGTCAACCCACCAAAGGACTTACAAGAAACGTGCCGGCCATACAGCATGGCGAGCATATATTAATTCTTTGTTATTTTTCTCTGTCTGCGTCCTCGCGGGGTTGGTTGGCATGTATACAATATCGATTTAAAACTTTATAAAAGTCAAAAAATTTCTAGCAATAATAAAACTGACTTCAATAGTGACTAAAAAGCAAAAATAAACGTTTTCAATAATATCTTGAAGTCGGTGCTAAATATAACATAAAAGTTATTATATTTGAAATATTGTTGTTTTTTGTTTTACTTGGCACCAACTTCAAGACATACATACATACATAACTTCACGCCAGTTCCCTTGCGGGGTAGGCACGAACAACAGAGCGCCATTCAGGCTTATTCTTACACACCTCACTTGCTTCTTTGACATTCATAGCTCTTGTCAGGCACGCTCGTCTGTTCTTAAGGCTCCTGACATCACCTTCTGCTAGGACACGATCAATTTGATCATGGAAGATGTGTCGTGGCCTTCCACGAGTTCTGCATCCATCCACTTTTGCATTGTATATCTGTTTAGTCATTCTTTCATCATGCATTCTTTCTACATTCTTCAACTTCAAGACGTTGTAGAATATTTTCTTTTTCCTAGATTTTTTTTTAGTTTCTACTTTCTAGTTACGTATATGTATAGTCATCCTTGACGTGTGTCCGTCAACGGCGAACCTTGTCAAGTCCGGCTGCGCGAGCGCAGGTGGCAAGCGAAACCAAATTTAGTTTTAAAAGTTCTTTTACAAGGAGTGCAATACAGCCGTCCTGATGAGTCATATAGCTGTAGATTTTAGCTCGGTTCTTTTTCATAAGGCATTGCTCGTCAGTATGTGCTACGCGCTGGGTTTCGAAGGCAGCAACTGTTAAGTTACGTATGGTATCCAATAACAATCGCTTGGGGGCTTCATGTCGTGTACCCCATCGTTGCCAGTGTGGGAGTATGGTGGACCCGTATGGACACCACGGATTAGCATGTTTACATAGTGTTGGTCGAAGATCTCGCCATGCCAACCTCAATGACATCATCCGCCGGGCTCTTGTCAGCGTCGGCGTACCGGCCGTATTAGAACCGAATGGCTTGGTACACGACGATGGCAAGAGGCCGGATGGTATGTCACTTATTCCTTGGAAGATGGGACGGCCGCTTGTTTGGGACGCGACATGTATAGACACTCTAGCTCCGTCACATCTTCCAATGACTGAGTTAGAGGCTGGCAACGCTGCTTCAAAAGCTGAAGCACTGAAAGGGCGCAAATATGGAATCTCAGGAAAGGGTTACATATTTGTGCCGTTTGGTGTTGCAACATGAGCTCAGTGGGGTCCATCGGCAAAGAGTTTCTTCAAAGAGATTTGCAAGAAACTCTTTGATGCCACCCGTGATCAGAAGGCTGGCTCATATTTCGCCCAACAAATAAGCATTGCCATACAGCGCGGGAATGCAGCCAGCCTCCTGGGCACGCTCCCATCTGGCAGCGATTTGTTACACAGTCTATAATCACTTGTACTTTATAACTTAGTTTATTTTAGTTTTTAAAAATATATTCGCTCTACACCTATAAAAAAAAACAATTAAATTTATATAAAACTATTCTGAAGTTGTATTGAATCCAAATTGACTGATGAAAATCAGTTCAGAAACCTTAGCTTTATAGCTTAACCCTTAAGGTCACTAGTAGCACATATCTGCCCGCGATGACAGTACAGATCGCGTTTGTGCACGTGATCGTTAATTCTGTTGTTGTCTCACTCTGTTTCTATAGGATTTGTATGATTTGTATGAAATGGGTATATTTTCTTGGTATATTACGAGATAGTGATAGTGGCAATGCAGGTGGTGCAATTTACTAGGTACATCTTAAACAAATATACTTAATCTACATATTTTATTAATTAAATGCATATAAACATATTTATAAGATACTAGCTTCCGTCTGTGACTTCGTCCGCGTGGAATAGTAAAAAAAGTAAGTAAAGAAAAACCCGATTTTGAGACATTCTTCATTGGTGCTCCGCTCCTATTGGTCTTAGCGTGATGATATATAATATATAGCCTACACCTTCCTCGATAAATGGGCTATCTAACACTGTAAGAATTTTTCTAATCAGACCAGTAGTTCCTGAGATTAGCGCGTTCAAGCAAACAAACAAACTCTTCAGATTTATGTATATATATAGTATATAAAGTAATAATAATATCTTATACTAATATTAGTATAAGATATATATATTAATTAATGTATAGTACAAGAATTAGGCATAATTATTTAAGAAGAAGTAGTGTTTTCTAAGTGCGTTCTTAAATGTAGGCGATGTTTTGGCCTCTCTGACAGTAAGACGCAGCGTATTCCAAAGTTTGACAGCCTACACTGTAAAAGAGTTATCATAAAAGCTTAGATCATATAAGACATGTTATATCTCAATGCATAAAAGACTGAAGAAGTGTGTGCAGGTGTAGTGAGTTTATGATACGTATGAGTGCGCAAATTATGAGAAGTAGAAAGGCGAAGGTTTACCTCATTTTACAATTAAAATTCCAGGAGAAACAACTCTGAAAAGTAAACATGATAAAAGAGCGACTTGAAGCGCCATCTGGCCAATATACGGCTTACGAGCATGTTTGAGTTACATTTTTGATGGACGTTCGTCATGCATAACATTCCTTCTCCGTGTTTAAAGACCGACAAACGAAAGCAGGATTACTTTTTATCCCAGAGACTGACATATTTTTATTGGAATGATGATTTAATATATTTAATAGTATTCTTTTTCCATCGTTTAGATACTTCGAAAATTTATTGTCGAATTACGCCATCTGTCCAATTATATTAAAACTACTATCTGCTAACAGCACCTACTATTTCAATACTAATATAGTTCCTACCAACAAAACATAGATGGCGCTATTCCTTGTCTGACAGTTACTTTCAAACTATAACAGATGGCGCTCCTTCATCGAAAATATAAAAGTAGTTTTAACCACATAAAAATACTCGCATATAGTTATTTTATTGCTGAAATGTAAATTAAAAATCATAATTAACGTAATGATCGAGCGATCATTTGCGGCCGAGTCCCAATTAGCTTCTCAATCAAACAATTTTGAACGCTCTCAACTCGGATTGTGATTGAAGAATAACGTTTTGTAAACATTAATCAAATTCTATCAATAAGTTGGCAGACGATCGCTAGACCGATGAATGGAAACGAAATAATAACAGTCAGTTATGAATCCGTTAGTTTTATTTGGCTGTATGCCAACACATTATTGAGTGTTCGCACAAAATAATATGTTATGAGGAAAATAATAGACATAATAATAGTGATGTGCTCAATGGCTGTTTACCGAAAGTTTGGGTCCGATTATTTGCTGTAACCTAAATGTTTGTCTTCTCTTTAAACATAGCACTGGTCAATCTGTGTATATATAGTCAGTGACAATTATCAACAACTATTCCTATTTCAGAACAACCTTCAATAAATTGCAAGAACTCAAATATCAGCCTTCGGAGAGACTTTGCGTCCCTCTGCGTATTCTACCGCCTGTACAACGGAGAGTGTTCCGAGGAACTGTTTGATTTGGTGCCAACGCCCCATTTTTACAACCGCACCGCTCGCCATCGGCGGGGTGTTCACCCCCATTTCCTGGAGCTCCCACGCTCAACTACGCAACGGTTCTCTAGAACGTTTATTCCGCGTACAACAATGATCTGGAGAGAACTCCCCGCCGAAGTTTTCCCTCTGCGCTACGACATGGGGTCATTTAAGAAGGGCGTTATAAAATTTCTTAGAGGCCGGCAACGCGTTGACAACGCCCCTGGTGTTGCAAACGTCCATAGGCGACGGTAACCACCTTCCATCAAGTGGGCCGTCCGCCGGTTTGCCTGCTTCAGGCAATAAAAAAATATATGACAGTTAAATTGAGACAATTCCTATTATCTCACGAAACGCTGAAACCGCCTAATTTTATAGGAACAGGCGCAGCAAGTTGTGAAGTCATAAATTAATCTTCAAGTAAAAGTCTCAGCTAAAAAGAGTGCGTGGGAGCAGCAACAACATCCTGAACGTAATCTATACTAACATTTTTGAGTTTGTTTGTAAGAAGTAATCTCTTGAACTACTGAATCGATTTTGAATATTCTTGCACCAGTAGAAAGCTACTTTCTTTCTAAGTGACATAGGCTATATTTGATTGTGATTAATAATAATATGTACTCAGCGAAGTGGGCACGGGTCAGCCGATATTCAGTAAACGATAGTCCTTTGATATTGGCACTCATACAGAGGATCAAGTCGCCATTTTTTTGTAAATTACCAACGCAGATTTTTAAGCTCTGCTAACTAGATTTGAATCAAGTTGTCTATATAATCTATATTTAGATAATTAACAAAAATTGTATGCCTTTGACTGACGCTATACGAGGGAGTTGTCTGGGAGCTCGAAAAAGGCATATTTTACTAAACTGTTTATATTGTCAACACAAACAGACAAATTTAAGTTTAAAAATTATAATTAACTAACGGGACATTGAATGCAAATTTTAATTGAGATTTTTATAAAAACAAGAACAGGCTGTTGGCGCTAACAGTGCTTGTGTGTGTGTGTTCCGAGACATTTTTTCTAGGCGATTGTTATACCTTAACATTCGTCTTCCGTGATTGATTGATATTATCCTTTGATTGGCCTTATTACTGGTTAAAATTTGACATGAACTTCATACAAGTAAAGCCGTTTTTCCACATTGGGTAATATAAAACAGAAACTTGACGTAAACCGAAAATTCGGCATAACTTTTTCGAAGTAACGTACATGCCGCACTAATACTATAGTAATGCGTTTTGCGCAATGTGACGGCGTCATATAAAATATTTTCATGTCATCAGCACACGGAAAAGACGTGTTATTTGTTTCTGGCAACAAGCCTAGAACATATCAACACATAAGAAGCTTTTTACACTTTGCAATGTAATAGACAAACGAATGGTGGAAATGTCTAAAGTCTTAAGGGACATATTAATCATTTTTAGGAGAACCGATGAATGACATTTGTTTTTTTTTCATTGCTTGAGTATAGTAGATAGTTTGATGGAATGTGGAATACCTGATGGAATGTGGGTACCGTCGCCTATGGACATTTGCAACACCAAAGATGTTAACAAGGCTTCGAAGGGGGGATTGGAACCTGACCACTAATGCCAGAACACAACAGCTTATTGACTTTTGTTTAATAATAATTAAGAGAACCGTAAATAGAAATACATACATAACTTCACGCCAGTTCCCTTGCGGGGTAGGCACGAGCAACAGAGCACCATTCAGGCTTATTCTTACACACCTCACTTGCTTCTTTGACATTCATAGCTCTTGTCATGCACGCTCGTCTGTTCTTAAGGCTCCTGACATCACCTTCTGATAGTACACGATCAATTTGATCATGGAAGGTGTGTCGTGGCCTTCCACGACTTCTGCATGCATCCACTTTTGCATTGTATATCTGTTTAGTCATTCTTTCATCGTGCATTCTTTCCACATGCCCGAACCACCGGAGCATTCCTTTTCCTTACCTTCACCCCGCGACTCTCTTTCAGACCAACTCTCTTTCTTACTTCGGTATTACGAACGCGGTCCGCGAGCGTCACTCCGCAGATTTTGCGCAGTGCTCGCATTTCGACCGCGTTTACTCTACTTTCATGCTCTCTCTTGCATACGTGAGCGTAGGTACCAGCACCGCGTAAATAGAAATAAAGGTATATAAATGTAAAATAATATATATATATATATATATATATATATATATATATATATATATATATATATATATATATATACACACGCGCGCGCACACACACACACACACACACACACACACACACACACACACACACACACACACACACACACACACACACACACACACACACACACACACACACACACACACACACACACACACACACTCACACGCACACACATACACACACACACACATATATATATATATATAAAATGTATAAATAATTAGTAAATAAGTTTATCCTTTAAGACGGAGCCACCACAGATGTGTTGCCCGAACTCTCACACACGGCTAATTGGGAAGCACCACAAATTTGTGGTCAAATACAGATAATTGAAATGAACGTTGAACTGATGCTTTCTCCCTCTAACTACATAGAATTTGTATTAGAATAAAAGAGACGATAGAATTCCCTTGGTTTTGGCGCGGCAATTTTGATGGCAGCTGGCAGCTTGTTGAAAAAATTTATATTAAATTTGGTCCTTATAGAAGGATATCTATAAACATAGGACGTAATTTATAACATAAGTATAGACATAATCAACGTAAAGCAAAATTTTAGAACCAAGTAAGAAGATTGTAATATGAGACAAGGACCAAATTCAAGTTTTTTGAAAAAATTAAAGATCAAGAAAAAGAAAAGATAAATAAACCCGGACAAGAAAGAAAGAAAGAAAACCTTTATTTGATATAAATAGCGACGTAATTACATTCCTTCTACATTCTTATACACAAAGCATATTTTGAGAATTTGTACGCCGCATTTTCAGCAAACAAGGTTTGCACTCAGCATATTGCTGTGCCGGAATTATATCCGACACAACGCTGATTTTCAGTGCAAACCTTACTTTTGGCGTAAGACCAAAACGACCCAATTTTGTTAATTAAATAATAAATAAGAATAAAACTAATTCTACTTATGTAATATTTAAATTAGTAAACCAAATAAATAAATTTTAATAAAAATCAACAATAAATACGTTACTTCAAAATTGAAATAAATACTCGTAAGGGACAAATCATCATAATTACTCGTGATGGAAGCGCGGGAAAAAAAACACAACTCAAGGTTGTTATGAAGGCATACTATAGATAAGGGGTGGTAGTCATTCGGAGTGGCAAATGCCCCACCACCTTCCATCATCGGACAACCAGACGCACTAGCATGCGGCACCAATGTATTTTTTTTTTATTGCAGGAGACCAGCAGACAAGCAGACGGCCCACTTGATGGCAAGCGAGTACCCTCGCCTATGGACATTTGCAATACCAAAGTTGCTACAAATGCGCTGCTGCTCTCTTAAAGGAGCCTGGAACCTGGTCACTAATGCCGGAACACAACTGAAGGTTGTTATGGCGACATACTTTAGACCAGGGGTCGTAGCCATCCAGTCGGGCAAATGCCCTACCACTTGGCTGTGGGTTGTTAAGTCGCCTCTTACGACAGGCCGCCCGGCCGCAGGAAATTGTATTCTTTCTCCGTTCGTCCACGGATAACGGTATGGTGGTCATAGAATAGTATAGAATATTCTTTATTGCACACAAGATAATAATACACATGAGTTAACAATCATATAACTAGTACAATCGGCGGTCTTATCGCTAACAGCGATTTCTTTCAGACAACCTTCTGGAGATAATTAATTAAAGATAGCACCTATACAAACGACGCCATGCGTCCACCTTTATTATGGGCCCTAAAAAGGAGTTTTTTTTTAAATACCTCCGCCAGACGAAACTGATTTGTCCAGCCTTATTTTTACTTTTTTATTTTCTATTATTTTTTTATCTATGTCTTTCTCTACCGGAAAGGAGTGGAACTCGCTGCCAGAGTCTGTCTGTTCTTTAAGAATCCTACAAACTGGGTGTTTTCAAGTCTTCCGCTGGAGACCAGGCAATGGTAAAAGGCAAATCTGTTTTCTTCTTTTAACTTCTTATATATAAACAATTGATGTTCGTTAATTTAGCTAAAACTCAAAACCGGCTTGAACGATTTTTTTTTATTGCAGGAGTTCAGCAGACAGGCAGACGGCCCACTTGATGTAAAGCGGTTGCCATCGCCTATAGACATTTGCAACACCAAAGGTGCTACTAATGCGCTGCTGTTCTCTTAAGGGAGATTGGAACTTGGTCACTAATGCCGGAACACAACTCAAGGTTGTTATGGCGACATACTTTAGACCAGGGGAGGTAGCCATCCAGTCGGGCAAATGCCCTACAACTTGGCATAATTTTGTGTGAATGTATATTTTGATGAAATTTTGTGTGTTGGTAGCACTGTAATTGGATACTAGGTTTTTATTTTTTCAGGCATGGCAACGTGTACTGGGACCGCTAGTACTGTAACAAAAATGGCATATTGTTGCTGTCGATAACATTTCACTGTGTTGTGGTTTAAATCTTCTTCAAATGCACTTGCTAAGTTTTGAATTTGAACAGCTGATATGTATTACCTATAATTATACGGTTTCCATGTAGATACAAAGATATCATTTGAGAACTGTCTCGCGTCCATGCGTGCCTCTTAAACCGTGGTTAAACTTAACCAAATACGAAATGGGTTCAACGACCAGCTATTTCTGCTCACCAATAATATAATTATATACTTACAGCAAAAGGAACTTGTCCATTCGTCTGTCCCGGCACTTGTGAATGAATTTTATTAAAATAGTTTAAAGTATTCATAACTAGGCTCTCGTAGCGGCTTCGCTTGCTTAATGCTTAGACATTACATACTTATAATTATCATAGAAAAAAAGTACTTCGGTAATACTCTTTTTAAGTTTAAAAATATTTTTAAAATTTATTTCATGATGATCGAAAAGGAGCTGAATGGAATTGTCAAATTATAACTGATTTAAGTTTTAAATATATTGTTACGACCTAGGTGCCGACAAAGACAAATTCACACTTGCAGCCCTGTAGAAACACATTTTATTACCTTTTCGGCATTTGGACTTCTTTTGTATATTTTGTGTTTAAAATTTGTGATTAAAAAAACAGCCCATTGTGTATTGTAATCTTTTCGGCCTATTGTTGTATTGTGATCACTGCCAGGTGCCTCGGATTTAAAAGTACAAACTGATTCTAAGAAATTCGTTACACGCGGTCGGGCAGACATATTGCATCTGTGCATTATAAAGCAATGCCCCAATGGAGAGATCGGCAGTCAAGTGAGCGAAGCAAGACTTCTGTACATTCGGTTATCTGTTTAGTGACGGACTTTGCGCGTGTTATTGAATCGTGCATTACTTTTGGACTGGTGTGTTCAGTGATATTTGTACCTGTATTATACGTGTTTGTATAGTTCTAATAAACTCTATAATAATTCTAAGGGCATTTTAATTCGAAACCTACAACTCGTAACAATATTTTTTAAATTTATTTCATGATTTAAAAAAGTAGCTAACGTCCTAATTGTCACGTTTTTAATGTCATGTAATCAATTTACGAAGTTGAAAAGGAGCTAATTACGACTATGACTGATTTGAGTTTATAAATTGGACCTACTTATGCAAAACAGAACCAATCCACAAACATGCCAAAATTGGGTTAAGGAAGCAGAAGACTTTCAAAATGCACCTTCTATCGATTCAATAAAAATCATAACGAGAAAATATAATATACAATATTCTAAATGTTTTTCCCAAAATATAGACATATTTTTTCGTAAGGAAAATTTTAATAAAAACGGCTTTTTCTCAAAACTGTCAGTATGTGGTTTGGTTCCATTTTGCATAAGTAGGTCCAAATATTCTTAATATTTATTTTATAAAATTGTAAAAGGAATTAATTAGGACTTTTAATCTACTATTGATTTTAATTTAAAAAAAGTTTTAAATAATAATACTTCAAAAAGCAAGAGAAGAGTACTAATCTATGACGCCACTTAGTTATGTAAGATTAAGAAGCCAAAAAAGACGTAAGAAGAAGAAAGACTTCATATTTACATCTCTTATATTGAAAGAAAGAAAGAAAGAAAAAACGTTTATTTGGTCATCACACAACGAGACATATAGCAATGAATTGTACGGTGATATATACCAAAAATTGATTACATTGTTATTCCTAATACTCTTTCACGGTGTTGTAGTACTAAACAATAAAATATTGACGTATGCTGTTACTTGGGATCACGTGCAGGGCGGCCAGTGCGCGCGCGCAGTGGGCGTGGAAATGCTATATAATACGAAATGTAGGTGGAAAATAATAAGCATTGTAAAACTTTTATAATGGACAGAGGAATTTATGTAACACTGTGTGACATTAGTATATTTACGTATATTGGACAATAATAGTGGCTCGCGGGGAATATTTACAATCTTCTGATTTTTAATCAGTAATGAGGATATCCGTAAGAGAACCAAGGTAACCAACATACATAACTTCACGCCAGTTCCCTTGCCAGGTAGGCACGAACAGCATAGCGCCATTTAGGCTTATTCTTACACACCTCACTTGCGTCTTTGACATTCATAATTCTTGTCATGCACGCTCGTCTGTTCTTAAAGCTCCTGACATCACCTTCTGCTAGTATATGATCAATTTGATCATGGCCATCCACTTTTGCATTGTATATCTGTTTAGTCATTCTTTCATCGTGCATTCTTTCCACATGCCCGAACCACCGGAGCATTCTTTTCCTTACATTCACCCTGACAGTCTTTTTAAGATCAACTCTTTTTCTTACTTCGTAACCGACATAGCTCGCAAAATTAGTAAGTTGAAGTGACAGTGGCATGTTCTGCTTGAATGAAGTATCTGGACGCCCCAGGTAGCCTCCGAGAAGTCTTCAGCGACGTCAAACTGGTGGACTTCTTCGAGGAGCTGGGCTGGATGGAGTAACCTCTCATCGATCCTTGCACGCAAAATAGACGCTATGTCGTCGAGTTTAGGAAACCGCTGGCTCGCAAAAGAAGAAAGAAGAAGAAATGGCAGAGGAAGCGAGTCATGGAATGGAGACCGTGTTTCTTTTTTTTATAACTGGAGTATAGCAGACAGGCAGACGGCCCACCTGATGGAAAGCCGCCTATGAAAACCAGAGATGTTACCAACGCGCTGCCGGCCTCGAAGAAAATTTATGACATCCTTTTTAGAGAACCCCAAAACCACAGCTGGGAGGGAGCTCATTCCAAATCCCCACGGTACGCAAGAGGATCGTTCTAGCTAGAGACCCGTTGCGTACAAGTGCGAAGCGGCTCTATAAAGTGGGGATGAACATCCAGCCAATGGCGTGCGGTGCGGTGGTAAAAGGAAGACAAAGGCACCGATCTGAAGACTTCCTCCAAGCATTCCCTATTGTACAGTGAGTAGAATACGCGGAGAGATGCGAAGTCTCTTCGAAGGCCTAGCGTATCTAAAACGTCTGTGAGTATGGGATCGTCGACATCGTCTCTGCAAACATAGCGTCGGACTCCAGCCCGGGCGATGGAGCAAACGAGTCTTTGAGTGGAGACTGCGTCTTAATAAATAGGATCGTGTGGACCGACAACCTGCGTGAGGTATGGATATGTGACGCAAATTTGAGTAGGCCTACATCCAGCCATAGAAGTTGATTACCTGAAGAAGGAGAATTTGTCAAAATTTATATTCCAAGTATGATGTTGCTATTAAACACAAAAGTTACCATTAGAGAAATAGACTAGAGAAGAAAAGTCGTTCTCAAGATATTTCTCAACCTTTTTTTATTTCGCGAACCATAGAGGACCAAAAAGTTAAGTATAAAGTCTTGCGACCCACTCACTGCAGAATTATAATAATATGTTAATTAATAGTTTATTTACACGTTGGATGGAAATGAATCTCTTGTGTATAGGCCTTCTTTTTAACAGACTGCGACCCCCTTTAATAACAAGGGTCACAACCACCAGGTTGAGAAGTCATGTTCTAGACAAATTGAATCATGCAGATTGGTAGTTCTCTACAGACAGCGTTGTAAGGAGCATAAAGTACTCGTAAGACGATACGGTTACGAGTTTTTTTTTTATTGCAGGAGTTCAGCAGACAGGCAGACGGCCTACTTGATGAAAAGCGGTTACCATCGCCTATGGACATTTGCAACACCGAACGTGCTACAAATGCGCCGCTGCTCTCTTAAGGGAGTCTGGAACCTGGTCACTAATGCCGGAACACAACTCAAAGTTGTTATGGCGGCATGCTCTAGACCAGGGGTGGTAGCCATCCAGTCGGGCAAATGTCCTACCATCTGACTGTGGGTTGTTTTGTCGCCTCTTACGACAGGCTGCCCGGCCGCAGGGAAATGTATTCTTTCTCCGTTCCTGCACGGATAAAAGTATAACTCATGTTCGTCTATATTGTAACATGCTTGCATGTATATTGCGCATAACAAAGTGTATCGATTCATGTAATCGAGTATGATCGGATGCAGCAATTGTCTACTGTTGCCACGCCTTTGGAGTTGCAAATGTCCATAAGTGATGATAATCGCTTTCCAGCCGAGCCGTTTGCCTGTCTGCTGAACTCATATAATAAAAAAAGATATTTTATAAGTTTTTATTTAACTTGCAATGGATGTATGTATATAAGTTCGGGTGGAATACTATGGAGCTGATCTGATGATGGAGTCGGAAGGTGGCCGTAGGAACTCCTGTACTAAACAAGATAGACCCGTTGTGTGTGGGGTCGTTTTACTGGTCTTGGCTAGCACTCTGCGGTTAAATGATATCCGGAATCTCAAACTTTAAGGTAAATCATTGAGGAGAATTCTAGTAAAAATGATGCAAACATCACTGCGTGAAACATGAGAACACATCCACATGACTTTGTACAAAACCACTTAAACTTTTAACGACAGAAACAATTTAGTTCGCGTCTTATTGCCACAGTACGTATAATAAATCCTGTCCTACGTAAATGAGGGATTAAAATATACTTATTGCGTGTCGTGGTGTACATTTTTGTACTCGTACATCGGGTCTATTTTGAGAAGTAGTGAGATTGAAAACATATCGAGTTATTTGAGTAATGCTGGGTAATCTACATTCTTTTACCTTACCATCATCATTCGAGTGTTAAATCTTACTTATGTTTGGAGCGTTAGCTTCGAAATTCTGGGTTCGATTTCCTACTTTTACTTCCTTAACTTATTTATTTATTATCCATCAACAGCAGATACATCATATACATCCGTCTTAAATCTAAACTATGCTTATACTCTTTTTTTTCATTACAGGAGATCAGCAGACAGGCAGACGGCCCACTTGATGGAAAGCGGTTACCATCGCCTATGGCTGCTCTCTGAAGTAAGACTGGATCACTAATGCCGGAACACAACTCAAGGTTGTTATGGTGACATACTTTTGACCAGGGGTGGTAGCCATCCAGTCGGGCAAATGCGCTACCACCTGGCAAAACTCCCTATTATAGGATACAGGTGTCTACAAATTCAAATTTGAAAGTTTTTATTCAAAATAAGTTCCACTGGAGAACACTTTTTGAAGGTCATACATGTAAGTTAAAATTTAATTTTACTTCCTATTCTATGTACACCGCTTCGCAGCGTGTTATTGCTGTTAAGAAGAAGAAGCGGCAAGAAACTCCCCAGCAACACGTCTAGCTAAAAATTGTTTTTCTTTATATTTCATATTCTATTTATATCTCAAATTCTATTTTTTTTATAAGTTTTATATAGAAGTATGTTACAGAATTACTTTTGGAAAAATGAATGGAGTTGTAGCACACAATGCATACTCAATAAGACCAAGACTCAATAAAAGGAAAGAAAAATATTGTTATAGTTATAATAATGATATGACGTACTAAAATGTTATGCTGCAATATGTCTCCATAAATTCCTTACAAGCTTGGCAAGATAAAAACGTTATACAAAATATAGTATAAGAGGTTGGAGCGGAGCTGCTATGTAAATGAATTTTTGTCATTTATGTATTCTTCAATAGTGTAGTATCCCTTTTTTAGCAAGATGCTTTTTAATTTGGTTTAAAATTTAGTGAAAGGCAGATCTAACATTTCACTCGGAATCTTATTGAAGAAGCGTATACCAAGCCCCAAGAAAGAGGACAGTACTTTTTGTAATCTAAAAGATGGCAATATCAGTCTATTACTATGCCTGGTGTTGAAATTGTGAACATCCTTATAGTGCTTGAATTGGCACTCAAATTAATACGAATATAAATTATATTATTAAACAAATATATATATACAAGCTCGATTGTGGATTCATACATTGGGCAAACAAAGAGGAGTTTAAAAACACGGGTAAAAGAACACATTGCTGACATGAAAAACACAAGGTCTAAGAAGTCTGCAATCAGTGAACACACGCTGGATAAACCCAACCACTACGTCAGATTCGATAACCCACAAATCCTCGCGAAAGAGAATCGTTTCATACCTAGAATGATGTGTGAGGCTATTGAAATAAAAAAACACCCAAATTTCAATAGAGAAGATGGTTGGCAAGTACCGCCTGTTTGGGATCCGATCATCAAAACTATTAAGACCCAAACACAGCAAAAGCCAACTGCCAGACCTCAAGACACTGTGAGCTCTTTCTGCGTGCAACGGAACACAAACCAACTTGACTGATAATTTCTTTTATTTTTCCTTCCACCCATTTTAATATTATATAAAATTATTAGAGCTAGGCATGTTTGCTGAAGAGTTTCTTGCGCCGATTCTTCTCTTCGAGCCATAACATGTTACGAAGCGGTAGTAAATTAGATTAGGCTCCCATAGAGTAAATAATAACCATAAACAAAATTAAAAATAAAATAATCAAAATGAACAAGTTGGCGGTAGGCTAAATAAAACTTTAACAATACTCGTTGACACTTGACGTCTTTATCTTCCGTGATCACGGCCACAGAAATGTGGCCGTAACGTCGGAATAACAAAAATCAAATAAATTACCACGCTTAAAACCGTTAAATCGTAATTTTATTATGTATACAAGTCGCGAAAACTAAAGAAAATATTATATGTATTTATTATTGAAATGTAGGTAGTCGTACTAACTGTCACGTATATCGCCATTATCATCTCAATTCATTTCTGGGCTTGTCTGGAAGAGATCGCGTTTTAGCGATAAGACTGCTCTTTGTGTATAATTAGAGACAGTTTTAGTCTTTAATTACATTGTTGTATTGGTGTACAAGAAAGAGTTATCTGTCTATCTATGTATGTATATTGAAATTTAATGACTACTAGCTTCTGGCCGCGTGTAATATTTAAAAAAGAGTTTGATCTTAGCGTGATGATATATAGCTTATAGCCTTCCTCGATAAATGGGCTATCTAACACTGAAATAAATTTTTAAATCAGATCAGTGGTTCCTGAGATTAGCGCGTTCAAACAAACAAACTCTTCAGCTTTATATATTAGTACTGTCCCGGCAGACGTTGTTCAGCCCTGAAGAAATAAAATTTAGAACCCGATTACAGCGCCATCTACCGGGTCCGAATGTAAGCTATCCTATCTTTCAAGTCGGATCAAATTGCACACGGTCTGCAGATTTGATTAAAATCGGTCAAGTAGTTTAGGAGTCCATCCCGGACAAACAACGTGACACGTAATTTATATATATTAAGATAAGAAGTATAAGATAAGATATTGTTGCACTAATTTTAATTATAATTCCCGTGCAAGCTAACTTTTTTACCCTGATGCCCTATGTGGTCAAGGCAGCGCTGTAAAGATTCCGTACAAGTGATGTGGTTACGCTGAGGAAACACCTTGTAAATTCTTCCTCCCAATCCTCGCCATCAAGAATATGCGCAATACAAGACAAACAATCATCTTCGTGTCAGTGCTGTCGCCATAATATATAGAGAAACTGGCGGCCCCGTCAGATGTTGTCCTGCCTTTAAAAAATAAAATTCTAGAACCCGATCCCAGAGCACTCATCCCTACTCCGTGATGTTTGCTGGATGAGAGGTGACAACGGTAGACATCTAGCGGAGATAACTGATCGATTGATAGTTAAAAAAATCGTGATGGAAAAATAGGGGTTGATAGTAGAGAGGTTGAAAATTAAGAGTAATATAATTTTTTTATTGTGACACGAGAATTGTATATATAAGATGATAGCTGGAACACGACAAAAAGAAAACATTTTAATTTAATAACTTAATTCTCCTAAGCAACTCCTAGGAGTTGCTTAGGAGAATTAAGTCCCTGAGGGACGATTGCAGTGACGGTGGACTGGCAGCGAAGTAAGTTACTCTTCCCTTGCCTCTTCTTCTACGTCCATCTTCTCCCGGCCATCGCATCGCGCCGGCATGGTGTAAATTTTCTCTCAATGGTAAGGTAAAAGAGTGGTAAGATATAAAAACACGTGGCAATTATTTGCCGGTACATCGTATGAATTCAAAGAGTTAAACTCTGTTAAACATTGGATTAATCTCCAATCTTATGCGACACGAGCACAGACAGAAATAAATACGGCTTCAAAAAAAGCTATTAACATCCTGAAATAAACATATCCTAGTGTAATTACGACAAGTGTACGTTTCCCTTCTGACGACGATCAGACGACACGCGTAGAGTGGTAAATTTCGAGATTTTCCATATTGTTTGAAGCCACAAAATGGAGACCCTTCATTATCAAAGGGATCGTATTTTATTTATTTTTTCGTGTTTATTTTCATTATTACTTAATAAATGTTTTATTCTAGCACTTTTGTCTGCATTTTGTGCATGTTGACCTCCCAAATAGATGTAGCTTTTTGGATATGGTATGTATTATCTGTTTAGTTAATAAAAAATTTACTAATACATACCTTGTGATCATTTTATTGAGTAAATAAATTATATATATAAGGGGGGCCCCCTTACAATCAACATACATACATACATACATACATACATAACTTCACGCCAGTTCCCTTGCGGGGTAGGCACGAACAACAGAGTGCCATTTAGGCTTATTCTTACACACCTCACTTGCCTCTTTGACATTCATAACTCTTGTCATGCACACTCGTCTGTTGTTAAGGCTCCTGACATCACCTTCTGCTAGTACACGATCAATTTGATCATGGAAGGTGTGTCGTGGCCTTCCACGACTACTGCATCCATCCACTTTTGCATTGTATATCTGTTTAGTCATTCTTTCATCATGCATTCTTTCCACATGTCCGAACCACCGGAGCATTCCTTTCCTTACCTTCACCCCGACACTCTCTTTCAGACCAACTCTCTTTCTTAATCACAATATATGCTTATATACTACAGTGTATAGGTAAACAATAATGCCCGGTTTCTGAGGTACTTATTAATTCCCTGTCACACTGTTTGACCGCAGAACTCCGAAACTACTCAACCGATTTTAATGAGGACATTGAATATAACTAGTGGTCGTCCGTGGTCGAAATTCGACCATAATAATTTGCTGTCACAGATTATACTTCTATAATCACAGATTTTACCAACGCAACAATAAACAAAAGAGTATGTATACATGTGTGTGTCAAATACATGGTAGTGTGTGTAATGTATTTTTAAAGCTAATTTAAAAAAAAATGCTTTCTGCACTCCTTCTCTATATAAACTATAAGTGTGCGAAATTTCATACGCCTTCGTCCTCTTTCTACCATCGCACCGCTCGCCATCGGTTGGGAGTTCACCCCCACTTGCTTGAGCCTAGTGGTAGGTTTAATAGTTATCGAACGCTTCCATTCATATTCAGGAACTCAATAACAGTTAATCTAAGTTTATCTATTATATAACTTTATGGAATCAATTGTTGTTGAACTCATAACTGGTAACCTCAGAAACCGGGCATAAGTGTGGGAATTTTCATACTCCTCCGTCCGCGCAATTTTTGTAAAAAGGGGTACAAAGTTGTTGCTTCGCGTTATATAATATGGATATTGTTTAAACAATTCGAGTCTCGATTCTGGAGCCCTCTCGTATGGTCACGTGGCAGCCCTAGCGCGGCGGGTGTGAAGGGCTCGCGGGGCTTGGACTAACTATTTCTGTGGCGCAATAACAGTACCATGGTATTTTTATTATACACTCCCGTTTTATTTCAGTTACAATTTGACAAAATAAAAATAAGGAGGGCCCTCGGGAGCCGGCGCGATGTCGCGTCGCGTGGATGTACAGACTCCATACCTTAGCATTTTCCACGGACATTTATTATTTGAAAAAGACATACGCAATTTTCGAGGTGAAAGTTCTTTAGAATCGTGATTCGAACCTCGATGAAACGAAAAAGCGACACTAAAAAGAGATAAACACATAAATCTATAGGACTAAACCTGCGAAAGCATGAGCTAGAATGCATTATATTTAATCATTTAAACACTATTTTCATAAAGATGGAAATGTTTTCAAATTTTTCATTAATACTTAAAATGTTGTGTTTTAAAGCTTAAATATATTATGTATAACGATATAATATATGAAATGTAGCGTCACGAAATTTAGAATCCCTCCCACGCTTTGTCACACTTTGTTGTGTGCCGTTCACACGCAGTACTACTGCGTGCAAATTTTTTTAAAGTGGTAATCGTCGTCTATACACGTTTGCAACACCAGGGGCAAAGTTATCTCGTTGCCAGCTTTTAGGATAGGAAAAAGAGAATAGGATGGTGGATGGGATAGTCTATCTTATTTGGGTGGGCTTGGAATGAGGCAAGCCACGGGATAACTAGAGGTAGAGAGGGAGAAGTGGGCACAACTTGCATCATATATTGTATAAGTACTATATACTTATATACACTAAAATTTCTATATTATAGGTATTAATGCCTATCCTATTATAGAAAAGTAAGGAATGAAATTAAGTAGCTAAGTACTTAAATGCTTGCACAAACTTATGCACATTTAAACTGAAGCGAACACATACGACGTAGAGCTTAAATCGAGAAGACAAAAGCTCTTTGAAAGCGTCCAGACCTAAATTGAGAAGATAAAAATCTCTTTGAAATAAAAATTCTAATTACTGCTGTCCTGTTCTAGCAAAATTCATGGCCACCCTAGCGTAATGTGACACGCGTGTGTTCAATTCATTACTCTCTTAGTTCCACCTGTTCTATTTCATCTCACACAAAAAGCAGCGATGTATTCATACATTATTTTAAAACCATCGCCCGCTTAACATAGTGCGTTCACCTCGAGTGAAAAAAAAAGTGGAGTAAAAGTGTTGCATTTTTGGAAACGAGGGACATTTCCGTGTTATTGAAGTTGGATTTGAACATGAGACTAATGGCCTGATATATACCAGTTACGCGTAGAAGTAGTGAGGATTGATATATGTATTAAACCGTTTTATTAAAAATGTGAAAACTATCTACCTGTATATATGCGAAAGTTTGGATGGATGTTTGTTCTTCAATCACGCTAGAACGGCTGAACGGATCTTGACGAAATTTGGTACAGAGATAGATTCTAGTTTGGAATAGCACATAGGTTATATTTTCTTAAGTTTTCGCGACTATACAGAATAAAACTACGTTTTAACGGTGTTAAGCGCGGTAAATTTTATTTGGCCACTTTTCAGTGGCCTTCCACCCATTTTAATATTATATAAAATTATTTGCGTTACAATTACTTGCGCCGCTTCTTCTCTTCAAGCCATAACATGTTGCGAAGCGGTAATAAATTAGATCAGGCTCCCGTAGAGTAAATAATAACCATAAACAAAATTAAAATGAACAAGTTTGCGGGAGGCTAAATAAAACTTTAACAATACTCGTTGACACTTGACATCTTTGTCTTCCGTGATCACGGCCACAGAAAACTGGTCGAAACGTCGGAAAAACCAAAATCAAATAAAATTACCGCGCTTAAAACCGTTAAAACGTAGTTTTATTAAGCACATAGGTTACTCGTCATCCCGAAAAATATACAGTTCCCGTGGGATAACCCGTCTATAAAGTTTAGCCGCTGGCAAAAGATAGTACTAATATAAATCTGTAGGTGTCGAGTTTGTACAACAAAATTAACGAGGAGAAAAAACATTTTATTGTATTCGATTATTTACATACATACATACATAACTTCACGCTAGTTCCCTTGCGGGGTAGGCACGAACAACAGAGTGCCATTTAGGCTTATTCTTACACACCTCACTTGCCTCTTTGACATTCATAACTCTTGTCATGCAAGCTCGTCTGTTCTTAAGGCTCCTGACAACACCTTCTGCTAGTACACGATCAATTTGATCATGGAAGGTGTGTCGTGGCCTTCCACGACTTCTGCATCCATCCACTTTTGCATTGTATATCTGTTTAGTCATTCTTTCATCATGCATTCTTTCCACATGCCCGAACCACCGGAGCATTCCTTTCCTTACCTTCACCCCGACACTCTCTTTCAGACCAACTCTCTTTCTTACTTCGGTATTACGAACGCGGTCCGCGAGCGTCATTATTTACAAATTTCTTCATCGTACTAGCTTATAATTTATGTATTAAATATAATTTTACAGTTCAATTCTACGGAACTCCCTTAAGAGAGCAGCAGCGCATTTGTAGCACCTTTGGTGTTGCAAATGTCCATAGGCGATGGTAACCGCTTTCCATTAAGTGGGCCGTCTGCCTGTCTGCTGAACTCCTGCAATAAAATAAAAAATTTCAAAACTTGGAATAGCCAATAACGTTCAAGTAACACCGAATAAACTTATGTTTACAACTTGACGTGTTTAAAATACGATATTATCGCCTCAATAGTACGTAAACACGCTAGAACAGTACTAAAACTAACATAAATACAACACCTGTGCTTCTGTCAGAACTAAACTTTTTAAGCCATAAAAATGTATGGTGATGGAAATACGACGAACGCAGCCTACGGCTTTGGTAGTAGGCCACCACGTTATACGACACGCACTTGGCCCGATTTTTCTTAACATTTAACTAAATATAATATAATAATATTCTATCCGTGCAAGAACGGAGAAAGAATACAATTTCCTGCGTTGTGGCGGCCTGTCGTAAGAGGCGACAAACCAACCCACAGTCAGGTGGTAGGGCATTTGCCCGACTGGATGGCTACCACCCCGGGTCTGAAGTATGTCGCCATAACAACCTTGAGTTGTGTTCCGGCATTAGTGACCAAGTTCCAAGCGCAATTGTGGCACCTTTGGTGTTGTAAATGTCTATAGGCGATGGTAACCGCTTTCCATCGAGTGGGCCGTCTGCCTGTCTGCTGAACTCCTGCAATAAAAATAAAAAAATTTTTATAAACGTATCTAGATTTATAAAAATAAAGAAATAGAAAGAAATATTTATTTCCAAATGCGACATACAGAAGATAAAGAAATTTAAAGAAAACATATACTGAAATTGTATGCCGCAGCTTCAGAAATGCGGTCAGCATCTGTATATTGCTGTGCCGAAACTTAGTGCGACACAGCACTGATTTTCAGTGCGCACTTCCTAAATTACAGGTATATGATATATACGTAGGTTCCAGTGTCCCTTAAGAGAGCAGTAGCGCATTTGTAGCACCTTTGGTGTTGCAAATGTCAATAGGCGATGTTACCCGCTTTCCATTTTTAAATTAAATATTACAGATAGCTGCAAACCATATTTATTTAAAATTAAATGTACTCACTTTCCCTTTATGATAGATATATGTAATGATACAGTTTGTTAGGTGCAATATGAATTTATTTGAAACGTGCAAGTGCATGCGTCATAGGAATAAATTATACCGCCCTCCCAACAAAACCGCGTTTCTGAATAAAATTGAATTCTGAACTCCTGGAATAAAAAAAAAATAAAAAAAAGTATATTTTGTATAGCACCAAAACTGTATAATCACCTCCCAGAAGAATTTCAATCAATACAATCAAACGCCATTTTTTGAAAACGTGTAAAAAAGGTGTTAACCGATAAGGCATATTACAGTATCGATGAATTTAAATGACAAAACTATAATATAAATTGTATGAATTTTAATTGATTTAATCATAATTTAATACACAATTTTATAATTTATTAGTTGACATTTTATTAGGCAAGTAATTAAATAAATAATAAGATAAATATATTATAATATGCATGATGAAAGAATGACTAAACAGATATACAATGCGGGAAGCGAACTGTGTCAAATTTGCGGGAAAAGAAGTGTGGGACAATTTTGATGGGAATCGGAAGATAAGCACGCACTTACCTGGTTAATGGGAATGAAATGCGGCTGCTCCTCTGCCCTCAGTCCACTTCACTTCACTTTATTTGTTATAATTTATATTATATATTTTTATTATATTTTACAATTTGATGCGGAGCGGGTTATTTATATAATACATATATTTATATTTAATTAGGGTTGCGGGCGCGATATATTTTATGTTATATTATGTTATTTACAATATATTTGTATTTGCGGTGCGATTTAATTTATTTTATTTTATGATGACATGAGATGAACGATTGAAGTGACGTGCGAAAGGGGACGCGCCGTCAGATTTAAAGGAAGAATTTAAATATGTCGAAGAAAAGTATGAATAGGTCGAAAGGAGGTTTACATGGCGGTACCATTTCCCCCGGCCTTAAAGGGTTGCCTTTAAAAAACAGTAAATTAAAAATAATAAGGACCAAAAATTTAATCAAGCGGGCGGAGGTCCAAAGTATAATGCGGTGAGCGAAACCAAAATTAATGTTTAATTAGCGAGTGGCAACCATTAGTAAAGTGAGCGGATTTTAAACTGTATATGTATGAAGCGAGCGAAAAAGTAATGTATAATGAGCGAACGAATATTTGTATACAATGAACTTCCAGTACGATACATGTCTGAATGTTCAAAGATATTTACGAAATGAGCGGTACTATATGAAGATATATAAAGTACGACAGACATGAGCGAAGAAATAAACATATGGAGCGATTATAAATTAATAAAGCTTGAGCGGGGGACTAATATTATGTCCATTAAATTAAAAAAAGTATGCGGATCAGCAAATATTTAATTAAATATCAGCTTAAATAACGTATCTTAAACTAGCGAGATTCAATATAACAAATTAACGAGCGAAGAAATAATATGACACAACGTCTTAAGCAAACAAACAAAAACGCGAGCGAGTAACTTAATTTAATAGAGGGTATTCAAGAATTAAAATCACCATGCGAAGGACTAATTGCTAAAGTCCAATATAATAAATGAGCGAATATAACACTATGAGAGTGTAAGTAATAATAAAAAGCGAACGCGGGTGATGGACTAAATAATGCCCAAATAAAATTACTAAAGCGAGCGTGAGACTTACACTAGCAAGGTCCAAATTAATATAAAAGGAGCGGGAGCGGGACCTATACTAGTATAGTCCGAAATGAATTAATGAAGCGGAAGCGGGACCTAAACTTACAAGGTCCAAAATAAGTATAAATGAGCGGGTGCAGGACCTAAATAAGCAAGGTCCGAAATAAGCTTATAAAGAAGCGGGAGCGGGATTGGGACCTAAACACGCATGGTCCAAAATAAATTTATTAGAGCGGATGCGGGACCAAGACAGATAGGTCCGAATTAAATGGTGCGGACGCAGGACTTATGTTTGTTTGGTCCAAAATAAATTTACAAGAGCGGTACGGGACCAAAACAAATCAAGACCAAAATAGACTTATAAGAGCGAAAGAAGGATTTAAGAACGCTTAGTCCAAATATATATTTACAAGAGCGGATAGGAGACCAAAGCAAGCATAATCAATAATTAAATAAAGGAGCGGAAAAGAATATAAGTTAAATGTACATTGAAATTATTAACGCGAGTAAAGAAACAATCGAATAATCGAAGGTGCTTAAAATAAACAAAATAAAGGCGAGCGTTGACCCAATGTAACCTATGCTAAGTCTCAAAAAATAAACAAATACTTATTAATTATTAATATTAAAATAAAGCGGGATATTTAAACCGAAAAAAATAAAAATTTATTAATAACTTAAAAAGAAACTATTAATCTAAGGTCGGCACATAATACAAAGAAATAAATGAACGCGCAAACTTCATTCATTCTGAATATTCCAATTTGCGATATGTCATGTTTCGTAGTATGTGCTACCCCCCATATCCTAAAACAACAACTAAGAAAGCATGCGGTGGAAATTATTTAAATTAAAATATTAAATTAATAAAATATGCATCCCTCGATCCGAGTAAAGACATCGGATGAGGCGCTATGCGACAAAGGTATTTGACGCAAAGAAAAATTTAAATTTACGCGGATCGGTTTAAAACAAGAATTGTATTTGAAAACTCTATGATGACCGGGAATCACACGTAAACCAATGTCAATAGAATACTTTTTCATTATGACATTGTTCGATGTATTTAAATTATAAAACGAGTGTAAAACGTCATTAGAACAGAGCGCGATATTATATTGAGAACTCGAACCTAAAAGTATACGAATTTTCAAAGAGGTTTTATTTTGTACTAATATTATAGGGCGGTGAATATAATATATTAAAGCGGAAGAAAATATTTTGTTAATGCAAATTTTGCGATGATAATTATCATGTAAATGATAATATTCAATTTTAAGCAGCGAAGCGGTATTCGTCTTAGGATCCCATAAAGGCCAAAGAAGAATAGTCAAGCGAACTTGAACGAAGGTGTAATAATTTATAAACGATTCATGACGAATCTTAAAAATAGCGGGAGAACTTATAGCGTTGCCTAATACGGTGCGAGAAGCGGGCGATAGTATGTTAAAATTATTATATACCGTATTAAGACTAAGAAAGCGCGGGAATAAAGAATATTTAAATAAAGCGGGTGCATTAAACATGGTATATGCAAGCGGATGCGCATTACTAAAACGTGAAAGTCTTATATCTGCTATATCTTCAAACGATATATTATATTTGCCTTTGATCAGCAAAGTATTTTGCGGAAGTTTATAGTCGTTTGATTTAAAACCACAGTGGCGGCTAATCAAACGAAATGATGAAATGGGTCTTAATAAAGACTTGTATGTAATTGGTGATAGCGTAGCGCGGTAATAGACATCTTGACAGTCATGGGTGGCATTATTATCATCATCACTATTATCGACTGATGATATTTCATTATTCTCAGAAGTTCCAGACACATTACACGAGCTATGATGCGGATTAGCTACGTCATTGGAAGCTGGAGTAGCACTAGCAACAAGCGACTTCGGTAAATGATTATTATTAGATGTTGAAAGAGCGGAAGACGACAACGACTTGCTTAGTACAGCTAAAGTCGAAGTGTCAGAATAAGGCGCGGTTTGAGTATAATTTCCATCATCGTGACTGTAAGGAGCCATTGATGATGATGATATTTTTTCATTCAATATGACGTGCGAATTATTAAACGGAAAACTTACATCATGATATGTCGAAATATAATCGGATTCGACAAAAGAATGCGGTAAAGAACTAACATCATGATGTACGGAAGACTGCATTATTGATGTGCTTGGTACAGCAGCAAGTAATCGCAAAACAGTGTGATTGTTATTACAATCTAAAGAGGTCTGCCTTATATTCACCCTCCTGAGTACTGCCTTTATTTTACAAAATAATTCTTCGAAGGGAATCATTGCTTCATAATCAGGCACGGCATCTGGCACACTCGTAAGAAGTACCTCGTTATATTTATTGACGGTATCTTTAAATTGCGTGCGAATATTGTCCAAAGTCGCGGCATATCCTTGAAAGCATTGCAGACATTCTGTACTATCGAAGGCCTGCAGCGATTTTTTATATATTAATTGAAGGACTTCGAACAAACTATCTTGTCGCGCTTTCAAAGTAATTAATTCAATGTTGTCATCAATGTTCAATGTGGATGACATATTGATGACAAATTTAATCCAATTTAAATTAGGAAGAACAAAAAACAAATGCGGTTAATTGACAAATATGTCGCGGAAAATCGATAAAATGTTATATGGTGAAATAACGCGAGATGAAATATGATTTAATGAATGACAAACTTAATTATATTTATTTCTACTAATAGAAATAACACTCGGCTAAGGGTTGCCTAAACGTGCGGGTGCGAGTAATTAATATAGCTTAGACAAACACCTATAAGACCAAGGGCGGTGAAAAAAGAGGAAGTGGAGCGGTAATTTTCCTAGCTCTAAAGCTAGGAAACACACGAATGCGAAAAAGCGGTATATGATATGCCTATGGTATGGCTATAAATATAGGAAATCCGGCATTACGCCATAATTACGCGTAACGAGTATCCGGCTCGAAGGACCATTTGGTGCGGCGGCGCTGGGTTTAGCGGGAAGCGAACTGTGTCAAATTTGCGGGAAAAGAAGTGTGGGACAATTTTGATGGGAATCGGAAGATAAGCACGCACTTACCTGGTTAATGGGAATGAAATGCGGCTGCTCCTCTGCCCTCAGTCCACTTCACTTCACTTTATTTGTTATAATTTATATTATATATTTTTATTATATTTTACAATTTGATGCGGAGCGGGTTATTTATATAATACATATATTTATATTTAATTAGGGTTGCGGGCGCGATATATTTTATGTTATATTATGTTATTTACAATATATTTGTATTTGCGGTGCGATTTAATTTATTTTATTTTATGATGACATGAGATGAATGATTGAAGTGACGTGCGAAAGGGGACGCGCCGTCAGATTTAAAGGAAGAATTTAAATATGTCGAAGAAAAGTATGAATATTGGCTATTATTTTCTATTCCGTGATTTAGATTTGGCAAAAATGAAACCGTTAAAGGAGGTTTACATAGGAAAACCGATAGTGCCGCGCGTCTTCAAGTGATTTTATAAATTTGTTTCGGTCGAGTATTGCGAAATAATACGCAATTATTGACAATCTGCGATACTTACGATTCATTTTCTAATTCTATATAAGGCTAGTTGTGGCATACGTAATTCAAGAAATCATGTTATACACAAATTGATAAGCTGGCATTTACATATAGTAAGTAGCGAATATACTACTATATGTAGTAGTATATTCGCATATATTATTCATACATTCTTAGTATATATATATATATATATATATAATTATATATATATACTAAGAATCTTACTTCGTAATACCGAAGTAAGAAAGAGAGTTGGTCTGAAAGAGAGTGTCGGGGTGAAGGTAAGGAAAGGAATGCTCCGGTGGTTCGGGCATGTGGAAAGAATGCATGATGAAAGAATGACTAAACAGATATACAATGCAAAAGTGGATGGATGCAGAAGTCGTGGAAGGCCACGACACACCTTCCATGATCGAATTGATCGTGTACCAGCAGAAGGTGATGTCAGGAGCCTTAAGAACAGACGAGCTTACATGACAAGAGTTATGAATGTCAAAGAGGCAAGTGAGGTGTGTAAGAATAAGCCTAAATGGCACTCTGTTGTTCGTGCCTACCCCGCAAGGGAACTGGCGTGAAGTTATGTATGTATGTAATTATATATATACTAAGTATATATATAATTGAAATCCACGTATATAGTGTCTCATCACGATTTTCAGGTACTATAATACCTACAGAATTGAATTTTGGCATGGACCTTCCTTTCGCCAAGTAGAGGTCAGCTAAGAACGGATTTTACGGCACGCGAAGCGGGCGGGTATCAGCTAGTATAGAATATCTTATACTAATATATAAAGCTGAACAGTTTTGTTGCGGACAGAGAGCACCACCCTGACCCGCCCGCGGAGCACATCTACACTCCGCGCCCCGCATACCGCCGACGCCCATAGCTAGCGCGATTAGCAACTAGGCGTCGGACGGAATGCGGGTATAGGAGGCCGAAAAAACTGAAAATGATTAATGCTGATACTACCACTTCAAGAAAAATTATCAATTCAGCCACTCAGCTATATTGTACTCTCTTTGTTATACTCTTTAAATGTATAATGTATTTATAAATAATAATCATACAGTCCATTATTACGTCGAATTTTCATTTACAACCCGAGGTGCAACTGCCACCAATAGTTTTTTGGTACTTCGCCGCCGGATAGAAGAATCGCAAAGAAGAAACGAGCAGTGTCTTTTGCTCCATCGAAACCTCAAGAAAGAAGAAAGACCAACTCTATACGGTCTCGTAGCGGCACCCTAAAGAAGAAAGAAGATTATTATAGAAGATCATCGTGGGCAGCCCGGACTACGTACTAGGAGACCAAGAGTTCCTGCCGGACTACGTACCAGGAGACCAAGAGTTCCTGCCCCGGACGCCGAGGCTACGCGTCTGCAGGATCAAGACCGGAAGAAAGAATAACGTTACTTCGTACCGTGACCGAGTGACTGTCCACCTAACGGTGCCAAACGGCCAGTTCACAAAGTCATAGACGGTGCGCTGTTTCCAGTTAGGTCGGTCAAAGGTCTCAGTGTTTAGTGTTTAGTGTAGTAAATTAGGATCGTCGGTTATACACACACATATATACACACTGGTCAGGGTAGTCGGTCATACGTGTTAGGCTAAGGCAAGGACCGAAGATGCCGAACACCAGGAGCAAGACCGCCGAAGACAGAGTGCAGAGAGCGTATCAAGAACCCCCCGCGTCGCCGTCCGTACATATATCCGCGTCCGCGTCCGCGCCGAACGTATCGCGACCCGCGTCGCCCGGAATGCAACAGACGACGACCGCGCAAGTACACACCGCGATTCGTACTGAACGCCAATCGCGATCACCGTCCGTCCGATCACACCGTTCGCAGCTCAGCGCCGCCACTTTGGTGAGGCAAGTGGAACTGGAAGCAGAAGAACAAATCGCCGCAATCCGTCGGGAGGAGCTCCGGTTACAAGTGTCGCTGATCAAGAAGAGGGTCGCTGCGAACATAGCCGCCCTCAAGGAGCAGACAGACGGGAACAGCGTGTGTGAAGACGATGGGGTGGAAACAGAGAGAAATATAACAGAGTGGTTGAAGAATACCCGCATACGGGGGGAGTCGCCGAGCGCAGGCGACAGGACCGAGCCCGGAACGAGAGGAGCCGGACCGCGACCACCGTTAGACGCTGCGGGAAGAGCAAGGGAAGAGTATCCAATGGCGCGGGACCGGTCTGCAGAAACGAACGACCAGACCGCTCGTGTGACGTTCAGAACGCCGCGCAACGCAAGATCGCCGACGCCGACCAGATCCAGGGATCGTGGAATCGACCGTCTAGCAGACGTACTGGAGCGCATGACACGCAACAGGCCGACGCCGCGACAGTGCCAGGAGCTGCCTACCTTTAGCGGGGCCCCGGGAGAGTGGCTACCGTTTAAAGCTGCAATGCGCGAGTCGACGAGCTTACACGGATTTTCACCTGCGGAGAACTTAGGCCGTCTACGCACTTGCCTTAAAGGCGAAGCAAGGGAGTGCGTGACAGCCCTGCTGTATACCGCCGTGGACCCTGCGATCATTATGAAGACGCTGGAGCGCTGCTATGGACGTCCAGAGATCATAATCAGTCGCGCATTGGAAGACATCAAGAAGTTGCCACGATCGGGTTCGTCTGCCAGCGAACTCAACAGCCTAGCCACCAAACTGCAGAATATAGTGACGGTCATCTCGTGTGTCGACAACAAGGGATATTTACTTAACCCTATGTTGACACGACAAGTCGTCGAGAAGCTCAGCCCGCATCTACGAACGAAATGGTGCGACTTTGCAGATGAATTCTCGAGCCGAGACGAGCCGGAGATTATGACACTATCGAAATTTCTAACGGGCGAAGCAGACAGAGCAATGAAGTATTCTTTCATGACGTCATCACTGCCTACGACGAGTGTAAACGTCACTAAAGAAAATAAAGTGAAGCCGCCGAGGATGAACGAGCGTCGCCGTGTGTATGCTACAACGGAAGCCAAGATCGTGTGCTACTGTTGCGGAGCTGAGCACCAGACAACGCAGTGCGGCAAGCTGGCTTCGATGTCGTTGCCAGCCAGATGGGAGTGGGCCAAGGAAACGAGAATATGTTTTTTGTGCCTACTAAGTAAACACAGACGGTTCCGTTGTAAGGCGAGGAAGTGCGGTGTTAATGAATGCCGCGAGCCGCATCACGCACTTCTACACCAACGAAGGGAAACTGGAGCCGTCAGTGGACCGATCGACCGAGCGGAGTCGGTCAGTCAACCGGCCGACAGAGAGGAGTCGGTCATGACGGCATCGGCACACAATTCTAACACCGAGAGAAGAGTGTTATTGAAGGTGTGTCCGATTACCGTCAAGGGGCTTAACGGAAAGGAAGTGAGCACGTACGCGCTGCTGGATGAAGGGTCCACGATCACGCTCGTCGACGAGGAGATAGCCGGGATGCTAGGGGCAGATGGCCCGAGGAGGCCATTGAACATTCACGGCATCACGTCGAGCCAGCGGGAAGCGGAAAGTAGGATGGTGAGCGTCGCGGTGCGCGGAAGAGCGCAACCGCACTACCATCCTATCAAGGCGCGCACCGTGAAGAAACTCGCACTGGGAACTCACTCCGTTAAGTCTGAAGTCATACGACAGTTACACCATTTGAAGACGCTTCATATAGACGACGTGTGCTTTATGAACGCCAAGCCGCGCGTATTAATTGGAGCTGACAACTGGCATCTGATCGTGACTAGAAAACTGTTGGCAGGAAAGAAGAGCCAACCAGCCGCTTCCCTGACCCTCTTGGGGTGGACCATACACGGGAGTGCACCCAGAGGCCTGGTGACGCAGGGAAACGACACCGTATTACACGTCCGAACGTGGCAAGATAAAGAGCCGCGGGAAAAGGACGAATTATTCGAAATAGTGAAGTCTCATTTCGATATCGACGCACTCGGTATATCGAACAAGGTGAAACCTGTAGCGGAAGAACAACGGGCGCTGAAGATATTTTCAGAAACCGTGAAGAGAGAAAACGGCCGCTTCGAAGTCGGACTGCCCTGGCGAAACGATGACGTCACCATGCCACCGAGCTACGACATGGCAGTGCGTCGTCTACGCGGGATCGAGCGCAAAATGGATAAGTCGCCGCAGTTTAAACAAGCATACACGGCCCAGGTCAACAGGCTACTAGCAAAAGGATACGCCGAGCCTTGCGAACGAAGCCACGAAGGAAACCAACGCATGTGGTACATGCCTCACTTCGCCGTTACGAACCCGAATAAGCCTGACAAAGTGAGACTGGTATTTGACGCTGCCGCCCGTTCAAACGGGGTGTGCATGAACGATGCGTTACTGGATGGGCCAGACTTGCTACGTGCCTTATACGGAATCCTGTTCAGATTCCGGGAAGGGAAGATCGCCGTAACAGCTGACATACGTGACATGTTCCTTCAGGTGAAGATAAGGAAAGAAGACAGAGCGGCGCAGCACTTCTTATGGCGCGGTGACGACCGCCATAACCCGCCTCGGCGCTACGTTATGACGTCTATGATATTCGGAGCACGAAGCTCGCCATTCCTCGCACATAGCGTGAGAGATAGGAATGCGAGTGATCATAAGGAAACATACCCACGGGCGTATCACTCAATCACGCAAAACCACTACATGGACGACTGGGTTCAAAGCTTCGAAACGGAAACGGAAGCGGCCAAGGCGATAGCGGAAGTACAAGAAGTGCACAGGAAGGCCGGCTTTCAGCTCGCGGGATGGGATACGAATCGCGAGCGCCTTATGGAAAATATCCCGGATGAAGAGAGAGCCAGACAGCCCAAAGAGCTCGGTGCTAGCGCGCATCCCTACGGGAAGACATTGGGTGTGTTATGGATGCCGGAAACGGATGAACTCGCGTTTAATACCGCTATGCCAAGAGTTCCACACAGCATAAAATGCGGCACGCAAACACCCACCAAGAGAGAGGCCCTGGGCATGGTCATGTCACTTTTCGACCCATTAGGCTTACTCAGCCCGTACACTATAAGGGCGAAGATAGTGCTACAAAGACTCTGGAGGCTTAAGCTAGGCTGGGATGAACCCTTGCCAACGGAAGAGGCAAGTGAATTCGAAGAATGGATCCGTGACTTAAACTCTATAAAAGAGTTAAGATTACCGCGGTGCTATGGAGGGGATAGAGACGTCGTAAACATGCAATTACACGTCTTTACGGACGCCAGCGAACAGGCCTACGCAGCAGCGGCTTACTGGCGCTTTGAGCAGCGCAACGGGAACGTCGGCGTCACTTTAATCGCGGGAAAAGCGAAAGTGGCCCCGATGAAGGCGCAAAGCATCCCGCGGATGGAGCTACAAGCCGCGCTAATAGGAGCCAGGTTAGCGGCGGAAATAAAAAAGGAACATAGTTTCAAGCGTTATGACGTCATCTTTTGGAGCGACTCGAAGACCGTTCTTCACTGGATAAGAAACGACTCGGTACGATATACCCCATACGTTGCACACAGACTGAGCGAAATCGGCGAAATAACCGAGTCTGAGCAATGGCGATGGGTGCCGACAAGTTACAACGTCGCCGACGACGCAACCAGGATTAACGTCTCGAGTATGAAAACGGACGACCGCTGGTTTAAAGGCCCGGAATTTCTCCATGGACCCCCGACGAATTGGCCGAAAGAAGAACCGACGGAAACCGAAGATGACGAGGTCGTGGTAACTTACACGACCGATGAAAAGCCACTCGTTGACGTCACAAGATTTTCGTCATACGGAAAATTGCTACGAGCGACCGCCTACGCGCTCGCCTTTATCGACAAGTGCAGACGAAGGACTCGCACTATGGAAACGCGACACATAGAGAGAGCTGAACGTTTACTCATTCGTCAAGCGCAACAGGAAAGCTTCCCGAAGGATTACGAGCGTTTGAAGAAAGGAGAACGCGTGTCACGTGACAGCCGGCTTTATAAGCTCGACCCCGAATACGGGGGGGACGGGGTAATAAAGCTAAACGGCAGGATCAATGCGGCCACCCTGCGCGAGCTTACCGGCAACCCACCGATCTTAGACGGGTCACATCACCTCACTCGGCTGATTATAAGAGGTGAACATGAACAGCATCATCACATAGGGAGAGAACATGTCGTAAACAACGTCCGGCAAAAATACTGGGTGCTACGAGTGCGACCTACGGTGCGAAACATCCTGCGGCAATGTACGGTCTGTCGTTTGAAGAAGACTGCGCCGACAGTACCGGTGAAAGGAAACCTGCCAAAGGACCGTCTAGCTGCCTACGCACGGCCTTTTACCAATTGCGGAATTGACTGTTTTGGCCCCATATGGGTGACCATAGGACGTCGCAAAGAAAAACGATGGGGAATGCTGTTTACATGTATGGTGACTCGTGCCATTCATATGGAACTTATAGCAAGCCTTAGCACAGACTCTGCTATCATGGCCCTAAGAAGGATGGGAGCACGACGCGGCTGGCCTCAAGTGATATGGTCTGATAATGCAACGAATTTCCATGGAGCGGACACAGAGTTACTAACGGCGTACGCGAGATGGAAGGAAGAGATGCCAGATCACGTAAAAGGGAGACACTTAGCGTGGCGTTTCATCGATCCCGGCGCACCGAACCAGGGGGGAGCTTGGGAACGGTTAATTCGGTCGGTGAAGACGGCACTCCACGCAACATTGGCGGAACAAGCTCCCAGAGAAGAAACACTTACGACTGTCATCACGGAAATAGAACATACCGTAAACTCGCGCCCGCTAACTCACGTGTCGGTGAGCCCTGAAGACGACGAAGCGCTCACCCCGAACCACTTTCTAATCGGGTCGGCGACGGGCTTGCCAATCACGGGAACGAACGAGTTAGCAGACAGGAAGACATGGATCGCCACTCAAGCTTTAGCGGACATGTTCTGGACTCGTTGGCTACGCGAGTACTTACCTACATTGGCACCGAGGGACGACGTAAGACGACGTGAGGAAAGCATACGTGTTGGAGACGTCGTTATCATTGCGGACGGTCTGTTGCCACGTAACGTATGGCCCCGGGGTCAAATCGAGCGCACTTATCGCGGACCGGACAACATAATACGGAGCGCGGACGTGCGAACGCGGGGAGGCATCTTCAGGAGACCAGTAAGGAGGCTCATCGTCCTGACGAGAAGAGATGGCTTCGAGGATCTGCGCCGGGGGGAGGATGTTGCGGACAGAGAGCACCCCCCTGACCCGCCCGCCGGAGCACATCTACACTCCGCGCCCCGCATACCGCCGACGCCCATAGCTAGCGCGATTAGCAACTAGGCGTCGGACGGAATGCGGGTATAGGAGGCCGAAAAAACTGAAAATGAACTACTGCTGATACTACTACTACATCAAGAAAAATTATCAATTCAGCCACTCAGCTATATTGTACTCGACTCTCTTTGTTATACTCTTTAAATGTACATTTATAAATAATAATCATACAGTCCATTATTACGTCGAATTTTCATTTACAACCCGAGGTGCAACTGCCACGACGTCATTTATCGGGATATAAAGTATCCTAAGTTCTGACCCAGGATATAAGCTAGCTCTGTGTCCAGTTTCATTTAAATCGGTTTAGTAGTTTTAACGTAATGCCCGAACAGACAGACAAATAAAAATTACAAAAGTTGCATTTTCGGTATCTCATGATCCGAGTTATCCACCTAATTATTGTCAAATTTTTTGCATTTTAAAAACTCGACACCCCCAACAGATGTAGTATGTTATGAATTTTAAACTATTCTATAGGTTAATATTTTCAAAATAATTTGAGATAATCATGTAATTTATAATATTACTTGTTAAGACGAAGATCGAGGTAGCAGAATTGATGAAGAATTATCCGTGCAGGAACGGAGAAAGAATACGATTTCCTGCGGCCGGGCGGCCTGTCGTAAGTGGCGACAAAACAACCCACAGCCAGGTGGTAGGGCATTTGCCCGACTGGATGGCTACCACCCCTGGTCTAAAGTATGTCGCCAGAACAACCTTGAGTTGTGTTCCGGCATTAGTGACCAGGTTCCAGTCTCCCTTAAGAGAGCAGCAGCGCATTTGTAGCACCTTTGGTGTTGTAAATGTCAATAGGCAATGGTAACCGCTATCCATCAAGTGGGCCGTCTGTCTGTCTGCTGAACTCCTGCAATAAAAAAAAAAGGTAGCAGAAGCAAACGATTATTATTTATGTTTCAGAAAATATCCATTAGAATGTAGTATATTACATTCGTTCGTGCCACAGAACCGTTAAGATCTATATATTTTAATGTTTTTATTGTAACCACGATGCGTATGCGCATAGTATGTTAGTTTTATTATAACGAGTGTTTTGATTTAACAGCTGCTCTGTTAAAATTTGTTAATTACTCTTTGAACGTAATAAAACTAATTCAAGTAAACAAATTTAACTGTTTTAGATTTGATATTAACTTCGTGTTCGACAAGTGGTTCGATTAAACATATAACTTTATAAGATTAGTTTCAGTTACTGCAATAGTTAAAATTGACTGTAATATTAATTCATAAACGGTATGTTAGTGGGTTCATGTTTTTTTAGTTTTTTTTTTATTGCTCGAGTTCAGCACGTAGGCAGACGGGCCACCTGATGGAAAGCAATCACCATCGCCTATGGGAACCTGGCCACTTATGCCAGAACACAACTAAAGATTGTTATGGCGGAATACATTAGACCAAGGGTGGTAGCCATGCAAGGCAAGGTTAACTTTCCGACAAAACTGAAATAATTATTATAATCATACAAATTTAAAAGTTCTAGCCAGGTGATAGGGCATTTGCCCGTCTGGATGGCTACCACCCCTGGTCTACAGTATGCCGCCATAACAACCTTGAGTTGTGTCCCGGCATTAGTGACCAGGTTCCAGTCTCCCTTAAGAGAGCAGCAGCGCATTTGTAGCAACTTTGGTGTTGCAAATGTCCATAGGCGATAGTAACCGCTGTCCATCAAGTGGGTCGTCTGCCTGTCTGCTAATCTCCTGCAATAAAAAAAAATATATTTTGTTCTATCTATATATCGATGAAGAGTTATGCTCTTGTCGGTGGAGCTTCCTCCAATCTTCTCTATTATGGGCCAGTTGTTTTACTTCTATGTAAGACACGACACCCACTTTTTCTTTTATTTGATCCATGTATGCTCGCCTTGGTTTTCCCTTCCCTCTCCTTGCTTCCAATTTACCTTCGATTAACGTGCATAAGAAGGTGTCGTGTCGTAACAAATGGCCAAACATCTTCACCCTTCTTTCCTCCAGAGTTTTTAAAATTGTGCGTTTCTCCTTTACCATATCCAGTACTTCTTCATTCGTTTTCTTTTCTTTCCAACTTATTCTCTTCATGCGTCTCCAACACCACATTTCGAACGCTTCAAATCTATCGCGATCTTTTTGTGTCATTGTCCATGCTTCACATCCATATAAAGCCATGCTCCAGATATAAATTTTAATTAAACTTTTTGTTTTTATTTTGCCAGGTGGTAGGGTATTTGCTCGACTTGATGGCGACCACCCCTGGTCTAGAGTATGCCGCCATAACAACCTTGTGTTGTGTTCCGGCATTAGTGACCAGCTTCCAGTCTCCTTTAAGAGAGCAGCAGCGCATTTGTAGCACCTTTGTTGTTGCAAATGTCCATAAGCGATGGTAACCGCTTTCCATCAAGTGGGCCGTCTGCCTGTCTGCTGAACTCCTGCAATAAAAAAATAAATAAAAATAAAATAAGGGTGCAATAAAGTTAGTATTCAAGCTCTTCAATCATATTTTAATGCGAGCAATATGGCGTGCGCGCCGCCATTCCGGGGCGCAGGCGCCGCGTTCTGCGCAAGAGTCTGTGAAATAAAAACGTGACAAATGTACAATTTGCAAGAAATGTGCGCGTGAACAGTATTTATAGAGCATTTTGTTCTACAGTCATTTTTATCATGTGCGCGGAATTATGACAATATTTCGACGAGTCGAGAATGACATAACGAACATGTTTGCGCTTTGTTGTATGTGCCCGGATTTCCACAGAATACTGAAGGAATGTATCCGGGCATCCGAATAAAACCGCTGGTTAGCAAATAGCTCAACTTTGCGCGTCCGTTGTTGTGTATTCAAAAAGTAGGTAATAAATATGAATACATATAACTTACATAGCACGTAGTTTACGTCCGCTAGCACGCTGCACTTTACACAATCACAGAAATATAAGTTAAAGTTCACTGGGCCGGCCTTTGATATTGTTTTTATATAAAAAGTATGTTGAGAAGTTTAGTGTCCCAGGGTTCGAAGTGAAGTCTTGCAGCCGCGCCGTCGCCGCTGCATTTCGCGCGTACTCGGTGTTGGGGGGAGGGAGATAGACATATATACACATTACTATAGTAGAGAGAGAGAGAAGAGTATACTATGTAATGTATGAAAGTGTAATCTGGCAACCATGCTTGATTTTCCCGCTTAAATAAACCACTCACTAACTTTATCCGTGCAGGAACGGAGAAAGAATACAACTTCCTGCGGCCGGGCGGCCTGTCGTAAGAGGCGACTAAACAATCCACAGCCAGGTGGTAGGGCATTTACCCGACTGGATAGCTAACACCCCTGGTCTAGAGCATGCCGCCATAACAACTTTGAGTTGTGTTCCGGCATTAGTGACCAGGTTCCAGACTCACTTAAGAGAGCAGCAGCGCATTTGTAGCAGCTTTGGTGTTGCAAATGTCCATAGGCGATGGTAACCGCTTTCCATCCAGTGGGCCGTCTGCCTGTCTGCTAAACTCCTGCAATTAAAAAAAAATCTCTTATTAAATAACCAGAATGTGGGATTCAGTAACCCACAGGTTATAGTGGTACGATTTCTGTGGCCTATATAGCGGAGATATGACCTAAATCCTTGCATCATAAAAGCAGAAGCTCCACCAACCTTGTGATCAGCCTTCTCCGGGCTCGGTTCAGGTTGCACTCGGGAACAGAGCACGGCACTGCGTTTCACTTGAGAGCTACCACTGTGCACAGATTAGGTCTTTGAAAGTTATTAGCACGGCCAATACCTATAATTATTTGAAGTTAAAAACAGATGAGCGCACAGCGCGATGTCGTCGAACGTTGACCGTGTTCAAAATGGCTAATACCGCTTCGGGGGGCCTTTAGCTATCAAGGGAGCAAAGGATTCACTACCCCCGCTGACGAAGTTAATGTGTTCTGATTCCCGGGGCACATTCAGGCACTTTTTGCGCTGGATCGGACTGGGCGTAACTACGTTCTAAGTCTCAGCCATTCCTACGTAAAAAGCGCGGGGCACATGGGAGGAGGGCGGTTTTAGTGGGTAGTGGCTGTTGCCCGTGCAACTTCTCTGAGTCTCCACACAAGCTGGCTTGATTATTGTTCGGATTGCCCCTTATCAAAGGGGAAAGCCTTCATGATCAACTATGGTCTAATCCCATGCAAAGGACCCAGTATTGTGCGTAAATAGCATTTCCCCCGCCTTAAAAAAAAAAGTGTTCAAAATGGCTGCCCTTACCCTGTTGTGCATTGGCCGTCGCCTCGCACAGAAAGAGGGTTGTTAACGCACATCACTAGCCATCACATCGATTAATTGACACATCACTAGCAACCATACAACTAATGTGGCACATCACTATTATCTGCCATTTTGTCAGCGACGCGCGCGCTTATAACACATAGTGCAAACAGTCATGAAAAATTAAGGTAAAGACAATCCCCAACAAGGGTAGTCAATAAAATCAGCGGAGCGATGTTTTACCTACTTATTACATATAGGCAAAGACTGAACACAGAGTTTAGGTCAATTTCTAAGTTTCATAAATTTTCAGTGAAAAATTAATTAACTGATGCTTAAAATCCGTTGCGTGGTTTAAAGGAGTTGGCGGATATACAGACAGACATATTATTTAGAGGTATTTTATAATTAGTAAGAAGAAAGTTATGGCCGATTTCTATGTTTTTTATTACATGAGTTCATCAAACAGGCAGACGGCCCATCTGATGGGCAGCGGTTACCATCGCTGTTCTTTGACGGGAGACTGGAACCTGGCCACTAACGCTGGAACACAAATCAAGGTTCTTATGGCGGCATACTCTAGACCAGGGATGGTAACCATCCAGTCGGGTAAATACCCTGGCTGTGGGTTGTTTTGTCGCCTCTTACGACAGGTCGCCCCAACGCAAGAAATTGTATTCTTCCTCCGTTCCTGCACGGATAAGTAGAAGGATAAAGAGGATTAGATAGAAGATGATAAGAAGAATCATGCAGAAGTAATGGGATAGACCGCATGGGATGGGGAAGCTTGGATAGAAGGGGGAAGACAACCATATTGATACGAGTTTAGTAGGACTCGAATTAAAATGTCGTTGGAATTATTATAGAGTTAATTAGAACTATACAAACACGTATAACACAGGTACAAATATAACCGAACACAACAAATCCAAACGTAATGCAGAAGGCCGTAATTCAATAATACGCGCAAAGTCCGCCACTATTAGGTTCCCAAATGTACACACGTCACGCCGGTATCGTAGTTGTAGCTCAACTGCCTCCTCTCTCAATCAGGCCGTCGTTTTACACTTCACAAATGCAAATGTGCCCGCCCGACAACGTCGACACAATTTCCTAAAATTAGCTTGTAATTGTAATCCGTAACACCTGGCTAATTATGCGAGTACAATAGGGCAATAGGCTGTTCTCCACTATAACTAGAAACGTATACCAATAAATAAGTGAACAAAAGAAGACGATCATAAAGGATAACAATTAGTTCAAATGCCGACAGGTAATAAAATGTGCTTTTACAGATCTCTACGTGGAATTTGTCTTTGTCGGGTCCTAAGTTGTAACAATATAATAACTCAAGGCTAACCGTTTCACGCCGATATTCTGTGAGAGCGTGGTATCACACCGACCTAAAAACTGTAATCAAGGTAGTGATTCGAGCATGGTTCACCACTGTGAATGAATAGTACTATATAGAAACTGGCCATTATTTTACGTCGATTTCACAGGTTTCACATATTATGGCAACACATAACTATAATGTTCATAATTGCCAAATAAGCAGACAAACATCTCCATACATCCCTTCTAAATGGGCTCGTTTGAACCCAACGAGTAATAAACAAATCAAACAGTGACTTTACTCGCAATAAACATTAATGAAAAATCCCTACAGCGGTCTCGACACTTGCTTTTGAGGGGGTGGGGGGCGGCGACGTCGGCGCCTCGCGTGTGCGCGCCCTAATTGCCGAACTTCGGTACCGGCCGTGTTTTGGTTGCAGGTGCGTTTGAACGGTTAAACTCACTTGACTATTTCACTTACCTACTCTCCTTAATAAATATGGTTTTATATATTTTGTATCCAGGCAGTATAAAGTGTTTAAGGTTTTGAGTCGCGATATGCAATTACTTAAATTTTTTATCTCTATTTTATTAGTAATTATACTTTTTTTGTTCAATATTGACCTCATCTAAATTAAATAGACATTTTATGTAATTTTCGTATTATTGTACATTTTTTTTGTAATTAATTGTTTGAGGCAATTTTTATTTTTATTATATAAATTATTTTTGAGTAGAAACTTGATTGATATATGTATTAATTTTGTGTTTTATGTTTAATATAATATTAATTATTGTGTGTTTCCCAAACAATTCAAAAAAGATGGTCATAAAATTCCCTCGAGACCGATAACACGTGGGTAACACTAGTATTGCTACTGTCCATAGTCAACGGTAACCACTTTTCATCAGGTGGGCCATCTGTTGTACCCCAGCTATAAAAAATAATTAAGCAAGTAAGCATCAGGCGGAAGATGGACAAAGCTTTATATAATTATTTGGTCTCTGATTGACTCCAAACGAGGTTGTTCTTGTAACATCCCGAAAGTATTCCGCATATCTCCAAATCTTTTAAAGCATTTTGGTTCAAACAATTTTCTTTGAAAGTGCTATTAAAGCAGTACCACCACCTTAATGATTTTTAATATGTTTATTTATCACTAACATCATTCTATAACTCAAAACTTAGAGGATACAATTTTGTTAACTTTGGACACAAATCTCGACATTTATTGACTTAAATTTATCAATCAATTTACTTAGAATTTAATTTGCTTAACAACATGGTACACATCATAGATGTCAGAACATATACACTTTCATATGTTATATATATATATATATATATATATATATATATATATATGTATAGATAGATAGATAACACTTTATTGTACATCATTACAGAAAACTTACGTACTAGTTTTATAATAATTGTATACAAAGGGCGGTCTTATCGCTAAAAAGCGATCTCTTCCAGACAACCCGTGACAAGAATATTGCTGATTAGGAGTGGCGATGGTGGTATACATATAATTAATGTACGATTACTTACATTTTAATAATAAATATATAACTATACTATATATACAAATATACATATAAATTATATACATAAACAAGATATGGTGATAAAATGAATATATAATATTTACTAATTATATAAAATTACATATCATTACATTGCAGATAGTATAATAAAATTAATATTCTATTACAAATCATTTTATTCACTAAATTATAATTTTTATACCACTTGTGTTTCATTTTATTATTGTCATTAAAAAACCATTAATTGTATAATAACATTTGTTAATTAGCCAATTGTGTAATTTAGTTAAAAGTTATTAAGGAGTAATGCTATTTTCTGTCTCACTAATGATAATCAACACGACTATGTACATTTAAAATAATCAACTTAATGATTAATTTTTCGCTATTTCTTATTATTTTATGTATATTATGATATAAATATGGACGTGACTATTTCCGAAGGGGTTCGTAATCGCCAATAGTTTTACAAGTACAAAAATAATTTCATCAATGTATATGTTAGTTAAGCAAGACGTTCAAGTAGTTAGCCTATTGCAAACGAGACACAAATGCAAAGTGCGTGCGTGAAGTTTTTGCGGCGTGTGAAATAGACACAGGTCTCACCTTGCCGGCGGTACGCCGTTTGATCGAGGGCGAGAACTTAAATACGTTCCCTTTATTACACCTTTACGACTTACATTGTTTTTGAGGCTTTCAATAGGCCCTAATTTTGAACGCCTTATGTTTTTTCAAGTTTACCTTCTCACGTTTAAGAGGTCAACTGTATCTATCCACTCATATTTAAATATGTTTTATGTACCTGTACCTATCTTATACTAATATATAAAGCTGAAGAGTTTTTTTGTTTGAACGCGCTAATCTCAGGAACCACTGGTCTGATTTGAACAATTTTTTCACCTTTAGATAGCCCATTTATTGAGGAAGGCTATAGGCTATATATCATCACGCTAAGACGAATAGGAGCGGAGCACCAATGAAGAATATTTCAAAATCGGGCTTTTTTTTAAACTTACTTTTTTACCTATTCTACGCGGACGAAGTCGCGGGCAGAAGCTAGTATGAAATAAATATATACGACGATAAAAGTCTTTTATCGGCAAGGCCATTCAACTCTGGAATGCACTACCAGTCTGTCGCTAAACATAAAGCAGACACGATCATTACCTTCTTTTAACAGATTAGTCAAAGATTACTATCTCAAGCTTATAGTGTTATAGTTAATTTTTGTAAGTATATAATATGTATACTAATATATATAATGCTAAAGAGTTTGTTTGTTTGTTTGTTTGAACGCGCTACTCTCAGGAACTATTAGTCTGATTTGAAAAATTCTTTCAGTGTTAGATAGCCCATTTATCGAGGAAGGATATAGGCTATATATCATCACGCTAACACCAATAGGAACGGAGAAACAATGGAGAATGTTTCAAAATCGGGGTTATTTTTCCTTTTGAGAGCTTCCGCTGCGTGCGCTGCGTAAACGGTTAAAGTTTCGCAAAAATCCTGTGTGACAGAATTGTTCCCCTTTAAAAGTCCTAAAAAAAAGTCTGCGACAGCATATGTCTAGCATTTAAGGTTGGATCACTACAACCTTTTTTATGCTAACCAAATTTGTTCCAAAATAATGCATTATTTGCGAAGGTGTTCTTATAAACGTGATATTAATCCTTATCCAAATAAATACGTTATTCATCACAAGTATTTAATTTAAAAAAAATTACCATTTACATCATTCGGTTTCAATGAATACTTTAGGAGATATCGCAATTTTAAAATAACATCGCAGCAAAATAATGATCGAGAACCGCGCGAGTCTTTATGATGTGCAAGGCTGGCGGGAGTCATTAAGGTTTAAAAATATTTTTACATTCTACGGAAACAAAATCGCGGGTTAAAGTTAGCGTTAGCCCAAAGTAATTATTCCACGCGAACGATTTTTTTTTTATTGCAGGAGATCAGTATACAGGCAAACGGCCCACTTGATGGAAAGCGGTTACCATCGCCTATGGACATTTGCAACACCAAAGTTGCTACAAATGCGCTGCTGCTCTCTTTAAGGGAGACTGGAACCTGGTCACTAATGCCGGAACACAACTCAAGGTTGTTATGGCGACATACTTTAGACCAGGGGCGGTAGCCATCCAGTCGGGCAAATGCCCTACCACCTGGCTGTGGGGTGTTAAGTCGCCTCTTACGATAGGCCGCCCGGCCGCAAGAAATTGTATTCTATCTCCGTTCCTGCACGGATGAATGATGATGAATATCTCATCATAAATAACGCATTAATTCCATCGCTACATCTGCATAAAACGGTAACTAGTAGCATTAGTCCAGATGGGGCAGTACTATTACGCATAAAGAAATATTGAACAAGTTTAAATTTAATTCTATGTGATTCGATAAATTAATTTACCACCGGCGCCATTTTGACGGTAAATAAAAACAAACTGACATTTATCGCTTTGAAAAATTCATTAAAATTATATATTTTTCCGCAGCTCAATAAAGCTTGTTTGGCGCCGCTAACCGCAGATAAATCGTTTGAACACCCGAGGGACGGTCACTTCATCGTACGGGAAACTCGTAATAATGTTTTTATAATCTTTACATACTAGAAATGTATATGTGTGTAGGTGTGTATATGTGAGTATATATGTATCTGTATATGTATATATATATAATGCAAAAGTGGATGAATGCAGAAGTCGTAGAAGGCCACGACACACCTTCCATGATCAAATTGATCGTGTACTAGCGGAGGGTGATGTCAGGAGCCTTAAGAACAGACGAGCGTGCATGACAAGAGTTATGAATGTCAAAGAAGCAAGTGAGGTGCGTAAGAATAAGCCTAAATGGCGCTCTGTTGTTTGTGCCTACCCCGCAAGGGAACTGGCGTGAATTTATGTATGTATGTATATACAATACAATAATATAAATAATAATATTACAATTTGGGCCACCTGCATACCTGTAGACAAAGCACATTTATTACCTGCCGGCGTTTGAGCTAATAACATTGAAACTATTTATGACTGTCTTCTTTTGTTTACTTTGTGTTTAAAATGTGTAATTAGAAAAACAGTCCATTGTGTATCGTAATCTTTTATAGCAGTCATTAGACAGGTGTGTCGAACTGATTCTAAGAAATCCGATCTACGCGGGCTGGCAGCCGTATTGTATCAGTGCAGTATAAAGCAATGGCCCAATGGAGAGATCGGCAGTCAAAGCGATAACACAAGCGAGGCAAGACGTATGTACATTTAGTGACGGACTTTGCGCTTGTTACTGAATTGTGCATTACATTTGGACTTATTGCGTCCGGTTATATTTGTACCTGTGTGATACGTGTTTGTATAGTTCTAATATATTCTATAGTAATTCCAACGGAATTTTAATTCGAGTCCCGTACTCGTAACAATATATATATATATATATATATATATATATATATATATATATATATATATATATATATATATATATATATATATATATATATAATTTATTTGGACAAAAAACAGTATTGTACAGAATTTAGTATTATGAATGTTATACATAAGTACTTTTATACATAAGTACTACGAACATCATTTGCCACATTCTGAATAATTGAAAATATACTAGCTACCATAAGTAAAAACAAAAGAGAGAGAAAAAAGGTTGGTATACAATAACTAAAAAGAAGAAGAAAAAGAAGAAAGAGAGATCTCACCAGAACGCAGAGCCGGAACCAAGATCACACCGACTGCCTACGACCAGCCGCAAGAAGGACGCTAATTGTTAGAAATACTTGGTATAATGATTTACTTGGTTTTCAAATGTTCAAGGATCATTTGTTTATGACTGCTGGGCCTAGTTGCCGTTATATCTATTAAGTAGAAGTTGTGATTATATGAATGCATTAGCTGGTAAAGCGGAGATCATTTGCCGGCGTTTGTTTGGTAATGCGTAGTCGCAAACAATCGGCGGGGGCCCCGGCAATGCGTCCTGGTAGGAACCCTGTAACACAATTTATTTATTACTAGCTGTGCCCGCGACGTCGTCCGTGTGGAATTTGCTTTCAAAACCCTCCGATTTTGAAACATTCTTCATTGGTGCTCCGCTCCTATTGGTCTTAGCGTGATGATATCTAACCTATAGCCTTCCTCGATAAATGGGCTATCCAACATTAAAAGAATTTTTCAAATCAGACCAGCAGTTTCTGAGATTAGCGCGTTCAATCGAACAATATCAGTATATTTGGCTACAACACTAATACATACATTTTAAATATCGTGATTTCTTTTGAATAAAACGTCCGAATTGAATAATTCAAAAAGTTCTAGAAAGGTATTGAATTCGTCTTGAATATGGAGTAATTTATTTTGATAAGGTTTAATACCAAGGTACAAAATAAAGAGTTTTTGAAGCGACAGCATTTTATTTATTTAAAAAAATAAAAGAAAACACTTATTGTGAGATAACTACAATAGTTAGACATATGGTTACGTTAAATTTTTTGTAGACAATTATATGTTCTGCAAAGTGGTAGTACATTGTTTTGTTTTATAATCAATAGTTTTCGCAGCGCACGTCGTGTAAGGATTTTTTCGGGTCATTTTTTTACACCTTGGATTACATTATTGGACTTTTAGTAAGGATCCCTAATTTTTTTGAAAATATAATATAGCCTATAGCCTTCCCCGATAAATGTACTATTCAACACTGAAAGAATTTTTCAAATCGAACCAGCGGTTCCTGAGATTAGCGCGTATAAACAAACAAATTCTTCAGCTTTATAATATTAATATAGATATAAGTACAGTCATATCTATTATGACACAAATCATATAGAAAGATCGCAGCAGGCTGCAATCTTCTGTGCTCAAGTTTAATGAAATTATGTTTATCAAGGAGATTTTCGTAGGGCAAGCGATTATGAAAACATTTATATTATACACAACGTAGAACGTATGCGTATATATGTGTGTATATGCGTATATATGTATATACATATACGTCACTATAGGAACGATGGAGAACACGATATAATCTTTGTTTACATATATCTATCTATATATATAAAAGAAAGTCGTGTTAGTTACACTATTTATAACTCAAGAACGGCTATACCGATTTGGCTGAAAATTGATAGGGAGGTAGCTTAGAACTAGGAGACGGACATAGGATACTTTTTATCCCGTTGGAAGTGGTAGGTGGCGCTGAGAACGGGTTCTAGAATCCTTCTAATCACCTGGACCGATTTTGGTGATTTTGTTTTTGTTTGTTTGAGTGGGTCCCCGGATGGTTTAAATCCACAATTGGAACCGGTAGGTGGCGCTGGGATCGGGTCCTAGATTTTTATTTCTTCAGAGCAGGACAACGTCTGCCGGGGCCGCTAGTTGTATATATATATATAGAATAAGTTTTACTGTAAATGCGAGGGTGTGTTTCATTACACGCAAACCTCATAGGTTTAAATGATGCCTTACTACTATTTCATGATGTAAAATTATGGTTATAGATAAATATAAAAGTAAAAAAAAAATAGCCAAGTCCGGTCAGCCAAAAAAGTATTTAATCACAAATAGTGTAATAGGCGCTGAAGTTCCACCTTCACCCACCTGATAACCAGATGAGAGATATTTTTTATCAAATTATATTGAGCGGAGAGCCAGGAGGCTGGTTGGCAACGACCAGCTTTTCGACAACAAAACTCTGTCTCGAACATTGACTCAGGGTTGCCAGCTTATCGGATTTCAATCGGATTCACTTTTGAGAGTGTGCAGCTGAGCTCTTCGATCTGATCCCGCCATCTCCCTTCCATCATCGGACAACCAGACCCACCGGCATGTGGCACCGATGTATGGTGGATATCCCACCTATAAGAACGGAGCGCTTTGCATCTAGCTTCATCATACGCACCGCAAAGGAGTGGAACTCATCACCGGAGTCTATCTTTCCTGATACTTATAACCTGGGTGTCTTCCCTTCTACCTTCTAGGTAAGCGTGCTCCATCCTAGACCACATCTTCGCTCCAGATAGGGCGACACCAATAAAAAAATATTGATTTGTAAACACGCCTATGATAGCTTGCCAATCGAAGTGCTCATGGCTATTTTTGAAGTCTTCAAAGCATACATACATACATACATAACTTCACGCCAGTTCCCTTGTGGGGTAGGCACGAACAACAGAGCGCCATTCAGGCTTATTCATACACACCTCACTTGCTTCTTTGACATTCATAACTCTCGTCATGCACGCTCGTCTGTTCTTAAGGCTCCTGACATCACCTTCTGCTAGTACACGATCAATTTGATCATGAAAGTTGTGTCGTGGCCTTCCACGACTTCTGCATCCATCCACTTTTGCATTGTATATCTGTTTAGTCATTCTTTCATCATGCATTCTTTCCACATGCCCGAACCACCGGAGCATTCCTTTCCTTACCTTCACCCCGACACTCTCTTTCAGACCAACTCTCTTTCTCACTTTGGTATTACGAACGCGGTCCGCGAGCGTCACTCCGCAGATTTTGCGCAGTGCTCGCATCTCGACCGCGTTTACTCTACTTTCATGCTCTCTTTTCCATACCCAACTCTCGCTTCCATACGTGAGCGTAGGTAGCAGCACCGCGTTGTGTATAGCAAGCTGGGCCTTCTGGCTGAGGTGCTTAGCGCCTAGAAGTCTTCAAAGCATGGCGTTACGGGTATTTATCATTAGGTGCTTTGAAGTAAAAATCAAGTTCGACATTTCTAAGAATTATAATATGCCCACTTCAGGACATAGATATTCTTTTTCTAAGCGAATGAAGCTGCGGGCAATATCCAGTAGGTACAAAAGTGCAAGAATTCTTGGTAGTACGAATCACATCCCACTATTAACATAGTATCTCGAAGCTTCATAAAAACATGCGCCAGCGCATTACTCATACGAATTCGTGCACTCGCAACCGAAGGGGCAATGAGGAGAAAAAAAACGGCGAATGCCACGTGCTACCAGCGACGGAAACATAATAATGGGGTACAGCTCCTCCCCCCCCTCCTGCCTCACACATTTCCCCTTATGGATAGGGCTGGCTGGTATATATGATTTAAAAGCCCTTGGAATTAACCGGGCATCTGGTGATAAATGGATACCTTCACTAAATAAGATCCACATCTTCCTTAGTTTTTTTCTTTTTATTGCAGAAGTTCAGCAGACAGGCAGACGGCCCACTGGATGGAAAGCGGTTACCATCGCCTATGGACATTTGCAACACCAAAGGTGCTACAGATGCGCTGCTGCTCTCTTAAGGGGACTGGAAAAAGCGAGGAATGCTAATTTTTTTATAAATTATGCATAAAAATACATTAAATCAATAAAAAAAACATTACACACACTACCATGTATTTGACACACGCTCGCATATATATTGTTGCCTTGGTGAAATCTATAATTATAGAAGTATAGTCTTTGACAACAAATTATTATGGTCGAATTTCGACCACGGGCGGCCATTAGTTTTTATTAATCTCCGTTTAGTCGAAATAGGTAACATACAAACAGAATTTACGTTGCATTAATATGTTAGTAGGGTTTTATAATTTATTTCTTGAGCTGTTGATGTCCAAATCGCTTGTCCCTATTAACAATGTAGGATATGCAATTTTCTACATTTTGGTTTTATTTCACTAATGACCCTAAAAAAGCATTGTTTTTCAATAGCAGCAACAAAAAGGTATTTTTTCCTCATAGTTTTTAAAATAGCCACATTAACAATGTTATATATGCCACCATCTCCCATTAACAATGACGAATGTTAACTCCCGACGTTATTAGCGGGGCGCGAGGGGGTATGCGGGGTATATTTTTGTAAGAAAGAAATTACTAAGACTGATTATCTAAGCTAATGAAACCTGAAATGTGATTATTAAGTGCCATTCATACAGGTAGACTTTATAATTAATGATTTTAACAAATTTTATGGCAAAGATTGTTTTCATTTTGTCCCTAAATTGTCAATTATGTTTGATCATTAGTTATTTGAGAAACAAATTTATTAAAAATTGGATTTAATTTATAATATCAATTTAAATACGACATAAACTTAAACAGGATATACTAATGACAACGTTGTATGTGGCACTTCTTACATAGAATAAATATGTTTGTCCGTGTAACTTTGTTGGATGTGACAGATCCGACAAATCATGATGCCCCATGTACGGATAACAAAGCCATTACTAGCTTTTCAAACATTTAGATAAGTAAAAATGTTATTTAATTGCATTGCAAATAAGCTCTCGAACATATATTAACATATAGTATTTTTTTTGAAAATTTAATTCCTGTAGTAAAAAAAATATAAGCAATTCAAAGTTCAGAGCGCTCTCCTGTAAAGTTGCTGATTTGCAGATCTGACTCTGTTAATAGGGACAGGCGAAATATTGGTGACAGCCCTAGATATGTTCCATACGTCCTCCCCCTTCACCCTGCGCTAAGTCTACTACCAGCTATTTCTAGTAACAGAGACACTTCATTTGTACTTTACTGAATGTTTATATGTGACTTCTTAGCTATAGAGTTATAACTAGTTTAGACATGGTATAATTAAGTGTCACGTTTTAATTGGGTTGATATACAGAGAATAAAATTCTTATATAAGTTGCGTATAATGATCTCGATAGAAAAAGTATGAAAGAATGATGATGAATGAATTCATTTGAACTGAAAAAGTATAGAAAACTTAGCTATATTGCTTTGTTATCCGTGCAGGAACGGAGAAAGAATACAATTTCCTGCGGCCGGGCGGCCTGTCGTAAGAGGCGACTTAACAACCCACAGCCAGGTGGTAGGGAATTTTCCCGACTGGATGGTTACCACCCCTGGTCTAAAGTATGTCGCCATAACAACCTTCGAGTTGTGTTCCGGCATTAGTGACCAGGTTCCAGTTTCCCTTAAGAGAGCAGCAGCGCATTTGTAGCACCTTTGGTGTTGCAAATGTCCATAGGCGATGGTAACCGCTTTCCATCAAGTGGGCCATTTGCCTGTCTGCTGATCTCCTGTAATAAAAAAAAAATTGTACCTATAATTTCTCAAGATAGACTACTCTAGGCCACCATCTTCTATGGGTAAGGTGCCCGGAAGGCTGGCTAAGTTACCTCGCTAAGCAAAAAAGAAATGCAGTGGTGTAAAATATAAAAAAAAAATCTTTCTTTAAAAAAAATATTAAGAGAGTAGTGGGATTGATTCTACTGGTCCCTATTCAGCATTGTATTTTAAATGCTCCCAATGTCTTCTGTCACTTAAACAATCTCTTTTTACTGTTTTGATGATCATAAACATCGATACAATTTGTTTCAAATGATCAATATTCAGTCAATTATAAGTGAAAGTTGCTATTTATACGATGACTAATCATAAACGATGATTTTTATAATTTTTCTATGTCAATCTGTTTCAACGTTTGTCTCGATTAAGCTCTGAAATGGTTCAGAGGTTTGATTGTGGCAGGGGATTAAAAGAGCAATTATATCTTACATTTTCGTGTACATTGTACTTCTAATAATTTACATGGTCTCTTGAGAGATATGAATATAAAGTCCAAGTTCTGCTCATACTAAACGGTCGAACATAAATGTTTAACTTTAATTGATTTATTTATTAGCAAAAATATTTCTGTATCTGAATACGAAACACACGTAAACTTACTATAATTATGTTTACACGTCAATAGTATTAGAAATATTTTTCTAAACACATAAATAATATCAGACCGGTCTCTGCGATTTGTATGTCTGGATGGCAGCATGCGCGCGAGTGTCCGCCGCTGCGCGCGCATCCGGCGCGACGCACGACGCGAACGAGATGCGCACGCGCATATTATAATTTTATTATGCTATTTATATGTAAGTATAACATTCTGGCTGTTCATTTCTTAATTCTTAACTGTGTGATGGTATTCAAATAAAACTCTGTTACAACATTCAAATTTTACCCACTTATTCTTTGTTGCCATACCTTTAATACGTTGTTTACTAGGCACTGGATATTGCTATGACCTATGCTGCTGAGACATGGGTACTGACTGCAGGATTGGTCCGGAAATTTTAAGTTATCTTAACCAAAGCAACTGACATACTTCGTAAAATTAGCATGCTGGACTGACAATCGGCCGGTCATGTCTGTCGCTGTATCGGTGGCAGATGAAGTTAAGAAGACCTGTAGTCTTGTTGTTACTCGGTCATCCAATTGATCCTCAGTTACTAGTCCTAACTAATTATAATAATAAATATATAACCCGCAGGAGAGCTTTGTGGTGAGTAGCAACACCTCGGACCTAACTCCGGGGGCCAAAGCAAGACCCTCGCTTCCGTGCTTGCCTTAGCCAGCCGGGACAGAGTGGAGATCGCTGGAGCTAACGCTTAAGCTTCAGGGATGAATGGGATAAACGGCAGGACCTCTTTACACCCTTTTGCCACTCACCGTCTGCCAATTTTTCCATGCTCTCCGAACATTGCGACAGGCAGACGCCCTATTCCTGTTTCATCAATCTTCTCTTTGAATAATAACTTATAAAAAAAAAAGAATTTGAGATATAAATAAAAACAATATTTAGCTAGACGTGTTGCTGGGGAGTTTCTTGCCGCTTCTTCTGCTTTACAGCATCAACACGTTGCGAAGCGGTGTACATAGAATAGGAAGTAAAAATTAAATTTTAACTTACATGTATGACCTTCAAAAAGTGTTCTCCAGTGGAACTTATTTTGAATAAAAACTTTTGAATCTGAATTTGAATCTCAAAGGTCGATAATGTGACTTACTCATTGCGCTAATACATGAGTAATACCCGATCCGGATGCAGTAATGTACTTTACCTTAATGTCGTAATGTAAGTGAAATCTTAAACGTTGTTCTGAGTAATTGATGAATAATTCCTACGATTTGAATGCAACGATTCACTATATACACTTTTACTAATATCATCATTTTGAATCATTATGAAATTGTCTTTTTAATATTGTGTAAAGTCGATGTTCGACGGTTCATTTCGATCTTTCAATTTGGATGAATCGTGTCGATACCTCGGGGCTGAAAAGACGTAACCGCCATTTCGGCGAAATTCACTTTCTAATGCAGCCCTATTTAATTTTTTCTACTCTATCGATCAGTATATGTAAAGTCTTCCAATTCGCCAAAAAATTGTGTTTACGACCCCATTTTTTGTAGAAAATAAAACATATTCTTAGATTTTGTGTCTTAACAGCAACCAATGTTAATGATCATAAACGCGAGGGTAGTAAACGACACCGTAGATGATACAATTGTTGTCTGAGTTGATAAATTGATATACTAAGTTAATAAATAAAATTGAACAGGCAAATAAAGAAAGAAAAGAATTTCTTATTTTCTCTCTTTACTTGATATTTAATCAACTGAAGAAAACAAAGCAACAGTTTACAAACTGATAGAATTAGTAGGCAAATTAGCAGTTACAACCATCACTCAACACATTCATAGATTTTTAGGGTGTAAACGCCCCAAACATGCAATTATCCGGGGCGTATAGGAAAGCTGTTTTTGTTACTTTTAAATCTATTTGAAATATAATTTAACAGTGTTTTTGCATCATAAAATTTTAAGACTTGGTTTTAGAATGGTTTATTTAGGCCAAGAATCAAAAAAGTTATGTCCGAAATAATATTTTATTTTTCGGCTCTCCTGAAAAATCGAGTTTTGATGCTTACGCCCTTTGAGCCCCGAGGTATCGATATGTGCATAACTTATGTGTTACTTAGATTTGAATTAGGAGTCCAGTAAGCTTACTGGTCGTGGGGTCGCGGAAGAAAAGCTCACGCATATCCCGTGACCCTGGCTCGTGGCGTCAGGTGGCACCAAGGGGTTTTAGTGGGTATTCCGGCTTCTCTAGCCGGCGAGTCCCACACTCCCCCGCCGAAGTCTCCCCGACGGGGGGTCCGCAAATGGATTTCCCCTTGTAAAAAAAAAGCTTACTGGTCGTAGCTACGGCGTTATACACTCGACAACCGAATTATACGATGAAGATCAGACATTAAGCAATAGTATGCCACTATAACAATATATCTCTTCACACATATGAATATTCAAACAATTAATCCAGATTTCTCTTCATCAAATATAAAATCTATACTAATATTATAAAGCTGAAGAGTTTGTTTGTTTAAACGCGCTAATCTCAGGAACCGCTGGTCCGATTTGAAAAATTCTTTTAGTGTTGAATAGTAAATTTATCGAGGAAGGCTGTAGGCTATATTATATTTTCAAAAAATTTAGGAATCCTTACTAAAAGTCCAATAATGTAAGCCATGGTGTAAAAAAATGACCCGAAAAAATTCTTACACGGTGTGCGCTGCGGAAACTATTGATTATAGAACAAAACAATGTACTACCACTTTGCAGAACATATAATTGTCTACAAAAAATATAGCATAACCATATGTCTAACTATTGTAGTTATCTCACAATAAGTGTTTTGTTTTATTTTTTTTAATAATTAAAATGCCGTCGCTTCAAAAAAATCCTTATCAAAATAAATTACTCCATATTCAAGACGAATTCAATACCTTTCTAGAACTTTTTGAATTATTCAATTCGGACGTTTCATTCAAAAGATATCGCGATATTTAAAATGTAAGTATTAGTGTTGTAGCCAAATATACTAATATTGTTTGATTGAACGCGCTAATCTCAGGAACTACTGGTCTGATTTGAAAAATTCTTTCAATGTTGGATAGCCCATTTATCGAGGAAGGCTATAGGCTATGTATCATCAAGCTAAGATCAATAGGAGCGGAACACCAATGAAGAATGTTTCAAAATCGGAGGGTTTTGAAAGCAAATTCCAAGCGGACGACGTCGCGGGCACAGCTAGTATCACATATATTTCGTACAATATCACTACCTGTTTTTATGTCTTATTCCATAAATGTAAATAATTTACAAAATATTGCAAAAGTAGACAATCTTGTTTTGTACTGACCATTCAGCGAGGTTTTTTAATATTACTAATGTATAATGTCAACATATAAAGATGTCTGTGACCCCAAGAACTGCGGCTGGGTCAAATGGTGTTACTCTGTGTTATATAGACGAGAACAACTTTCGTCATCGATGTGCGGTTTGTACACCTAGGGCTTAATTCTGCAAGATCTTCAAAGTACGATTTCATTGCGGTAGTGTCCAAAATTCGTATTCTACTAAATCCTCAATATCGTTTCGATATCGTCGCGGCGGAATAATATATATATAAGCGAAATGAATATTAAAAAACTACCAACATTTTAATCATTTATTTCGCGAATTTTCGGTTATAAACATTTATAAAGACTGAGTGACGTGCCACGAGCACATCATTTGAGATAACAGAATACCATAGTGTCTGGCGATTTTGACGAGATTGTAATAGCAGAATGTGGCCCTTGTAGATGTTATAAATGATACATGTTTGATATTTTTTTTTATAAATGAAGTATTTGAGAAGAAATACCTCATTTTTTTTTAAATATTATTAACATATCTACGGACCCGAGTTCCGTACCTTTTTTTACTACTTAATTTCTATGAAAAATTTTAGAGTCCATACACGCTTATTGTTTATTTTTGTTAGTGTGTGACATTATATTAGTGATTTATATGTTATGGTGTACCTTAAGATTAACTTATTATATTAATTTATCCTATTTTTAGTACTAAAGAAATACCTCATTATTATTATCATCTAACCAAAATGGACTAATAAGTAATTTAAATATAACCCAAATAACTAAGAGTATTCTCATATTAAGAATGTGTTCATTAACACTTTTCTTATTGTCTTTATTAAGGCGAAGACACTTTGTTCATGTGTTCTTTATTAATATCTGAGACAACACACTACACTTTTGTTTATAGCACTAGTTCAAATGGTTCTGTCCTTTTGAGCGTTCTCGCTATGTCCGGTTTGTCTCGAAGCTGGATCGCCTCGACATCACGTGATGATGAAGCCGATGCTCGAGGGCTTCCGCGTATTTCCTAATAATGTTGGTGACAAACTGCACTTTCAGGTCCCGATGGAGGTCGCTCGATCTAATGTACCATGGCGCTTTTACAATGCGTTTCAGTACTTTGTTTTGGAAGCGTTGTATGATGCGCGTTCTATCCGTGCAGGAACGGACAAAGAATACAATTTCCTGTCTAGCGACGTTGAGACGTTCTAAAATAAATGCATAAATGCTTATTTCGTAACATCAGACTTACGTATGGAAGCGAGAGTTGGGTATGGAAGAGAGAGCATGAAAGTAGAGTAAACGCAGTTGAGATGCGAGCACTGCGCAAAATCTGCGGAGTGACGCTCGCGGACCGCGTTCGTAATACCGAAGTAAGAAAAAGAGTTGGTCTGAAAGAAAGTGTCGGGGTGAAGGTAAGGAAAGGAATGCTCCGGTGGTTCGGGCATGTGGAAAGAATGCATGATGAAAGAATGACTAAACAAATATACAATGCAAAAGTGGATGGATGCAGAAGTCGTGGAAGGCCACGACACACCTTCCATGATCAAATTGATCGTGTACTAGCGGAGGGTGATGTCAGGAGCCTTAAGAACAGACGAGCGTGCATGACAAGAGTTATGAATGTCAAAGAAGCAAGTGAGGTGTGTAAGAATGGGCCTAAATGGCGCTCTGTTGTTCGTGCCTACCCCGCAAGGGAACTGGCGTGAAGTTATGTATGTATGTGTATGTATCAGAAGTAAGAGAATGAATATATAATATTCGATAATTTGTCATATATTGTTGAGATGATATAAACAATGATCTTCATCCGTGTAGGAACGGAGAAAGAATACAATTTCCTGCGGCTGGGCGGCCTCTCGTAAGAGGTGATAAAACAACCCACAGCTAGGTGGTAGGGCATTTGCCCGACTGGATGGCTACCACCCGTGGTCTAGAGTATGCCGCCGTAACAACATTGTGTTGTGTTCCGGCATTAGTGACCAGGTTCCGGTCTCCCTTAAGAGAGCAGCAGCGTATTTATAGCATCCTTGGTATTGCAAATGTCCATAGGCGATGGTAACCGCCTTTCATCAAGTGGGCCGTCTGCCTCTCTGCTGAACTCATGCAATAAAATAAAATAAAAATTGTTACATTGTGATAAGAACATAATGTTGTCAAACCACTCATTGACTTGTAATTTCCTTGTTCTCTCATACTGAAACCATCTATTTACAACACTGTTACTAACTTTTTATTTCTGTTAAATGAGATACAAAGTGCGGTTTAGTCATTTTCACAGGAAGTCTCTGTAATGACTTTAAAAAGTATTTTTAAATACACCGGTCCACACACAGAGACATTTAAGTGTCATTAAGATTTACTTAATCCTATTGCTATTTTTGTCTATGTTTTAGGTTGATTCAGTGTGCTGAAGAGTTTTTTTTTAGTATTTCTGTCTGAAAACTAATTCTTAAAAAACAAAATGATTTTGAGATTTTGATTATATTATTAGTATTTTTATATATAATATAGATTACATTTTTATCAACAGATATACAATGCAAAAGTGGATGGATGCAGAAGTCGTGGAAGACCACGACACACCTTCCATGATCAAATTGATCGTGTACTAGCAGAAGGTGATGTCAGGAGCCTTAAGAACAGACGAGCGTGCATGACAAGAGTTATGAACGTCAAAGAAGCAAGTGAGGTGTGTAAGAATAAGCCTGAATGGCGCTCTGTCGTTCGTGCCTACCCCGCAAGGGAACTGGCGTGAAGTTATGTATGTATGTATATTTTTATCCGTGCAGGAACGGAGAAAGAATACAATTTCCTACGGCCGGGCGGCCTGTCGCAAAGAGGCGACAAAACAACCCACAGCCAGGTGGTAGGGCATTTGCCCGACTGGATGGCTTCCACCCCTGGTCTAAAGTATGTCGCTATAACAACCTTGAGTTGTGTTCCGGCATTAGTGACCAGGTTCCAGTATCCCTTAAGAGAGCAGCAGCGCCTTTATAGCACCTTTGGTGTTGCAAATGTCCATAAGCGATGATAACCGCTTTCCATCAAGTGGGCCGTCTGCCTGTCTGCTGAACTGCAATAAAAAAAAATAGTATCGTTAAGAAACGATAATTGTTTGTACGATGAGAGCCCATTCGAAAAAAAGAGATGGATGGATGGGCTGTATGTAAGATGACATGATGATTTATGGTGTCACTGAGGACGTACACCAGAATAGAGGAGAATGGAAGGAAAATACATATTTTACCAACTCCAAATGATTGGGGTAAGGTTTTTTTCTTTCCTTTTATTGCGTCTCTGTCTTACTGAGTATGATGCACTGTTTGCTGCAACTCCATTAATTCTTCGAAGAGTAATTGTGTAACATATTTCTGTACATCTTTAGGAATCAAGTGACACCATATTTAAATAAGTGTTACATACATACATACATAACTTTTTATCCTTGCAGGAACGAAGAAAGAATATAATTTCCTGCGGCCGGGCGGCCTGTCGTAAGAGGCGACAAAACAACCCACAGCCAGGTGATAGGGCATTTGTCCGACTGGATGGCTACCACCCCTGATCTAAAGGATGTCGCCATAACAACTTTGAGTTGTGTTCCGGCATTAGTGACCAGGTTCCAGTTTCCCTTAAAAGAGCAGCAGCGCATTTGTAGCACCTTTGGTGTTGCAAATGTCCATAGGCGATGGTAACCGCTTTCCATCAAGTGGGCCGTCTGCCTGTCTGATGAACTCCTGCAATAAAAAATTAAAAAAACAATAACTTCACGCCAGTTCCCTTGCGGGGTAGGCCACGAACAACAGAGCGCCATTCAGGCTTATTCTTACACACCTCACTTGCTTCTTTGACATTCAGAACTCTTGTCATGCATTAAATAAGTGTTCGATGTTAAATATGAAGCACATCCGCAAATTGCATCTAGCCTACTTACTTCTCGGTGTCATCAAGTATAAAGCTCCATTATACTTGTATGATAAACTTTCGTGGTTTGCTTCTCAGAGATCGACTGAATGGCAACAATGTTGCTATGCAGCTTACGACGTTACGGCATAAGACGATTGCTTTTAGGGGTAGTTCTCGCTACGCTGCGACAAAATGTTGGAACAATATTCCACCACCTACTAAAAGCTTGCAAAATATACACGGGTTTAGAGCAAAATTAAAAAAATATATATATGATAATCAAGTGAGTCAATAGTAGAGTAGAGTAAACGCGGTTGAGATGCGAGCACTGCGCAAAATCTGCAGAGTGACGCTCGCGGACCGCGTTCGTAATACCGAAGTAAGAAAGAGAGTTGGTCTGAAAGAAAGTGTCGGAGTGAAGGTAAGGAAAGGAATGCTCCGGTGGTTCGGGCATGTGGAAAGAATGCATGATGAAAGAATGACTAAACAGATATACAATACAAAAGTGGATGGATGCAGAAGTCGTGGAAGGCCACGACACACCTTCCATGATCAAATTGATCGTGTACTAGCAGAGGGTGATGTCAGGAGCCTTAAGAACAGACGAGCGTGCATGACAAGAGTTATGAATGTCAAAGAAGCAAGTGAGGTGTGTAAGAATGGGCCTAAATGGCGCTCTGTTGTTCGTGCCTACCCCGCAAGGGAACTGGCGTGAAGTTATGTTGTGTATGTATGTAAGTGAGTCAGGCGGATCATTCTCAGATTAGATAATTCCTATTTGCAGCATATTTGACACAAACCAACAGACTGACAGACAAAATATAAAATTGATATTTTTATAGTTAGTTAGCTTTTAGTTCTTAAGCTTTATGTTCCTTATTCCATTTTGTTCTTCTTTATAAATTCGCTTCGTAGCATTAATTTTTATACTAGTTTTTTTATATATTAATGATATAGTTTATTTTTATATTATATATGAATTTTTATATTTGTTTGCAATAGTACTCGTCATATATTTTTTTCATTTGTTTCGTTTTGTCTGTTTGTCTGGCCGTGAGTCACTTGAACGGCCCTAATGGAAGACCAGCGCTGGTTGAGCCAACCAGCATCATGCTGAGTTAGGACCGATTCAGAACTTCATTTCAATTGAATTGTCTTATTTATAAGTACGTTTTGGTGAAAGACACAAATACTTTAATCCCATTTATATATATAAATAGATAGACTATATACCTCTGTCTATCCTAATAGTATTAAATTTGATCGTGATATGATTTATTTTTTATATATCGTTTGAAATCAACACACAGTAAAAATGCGTGGCTCGAAATAAGATTATGAATAATACAAAAATAACCTAAAAACGTCAATATTTTAGACAAGTTCCATCAAATACACTTGTTAATATATCAAAATGACTGATTAAAAAAAATTCTTTGACTACTAACAAACTAATTTAAATCAGAAAGTAACATAATTCACGTCACAACTTCCTGTTACCATAAAAATATAAAAGAAAAAGCGCAAAGCACGAGAGGTCGGCTCATATGGGCATTTTGTACCACTGTGTTGAATAAACTTTGCACATCGGCAATCTTAATATTGCAATATTTAAAGGTAATTTATTTTTCCAAGGCGGCACGTACTACAATGTTTGCATACTAAAGTCTTTTTTTATTGTATGAGTTCGGCAGACAGGCAGACGGCCTATGAACATTTGCAACAGCAAACGTGCTACAAATGCGCTGCTGCTCTCTTAAGGGAGACTGGAACCTGGTCACTAATGCCGGGACACAAATCACGGTTGTTATAGCGGCATACTCTAGATCAGGGGTGGTAGCTATCCAGTCGGGCAAATACCCTACCACCTGGTTGTGGGTTGGTTTGTCGCCTCTTACAACAGGCCGCCCGCAGGAAATTGTATTCTTTCTCTGTTCCTGCACGGATGAAGATCATTTTTTATATCATCTCAACAATATATGACAAATTATCGAATATTATACATTTATTCTCTTACTTCCGACTTTACGACATAAGCATTTATGCATATATTTTAGAACGTCTCAACGTCGCTAACATTATGGTACTCTATGGACTATCACTATGGACATAAGGCACACACTGCACATGCACTTCCTCACAACACCAGTATGTAACAGATACACTCTACGTTAGTATAAGTTTAGTATTAAAATAAGAATAAATTGATATAATAAGTTGTTCTTAAGGTACACCACAACTCAAACATGCATTCATTAAATGTCACACACAATAACAAAGGAACAAATAAGCGTGTACAACTTCCTAAATTAAATTTAATTGTAAAAAAGGGTACGGAACTAGAGTCCGTAGTTGTTAATATATATTAAAAAAAACATTATGGTACTAAATAATTTTTTGTCTTTTACTATTTCTCTTCAAAAACTTGCCTATGTCCAAACTCTTTGTAGCGTCATCTGTACGCAGTACCGTTCTGTAGATTAAACGACTCATAAACTAAAAAATAAACCCAAATCTAAATGATTAAACTAATTATGATAATGTAGAAACTAATCTCCAGTGAAATAATTAAATTTTAATATGTGGAGACACTCGAGACGCCTACTGTACCATCGCTTGCCTCTCTAGGGTTGACTCTACTTTATTTCGAGGAACTTAACCTCAAAAATGAGTTCATTCGTAAAATGCCGAACCTGGTTCTTGAGGGCGTAATAAATCTGTTTAACAGTTCTGTAGCTTTTTTAACCAAAAACTACAATAATTTTTCTTAGAAATTACTAAGTTTACATGCATGAAAATTGTTGGACAGCCGTATTTATTCTATATGCCGCTACAGAGTGGTGTTGTGAATTTGTGAAAAAATTAGAAGCAGCCTCTATAGGTAGCCCAGGGGGTATTGTGTACGTTATATGTATGTATTTGTGATATAAAATATATGAAAAATCAATATTAGCAAAAATGGCTTAAAATTTTTGAGAACTAAACAAAGAAAAAAATGTTTAATTTTCAAATGCGACACAGGCATATAAAATAGTTAAAACGAAATAAAATTAATAAAGAATTGGAATAGACTATATAAAAGACGGAGAGCACGATGCATTTTTTATTTATTTCTTGTCTGTTTGTTTGGAATTCACGTGACACTTAGACTTAAAATCTGCGCTACGTTTTATGCTGCGAATCTCGCGGAAATCTTTCTGGGTATGATTTATGATGATATTTTTCGTGATAGAAAAATCCTAAGACTATATAGAAGTTTCACTTGAAATACAAGCTTTAAATAAACAATTTATATAATTCCTATCCGTGCAGGAACGGAGAACGAATACAATTTCCTGCGGCCGGGCGGCATGTCGTAAGAGGCGACTTAACAACCCACAACCTGGGTGGTCGGGCATTTGCCCGACTGGATGGCTACCACCCCTGGTCTAAAGTATGTCGCCATAACAACCTTGGCTTGTGTTCCGGCATTAATGACCAGGTTCCAGTCTCCCTTAAGAGAGCAGCAGCGCATTTGTGTTTGCAAATGTCCATAGGCGATGGTAACCACTTTCCATCAAGTGGGCCGTCTGCCTGTCTGCTGATCTCCTGCAATAAAAAAAAATTAATAATCGCGAATATAAACACAGAGTGACAACCCTGTTAAACCTCACGTAAGATAGATAACTAACAAGTTCTAATTAAAAAAAAAACACGAAACCAATCGCTTTCGTTGGATCCGCAATCATAGCGTCCAATAAAAAAATAACAGTATTGCACATAAACTTGTAACGTATTTCTGGGAGTTGGTTTGATTAAAAACCAGTTGCGCCGTGTCAACTTATTACTTCTATGACGGCTGTGTCATACATTATGTTTTCGAATTACCAAAATAGATAAATAAACTCACTGATGGATTTAAAATTTTTGAAGTGATACTTCTTTAGAATTGTTGCGGCGGCGCTGGATTTGTGATCAATAGACATCGGATTATATGCACTATCAAAATGGCAAAATATGCACAATCAATAAACCATTTATTATTAGTTATAAATTATTATTATAATAATTTACTTATTATAATTCTTGTGACAGTAAACAATAACATATTTTTCCAGGTTTTCTGCAGCAAACTTGTGACGCTATAATATTAATTTATAGGCTGAAAATGATCTTTCGACGTCAACTGACGTCACCGGACAGAACTTGAAATTTGGCGCCATTTCTGCAGAGACTTCTTCAGGTAGAGTTTGTCCGGTGCCGTTGATAAATGCGTCAATTTTCTTTATTCTTTCAAGACCGGGGTTTTTATACAAAACTGCATTTAATTTAAACATGTTATGTGTTATGTGGATTCTACCTATAGGTAGAATCCACATAACACATAACTAAGATAAGTTTTCTATATTGTATCTATCTATATCTTTATATCTAATATATAAAATTCTCGTGTCACAGTTTTCGTTGCCATACTCCTCCGAAACGGCTTGACCGATTTTGATGAAATTTTTTGTGCTTATCCGGTATCTATGAGAATCGGCCAACATCTATTTTTCATCCCCCTAAATGTTAGGGGTAGTCCACCCCTAAATTTTTTTATTTTATTTTTTAGACAAAAATTTTAATTTCTATTTTTTTATGATACAACATACAAAAATACATACAACCCTAAATTTGCACCCCTCTACAATCAACCCCTATTTTTCATTTGTTAATTATAAACTTTAATTTTTTGGCAAGATTTTTAATCTTCTTTTGTTATGACTTAGAATTTTAAAAAAAAATATTACTCTTTTAGATTCACAATTAGAACCGGTAGGTGGCGCTGAGATCGGGTTCTGGAATCCTCCTAATCACCGGGAGCGATTTTGGTGATTTTGTTTTTGTGTGTTTGAGTGGGTACCCGGATGGTTGAGATTCGCAATTAGAACCGGTACGTGGCGCTGGGATCGGGTTCTACAATTTTATTTTTTAAAGGCAGGACAACGTCTGCCGGGGCCGCTAGTAATATATATAATTCTTTTGTACGTGTGTTGACAGTGAACTCCTCCTAAACGGCTGGACCGATTTGAATGATTTTTTTTTGTGTGTGTTCAAGTGGATTCGAGGATGATTTAGATTCACAATTGGACTCGGTAGGTGGCGCTGCAATCGGGTTCTAAATTTTATTTCTTCATGGCAGAACAACGTCTGCCGGGACAGCTAGTATATATATATATATATAAAGAAATTCCTGTACGTTTGTCTCGCTAAAACTCTAGAACGGCTGGACTGATGTGGCTAATTTTGGTTTTGAATTATTTGTGGAAGTCCAGGGAAGGTTTAAAAGGTGAGTAAATATGAAAGAAAAACTTGGAATGTAGTAAAAACAACAATTTCGCTTTCCCTTAGAAACTATTCCTACCTGTCAAACGTTTGATGTTTGTCACGTCGTTTAGAAATCAATTAAATTTAAAAGTGAAGTCTTTTTTTCATTTGTTTAGTTTTGAATGTCATACGTTTGACGTTTGTCGCGTCGTTCAGAAATCAACGTTTTTTATTTATTGATTCTGAGGCGGTACGAAGTTTGCCGGATCAGCTAGTTAGTTTATAATATTGTGGCGACAGAGGGCAGAACTTTCTGGCAGCGTAAGACGGTCTCAAATTTTTATAAAAAGGTAGAAGTTTCTGGAAGAAAACGACAAGGGCAGATACAATTTAGAAAGGGATCGATGATGAACAAAAGAATAAAGAAATTCTAGAATAGAAGGTTCAGGAACGAAAAGACAGAGATAGAGAGATTTTTAAAAAGGGATAGAGAGTAAATAAAACAATAACGAAAGGGTATATATAAGCAGCGTAAGGCGCGCCTACAAAGGTGTTCAGTTGAAGACAGCAAAGCGACTTGTGCGATACGAGAGAGTTGGTAGAAGAGTTAAGTAGAAGACAATGACCAGTTTAGTGAAAAGTTTAGTGGGCAGTTCAGTGAACGAGGAGTTTAGCGTAGTTTAAGAGTATATTGAGAAGCGAGCTACGCGCGGTAAATTCGGGGGTGAGCACTGCAGTAGCAGGAGGTGGTATACGCAATATCGCCGACGGTATTATGAGTGAGATATCTCATCGTCGGGGCAGAGCGAAGAATCACGTAGATAGATAGTTAGATAACACTTTATTGTACACCATTACAGAAAACTTACTAACTAGTATTATACTAATTGTGTACAAAGGGCGGTCTTATCGCTAAAAAGCGATCTCTTCCAGACAACCCGTGGCAAGAATATTGCTGATTAGGAGTGGCGACGGTGGTATACATAATTATTGTACGATTACTTACATTTTAATAATAAATATATAACTATACTATATATACAAATATACATATGCAAGATATTAAAATGCAGCTATTTAAACATAATAAATATGTAATTATATACAATATAATCTCTACTAATTATATAAAATTACATATCATTATATTGCAGATAGTATTTCCTGAGCATGTTCTTAAATGTTATTAGAGATTTAGCTTGTCTGACAGCAAGAGGCAATGTGTTCCAAAGTATGCCTGTGTAAGTCAGTAAAAGAATTTAGTCGAAAAAAATCTGATGTTTACTTCCAATCCTAAGTGCGTACCCCCGCTCGCACGTAACAATATTATAATTTAATACTTAGATGAAAAAAATATAGACATAGCTTACCTATGCGAACAAAAGCGTCAAATCAATTGAAGCATATTTGACGAACCTGTGTGCGTAAACTTATGTAGTATACGTATGGTTTGCATCTGTGTGGGGTAATATTAATGTACTGGAAATTAAATCACCTTTGTCCATACTAATTCGATAATTTAATAGTAAGTTCTCGTTACGCACTGCGACGTCATCGGCTTCCTATTTTGGAGTACGAGACTCCGTCTTTCTACTATTGGTCTAAGATTAAATAGTAATCTAGTAGAAATATTAAACCTAATATACGTAATCTAATTTACTGAACATTAAATGTAACGCTACAATTATAAAATATTGCACTCTTAAGTAAAATAACACGCTAAAATCCGTTAAATAGTGTACCAACAACATCGAGTCACAAACATCGAAATGATTTATGAATTGGCGTCTATACTCATGCAAATAATAAACCCCAATAAAAAAAAAAATAATACAGCAGGATATTATTTGTTTCACTGGTTAAGCGTATGACAAATGATTATGAGTTTTTGACGTTTTCTTTACAGTTCTGACAGACTTACCTTTGAAGAAATAAGTGTCAATGTGGGCGACGATTCCTGTGAAACAAACAATAGGTATCCTGCTTTAATTGCCCTTAAAAACAAATAATGTAAAATAAACTTAAAAGTAACATTCCCCGAAAATAATTGTTACATGCCGGCAAAAGTGAATGCACACCTGCCCGCCATAAAGCACAGTTTATTACCTTCCTGCATTTGGACTTCTTTTGTTTACTTAGAAAAACAGTCTATTGTGTATTGTACTAGTTTATGGCCGTTCGCAGGAATAATTAAGCAGGTGTGCGGATTACGTTTTCTGGGAAATTGCGTCTGCATTTGGCAAGTATGGCATATTGTATTTGTATAGTTGAGTATAAAAACAAAGCCCGAACGGAGGTGTAAAGCAGTCAAGCGACGATTACGATATTAGCAAGACGTGTGTACATTCGACAAGCTATATAGTGACGGACTTTGCGCGTGTTATTGAATCGTGCAGTTTGCGCTGGTTGTGTTCAGTTATATTTGTACCTGTGTTATACGTGTTTGTATAGTTCTAATAAATTCTATAGTAATTCCAACGGCATTTTGATTCGAGTCCTGTAGCTCGTAACAATATTATATATTTACATACATACACATACATAACTTCACGCCAGTTCCCTTGCGGGGTAGGCACGAACAACAGAGCGCCATTTACGCTTATGCTTACACACCTCACTTGCTTCTTTGACATTCATAACTCTTGTCATGCACACTCGTCTGTTCTTAAGGCTCCTGACATCACCTTCTGCTAGTACACGATCAATTTGATCATGGAAGGTGTGTCGTGGCCTTCCACGACTTCTGCATCCATCTACTTTTGCATTGTATATCTGTTTAGTCATTCTTTCATCATGCATTCTTTCCACATGGCCGAACCACCGGAGCATTCCTTTCCTTACCTTCAACCCGACACTCTCTTTCAGACCAACTCTCTTTCTTACTTCGGTATTACGAACGCGGTCCGCGAGCGTCACTCTACTTTCATGTTCTCTCTTCCATACCCAACTCTCGCTTCCATACGTGAGCGTAGGTACCAGCACCGCGTTGTGTATGACAAGCTGGGCCTTCAGGTTCTTAGCGCCTAGAAGTTTACCTTACGCTCCATTCACACTATTCCCATATAATATGTTTATAAATAAAATTACATATTTTATTTATAAATATATTATTATTTTGGTAAATAATTTCGCGTTTGACCACGATCACGCCCAATGTCGGACGATGATGCGGTCGAAGATAGAGCACGCTTACTTAGATAGTACCTATTTACACGAGACTTGAAGATACCCGGATTGTACTTTTCGGGAAACGCGGACTCTGGTATTGCGTTCCACAACTCTGCCATATGCAGAAGGAACGTGGAGGCGAAACGTTTAGTTCGCACTGGTGGTGTTGCCACTGTGAAACTATGGTAGTTATAAAAAAAATCAAATTTTAATATTTTTGTCTAGATGTTTAGGCTAATTTCTGAAGCGGCTGAACCAATTTTAACGGAACTGGCAGATGGCTGATGTTATAAGGAGTAACTTAGGCTACTTTTTTTACGGCTCCGAAAAAAAAACCACGCAGACGGAGTCGCGGGCACAACAATGTTATATAATTAATCTGCAGAAGTAAATTTGTGCAATGCTAATTCAACAATAAGAAAAAAGTCCGGGTACTAGATCGATTTAGCATTTTCCAAAATTGGTCTGTCTTTTTTTTATTGCAGGCATTCAGCAGACAGGCAGACGACCCACTTGATGGAAAGCGGTTACCATCGCCTATGGACATTGGCAACACCAAAGGTGCTACAAATGCGCTGCTGCTCTCTTGAAGGAGACTGGAACCTGGTCACTAATGCCGGAACAAAGCACAAGTTTGTTATGGCGGCATACTCTAGACCGGGGGTGGTCGCCATCCAGTCGAGCAAATACTCTACCACCTGGCTGTGGGTTGTTTAGTCGCCTCTTAAGACAGGCCGCCTGTCCGCAGGAAATTGTATTCTTTCTCCGTTCCTACACGGATAGATTTGATTGAGCTGTCTGTTAAAGTATCACCTGAAAACTACTGAACGGACTGAAACTCTATAAAGAACTACCATATATCCCGAATCACCACTAGGGATACTTTTTATCCCGACAAGTGTCGTCATTTTCGAATGTAGACGAATATAATAACAATGAAAGTGTAAATGTGATTCACATATTCGCGTATTTCATTGATTGCAATAAAACCCTAAAAAACTGCGTCATTTTATGAATCGATGTATCCGATGACGTGGTCAATAGCAATTTTCCTCCAGAGCCTTTTCTTCGAAAGCTATTGCTTACTTCTTTAAGATGAGTCACTGTTTGGATATATTTTGATAATGATTTGATTTACTTATAGTGAGTAATACATAAGGTATTCTTGTATCAAGCTTGTTATATGTTAATAGTCAGCTTTTCGAGCTTTATGTTAAAATAAACACGTGCTGATGGTGATGAAATGATTAAATCCATACATACATAATTTCACGCCAGTTCCCTTGCGGGCTAGGCACGAGCAACAGAGCGCCATTTAGGCTTATTCTTACACACCTCCCTTGCATCTTTGACATTCATAACTCTTGTCATGCACACTCGTCTGTTCTTAAGGCTCCTGACATCACCTTCTGCTAGTACACGATCAATTTGATCAGTGAATGCATCCATCCACTTTTGCATTGTATATCTGTTTAATCATTCTTTCATCATGCATTCTTTCCACATGCCCGAACCACCGGAGCATTCCTTTCCTTACCTTCACCCCGACACTCTCTTTCAGACCAACTCTCTTTCTTACTTCGGTATTACGAACGCGGTCCGCGAGCGTCACTCCGCCGATTTTGCGCAGTGCTCGCATCTCGACCGCGTTTACTCTACTTTCATGCTCTCTCTTCCATACCCAACTCTCGCTTCCATACCTGAGCGTAGGTACCAGCACCGCGTTGTGTATGGCAAGCTGGGCCTTCTGGCTGACTATGATTAAATCCACAAACAAAATTATGAAACTCGCTAATTAGCCCATTATACAGACAAAAAACAAATTGAGGAAGGAGGAGGAAGAGGCAGAAGATTAAGTTGGTAAGGGCTTATAATGAGGAGGGATGAAAGTCACGTGACAAAAATAATGTTAAACTTCAAGATAGATGGGTACAAACGTAAAGGTAGACCAAAAAAGATGGATGGATTATGTGAAAGATGATAATATGATGATATGTGGTGTGACAGAAGATGTGTGTCAGAGTAGAGAAATGTGGAAGGAAAAGACATAATGTGCCGACCCCAAATAATTGGGATATGGTGAAAGAAACGAGACTCAGGCAAGAAACAAATAATGATAATAAATAAATCTCCAGACAAACACATGGGCTGGGCAGCATTCGGTAAGCTTCGTCAAGTCTTTTTGTCGACCATCAAGCAATGCCTGAATACTAAAGTCTTCGAGCAATGCGTCCTCCCCGTCCTGACCTACAGGGCTGAGACGAGGACATTGACAGCAACTGTCTGCCTGTTTGCTGAACTCATGCAATAAAAAATTGCTGGTCCAAATTTTACAGTCATTCTCTTTTCTTTCACCATATCCCAATTAATTGGGGTCGGCACAATATGTCTTTTCCTTCCACAGTCCTCTATTCTGACACACATCTTCTGTCACACCACAAATCATCATATCATCCTTCACACAATCCATCCATTTTTTTAACCGACTTTAAAAAAGGAGGAGGTTTTCAATTCGTCGGGATCTTTTTTTTTATGTATGTTCACCGATTACTCCGAGATTTATGATCCGATTTACGTGATTCTTTTTTTTGTTCGACGCGGAATAGCTGCCATTTGGTCCCCTAAAAATTTAACATAGTTTGGCCCAGTAGTTTTCATTTTACGAACATTTTTTTGTTCCCGTTTCTTGGGACCTATATTTTTTAAGGAGCGCGGCACCTTTCGTAGGTCATCCCATACATAGCTAGACACTAAAAAGTAACAAAAAAATAAAAAAAAACTTCGTTTAAAAAAACCGACTTCAAAAACTAAAAAGTATAAAATAACTTATTTCTAAAGCTATTATATTAATATATATTATCATCGAACATCTTGAAGTCGGTGCAAAGTAAAACATAAAAATTACTATATTTTTTTTTAAATTACTAAGCACCGACTTTAAAATTTAAGATAATAGACATTAATAATAATAGCTTTAGAAATAAGTTAATTTATACTTTTTAGTTTTTGAAGTCGGTTTTTTTAAACGAAGTTTTTTTTATTTTTCTTGTCTACCTTTACATCTGGTAAAGGTAGACAATCCATTTTGTAGTTTAACATTCTTTTCGTCACGTGACTTTCATCCCTCCTCATTATATGTCCATATCAACTTAGTCTTCTTCCTCTCAATTTTTCAGTCACAGGTGCAACTTTCAAAGATCCCCTTATGTACTCATTTCTCACCTTATCCATTCTTGTAACACCACACATCCATCTCAACATTCTCATCTCAGCTGAGTGGAGACGTTTGTGCTTTATTATCATTCTAGTGGCCCAACATTCAGACCCGTATAGCATGACTGGTCGTATGACAGACTTATATATTTGACCTTTTAGTTTCAGCGGCATTAGTTCGTCGCACGTCACACCGGTTACCTGTCTCCACTTCAGCCATGCTACATTTATTCTTCTCCTTACATCCCTCTCTATATCACAATTACTTTGCAGTAGTGAACCAAGTAGGAATTGGGGGTTACACGGTAGTGTGGCTGATTGTAGTTTCAGAAGCACACTCACTCACAAACTAACAACAGAAACATTATAGTATAGATACCATAAAAACATTTTGATAAACAATTTTGAAACATGACTTGCTTTATTAAAACTAGCATCATTTACATACCCAATTGAACATAATCCTCAAAACATACGAATAACCATCGTACAGTTACATGAAAAAGTAACACCAAAAAACTCACCGACATGTGTAATTATACCAGAAATGATTGCAAAACACTTATATTTTATTACTATTGAACCTATTAAACTGAGAACAATTCAAAACAAAGAGAGCTATAAAAAATGGTAACAAAAAGTTATGGCCGACGGGGCATGTGCGATGTACCGGCGCTTACGGCCTGGCCACGACTTTTGCATTAGCGACGGGAGACGCGACGGGCGACGCGACAAGCGACGCGACGAGCGGGATAATCGTATTGTCGCTGGCTGCTGGCGACTCATGGCTGCATTTTGTGCTTTGCAATGTTACATAAAGTTCTAAGACTTAAAATCTGAATGTTTTTGCATTATATAATAAAATGTAAGAAGATACATATCTAAATATTTCTTCGATCATAGGTCAGACACAAGTTACATTGCTTACGCAACTATTATAGACATACCTGTATCTTTGCAAATAAAGATTTATCAATTCATTAATTTATACATATGAATACAAAAGTTTTGTACTTTTGTATTTTGTCTCTCGTCGCGTTGCGCTTAGTTATCGGGCTGTTGCTCATACCGGCAGTGTCGTGACCGGACCGTTAAGGCGATTCGATCGACGATTATTTCAACCATTATAGATGGCACTGATGTCCTTATAAGTATGGAAAATACTGCGCATTTACATTCATATAAAAGTACTAAAATTCATAAAAGAATATTTATACGAGTTACGTCCATAGTTTTTTTATATTAGTGTACAATCAAGTGTAATCTATCTATCTATCCAAGTAGACTTATGCACGGTCTCAAGAGTGACCATTGGAACCAAAATATCCATGTGATTTTCAATATAATCATCTGCTCCATCAACCTAAAAAAAAGAATAAAGAAAAAAAATATTTGAACAAATAGCGACGTACTTACACTGCTGACATGTATCTTAAAAATAAAAAATACATTTTGAGAATTTGTACGCCGCATTTTCAGCAAACAAGGTTTGCACTCAGCTCATTGCTGCGCCGGCATAATATCCGACACAACGCTGATTGTCAGTGCAAAACTTCCTTTTGGCGTAATACTAAAACGACCCGAATATTTTATGAATTTAATTTAAAAACTACTTAATTTGTAAATAGTAATATATACCTACATAGAATAAACAGTATTAATATTTTGTTAACGTTATGATTTAAATAATATATATATACGGAAGCGAGAGTTGGGTATGGAAGAGAGAGCATGAAAGTAGAGTAAACGCGGTCGAGATGCGAGCACTGCGCAAAATCTGCGGAGTGACGCTCGCGGACCGTGTTCGTAATACCGAAGCAAGAAAGAGAGTTGGTCTGAAAGAGAGTGTCGGGGTGAAGGTAAGGAAAGGAATGCTCCGGTGGTTCGGGTATGTGGAAAGAATGACTAAACAGATATACAATGCAAAAGTGGGTGGATGCAGAAGCCGTGGAAGGCCACGGCACACCTTCCATGATCAAATTGATCGTGTACTAGCAGAAGGTGATGTCAGGAGCCTTAAGAACAGACGAGCGTGCATGACAAGAGCTATGAATGTCAAACAAGCAAGTGAGGTGTGTAACAATAAGCCTGAATGGCGCTCTGTTGTTTGTGCCTACCCCACAAGGGAACTGGCGTGAAGATATGTATGTATGTATATATGTATATATATAATGTGTATCGATTCATCTAATCGAATATGATCGGATACAGCGATTGTCTACTATTGCCACGTCACTGACATAAAGGCAACAATTCTCTTTGACATAACCTATAAATGTTTCATATGATATCTCACTGTAACATAAACATTATAAATTGTTATTATATTCTACTTTCCAACTATATAAACTAAATATAAACAGGCCATGCCCCGTAATGATTCGAACCTCGCTCTCATTTTGCCAGAAGCCGTAGTCGCTAGCGCACGGAAGCTCAGTAGGTCGTCTTGGGACGATTTTTTTGTTGTTTATGCATTATGCAAAATATTACTTAATATTCACCGAGACTCCCCCACTCCCCAAAGCAAGATTAGAATAGATTCGGCTTAACCTTCGCCCCCTCCCCTCCTTAAGCGCCTCACATAAAAATTAATTTACGACTATCGAAAATACACACAACAACCTCCATATGTAGCTTTCCTCGTGATTTTTTTCTTTTTCCAGAACTATCTTATAATTTATAACAGTTACTATGTATTTATATATACAGCTTAATCTTGGGCTAGACATAAATCCAGATCTAAAGAATAAAACAAAAATGCTTCAGCCACTAAACAATTGTGGCATACATCGATATCATAATACAAATAGGTAGGTTAAGACAAAAAGGATATTATAACAAATCAATGGTCGACGCATCGTTTGCATGCGCATACGCATACCACCTTGCATTATAATAATAACAAAAGACCCAAACGAATGTTGCCTTCCTAAATTATCCTGTCACGCTTAACTATAAAGTGCAATTGGCTTTTAAAATTCACATTTGAAATTGGAACTCGTTAGAATAGAGTTGGGCATTATTGTTTATATTGATAACGTCGATATCGATTTTATAGCAAATAATTTAATATTTTAAATGTCAAAACTAATTTATACGATTGAAAGTTTATATACTTTTTCATGATGCGAAACGTTTTAGAAAATCGTTACGTACATGAGCGAAGTGATTCCAGGAAGTGGGAATGAACACTCACCGCTGTGCGGTGGTAGATAGAAGCCATCCTACTGAACAGTTCCTCGGAACTCTCCCTATTTATTATATAGACGGTGAAATATGAAAAAAGAGGAGAAATCTTCGAAGGCCAAGCGTATCTAAGCCGTCCATGAGTACAGGATTGTCGACAACACGAACGTCTCGACCTTGAATTCAGTTCAGAGGATTTAGCTGGTAGGCTCGCAGGTAATACATATGCATGACACACATACTTGGCGATGAGTCAATTTTTTGCAAAAAGTTTGTACTAAGTGTCCCCTGGGTTGTAGAGCTGAAAGTCGTAAAAACGTAGAAATCTATAAAAAAATGCTAAGCTGATCTAATAATCCTGAGACTGTTGAAACAGTTATTAAACCTCTATTTCTTTCTTTCTAGTTTTTGGTTAAAAGTGTATTCTTTAAGTAGTACATAAAATAAAAGACAAACCTATTTTTTACAGTAATTTCTTAATAAACAGAATAATGGCGCTGTAGATAAATATAATTTGACAAAATGTCATTTTGATGGCACGTTATCGACTGCCTGTATAAATAACATCTCTAGCCCAGTTTAAAAATTCATTCGGAATTCGACCTTGTGCATACATCATAACGTTCAAAACACACAAAACTCAGTTGTCTAAAGTGTCAGGTTGCATAAACAATAGGCACGTGTACCTGGCGCAAGGTGACCCTACGAAGGGCACGGGTTACCTTTGCGCCCTACAGCAGTCGGGACCCGAAATGCATTGTCCGACACGCCATTACAGAAATGACCATTATGACTTTTATAGGGATTTCAAGTGTCGATAGTCAATTGTCGATACTTTAACAATTAATTTAATATTTTTTACAGTTCTGAAATAAATGTAGAAGGGGAAGGTCTCCAAGTGTTAACTTCTATCTTTAATTTAACACCAATATCAATCAAAATGTGTTCATAAAATATTAAATTTTCATCCGTGCAGGAACGGAGTAAGAATACAACTTCCTGCGGCCTGGCGGCCTTTCGTAAGAGCCGACCAAAAACCCCACAGCCAGGTGGTAGAGTATTTGCCCGACTGGATGGCCACCACTCCTGGTCTAAAGTATGTCACCATAACAATCTTGAATTGTGTTCCGGCATTAGTGACCAGGTTCCAGTCTCCCTTAAGAGAGCAGCAGCGCATTGGTAGCACCTTTGGTGTTGCAAATATCCATAGGCGATGGTAACCGCTTTCTATCAAGTGGGCCGTCTGCCTGTCTGCTGAACTCCCGCAATAAATTTAAAAAAAACAAACAAGTATTTTAAAGTGGCTATGCTTATGTTGTTCTACCAAAAGCATTCACGATGGAAATTGTATTAAATACGCGCATTATAAGACAGCCATGAAAAATTTAATAAACACAATTAACAAAAGTTTTGGGTAGACAATTACTTACGAAAAACAAAACAATATGCGGTAGGCCAAACACTTATTTCAGATCTCTCTTACCACTTATCGTTTAATTTTAACGAGCTGTTTGTAGTGAAATCTAACAGTACGTCGGTTTAATCATTAACGGTCGTGTAATTAATCAATTTCTTAGTATTGCTGAAGTGATTCGAGCCGCCAGACGTTAACGCCCATCGGTTTATTGGTTTCTAAGTCTTGATTAAATATTTGTTGACATTAAAAGCTTTTTAGGCTTTAAATACGCTAAAGTAATAAACATTAAAGTTTGCAATGTAGCTTTTGCTAAAATAAACTCCAATTTTTTGTGTTTTTTGAGATAAAAGTCCCCAATTTAAATATTAGATATAAAAAGTGGTTTATATTTAATGTTTGAAGAGAGCACACCTTCAAACAAATCACCATTCATACGTATATTATGAGTATCAATATAACATATAAAGTGTTTCACTTGTTCTATAACTGCGATGTATACTACTATCTCAAGGTTGTCTGGAAGAGATCACTATCAGTGATAAGGCCACCATTTGGACTTAATTTTAAGCTGTATTTGTGTATTGTTTCATAAATGTTACTGTATAATAAAATATATTCTATTCTACTCTATTCTATACTCAGGTAATCAATTATAAACACAATGAATGACGTGTGTACACTGTACAATGTACATGTATGTACACAACAAGATGTGTATGTAGGTATATGTGGATCTTTGTGATCTAGCAATTTAGGTGTTTGTTTATGCTGAGCACTAAAATCTGCCTCAAGGTTGTCTGTTGTATTTAACCTATAACACAAACGTAATTTACTTAGCTAGTAATTTGATTTATGATTGATATGATTTTTGATGTAAAATTTTATTATGTACTCCATATTTTAGGATAAATAATTTTTTTGTGTCATGAACTTAAATAATATAAATGGTAGTTATGTATATACGTAGTATAAGGCCTCTAATCATCAAATACTGTCCAAAAGTGCTTCAGTCTTAAATTTCAGATGCAAAAAGAGAGTTTTTATTTGTAAATTCAAAAATGGCAGCATTTAAAACTAATAATACTTTTACAGTCCTTTATTCGAAAAGGATTGTATATGTTACCTTCAATTATATGTATGTGTTATTTATATATGCAATAAATAATATTAATTTCAAATAAGGACTTTCACTTCTGTTTATTACGAAATAATTATTTATCGATAATTGTGTTTTTCGAGATGCGCGTCCCACCTGTTGCTAAATTCGTATGGCAGCAGCTCCGAGCGACAGGTGCTGGATTAGCTCTGTATCAGGCGGAATCAGAACTCATAACAATTGAACATAATTACCTCGAAACTTTCTATATAGATTGACGGCAATCGAGATATCACATAATATGGATGTATGTAGTATGGATATATGTTTACTCGCTGTCCCGGCAGACGTTGTTCTGCCCTGAAGAAATAAAATTTAGAACCCGATTGCAGCGCCACCTTTTTTTTTTATGGCAGAAGATCAGCATACAGGCAGGCGGCCCACTCGATGGAAAGCGGTTACCATCGCCTATGGACATTTGCAACAGCAAGTTGCTACAAATGCGCTGCTGCTCTCTTAAGGGAGACTGGAACCTGATCACTAATGCCGGAACACAACTCAAGGTTGTTATGGCGACATACTTTAGATCAGGGGTAGCTATCCTACCAGGACAGGTAAGCTATCCTATCTTTCAAGTCGGATCAAACTGCTCACGGTGTGCAAATTTGATTAAAATCGGTCAAGTAGTTTAGGGGTCCATCGCGGGCAAACAACGTGACACGTAATTTATATATATCAAGATTATATAGATCCGTAATATCTGTATATTAATACGTGAAGCAAAAACTTTGTACCCCTTTTTACGAAAATTGCGCGGACGGCGGAGTATGAAATTTCGCACACTTATAGTTTATATAGAGAAAAAGCGACGAATGCTATTTTTTTTTTTAAATTATGCATAAAAAAACATTACACACACTACCATGTATTTGACACACACACGCATATGTACTCTTTGACGGCCTCTGTGGTTGAGCGGGCTAAGCCTTTGCCGGCGTAACTCACTGCAACGCAGGAGTTCCGGGTTCGATTCCTGGTATAGTAAATTTCGGAAAAAACGTATTTTCTCCGTTATTTACTATGGTCTGGGTGTCTGGGATCGGCCCCAGAGTAGTCCGTTGTATATTACCCATAACACAAGCGTAACTTGCTTAATTTGGGGATATACAGTATGTGTGTTTCTCTGCCGATTATTAAAAAAAAAAATTATTACTCTTTTGTTTATTGTTCAAGTCAAATTAACAGTGTAGCTTCTGTGATTATAGAGGTATAGCCTTTGACATTAATTATTATGGTCGAGTTTCGACCACAGGCGACCACTAGTATTATGCAATACTCGTAAATACATATATACATAGGTGGGTGCTTATAAAAAAGGCTGGTACTTTTTTTTTATTCCATGAGTACAGTACACAGACAGACGGCCAACCTCATGGAAAGCGGCTACCATCGCCTATGGATATTTGTAACATCAAAGGTGTTGCCGATATGCTGCCGCTGTCTAAAGGAAGGCTGGAACCCGGCCACTAATGCTGGAACACAACTCAAGGTTGTTATGTCGGCATACTCTATACCAGGGTTGGTAACCATCCAGACGGGCAAATACCCTACCACCTGACTGTGGGTTATTTTGTCGCCAGGCCGCAGGAAATTATATTCTCTCTCCGTTACTACACAGATAGTATCCTAAGTTCTAACCAGATCTTTAAAATAAGAGTGTGTTCATTGAAATCCGTCTAGTAGTTTTCACGTAATGCCGCAACAGATAAGACACATAAAAATTTCAACGATGAAAACAATTTTTTTTAGCTAGACGTGTTGTTGGGGAGTTTCTTGCCGCTTTGCGAAGCGGTGTATAAAGAATAGGAAGTAGATTTAAATTTTGACTTACACGTATGACCTTCAAAAAGTGTTCTCCAGTGGTAATTACTTTGAATAAAAACTTTTGAATTTGAATTTGATTATAAGACATATCATTCAGGACTTCAGGCGCATTTCGTCTCATTCCATGACATAAATCTGTAATACTTGCACCAACTCAGAAGGGTTTTTTAGTAATGAAACAAACAGCAATGTCAAAGAAGCAAGTGAAGTGTGTAAGAATAAGCTTAAATGGCGCTCTGTTATTCGTAATATTATATATTATTGGACTTGACTTTATTTTGTTGGTCCGAAGACCTTACAACTTTACCGGGGTTTTTGGGGCTCGAGCTCGGGGGGGTAACTGGCTCGAGGGAGCTCCCTAAGGAGTTTTACCTCGGCTGGACTGTTGCCATGACAGGGGGATGAATTTAATGATGCCCACCATAGGGCGACACAAAGCACTAATTGAGAACGGGCGACAGGTAATATAAAGCCCGAGGGGAAGGATCCCGGCGGGCCGGGATCGGTGGTTCGCGGCGGCCTACGCTATCTTACTGCCGTTTCGCAACGTGTTATGGCTGGGAGAGAAGAAACGGCGAAAGAAACTTCCCAGCAACACGCCTAGTCTATCCTGTGGGGGGAGCTATGTCTCCTAGCGTCCCTCGCGGGGACGTGGAGAGATCTTAATTGGCGGCGTCTGAGACGGCGCCGTCTGTGTCTGTCTGTCGGTGCCTGCCAGCCTAACGTCCTAAACGTGGGCGGGCTGATCCAGGTCAGCCGTTTCGTAATAACGTCGACTCTGTCCGTCAGGACGTTACGCGGTCGTCGAACAAGAGCCTTTCGACGAGGCTTATAATCGGACGCGACTGTTATTCGTGCCTACCCCGCAAGGGAACTGGCGTGAAGTTATGTATCTATGTATGTATGTAAACAAACAGCAACTGGTCGATAATTACAATCAAAGAATCTTACGGCTTAAATACATTTCATCCACTCACTCGACCTACTGGACAAACATTTTTAGAACACCTCGCCATCCCTCCAACAATTTTACAGTATAAGAAAGTTAGCAAATTGGCACAACCGATAGCGGAGTGAAGTCATTGATAAACAATTTTAATTAAAAAGGTTATGAATGACAAGCATTTAATACATTACTGTTTGGAAATTTTAGATAATATTTTATATAAGATATTATATACATACATAACTTCACGCCAGTTCCCTTGTGGGGTAGGCACGAACAACAAAGCGCCATTTAGGCTCATCCTTACACACCTCACTTGCTTCTTTGACATTCATAACTCTTGTCATGCACGCTCGTCTGTTCTTAAGGCTCCTGACATCACCTCCTGCTAGATCAATTTGATCATGGAAGGTGTGTCGTGGCCTTCCATGACTTCTGCATCCATCCACTTTTGTATTGTATATCTGTTTAGTCATTCTTTCATCATGCATTCTTTCCACATGCCCGAACCACCGGGGTATTCCGGAGATATTATATAAAGTATTATATTTAAAGTTTTACATGTAATATAATAAACCGAACACAGTACAAATCTATCGCGTGATTGAGAGATTTTGAAATATAATCTACACAATTGCCACATCATATTAGTGATAAATATTCTTACATAAAACTATAGTAAATTATAGAGAACATCTCTATACAAAACAGGCGCTAATAACAGAATAAATAAATACATAACATTACTAGCTGACCCGGCGAACTTCGTACCGCCATATTTTCTGAATTCCTAAAAGACTTTGTTTCATGAGACAAAAACAAAATCACCAAAATCGCTCGCGGTGATTAGGAGGATTCTAGAACCCGATCTCAGCGCCACCTACCGGTTCTAATTGCAAATCTAAACCATCCGGAAACCCACTCAAATACACAAAAACAAAATCACCAAAATCAGGTGCCAGGTGGTAGGGCATTTGCCCGACTGGATGGCTACCACCCCTGGTCTAAAGTATGTCGCCATAACAACCTTGAGTTGTGTTCCGGCATTAGTGACTAGGTTCCAGTCTCCCTTAAGAGAGCAGCAGCGCATTTGTAGCAACTTTGCTGTTGCAAATGTCCATAGGTGATGGTAACCACTTTCCATCAAGTGGGCCGTCTGCCTGTCTGCTGATCTCCTGCAATAAAAAAAAATCGCTCCCGGTGATTACGAGGATTCTAGAACCCGATCACAGCGCCACCTACCGGTTCTAATTGCATATCTAAACCATCCCGGGACCCACTCAAACACACACACAAAATTTCATCAAAATCGGTAAAGTCGTTCTCAAGTTATACGCTTACCAACATATTTTGCGATTCATTTTTATATATAAGATTATTCAATTAAGGAAATGGCCGATTGTATCGCTTAGAAATAAGAGGGTACATAACTAAATTAATTATTAATATTATAAATAAACGACAAGAACAACTATACAACTAAATAAATGTAACACGTCTTTGAAATCACATCCAGCAATTCGCTTCCTCACACTACTAAAGGGGATGAGGCGAGCGGGTGAAGAGACAATTGTGGAGGGTAACTAGGCCGGGAAGGTTGACCCACCGACCCACTTTAAGCGGAAGCTTTTTCCGGCCGCTGAAAGGGTGTGAAAATATTTTTGCTTTGGATTATTTTCGGGTTTAATCTCGGAACAATAAGTAGGAAAACTGACCCCGGGGTTCGAAGGAAACGATGAAACTAGGATACGTTTTATTCCGGAAAAAATCACAGCTTTGACAGGATATGGAATATATTATCCGCAAGAGTTTACTTGAGACCTGAGCGGAATGCGCTCTCCCCGCCCGACCCCCGTCTTCTTACTACTCTCGCCATCGACGCCATCAGTACCTCGCGCTTACGTCATCCGAGCGAAGTCTTCAAGTTAACTCTTGCGGGTTGTATGTCGGTAATATATGTAATATGATGGGTAGAACAGTCATAATATTTGTTGATATTTGATAATAATATGATATTATTATTTATTTAAGAAAATTGGGTCATTTTGGTCTTACGCCAAGAAGGTCTGAAAATCAACGTCGTGTCGGATATAATTCCGGCACAGCAATATGCTGAGTGCAAACCTTGTTCGCTGAAAATTCGGTGTACAAATTCTCAAAATATGCTCTATGTATAATAATGTATAAGGAATGTAATTATGTCGGTATTTCTTTAAATACAGTCTTTCTTTCTTTCTTTATATTCATAGAATACAGATTTGTTAATAAATTCAGTTTATTTTTTATTTTATTTTTATTGCAGGAGTTCAGCAGACAGACAGACGGGCCACTCGATGGAAAGTGGTTACCATCGCCTATAGACATTTGCAACACCAAAGGTGCTAGAAATGCGCTGCTGCTCTCTTAAGGGAGACTGGAACCTGGTCACTGACGCCGTAACACAACTCAAGGTTGTTATGGCGACATACTTTAAAGCAGGGGTGGTAGCCATCCAGTCGGGCAAATGCCCTACCACCTGACATACAGTAAATTAACATTACATAAAGTAACATACAGTTAATTTATATTTTCAAATTGTGCTAATTCACGAGCGAGACAGTAAACTCCATTTAGGTAGTCCTTGATATTACGTAAGACAAACCAAGCATTACAGTGCGCAACCTGTAATGATACCATCTGTAATATTATAATATAGGTAAATATTTTTTTTTGCAGGATTTCAGCAGACACGCAGACGGCCCACTTGATGGAAAGCGGTTACCATCGTCTAGGGACATTTGCAACCCCAAAGGTGCTACAAATGTGCTACTGCTCTCTTAAGGGAGACTGGAATGCCGGAACACAACTCAAGGTTGTTATGGCGGCATACTCAAGACCAGGGGCGGTCGCCATGCAGTCGAGCAAATGCCCTACCTGGCTGTAGGTAGTTTTGTCGCCTCTTACAACAGGCCGCCCGGTCGCAGGAAATTGTATTCTTTCTCCGTTCCTGCACGGATAAAAACATATATATATATGAGGAACAGCCGTCCGTCCCAGTGTGCCACATGCTGAACTGCACCTATTTGGTACCTACATCGTTTAATTAAAGAAGAAAGAAAGAAAACAAGATTATTTTTAGGACATATACAACAAACACAATAAAAGTAAAAATTAAATACAATAAAAAAAGAGAAAACCACCACAAAGTATCTGAAGATATACATATTAAGTGCTAAAAATTGGATCAAGCTCAGCAAAAATGTCGATCTGTTAGACCAACGCTGATCTTCCGCTTGACCCTAGAGCGACGTCACGGCAAACTATATATTATATTATTAATAAGTAACACCGCTGATATAGAAAGAAGAGTGAATTTGGGGAATAGTGTGAATGGAGCGTTAGGTAAACTTCTAGGCGCTAAGAACCTCAGCCAGAAGGCCCAGCTCGCCATACACAACGCGGTGCTGGTACCTACGCTCACGTATGGATGCGAGAGTTGGGTATGGAAGAGAGAGCATGAAAGTAGAGTAAACGCGGTCGAGATGCGAGCACTGCGCAAAATCTGCGGAGTGACGCTCGCGACCGCGTTCGTAATACCGAAGTAAGAAAGAGAGTTGGTCTGAAAGAGTGTCGGGGTGAAGGTAAGGAAAGGAATGCACCGGTGGTTCGGGCATGTGGAAAAAATGACTAAACAGATATACAATGCAAAAGTGGATGGATGCAGAAGTCGTGGAAGGCCACGACACACCTTCCATGATCAAATTGATCGTATACTAGCAGAAGGTGATGTCAGGAGCCTTAAGAACAGACGAGCTTGCATGACAAGAGTTATGAATGTCAAAGAGGCAAGTGAGGTGTGTAAGAATAAGCCTAAATGGCACTCTGTTGTTCGTGCCTACCCCGCAAGGGAACTGGCGTGAAGTTATGTATGTATGTATGTATTAATAAATAATTATATTATTGTTGTAATAAAGACAAATATTAATACTGAGTTATAACTGTGTGTGAACTCAGTATAATAATTATACTGAATTCAATATATTATATATAATTCATCGCCATGTGTCATGTCAAGTGTCTCGCTATGTGAAGACCAAATAAAGGTTTTTCTTTCTCTCTTACTTATATTTTGATAAAACTTGTAACACAACGCCCGCTTCGTCTGATATTATGGAATCAACTAAATGCTCAAAATAGAAACATAAATGTTACATTACCGGCGAATGCTCGCAGCGAGGGAGCATTGTTCAACAACTTATAATTAATGCTAATTAAAAATAATTGTTTTGATTGAAAATTACCAATAATAAACTCATAAAAACATTTCAATTTCCTAAAAAATAATATTTATAGTTTCCCGTTATTTTTTTCCTAAAGAAAAACTTATATTTTCAATACACATGATATCAGTGTCCAACAAAAACTTAGTCATTGTTAAAACGTGTTAAGTGTTTCTGTAATTATGAGTAAACAAAATAATGTAATGTCGTTTCCCTATATCTTTTGTGCAGATACTCGTATTAACATAGTGTTACATACCGACACAGAAATGCGCACACCTGCAGGTAGTAACACGCAATTTTATTGCCACCGGATTTAGGAATTCTTTTAGTTACTTTGTGTTTAGAATTTGTAGTTCAGAAAACATGCTATTATTTTTCTACTTCTTTTATGGCCGTCATTAGTGTTGAACTAATCCTTACTTGCCAGGTGTGCGGCTTGACTCGGTGAACACGGTCCTTTGTTCTATTATACACTTTAGTATAAAACAATGACCGAACGGAGGGGTGAGGCAGTCGAGCGATGATTACGATACCAGCAAGACGTGTACATTCAACAAGCGATATAGTGACGAACTTTGCGCGTGTTATTGATCGTGCAGATTGTACCAAGTACTGTTACTGGTTGTTTCTAGTATATTTGTACCTATTTTATACATGTTTGTACAGTTCAAATAAACTCTATAGTAATAAATACAAAATCTGAAGTTTATGCAAACGAAACCGCCTGGAAAATTTAGTATGTCAATTAAAAAAAAATATCTCCGGGTAATTTAATTAAGCAATGAAATCTAAGAAGCTTTTAGTAAATTTTTTTTTATTGCAGGAGTTCAGCAGACGGACAGACGACCCACTTGATGGAAAGCGGTTACCATCGCCTATGGACATTTGCAACACCAAAGGTGCTACAAATGCGCTGCTGCTCTCTTAAGGGACACTGGAACCTGGTCAATAATGCCGGAACACAACTCAAGGTTGTTATGGCGACATACTTTAGACCAGGGGTGGTCGCCGTCCAGTCGGGCAAATGCCCTACCACCTCCTGGCTGTGGGTTGTTCTGTCGCCTCTTACGACCGGCCTCCCGGCCGCAGGAAATTGTATTCTTTCTCCGTTCCCTCATTGATATAAAACGTAAAACGTAAAGTTTAGGTAATGTTAGGAATTTTAGAAGTTTGCTATGTATAAGTATTTATTTTTAGCCTCTTTTGGTCCCGTTTCCACCATAAAATTAGACTATTGCATGTAGCATGCACTCATGTATATCCGTGCAGGAACGGAGAAAGAACTGTCGTAAGAGGCGACAAAACAACCCACAGCCAGGTGGTAGGGCATTTGCTCGACTGGATGGCTACGACCCCTGGTCAAGAGTATGCCGCCATAACAAGCTTGAGTTGTGTTCCGGTATTAGTGACCGGGTTTCAATCTCTCTTAAGGGAGCAGCAGCGCATTTGTAGCGCCTTCGGTGTTGCAAATGTCAATAGGTGATGGTGACCGCTTTCCTTCAAGTGGTCCGTCTGCCTGTCTACTGAACTCCTGCAATAAAAAAATAGTTAAAACAAGAAATATCAAATTTTGTAATTAATCAGATATATACTCCTGTTGAAGTCGTGGTAGCGTAATGGCTAGCGCACGCGTCCCAGGCGCAAAGGGTGCGGGTTCTATCCTGGCCGGAGCGCATGCACCGCTTAGGCAGTTTTCTGACCTAATGGGCATATTGTTACAATTGCCACGTGCTAACAACGGTGAAGGAAAACATCGTGATGCAACCTGCACATCGAAATAACCGATGTGTCAAAGCTGCCAAGCCGCCTTGGACAAGCGTGGTGGGTGTACTGTCCATTCCCCCTATAGTGGGAGGCCCCAGCCCAGCAGTGGGACAGTTATGGCCTGTTATTATATTTATTGACGCTCGCGGACCGCGTTCGTAATACCGAAGTAAGAAAGAGAGTTGGTCTGAAAGAGAGTGTCGGGGTGAAGGTAAGGAAAGGAATGCTCCGGTGGTTCGGGCATGTGGAAAGAATGACTAAACAGATATACAATGCAAAAGTGGATATATGCAGAAGTCGTGGAAGGCCACGACACACCTTCCATGATCAAATTGATCGTGTACTAGTAGAAGGTGATGTCAGGAGCGTTAAGAACAGACGAGCGTGCATGACAAGAGCTATGAATGTCAAAGAAGGGAGTGAGGTGTGTAAGAATGGACCTAAATGGCGCTCTGTTGTTCGTGCCTACCCCGCAAGGGAACTGGCGTGAAGTTATGTATGTATGTATGTATGTTATTAGATTTTTATTATCACGACGAAAACAGGAGTTTCACACGCCCACTCATACCATTAGTACCTTATTCTGTTTAAAGTTTAAAACACCCGCTGCGCGTGATCATGTCTTACAACCATTTCCCGACAAGCGCAATTATATGTCCACAAATTTATAGGATCAGGTGGAAAAAAATAGAACTAAATATTCACCCTACAATTCTAAATTAAACTTAAATATTCCAATAGGCGTTAGCGCCACTTCGACCGCATGTATAAGTTTGTGGTTTTGTGCCGCGTTCCAAACTTAAATTATTGCGAGCAAATGATAGGGCGCCTCGGTTGATTTAGGAGTATGCAGTTCTGAGAATTGCAGGTAATATATTGTTTTCATGTTGATTGTGGATCAATTGACGGCGTATTTAAATATTAAAGCCATGGAAAATAGAAATTGTAGTGGAACACTTACAAGCCAATAGATGGCGCTGTGCAATAATTGAGATCGCAAACGTTTCCCGAAACATACAAACAATATATACAAATTTGCAATGCTAATAGATGAATCTAGGCCTACGAGGAATAACAATAGCCTCACTGGAAGATCTCTACCTTTGGTACGGACAATTCCATTTCGCTCTTCCACGCTATACGGGCCACTCTCTTCTTTAGAATATCGAGGAATTTATATACTCATTCTATTTACCAGAGTTGGGTAGGGTACGATTTTAAAATGGGTTTGTAAGAGTTACATAACATTTTGTACTGATCCCGTACAATGTACCACTTCAAATGAGGCGAGGAGATTTTGTATGGTTTGTACTGCGGCAGTACATTCGAAGTGATGAGGCCGGTGAGCGTCATTCCCTGATTTTTTCCGTACAAAACTTCTACTTCGGAAATTTTCGTTAAGAATCGCATGTGCTCGGCCTCGGTCGCCTCATTTTACTAGCAGTCGTACATGTCATGTTGTCCCTCTTCGAAAACTCTTTATTTTGTACCTTGGTATTAATCCTTATCAAAATAAATTTACTCCATATTCCAGACGAATTCAATACCTTTCTAGAACTTTTTGAATTATTCAATTCGGACGTTTCGTTCAAAAGATATCGCGATATTTAAAATGTAAGTATTAGTGTTGTAGCCAAATATACTAATATATTGTTTGATTGAACGCGCTAATCATGTGTCATGGTGGTCATGTGAATATCCGTAGAGGCGATATTTTACTTGTTCTGTCCTTCCTCTTACATTTGACGCGTGAGTAGTATCGGGACAAAATTTTTGAAGTAATACAAATTTAAATTTTGAACCGTATCAGTACAAATCTATTATGTACGGGACAAATGTACTACTCATCACTATTATTTATTATTTCAGGACAATCATTTTAGTGGTGAATTAGGGACACGAGATAGAAAAATTATTTTTTTGCATCATGTATTGTAGTCTCTTAATTTAGAATAGTTTGTATTTGTAAATACCGCACTAACAGTATATAAATAGCGATTCTATAAAGAGACAATAACAATTTATTAAGCATCGCGTGCATGACTCATTAAGCGGCAATCGCGGTGATTCAAACCGTAGACGTTGAAAAAACGACATTGCGCTATGGAGCGCCAAATTGTCGAAGGCCGTACGGACTGCTTGCGGCAATTAAAAATAATTAGGGAACGAAGACTTGCCCGTTCTCGGAAGGATCGACCCATTTACATATGGTGTCTGTGTGTCTAATGTGGCGCGGTGCCACTGACGCATACTAGCGGATGCCGTAAAGCCACGCATTTTCCGATTAATGACTGGTTTCTGTATATTATTCGTTCCCTTCCTTACCATTTTGGTAGAAATTTGACATTACTTCATGCTAAATTTTTACCGACTTCCAAACTAACTATTAGTAAGGCAAATGAACGCTTAAGTTAATAGGGTTCGATTACAAGTAGATGTCACTGCAAACGATACTAAAGACGTCGAAATTTAATTAATTTATTATTATAATATTATAATTTTATTTCGGCGTTAATTAATTCAAAATATAAATCGGGAAGTAAGAATGAAATAAATATTTGACATACATACATAACTTCACGCCAGTTCCCTTGCGGGGTAGGCACGAACAACAGAGCGCCATTCAGGCTTATTCTTACACACCTCACTTGCTTCTTTGAGATTCATAACTCTTGTCATGCACGCTCGTCTGTTCTTAAGGCTCCTGACATCACCTTCTGCTAGTACACGATCAATTTGATCATGGAAGGTGTGTCGTGGCCTTCCACGACTTCTACATCCATCCACTTTTGCATTGTATATCTGTTTAGTCATTCTTTCATCATGCATTCTTTCCACACGCCCGAACCACCGGAGCATGCCTTTTCTTATCTTCACCCCGACACTCTCTTTCTTACTTCGGTATTACGAACGCGAGAGGTTAAGAGAGCAGCAGCGCATTTGTAGCACCTTTGGTGTTGCAAATGTCCATAGGCGATGGTAACCGCTTTTCATCAAACGGGCCGTCTGTCTGTCTGTTGAACTCCTGCAATAAAAAATATTTAAAAAATGAAAGAAACATTTTATTCAAGACAAATACAATACATGACATTATCAGATGATAAAACAATAGAAGTTGAATAAGTTCTAAAAAAAAATGACAACCGCTCGCAATGCGACCACAGCCTGTACATAAACTAAATCGAGCAAGATTAGAGGCAATAGTGATTGAAAAGGGTAAAGATACCGACCTGCATTAATTCCTTTTATTCCCTCTTCCCAACTCCACATAACGCGATCTGTGATACTTTAATTTCGGCCTGAGCATTATAAAATACTATACTTTTTATTATTTCGGATCATTTATTTTCGACCGATTTCGACGAAGTTTGGTCATGCCGAAGTATGTTGTTTTTTACAAGTTCCCGCTAAGAAATGGGTCCGTGTTATTATATGCAAATGATTTATTTAAGGAGAGAGAGATAACACGACGGCCTCTGTGGTTGAGTGGGCTAAGCCTTTGTCGGCGTACCTCACTGCAACGCAGAGGTTCCGGGTTCGATTCCTGGTATAGTAAATTTCGGAAACGTATTTTCTCCGTTATTTACTATGGTCTGGGTGCCTGGGATCGGCCCCAGAGTAGTCCGTTGTATGTTACCCATAACACAAGCGTAACTTGCTTAATTTGGGGATATACAATGTGTGTGTTTGTCTGCCGATTATTATTATTATTATTACTTTACTGCACACGAAGTATAATACAATTACAAAACAGACTATATTTATAATGTTTTCTAGGCAATACAATTGGCGGCCTTATAGCTCAAAGGGTTCGCTTCCAGGCAACCTAAATCAAAGAAATTTGAATCAGGCAATCAGGCGATGTACGTGGTGCAGGCAAAAGGAAATAGATATACATATATACATATCAGCAGACAGGCAGACGGCCCACTTGATGGAAAGCGGTTACCATCGTCTATGGACATTTGCAACAGCAAAGTTGCTACAAATGCGCTGCTGCTCTCTTAAGGGAGACTGGAACCTGATCACTAATTCCGGAACACAACTCAAGATTGTTATGGCGACATACTTTAGACCAGGGGTGGTAGCCATTCAGTAGGGCAAATGCCCTATCACCTGGCTGTCGGTTGTTTTGTCGCCTTTTACGACAGGCCGCTCGCCCGCAGGAAACTATAGTATTTCTTCGTTCCTGCACGGATATAAAATAACACCCATATAAAAGAGCAGCGGTTAATATATATTTATATAACCACTAGCTGAGCCTGCGGCATCGTCCGCATGCAATTTGTTTTCAAAAACCTCTGATTTTGAAACATTCTTCATTGGCGCTCCGTTCCTATTGGTCTTAGCGTGATGATATATAGCCTATAATAGCCTTCCTCGATAAATAGGCTATCCAACACTGAACGAATTTTTCAAATCAGACTGGTAGTTCCTGAGAGTAGCGCGTTCAATCAAATAATATATTAGTATATTTGGCTACAACACTAATACTTACATTTTAAATATCGCGATATCTTTTGAATGAAACGTCCGAATTGAATAATTCAAGTTCTAGAAAGGTATTGAATTCGTCTTAAATATGGAGTAATTTATTTTGATAAGGATTAATACCAAGGTACAAAATAATGAGTTTTTGAAGCGACGACATCAAAAAATATAAGAAAACAATTATTGTGAGATAACTACAATAGTTAAACATATGGTTATGCGATATTTTTTGTAGACAATTATATGTTCTGCAAAGTGGTAGTACATTGTTTTGTTCTATAATCAATAGTTTTCGCAGCACACGCCGTGTAAAGATTTTTTCGGGTAACTTTTTTTACAGCTTGGTTTACATTATTGGACTTTTAGTAAGGATCCCTAATTTTTTTGAAAATATAATATAGCCTATAGCCTTCCTCTATAAATGTACTATTCAACACTGAAAGAGTTTTTCATATCGGACCAGCGATTCCTGAGATTAGCGCGTTTAAACAAACAAACTCTTCAGATTTATAATATTAGTATAGATAAGATTTAATTTTTAATTACAGTTTAAACCTTAATCTGTCAAGACTGTTCTTGTAAAGCATTGGTTTGAATATTAACGGGTTACAGTTGATAGGTCATACTTAAATTAATCAACTGGGATTTATTCATTCCTTTTTTTTAATATAATTTAAGTATAGTTGGTGAAGTAATTAATAGCAAGCCATATGTAGCTAATAATATGTTCAAACAAACAGTTTTTAACACTTTGTACTTCGTTTGTTTTCCGAATAAAACAAAATGTAAAGAGTACGCTATACAATTCGTTGAATACATGACGTCATAACTTGCTACGCTCGTACAAGATCTAGGACGGCTTTGGGTCTTTTGTAAGATAATAAAAAGTATCTCAATTGGATATTGTTAACTACCCTATTATTTGTGTTATTTATCATTTTCTGGAGACAAAAACAAATTATTATTATCATGATAAACGAGTTAAACTTGTGTTTATTAAAAAGCGTCGTCACCACTTTTTATCATCTCAACTTATAAACACTTAAAATAAACGTGTTTGCTTAAAGAGATTTATAAAAAAAAAAGATCCCGACGAATTGATAAACTCCTCCTTTTTTTAAAGTCGGTTAAAATGTAAGTAGATGAAGCGAAATATGTTTGTCAGGATCGTCGCAATAGGAGTTACATCGTCACTGCCTACCCCTATGAGATATAAGCGTGATAATTTAGGTAACCCGGAATACAATAAATTAATGAATTAATAACTTTATTGCACATTCATCGATATGGCTCTAAGGGCCATATTAGACTATTATAGAAATACGATCAAAGAAGTATGACTCATTAATATGCTTTTATTATTAGCTTCATACGTATGTTAGTAACGGAATCTTTCAAGTTAAATTTGATCGACTTCCCGGTTTCCGATTGAGCTGAAATTTTGCACGTATGTGTATATCGCGTGACAATGCAATAATATGGTACCATGGAGCTGATCTGATGATGGAGTCGGAAGGTGGCAATAGGAACTCCTGTACTAAACAAGATAGACCCGTCGTGTTTGGGCTCGTTTTACTTGTCTTGGCTAGCACTCTGCTGTTACATGATATGCAGGATCTCAAAAGCTTGTATTTAAAAACCTTTTTAAAAAAGATTATTTTTACATAACGTTCCATTTTATCATAAGAGTGTATTTAATTCTTTTTTTTCAGGACCCTTAAGAACAGGCGAGCGTGCATGACAAGAGTTATGAATGTCAAAGAAGCAAGTGAGGTGTGTAAGAATAAGCCGAATGGCGCTCTGTTGCTCGTGCCTACCCCGCAAGGGAACTGGCGTGAAGTTATGTATGTATGTTAATTCTTTTTTCAAAGTTTCCACGGAGAAGGGACTTAAATCACTAAATAATCAGCAATAAATGAAAAATAAATAATAGTAAAAAAAACTAAAAAAATACGCTTTTATAGATAATCCAACTAAAAAATAGAAAATAAATTTGAATTAAAAATAGTGTAAGAAAAAATGATTTTATTGTAAAAAAAGCGTGGGGTGCATGGTATCAATAGTTATAAATATTTTATGAACAGATATGAGTAGAAGGGTTATTTTGATAATATCCTGAAAAGCACCCCACGCTTTTTTTTATAATAAAATCATTTTTTCTTACACTATTTTTAATTCAAATTTATCAAAATTTATTTTCTATTTTTTAGTTGGATTTTCTAAAAAAGCGTATTTTTTAAATTATATTTTTTTTATATAAATAACCTATGATTGTGTAATAACTGCATATGATTCATATTCTCTATGATGATCCTATTTGACAGCATGCGTATAAATATGATCATATCATCCGTCTAACCTCAAAAATGGCGTTAAAATGCAAGAATTTCGAGTGGAATATCTTGTAAGACATTTTCTCTTTCAATCTAAGTTCTTGGAATAAGGTGTTATGGACCCTTCTCTCTGATCGCTTTACTACATTTGATCTAACCCAAATACGTATTTTATTTTTTGTTATTTTCTTGATTGTTTTCATCTTCTTTTTTAACGCAATTAATTAAATTGCAGTCATAGCAGCGGAAAACACGGCTAAATCGTTATCCATCTTGATAGTATCTTATTTTTTATTGGACTTGACTTTATGTTGTTGGTCCGAAGACCTTACAACTTTATCGGGGTCTTTGGGGCGAGTGCCTTCGCGAAGCGAAGGCGCTCGAGCCCGGGGGGGCAACTTGCTCGAGGGAGCTCCCTAAGGAGTTTTACCTCGGTTGGACTGTTGCCATGAATGGGGAATGAATTTAATGATGCCCACCATAGGGCGACACAAAATACTTATTGAGAACGGGCGACGGGTAATATAAAGCCCGAAGGGAAGGATCACGGCGGGCCGGGATCGGTGGTTTGCGGTGGCCTACGCTATCTTACTGTCGTTTCGCAACGTGTTATGGCTGGGAGAGAAGAAACGGCGAAAGAAACTTCCCAGCAACACGCCTAGTCTATCCTGTGGGGTGAGCTATGTCTCCTAGCGTCCCTCGCGGGGACGTGGAGAGATCTTGATTGGCGGCGTCTGAGACGCCGCCGTCTGTGTCTGTCTGTCGGTATTTATAGTATCTCCTTAGTTGTCTGTGATCTTGATAAAGTATGACGTTTATATGATCGTAAGTGTAATATGTACAAATGCAGAACAGCATCATTTAAATATGATCATAGAATTTGACAGATCATATTTATATGATAAATACGGTATAAACTCTATATAACGACACCGAAGGGACTGTGCATTTTAAGGCGTTATAGAGACTTGTCGTTAAATGGAGAGAAGTCAGTAATTTTGTTGTATTTTCTTACTTATTATATTCATATCTTGCGATATAGAGGCATCTAGGTGATAAAGGAGATACTTAATAATTTCCGTATTTCGGAATTTCTTAGAAATTTCGGTATTCATGATGCCGATAGTCGAGTTTGTTACGGGCTAGGATAATAAAGCGTCAAAAGAACTAGCTAGTTACTAATTTTGGCAACTTCAAAGGTACTCTTTTTATTACTTAATTGTTGATTTCGACGCTTAAAGGAGTTTGTCGTTAAATCGAGTGACGTTACATGGAGTTTACTCTATATATGATAGTGTAATTGGGGCCTAAGTGATAAGGCCGCCTATTCTATTGCATAGAAAGTAGAAGGTAAATATAGGTCTTTGTAATTGTTTAGTTTGGTTTAAATTAATTGTTATCTATGTATGTAAATTATTATCAACTGTCAAAAATTTAATCTAAAAATCAGTTCAACATATTAAAGAACCAAACCATCGTACCTTCATCATTCAAAGAGCAAAAAATCATAACAGATAGAAGACAACAAAAAAAGTGGCGTCAGCAAATTCAAAAGTCATTACAAGTAAGTCAAATTGACCGAAAGAAAGTGCTCTCGCCTTTGAATAATGGGATGATTTCAAATCTCCAACACCCCCCGGCGAGAGCAAAAAAGACCACAAAAACTCCGGTAGTGCACTTACAGCATTGTTCAATGACAGCTCTTTGAATAATGCATTATCTTTGGTTTTAACCGAATATGTTATTTTACTGTCGTCATACTATTATTGTGAAAGTAACTCTGCCTATTACGCTTTCACAGAAAAACTACGTTACCGATTTTGTTGAAATTTGGTACAAATATAGTCTTAACACCAAGAAAGGATATAGGATAGTGTCATCCCGGAAAATGGGATAGCTTTTTTCGCGGGACAAATCAGAATTTTCTGACGGCGAATAGAGTCTAGATAGAATTTTAAAGAAACTAGGGTAAATCTAGATATTATATTTACTAGATATATATTTCCATCCGCGCAGGAACGGAGTAAGAATACAACATCCTGCAGCCTGGCGGCCTGTCGTAAGAGGCGACAAAAAAACCCACAGCCAGGTGGTAGGGTATTTGCCCGACTGGATGGCCACCACCCCTGGTCTAGAGTATGCCGCCATAACAACCTTGTGTTGTGTTCCGGCATTAGTGACCAGGTTCCAGTGTCCCTTAAGAGAGCAGCAGCGCATTTGTAGCACCTTTGGTGTTGCAAATGTCCATAGGCGATGGTAACCGCTGTCCATTAAGTGGGTCGTCTGCCTGTCTGCTGAACTCCCGCAATAAAAACAAATAGTAGGGTTCGACTCGCCGTAAAATGATGTGAAAATTGAAATTTTTGTCTACTACAATTTCAATTCGTTGCCGCCAGCCTATCACAGTTTACTGTTGCTATTTAGGTCTCCTTAAGTGTACGCCACATACGTCCTCCGCTTCTTAATCCCAGGCCTCCTACGTTTTCTTCTTTGTTTCGCGTGGTCTTCAGCATACCTTGTTTGGAGACTACTGGTAAGCATTTCTTCCTTCACGAAATCAAGTCAGCATCTCTTGAGCGTTCCTCTTCTACCGGGAGAAGGTTGTATGGCTAGACATTTGTTCCCTAGATAATTACTTGACAGTACTAAAACTAAAGCTAGAATCTAAGTAAGCACTTAAATGTTAATTGATTTCAATTTCCGCGAAAGATACCACATATATCTAATACTAGCTGTGCCCGCGACGTTGTCCGCGTGGAATTTGCCTTCAAACCCCCCCGATTTTGAAACATTCTTCATTGGTGCTCCGTTCCTATTGGTCTTAGCGTGATGATATATAGCCTATAGCCTTCCTCGATATATGGGCTATCCAACACTGAAAGAATTTTTCAAACCAATAGTCCTGAGATTAGCGCGTTCCATCAAACAATATTAGTATATTTGGCTACAACACTAATACTTACATATTAAATATCGCGATATCTTTTGAATAAACGTCCGAATTGAATAATTCAAAAAGTTCTAAAAAGGTATTGAATTCGTCTTGAATATGAAGTAATTTATTTTGATAAGGATTAATACCAAGGTACAAAATAAAGAGTTTTTGAAGCGACGGAATTTTAATTATTTAAAAAAATAAAAGGCAACACTTATTGTGAGATAACTACAATAGTTAGACATATGGTTACGCGATATTTTTTGTAGACAATTATATGTTCTGCAAAGTGGTAGTACATTGTTTTGTTCTATAATCAATAGTTTTCGCAGCGCACGCCGTGTAAGAATTTTTTCGGTTCATTTTTTTACACCTTGTGTTACATTATTAGACTCTTAGTAAGGATCCCTAATATTTTTGAAAATATAATATATATAGTCTGTAGCCTTTCTCGATAAATTTACTATTCAACACTGAAAGAATTTTTCAAATCGGACCAGCGGTTCATGAGATTAGCGCGTTTAAACAAACAAACAAACAAACAAACTCTTCAGCTTTATAATATTAGTATAGATACGGAAATCTACATCTGCCTTCTAACCAAGGCCATCACTTAGGCACAAAGCAATTAGTCACTAGAACAATTCACAAATGCGGAAATCATCAAAACACGAATTAAAAACAAAAAAGAACAATCGAGCACAAAGTAATCCTATTATTTATTACATCCAGTTTCATAAGATATTGAATACTTGTTGCGATGTTTTAAGAATAGCATTTAACCCACGCACACAGACAAATAGTCTAATATGTGTAATAAAATAAATCCCATATACATACTATAGAAACACTCGGATCGTTTTTTTGTTAATTTCAAATTACGAGCGCAAGCGCAGGTACTCTTGCGCCCCTGTACTCATAAAAACGCGCGAGACGGAACGATACGCCGTCTCTGTTCTACGAAGTGATAAATTGTCGCTATTCTTTCTTGCCTATACATTTATGACATGTGCATCGATGAACCGAATAGTAATTCTTGCATCTTCCGTCAAGCTTGCATTTGGTAATAGAGCTCTACTGAACTGAGAATTTAAGAAATATGAAGCAATCTTGGAACATCGGGGTTCTATTATTATATACTTGCTGTTACTTCGTACGCGTAATTTTTTTGCGGAACCCTAATTTTAAAAATAGCCAAGTTACTTTTGATAGCATCAGCTATCTGCCATTGAAGGTCCCATCAAAATTGGATTAGCCGTTTCAGAGATTAGCCGTAACAAACAGACAAAAAATGTAAACATTGATTTTATTGATATAATTACCGTATATACTTTATTTTACCAACATTTATGGGCTGTTATTACAATAATATTATTATTATATTATGTACTAGCTGATGCCCGCGACTTCGTCCGCGTGGTGCGGTTCTTTAACTACTCCACAGGAATTCTTTAATTTTTCGGGATCAAAAGTATCCTATATGTTGACCAGGGATATAAGCCATACAAAATTTCAGAGAAATACAGAGAAACAAAAAATTTGATAAAAATCTAATACATACATACATACATAACTTGACGCCAGTTCCCTTGCATGGTAGGCACGAACAACAGAGCGCCATTCAGGCTTATTCTTACACACCTCACTTGCTTCTTTGACATTCATAGCTCTTGTCATGCACGCTCATCGGTTCTTAAGGCTCCTGACATCACCTTCTGCTAGTACACGATCAATTTGATCATGTACGGTATGTCGTGGCCTTCCACGACTTTTGCATCCATCCACTTTTGCATTGTATATCTGTTTAGTCATTCTTTCATCATGCATTCTAAAATCTAATATAGTTATATTTTACTTCTTACATCCCCCTGACTTGGCTTTTAGCATTTTTTTTCATTGTACAGAAGAAATTCGACCTCTACAGTTTTATTATATGTATAGATGAATAAACTACATGGGATATTTTGTCAGGCAACTGTCTTCGAAGCCTAGAGCATCGAGTTACGGTTGCAAAACTATTGGTATATCAGTGAATCTTCGAAAAGTGAACAAAGAAATTTTATGACGTGACTCCGCCCTGTCCATTAAGCTATTATCTAATGTTGGTACAGTGTGGACATAGAACAGCTAACGTGAACAAAGTACATACATACATACATACATAACTTCACGCCAGTTCCCTTGCGGGGTAGGCACGAACTACAGAGTGCCATTTAGGCTTATTCTTACACACCTCACTTGCCTCTTTGACATTCATAACTCTTGTCATGCAAGCTCGTCTGTTCTTAAGGCTCCTGACATCACCTTCTGCTAGTACACGATCAATTTGATCATGGAAGGTGTGTCGTGGCCTTCCACGACTTCTGCATCCATCCACTATTGCATTGTATATCTGTTTAGTCATTTTTTCCACATGCCCGAACCACCGGAGCAATCCTTTCCTTACCTTCACCCCGACACTCTCTTTCAGACCAACTCTCTTTCTTACTTCGGTATTACGAACGCGGTCCGCGAGCGTCACTCCGCAGATTTTGCGCAGTGCTCGCATCTCGACCGCGTTTACTCTACTTTCATGCTCTCTCTTCCATACCCAACTCTCGCATCCATACGTAAGCGTAGGTACCAGCACCGCGTTGTGTATGGCGAGCTGGACCTTCGGGCTGAGGTTCTTAGCGCCTAGAAGTTTACCTAACGCTCCATTCACACTATTCCCCAAATTCACTCTTCTTTCTATATCAGCGGTGTACCTTCCATCCCTGCTAAAAGCACATCCAAGATATACAAACTCATTCACTTGCTCTAGCATAACATCATCGACCATTATCCTTGCATTCGTTCTGGTTTCTTCTCTTTCAAACACCATAACCTTTGTTTTCTTCGCATTCAAATGTAAGCCTCTCGCCTGACAGTCATCTGTCTTCTTTACAATGAACAAAGTGCTCACTGTAAAGAAGTAAAAATCATTATCAGAGTCTAACCACGACCTGAGTACTGTATTCTTTACCAGACCCTTAGGCTATTATTAGATGGGTTAGTGATCACGCTCGTACCTATTCGATAAAAAAATTAACTCAGAAGTTACGACAGTACAATAGTCGGCAAAAAATACGATGAATTTAATATATAATTCAAATAAAAAACCTCCCTTTCAAAATTACCGACCTAACTTTGAACTCGGTACAGGTAGAAAATGAGTATCGGACATGAGCCAATTAACTTTCGGTACCTGCGCGGGCGCATGTACGGCCCGGCCACGACCTTTTCGCTGTGAGTGACAGCTAAGCGCGACCCGACGAACGGCAAAAACAAAAGTATTGTTACGGGGGTACGCACTTAGGCCAATCAACTAAATGTTTTTATCGACTTAAATGCTTTTATCAACTTACACAGACGTACGTGATTCTTCTTTGCAGGGTTACCCCTTCACGCAAAACATACGACGCTCTTCCCCGACAATGAGATGTCTCACTCCCAATACCAATACCTGCTACTGCAGTGCTTACCTCCGAATTTACCGCGCGTAGCTCTCTTCTGGATCTCCTCTTAAACTACGCTAAATTCCTCCTCCACTCAACTGCCCAATAAACTCACCATTAAACTCTTCACCAAACTTCCCACTAAGCTCGTCACTGTCTTTTACTTAACTCTTCTTCCAACTCTCTCGTGTCGCACTTGTCGTTTTGCTGTCTTCAACTGAACTCACCGGTAAGCGCGCCGTAGCCTGATTAAATACCAGAAGAATCTTCTGGAACCCATAATTTCGATCTTCTTTTCGTTATTCTTTTATTAACTGTCTATCCCTTTCTAAACATCTATCTATCCTTGTCTTTTTCTTCCAGAATCTTCTATCTTTTTCTAAAAGTCTTGAAACCGGCTTACGCTGTCAGAAAATTCTACCGTTGGTCGCCACAGTATTAAGATATATAAAGTGCGTCACGAGTCATTGTATTCAACGTCAACGTGGAAGATTCATGTCGAGCGAATCGCAGTAGCGACACACTAATGCTTATATTAGACATACTGATCTCCCAAATGTAATCAATTTGGCTGAAACTCGCAAAACTGGAAGGAAACGACGACATTAAATAACACTTGACTTAATTTTAATTTTACGTGAATCACTTTGGTGGTTTCATCCGAATTGAAAAACGGGAATAAATATCGAAGCAAACCAGAAAGAGACCACGACTTGCAGGGACGGTTAGGTTGTCTGTCTCTGTCATTACTGAGGACAACACAGGCATATAATTATTCGTTCTTTATAGTTATTTGTCTTTTAATACTTAACACGGGTCGCATGCCATATTTTATTTAGGCGGTGGGCACTGAAAATCAGCGCTGTATGTATGGATATTCTGTATAATTACATATATTTATTCTTTGTGATGTTACTATTTTTTTTTATTGCAGGAGCTCAGCAGACAGGCAGACGGCCCACTTGATGGAAAGCGGTTACCATCGCCTATAGACATTTGCAACACCAAAGGTGCTACAAATGCGCTGCTGCTCTCTTAAGGGAGACTGGAACCTGGTCACTAATGCCGGAACACAAATCAAGGTTGTTATGGCGACATACTTTAGACCAGGGGTGGTAGCCATCCAGTCGAGCAAATGCCCTACCACCTGGCTGTGGGTTGTTTTGTCGCCTCTTACGACAGGCCGCCCGGATAAAATATTTTATGTTGTGTATCATTATGAGAAATAAAAAAAACTGTCTTTCTTTCTATATAACGTTGGTCCCCATCGCCCCTCGTCGCGTCGTCCGTTGCCAAGTCAAAAGTCGTGGCCGGGCCGTTAACGTTTGCGTGGGTGTGTGTGCGTGCACACTGCACACATGCACGATCCACACTTGCGTAAACATTGGGGTGTAAAGGGATTTTGGTTTGGCTTTGGATCCAAGTTGAAATATATGTTTCTTCTTACAATGGAATTTACGAAATTTATTCGTTGGTACGAAAATAAATGCGATTTTAGTGTTGTAGGTATGTTAATGGATTGGTGTTTAGGTTTTCTGCAAATTATAATGAACAAGCTCCTTTAAAAGTTCCATAAATTTACTTTGGTAACTATAGTTATTAATCATACATATTTACATTGATAACATCAGCGTATAAATATAGATCGATAGGTAACACTTTATTATACACCAATACAAAAATGAACTTAAAGACTTAAATTGTCTCTAGTTATGACAAAGGGCGGTCTTATCGCTAAAAAGCCAATCTCTTCCAGACATTTTAATCTGTGCAGGAACGGAGAAAGAATACAATTTCCTGCGGCCGGGCGGCCTGTCGTAAGAGGCGACAAAACAACCCACAGCCAGGTGGTAGGGCATTTGCCCGACTTGATGTCTACCACCCCTCGTCCAAAGTATGTCGCCATAACAACCTTGAGTTGTGTTCCGGCATTAGTGACCAGGTTCCAGTTTTAAGAGAGCAGCAGCGCATTTGTAGCACCTTCGGTGTTGCAAATGTCCGTAGGCGATGGTAACCGCTTTCAATCAAGTGGGCCGTCTGCCTGTCTGCTGAACTCCTGCAATAAAAAAAAAACCAACCCCAGGAATGAATTGATATGATTCTGGCGATACGTAATATATCGTATATATATACTTTGTATACATACAATACAAATACATATCTACAAAATATATAAATGTGTATACACAAAAACAAATAAGTATATATAGTTTCATAGCATCTATAAATACATATGAGCTGCCAAATATTTTAGGATGCCAAACAAGATTGAAAGCTTGAATTTCATTCCTTGAGGCCTTCAATTTTATTATAAATCTGGAGTAGTAGCTTTAAAAAAAAACAACTTGAAATACTGCAGGTACCCCCACAATAGATTTAAAAGCGCGGTAATGAGCGCACTGTCGCCCCATAATGGCGGCTATTGTCTATGCCCAACATCCTCTGTTATAGAGGTAAAAACATTTATTTTTTGTCTATGGTACGATAATCGTAATAGTTTCATTGTTTTCAATGCACCCTACACTTTCACTAATTTATAAAAATGGTCTGTCAATTTTATACTGTGGTGAAGTTAACTTAAAAACGCGTTTATAGTGTGTAGCTTACTGGTGAGTAAGTAGGTTAAGGTCTGGGCAGGGATATGTACCGCTCCGGACTGGGCGTAACTACGTTCTAAGTCTCAGCCTTTCCTACATAAAAAGCGTGGGGCACATGGGAGGAGGGTGGTTTCAGTGGGTAGTGGTTGTTGCCCGTGCATCTTCTCTGAGTCTCCATACAAGCTGGTTGATTACTGTTTGGATTGCCCCTTATTAAAGGGTAAAGCCTCCATGATCAACTATTGTCTAATCCCTTGCAAAGGACCCAGTATTGTGCGTAAATAGCATTTCCCCCGCCTTAAAAAAAACAAAAGGGATATGTACCGCTTGGGCAGTTGTTCTGAGTAGATGGGCACATTGTTGTAGCTGGGTAGATAAGGCTTTATAAAACACTATCCTACTGCTAAAATATCAAAATACAACTATCTTATATTCACTGTTTTTAAAACAATAATAAAAATAATTTAAGGTAAGTCGTGGTAGCGTAATGGCTAGCGCAAGCGACCCTAACTCAAAGGACGTGAGTTCGATGCTGGCCGGAACGCATGCACCACTTAGGCAGTTCTTTTGACCTAATGTGCATATTGTCACAATTACCACGTGCTAACAACTTTGAAGGAAAACATCGTGATGCAACCTGCACATCGAGATGACCGATGTTTTTTTTTATTGGACTTCACTTTATGTTGTTGGTCCGAAGACCTTACAACTTTACCGGGGTTTTTGGGGCGAGTGCCTTCGCGAAGCGAAGGCGCTCGAGCCCGGGGGGGAGTGACCGATGTGTCAAACCTGCCAAGCCGTCTTGGACAAGCGTGGCGGGTAGACTGTCCGTTCCCTATAATGGGCGGCCCGAGCCCAGCAGTGGGATATTTAGGGGCTGATATTATGTAAGCTATGTAAAAAATATGTAAACTGCCTCAAAACGAGGTCGTGATCAATGATTTTGAGTTCAATGAAAAAGAGGTAAGAAGTAGCTAGACGTGTTGCTGGGGGGTTTCTTGCCGCTTCTTCTCCTTAACAGCAATAACACGTTGCGAAGCGGTGTACATAGACTAGGAAGTAAAATAAAATTTTAACATAGGTATATGTACGACCTTCAAAAAATGTTCTCCGGTGAAACTTATTTTGTATTTGAGTTCGAAGCAATGAAATCAAACGTTGCGCATACTGATAGCTGTCAATAAATTATTGTATAATTTGGTAGTTTATAGTTTGGTGCAATCACGTAATAAAGTGGTGTATAATAATCAAAATGCACGAAAGAGTCGTATTAGAAACCGATATTGCTCCGTCTATGAAATCTAGGATAAGACAATAAAACAGAAAAACTGGTCCGGTCGGTGACGAATGCCAATGATGTTTAATAAAACAAGAAGCGTCCTTAATGTCTCTGCAGTCGGTTTATATACAATGAAATATTTCACCGCAATATTAAACGATATTTAATTAATCATTCGTTAAAAGAAGAATACTAAATAACAATCTCTCACTAAAAAACTGACAGTCGTGGACATAGAAATAGGGCTAGTAGGCATAAAACTATCTCAATGGTCGTAGGACTACACGTCAGAAGTGAAAACTTTGTATCTTTCTTTCTTTCTGTTTCTTTTACTACATGTAAGTTACACCGTTAGCAGGAAAAGAAAATAATTATTAAAGATGTCTTTAAATAAAATGTGAAAAGTGCTTGTGGTCGAGACACTGACCATAAAAGTTGGTCAGGATGTGCTGAAGCAGGTGGATAAATTTCGCTATCTGGGGAACACTATAACATTCCAAGTGTGACCTTGATGCTGAGATCAATAGCAGGGTAGGTGCCACAGCTGCGGCATTCAGCAAGTTATCTTCCAAGGTCTTCTGCACGCATGACCTTAAGTTGGCCACTAAGATATCAGTGTATATGACATTCGTGCTGCCAAATCTCTTATACTCCTCTGAGACATAGTGTGCATACCGTCGTAACACCCGCACTCTGGACCGCTTCCACCTTAAATGCCTTCGTACCATCATGTAGATCAGATGGTCCGATAGAGTGTGAAATACCAAAGTTCTTCGGCGAGTCAATGTTGGTGGCATTGAAGCCTACTTAATGCGTCGACAGCTTCGGTGGTGCGGTCACGTATCTCGTAAGGCGGAGGAAAGAGTGGCCAAGTGCATCTTCTTTTCTAAACTGGAGGAAGGAAAGCAGAATCATGGTAGTCCCCTCCTCCGGTACAAGGATGTCCAAAAGCGACACATGAAAAGATGCAATATAGAGCCCTCTCGATGGGAAAGTTTGGCAGCGCAGCAGCCAGAATGGCGCAGGATGGTGAACAGCCAAGTACGCGAGTTCGAGGTTGAGCATGAAGCTGACCTTGATACTAAACGCGACCAGTTAAAGGCTCGCCCACCTGCTGCCATTATATACAATTATGATAACAGCGTACTCACGTGCCCTCAGTGTGCACGGATTTTCACCGCCAAGATAGACTACATAAGCCATCTTCGCGCGCAACAGCTCCAATTATCCGACTAGGGGTCAAAGTGGTCGCCATGGCCGAAAACGGTCGGAATAATCATATATATATGCCAAAGATGAACATAGGATACTTTTATCAAATATAAAAATATATTTGTCTCTCTGTTTCTTATTACGGAAAAAATATTGGACCGATTTGGCTGAAATTCGGTATCTCTGTAATTTTAATACCGAGTTTGGACAAGGGATACTTTTTATTCCGGATATTGGATAGATTTTTATAAAGGCTATCCCACAAAGTAGGATGGGTTTTATTTTTTTGTGATTTGCTATTTTCATCATTTTAGTAGTTTTGGAATTGTGGTAGTTTTAGTAGTTTATGTAGTTTACAGATGGACGGGGGATAGATAAATAAAACTAGAACGGGTTGAAATAGGGGATGAAAGTTTATATGGGAGATCAATAATTTCTCAAGTTTATAGACATAAAAATTCATAAACTATAAGGAAATGCGATAATAACTCCATCTGTCAGTGTGAATACTGACAATGGAAATAAACACTTTTTAACCTAGTACATAGGATAGTTTGCGACATAAAATGAAGTAAATCTTCCAGGGGCAAATAGCACTAACATAAAAATTTAATACATTGTTACATTTATTAACGCCTGCTCCTTAAATAAGAGGTACGCTCTAGAGTTTGACTAAACTCGGGCAAAAAGCAGAAGCACGTGTCTGTAAGGAGAAACATCATTGCCACATAACCGGTATGGCTTACGTAAAGCAATAGATGATGTACCGATCGGTATGCAAATACGAGCGAGATAATGTCGGCGGATTTTAATTAAAACAGTATACGATCTAACGCCGGAAACCAAATTTTATTGATATACGCGTCGTATGGAAATATGATTAGAAATCATCTCGCCTACATACCTGTACTTATTTGATCGGATTCTATATATAACTTCTGGATAATTTACAAATTTCAACCATAGGCAAAGTCGTGATAGCGCACGCGTCTTAAACTCAGAGGGCGAGGGTTCGAGCCTGGCCGGCACGCGTGCACCACTTAGGCAGTTTTCTGACCTAATGTGTATATTGTTACAATTACCACGTGCTAACAACGGTGAAGGAAAACATCGTGATGCAACCTGCGCATCGAGATAGCCGATCTGTCAAACCTACCAAGCCGCCTTGGACAAGCGTGGCGGGTATACTGACCGTTCCCTATAATAGGCGGCCCGCGCCCGGCAGTGGGACATTTATGGGCTGATATCTATACTAATATTATAAAGCTGAAGAGTTTGTTTGTTTAAACGCGCTAATCTCAGGAACCGCTGGTCCAATTTGAAAAATTCTTTTAATGTTGAATAGTACATTTATCGAGAAAGGCTATAGGCTATATTATATTTTCAAAAAAATTAGGGATCCTTACTAAAAGTCCAATAATGTAACCCAAGGTATAAAAAAATGACCCGAAAAAATCCTTACACGGCGTGCGCTGCGAAAACTGTTGATTATAGAACAAAACAATGTACTACCACTTTGCAGAACATATAATTGTCTACAAAAAATATCTCGTAACCATATGTCTAACTATTGTAGTTATCTCACAATAAGTGTTTTCTTTTATTTTTTAAATAATTAAAATGCCGTCGCTTCAAAAACTCTTTATTTTGTACCTTGATATTAATCCTTATCAAAATAAATTACTCCATATTCAAGACGAATTCAATACCTTTCTAGAACTTTGAATTATTCAATTCGGACGTTTCATTCAAAAGATATCGCGATATTTAAAATGTAAGTAATAGTGGTGTTGTAGCCAAATATAGTCTAATATATTATTTGATTGAACGCGCTAATCTCAGGAACTTACTGGTCAGGATTTGAAAAATTCGTTCAGTGTTGGATAGCCCATTTATCGAGCAAGGCTATAATATCATCACGCTAAGACCAATAGGAGCGGAGCACCAATGAAGAATGTTTCAAAATCGAAGGGTTTTGAAAGCAAATTCCACGCGGACGACGTCGCGGGCACAGCTAGTTTTATTATAAACTAAAGTAATGATTTTTGACAGCTTTTTTAAATACAGCAAGTGATTTAGCTTTTCTGACATCTACGGGTAAAGAGTTCATCTATAATCATTTAATCTCTTAAATAATAACATTATTATACGATATAATTTGGGGAATAGTTTGAATGGAGCGTTAGGTAAACTTCTAGGCGCTAAGAACCTCAGCCAGAAGGCCCAGCTCGCCATACACAACGCGGTGCTGGTACCTACGCTCACGTATGGAAGCGAGAGTTGGGTATGGAAGAGAGAGCATGAAAGTAGAGTAAACGCGGTTGAGATGCGAGCACTGCGCAAAATCTGCGGAGTGACGCTCGCGGACCGCGTTCGTAATACCGAAGTAAGAAAGAGAGTTGGTCTGAAAGAGAGTGTCGGGGTGAAGGTAAGGAAAGGAATGCTCCGGTGGTTCGGGCATGTGGAAAGAATGCATGATGAAAGAATGACTAAACAGATATACAATGCAAAAGTGGATGGATGCAGAAGTCGTGGAAGGCCACGACACACCTTCCATGATCAAATTGATCGTGTACTAGCGGAGGGTGATGTCAGGAGCCTTAAGAACAGACGAGTGTGCATGACAAGAGTTATGAATGTCAAAGAAGCAAGTGAGGTGTAAGAATGGGCCTAAATGGCGCTCTGTTGTTCGTGCCTACCCCGCAAGGGAACTGGCGTGAAGTTATGTATGTATGTATGTATTATTATACGAATAAATACTACAACTGTAGCTTCATAATATCTCCTACAAATATATATTGTTACAACTCTACTATTTGATTGCACAACAAATAATCACCATCAAGAATGTTTACAAAATACTTAAAAAAAATTGCTTAGAATTCTGGTAAGAGTAGCTTTCCGTTAACAAATTTAATCTTAATTTCAATTTACTGCTGCCATTTTATCAGTTGAATCAATACAAAACAGTAACTTTGTCTAAAAGATAATGTTACTGGTTAAATATGTTAATTTTATTATCATCAACATTTAATACAAACTGATTTTATGAATTGATTAGAATTAAACTGGTTTTAATAAGACTAGTAATTATTTTCATTTAATATTAAGAGTCCACCCAATCTGATTGTGTTGATGTTTAATAATCTAGATCTTTGAATGTATATAGTTACAATTAAATATACAGACACAAGAACGTTCCACTGTTAATATCAGACAAACAAAATAGATAGACCGAGCTCCAAGCTCTCAGAGTGGAGCCGGCTAAAGGAAGCCGATTTTGATGTAGGAAGTCAATCGCGCCGCATTGCATTACGAGAATTAAGTATTGAATAATCTGATAACTACAGATTGTAGCAACGTCAGGTTCAGGTTAAATGATACGTCAGATGGCACAGAGAAGTATTCACTGTCGAGTGCTGATGTAAACTGATTTATTTTCTTCTTGAGTTCTTCGTCTTCGCCGACCCCTGGTGGCAAAGCGGTAGGGGGTGTCGAGCCTAGGCTCTTTACCCCAGCATTTGTTTACAGAAATCATTATTCTGCGGTATTGGGGTTTTGGAGCCGCTGTAGGGGTCGGCAGCTCCCATGGCCTTTCAGCGGCTTCCGGTGGCCTTCGCGGGCTACGCGTTAGCTCCTTCGTAGGCCAATCTTAGCGTTCGATGGCCATCTGAGGCGTCTGGTAGCCTTTCTGCGGCGTTGCGGCTGTTCGCGACCTCACAACAACGCCCTAATTCGGGCGTATAAGGTCACGAGGGATCCGTTTTTAGGGGCCTCGTATTTCATGGTCCGGTGGTCTTGCGTGTAGCGGGGCGATGGTTGCCGTTGTCAGCGCAGTCGAACATTCGACGCGCCGACATAGCCATAAAGTCACCCATGATTTATTTTGGAAACTGTAACCTTAAATACAAATATTACCAAGTCGTGCAGCTAGTACAATATATAGTACAGTGTGTGAGCGGGACGGATGATGTGCGAGCGAGATTGAGCAACTATTATTATGTGTGCTCCCGCGTTGCGCTAGCCAGTGGTTCGTTGTCCGCTGCGATGACTAGACGTATGCAGCTCCCATAAGATCAATGTGGAAACATTTGTCAGTGGATAAATTACTATTAACCACACAAGTGACACCCACGCGTGTACTACATAAGTTTACGCACACAAGTATAAAAAAATGCCTCACGTCATTTGACGCCTTTGTATATGTAAGCTCTATCCATACTTTAACAGTCTTATTTATATTGGTCTAGAGTGTAAGCGTCATCGAAAATTCGCATAATAAATCAATCAATAAATACATAATTATATCGAAACCACAGAAACAATAGAAAGAAACATATATTACCAAGATGATATAATGAATGGGCCAAACCTGGCCTGGTGACCTCCAATCCCCTTACAGTCACCCCGATCCTCACAATGATTAAATCACTGTTTCAAAAATCTTTATATCATCTCAACGTTATACACATAATACACAATGTAATGTAATATGAGTTACTCAGTTTACTGAAGACCGTAGCCCCTGGCGAATGGTAGAACAACTGTCTCTGCCTCCCGTCACGTATCGCTCAAATACTAGAAATTACTTGAAAGTACCGCCAATTAAATGTTCGCAATCTAAAATGACCAGCAACTTGTACTTTTTTTAAATTGCTGAAGCTGACAGGCTGGCAGCCCGACTGTGATTACCGTCGCCTATGGACATTTGCAACACTAAAGTTGCTACAAATGCGCTGCTGCTCTCTTAAGGGAGACTGGACCTTGGCCACTAATGCCGAAACACAGCTCAATGTTGTTGTGGCGGCATACTCTAGACCAGGTGGTAGCTATCCAGTCGGGCAAATGTCCAACCACCTGGCTGTGGGTTGTTTCGTCGCCACTTACGACAGGCCGCCCGGTCTCAGAAATTGGTATTCTTTTTCCATTTCTGCATGGCAGGGATACTTGTTAATATCAGTTACAAATGCCACCAAAACGTTTAGTAAATATAACAGTATACATACATACATAACTTCATGCCAGTTCCCTTGCGGGGTAGGCACGAACAACAGAGCGCCATTTTGGCTTATTCTTACACACCTCACTTGCTTCTTTGATATTCATAACTCTTGTCATGCACGCTCGTCTGTTCTTAAGGCTCCTGACATCACCTTCTGCTAGTACACGATCAATTTGATCATGGAAGGTGTGTCGTGGCCTTCCACGACTTCTACATCCATCCACTTTTGCATCGTATATCTGTTTAGTCATTCTTTCATCATGCATTCTTTCCATATGACCGAACCACCGGAGCATTCCTTTCCTCACCTTCACCCCGACACTCTCTTTCAGACCAACTCTCTTTCTTACTTATACTTATAGTTGTCACAAACTTATACTTGTTACTCATTGCAACAAATCAATAAACATCTGCTTTAAAATGACTACCGTTTTGTGATACCTGACATAATCTAGAATAGAATAGAAAACACTTTATTGCCTACCAAATAAACAATTACAGAATTGTTTGTATTATTCAATTACAATAATTTAACAGCCAAACAAAACGCGGCCTTACCTCTTAAAGCGATCTCTTCCAGGCAACCTGACTGAGAGGATACTTTTAACAACTTATGTCTAGGTATAATTAAATTAAAAAGAAGTAAAATAAAAAAGGAAGAATAGAAAATTATATATTTTATTATAAACTAAGGTTTTTTTTTATCGCAGGAGTTCAGCAGACAGGCAGAAGGCCCACTTGATGGAAAGCGGTTACCATCGCCTATGGACATTTGCAACACCAAAGGTGCTACAAATGCGCTGCTGCTCTCTTAAAGGAGACTGGAACTTGGTCACTAATGCCGGAACACAACTCAAGGTTGTTATGGCGACATACTTTAGACCAGAGGTGGTAGCAATCCAGTCGGTCAAATGCCCTACCACCTGGCTGTGGGTTGTTTTGTCGCCTCTTGCGACAGGCCGCCCGGCCGCAGGACATTATATTCTTTCTCCGTTCCTGCACGGATAGATAAGGCAATGATTTTTGACAGCTTTTTTAAATATAGCAAGTGATTTAGCTTTTCTGACATCTACGGGTAAAGAGTTCATCTATAATCATCTAATCTCTTAAATAATAACATTATTATACGAATAAATACTACAAGAGTAGCTTTATAATATCTCCTTTAAATATATATTTTTACAACTCAGGTCCCAACAAAAACAAAATCCACCTGCATATCTGAAACAAAGCACATTTATTACCCGTCGGCATTTGAACTAATAACTAGTTAACATTGAAACTATTGTAATTATCTTATGATCGTCTTCTTTTGTTTACATATTGGCATACGGCTTATTGTTGTATTATCATCATTAGCCAAGTGTTACGGATTTTAAAGTACAAGCTGATTCTAGGAAATTCGGGCCACGTTGCCGGGTGTACATATTGCATTTGTGCAGTATAAAACAATTACACAATAGAGAGAGGGGCAGTCGAGCGAACCACGATCAAGGCGACAGGTGTACATTCGGTAATCTATTAGTGACGGACTTTGCGCGTTTTATTGAATTACAACCTTCTGCATTAGGTTTGGACTTGTTGTGTTCGGTTATATTTGTACCTGTGTTATACGTGTTTGTATAGTTCTAGTAAACTCTATAATAATTCCAACGGCATTTTAACACCAGTCCCGCTAAACTAGTAACAATATTAACTGTCATAAATTCAATTTGCCAACAAGAGTAAGTTTTAAGGCTTTAAGAGCCATAAAGAATCCATCAAACTTACTCTAACTCATTATGAATAAAAAACATCGGCAGTAAAACCTGTATACTATCAAAGACAGTTTGTAAATAGCCATGTTACTGTCGGAATATAAATGTATATTATAAATTAATTATTGTAATATTTTTGAAAGTAGGCAAGTGTAAAAATAGTTAAATAAATATAATAGATAGTAACTCAAACAGTAAAAACAAACATAGTATATAAAGGTAGTAAATATAATGGTACATACATAAATACATACATACATAACTTCACGCCAGTTCCCTTGCGGGGTAGGCACGAACAACAGAGCGCCATTCAGGCTTATTCTTACACACCTCACTTGCTTCTTTGACATTCATAAGTCTTGTCATGCACGATCAATTTGATCATGGAAGGTGTATCGTGGCCTTCCACGGCATGTGGAAAGAATGCACTGATGCAAAGTATATCTGACTAAACATTCTATCACAATGCATTCTTTCCACATGCCCGATGCACCGGAGCAGTCCTTTCCTTACCTTCACCACGACACACTCTTCCATGATCAAATCTCTTTCTTACTTCGGTATTACGAACGCGGTCCGCGAGCGTCACTTCGCAGATTTTGCGCAGTGCTCGCAGCTCGACCGCGTTTACTCTACTTTCATGCTCTCTCTTCCATATGCAACTCTCGCTTCCATACGTGAGCGTAGGTACCAGCACCGCGTTGTGTATGGCAAGTTGGGCCATATGGCTGAGGTTCTTAGCGCCTAGAAGTTTACCTAACGCTCCATTCACACTATTCCCCAAATAAATATAACGGTTATAAGAAATTAATATAAAATACATTGTATTAGAAATAAGATTATACATTGTATAAGAAAATAGAAAAACCTCTGTTATGTCACAAGACGGAGCATGAAGGCGATTGAAAAAAATGAATAAATTCGTTAGTCCGAGAGCTAGATATAAGAAATACCCTTCATTACGTGTATTTTCAATATATGAAAATTATTATCGTTATAATCAAAGTTTAAATTATTCCAAATTAAAAACAAAGATCACTGATCAATATTAAAATCAGCCAAAACCTATTTAATTAGCATTTACCTATTACATCGAGACAAATAAAATGATGTCCAAAAACAGGGTAACAGTTGAGCAAAAAATAAACTTGTTTCGTAACTTCCTCGATTTATAAAAAAATACGACATTTTATGTGTCCGATGCAACTCGTAACCGACTTTTACAATTGCATAAATTGATTTAATAAAGCACGGTATCTGGAGCATTTGTCACGCGACCACCATAAGTAGACCTCTATATTACTAATCAAAGATATTACTCCAGGTGTCTAACTGAAATTAATTAATAATGTCGTTATATTTTTTTTTAAGAGATGTGCCGACAAGTCGGTAAAGCCGAATATCCGGCCACTACCGTCGTCGGTGGCTAGTCGGCGACTATTCGGAAAAGTGCGTCGACTATCCGGCTTCTTACTTTGTAGTTTATAATCTATACTTTACTAATGTAATCCATACACGAGACTTTTTTTTGACAAGATTAAATTTTAATTGAGCTCTTTAACTTTAATTAACAACAACAGCATTATCTTAAAACAATTTTTTTTTATATAAAAACACCGCCTTCACTGCACAAAAGTAAAAATCAAGAAACAATGCGAAGTAAACAAAATATATTCCGACACGTTAGCATGCGGTGGTTGCGACTTGAGCGCGAATCGGCTACAAACGAAGCGTCACGGAAATGCCCGAAACCGTGATCGGCTTAGCCGACTAGTCGGCTAGTCGGCTAAATTCATAATCGGCACATCTCTAATTTTTTTTCCTTAAGAAGACGACCCACCTGATAGACAGCGGGTACCTTAGCGTATGGACGTTTGCAACATGAGGGGTGTCGCTAACGCGTTGCAGACCTCTAAGAATTTTTATAACGCTCGTCTTAAGGCTCGTGTTGCCGCAAAAATCATCATACATCTTCTCAACATGAGATGTACCAGTCTTTTGGGCACGTTTCCGACTGACAGCGGTCTAGAACTAGATTTTATACTTTAATTTTAGTTTGTATATATAGTTTATTTTTAGTTTAATTTATTTATAATTAGATACATATTTATTTTTAAGTATTTAGTTCATAATTTAGTTTTATTTTCTTTCATTGTAATATCAGCTAAAAGAATAAACAACCTCGTCAACATCAACATGAGATGTACCGTTTATTTGTAATTTTTCTATAGCAATTTTATGTTAATAAAAAAAACCAACAAATCAACTCCAAATTATTGACATGATTTTAATTCTTCAGTTTTCATCAAAATAGGATAACAAAATCTACATCTTTATGAAAGAGTGCGAAGTAAACCATAAAGAAACAAATTTTCAAAATATAGTGTTAGTGGAGTTCCAGTCCACTGCATCCGATCAAAGTCGTAGTGAGAATGATATTTCGTCGCCACAGCCGCTAGCTTTTATATCCGATTAGTAATCACAACTACCCGCAATTATTACATTAGTAGGTGATAATACTTATAACAAATGTTATTAATAATAGTAATTTTTATGTTTTGCTTCGCACCGATTTCACGATGTTGTACAAAATTTTTACAACCCGCAAGAGTTAACTTGAGACTCCTCTCGCGCAGATTCTTTGACCGTGCCTCCATCAACCGAACCCTCTGGTGACGGAAACGGTCAACTACAAACCCACCCCGAACGCTCCTACGAGAAAACGTCGCTCTCGCAATGTACTTATTGACGTGCCCGATAAAATCACCCGTCTTCTCGCGATTATGAACCCCCCGAGGCTCATAACATCAGCCTGGCATAACAGACGCAGACAAACAGACGCCAGAGAGCCACCGGCTCGGATCCTCTCACACCAAGCTAAGACTCACCAATCAGTTATAAACACAAGTAGCCATACACGATTAGCTTAGGCGTGTTGCTGTAGAGTTTCTTCCGCCGCTTCTTCTCCTCCAGCTATAACACGTTGCCAAGCGGTAGTAAATATAGACTAGGATCGGCTCACTTCAGCCTGTTGACTGAGCACATTCAGCTTTTTACGGCTTAATCCTATAGAGTCGATCCCCCGCAGCGGTCGAGCCGAGGTCGAACCTCACAAGAGGTGCCTCCTCGAGCGCGCTGCTTCCGAGCTGACCGCCTCCACTCCCACGGAGTCGGGAAGCCCAAAGTCCGGTATCGCTGAAATAGCCATCTGCGGCTATTCAGCTGGATCGTGCTCAAAAAAAAACTTGAGACTTCGCTCGGATGACGTAAGCGCGAGGTATTGACGCGTCGATGGCGAGAGCGGTAAGAAGGCGGGTGTCGGGAGGGGAGCGTGCATTCCGCTCATGTCTCAAGTTAACTCTTGCGCATAGTATTTGTGCTTTTTAGTTACTCTTTAAGTCAGTTTATTTTTAGCAAGTTTTTTTTTTGTTAATCTTCGATTCCAGATAAATCTTAAAAGTACTATTCAATCATCACTCAGATCATACGATCTCTTATCACAGGATCTAAATAATTAAACTCTAACAAGGTGATTTGCTACAAAGCCTGAACTGGAGGGTAACGAACTGACTGTTTTTACCAATTCAGCACAAAAAATTAGTGTTAACTCTTTATAACCCATTCTAACATAACAAACGGATTGAGTAAAATTTCCATATCGGGACATTTTGATTGCGATGACACAAGCAATTGTAAAGAATATTATAGTTATTTTATGTTAATTCCAACATTTCTGGCTAGTTCATATCGCCATAGATTAAAGAATACCAGATAGGACATTGTGAAGTTCTTTTTTATTAATTTTTATTGCAGGAGTTCAGCAGACAGGCAGACGGCCCACTTGATGGAAAGCGATTACCATCGCCCTATGGACATTTGCAACACCAAAGGTGCTACAATGCTGCTCTCTTAAGGGAGACTGGAACCTGGTCACTAATGCCGGAACACAAGTCAAGGTTGTTATGGCGACATACTCTAGACCAGGGGTGGTAGCCATCCAGTCGGGCAAATGCCCTACCACCTGGCTGTGGGTTGTTTTGCCACCTCTTACGACAGGCCACCCGGCCGCAGGAAATTGTATTCTTTCTCCGTTCCTGCACGGATAAGACCAGTACAGTTTTACTACCAGTAGGCTATTCGAATGCAGCTCCAATCTTCCTCTATCTAAAATTCGACACCCTAATGCACAATCATCATTTCCAATTTTTTTTTCAATGGAATTGTAACTTTATGATTTGTGCACTACTGCCCTAATTAAACCACTTTTTCCTGTAATTAGTATGATCGCTGGATCAGTTCGTAAATTATTTATACAACTCAACGATTAAGTTAAGATTGCACAAGAAATAGTTTTTAATATATTTCTAAGATTATAAAACTCATACAATTATGTGGCCACGACACACCTTCCATGATCAAATTGATCGTGTACTAGCAGATGGTGATGTCAGGAGTCTTAAGAACAGACGAGCGTGCATGACAAGAGCTATGAATGTCAAAGAAGCAAGTGAGGTGTGTAAGAATAAGCCTGAATGGCACTCTGTTGTTCGTGCTTACCCCGCAAGGGAACTGGCGTGAAGTTATGTACGTATGTATGTATGTATTAAGAAGGCGGAGGTTTAGGTGTTATGGGGTAGAATTTTGGCTTTGACTCTAGCCTATAGTGGTGGACTTACCAGCAGGTTGAGTACAGCCTGCTGGAAAATTCACCACTGTATAAAGATGTAAGTTGAGTCGTAAAATCGTAACTTTTGCAAATGACGGTAGTTAGCGTAATGTTTAAGGCCTATCAAAAGTGTCTTCGGTTCTCGAAGTATTTGGCAGTGAGATGGAGCACCGGGTTAATTTAGTTGTTAAGTTGGAGAAAATCGTTGAGAGTTCAAAACCCAAAAAGTTTCTGCACAGGAATTCGTTTTCAAAATTGGTTGTTTTAGGAAATCAAAAAAATTACTCAACGTAAAGCGGCAGTTTTGGAGACATCCACAAAACTTATTCCCTTACTAGCTGATCCATGTCCACTTCGCTAGATATCATTAAATAATACACATGCACCAATGCAAGCACGCATACATATCAAGGTTTAAGAAAGCTTTGTAACCTTTAATTAATTCATAAACGCAGAAAGCACTCGAAGTGAACACTGGGCGTAAATCATTTTTACTTTTTTAAATATATTAATCACAATCACCAATCAAATATAGTTTATGTCACTCAAGAATAATGTAGCTTTCTACTGGTCAAAGAATTTTGAAAATCAGGTCGGTACTATCGGAGATTACCCCGAATATCCAAACTTTACCTCTTTATAATATTACTATAGATTATACCTGACTAATCAACAGCTCATGTTTACCTATCTTTGTATCTTAGTTTATAAGACTACAGCTGTTGTATCAAGTATGATAAAAATATTTAGAAATCTTCATAATATTATGACGATTGTTAATTACTCAAAACTACTTTATTCAATGCTGTAAATTCGAGAATCAGAGTGGGATATGTAAATGAACTGACATACTCTCTACTACGTTTAAGACTCTAAGGAAATGTAGAATAGAATAGAAAACATTTTATTGTTCACCAAAATAAACAATTACCGAATAAATAATTACAAAAAAAAACCAAACGTGCGTCTCGGGACGCCCGACAGAAGTGATAATTTAAACTAAATTGAACTATTTAATATTGAAATTGTTTAACTTGAGAAAAGCTTAGGTTATTACTTAAATTTTATGTATATTAATATAATAATGCAAGGACAGGTTATTTATTAATGAAATCTTTTATTGATTATAAAATATATTTTATTCTTAGTTACAATTCTTGAATATGTACATTAGAAGGAATACGGCTAGCGCTGTGGGTTAGAGTGAGAGAGGAGGAGCCCGCCTACCGCTGTCGTCTGCGTGAGAGAAAGGGAAGCCAGACTGGCGCCGTAACGCGTTACGTGACGAAGCGGTTTACCTTCCCATAAGAAGTTATCACTTCTTAATAACGGCAAAAAAAGGCGGCCTTATCACTTATTACAGGCTACCTGAGCTGTCCTATCTGTAGTAATACTCTATGACGCAATATAAATTATTAAGTGTTGGTGTCTGTGCGCGGGCGCAAATTTACCTTTATTTCTAAGTTTTTTATCTTTAACGGTGCAATAATATATCACTTTTGTTATGTCTTCAAGGAATGTAACAAAGATATCATGTGGACAGAGTATTGCGTTACATTTCGAAATAACAAGTTTAGATTTCTCGCCTTGAATAAGTTACAATGAGTAACTTAGCTTATTTACAGCAAAATATGATGTAATTAATTAATTATTGTACATACATACATACATAACTTCACGCCAGTTCCCTTGCGGGGTAGGCACGAACAACAGAGTGCCATTTAGGCTTATTCTTACACACCTCACTTGCCTCTTTGACATTCATAACTCTTGTCATGCACGCTCGTCTGTTCTTAAGGCTCCTGACATCACCTTCTGCTAGTACACGATCAATTTGATCATGGAAGGTGTGTCGTGGCCTTCCACGACTTCTGCATCCATCCACTTTTGCATTGTATATCTGTTTAGTCATTCTTTCATCATGCATTCTTTCCACATGCCCGAACCACCGGAGCATTCCTTTCCTTACCTTCACCCCGACACTCTCTTTCAGACCAACTCTCTTTCTTAAAATTAATTATTGTCTATTATCTAAAGCTGTTTATTAAATTAGATTTATTTGAACATTATAATAAATATTGTAAATTTTAAACTAGTTCATTTAAATCTGAATTATAAATGCGAAATACCAAAGAAATTTTCAATAGAAGACGTGTTTGCGAAATACAATTAATGATGTGCATGCATGCAACGCATGATTTTAATTTGTAGGGTAAGTAGTGACACCTCAGGGGGTCTAAATAGACCGCTTTCGCAGATTTTATTACGAATATTTATTTATTTTATTTTAGGAATGCTTACAGTCTAATACATACAAAATATAGTTTTTTTTCCATAAATGATGTACCTTAGTGATACAGCATTATAATTACAATCTAATCTGGGAAATAAGACTAATGAGTAATTTAAATCAGACCTAAAATAACTAGATATAACTTAAACTAAGAATGTGTCCAATAACACGTTTCTTATTGTCTTTATTAAGGAGAAGACACTTTGTTCAAGTGTTCTTTCTTAATGCTTAGCACATAGCACTACACTTTATTATTACGAGAGTATTATAACACTAACTCAAATGGTTTTGTCCTTTTGAGTCTTCTTAATAAGTCTGTATTATCAAGGAGCTGGATGGCCTCGACATTTACATGATGATGAAGCCGTTGCTGGTGGGCTTCGGCGTATTTTTTAATGACGTTAATGACGAGGTCCACTTTTAGGTCTCGATGGAGATCGTCTGATCTTATGTACCAAGGAGCATTGACCATGTCCTTGAGTACTTTATTTTGGAACCTCTGTATTGTGTTTAAATTGGTTGGGTTGGTGCAGCAACAAAATATACTGCCAGGGCTGCGGAGAGGCCAGGTCATATACCCGTAGCCCTGGCATAAGGCGAAGGACGGAACACCCAGGGGTTTTAGTGGGTATCCCTAACTGGGGAGTGGCAATAGCGTGGCACCAGTTCTGACTGGGCATGCTAGTGCCACCCCCGATCTGGCGAATCCCACACTAGGGCGCGAATTATCCCCCCAAGGTTCTGCCCTGTCGCGGTTTAGTCCTCAATCGGATTTCCCCTGGTTAAAAAAAAAAAGCAACAAAATATAGAAACAATAATATTAAAAAAATGGTGATAATAAGCCTCCACCTTTTGGTAAAGGAAAAAAAAGCAGAAAAATATAAAAATACATAATATGTATAAACGATACCGAGGGATATTAATATAACAAAATTTGGAGCCAAATTGCGCTTAACAGAATTTATACATACATACATAGATACATAACTTCACGCCAATTCCCTTGCGGGGTAAGCACGAACAACAGAGTGCCATTTAGGCTTATTCTTACACAGAATTTATACTTGTGCAATATAGATCTAGATTTGAGTTTACCTACTATTTCATTAGAAGAATTTGAGCTTCGTATGATAGACGAGTTTTGATATGACAAGTGTCAATATGAAGTGGAACTATATGCTATGTCTTACACCTACCAGTATATCTAGAGACATGGCAATTTGTATCAGCATTCCTCCAAATGCGGCCACTTTAGGCCTCAATACTCGACACCGCAACGTGCCGTGGGGGGACTCACAATGCATACTCCTACCTGCAGGAATAGAGTTCGCAAGAACCAGGTGGTACGGCATTTGCCCGACTGGATGGCTACCACCCCTGGTCTAAAGTATGTCGCCGTAACAACCTTGAGTTGTGTTCCGGCATTAATTACCAGGTTCCAGTCTCCCTTAAGAGTGCAGCAGCGCATTTGTAGCAACTTTGGTATCGCAAATGTCCATAGGCGATGGTAACCGCTTTCCATCAAGTGGGCCGTCTGCCTGTCTGCTGAACTCCTGCAATAAAAAAAAATAAAAAAAAGTGTTACAGGCGCTTCACACATTCTCGCGAGAACCTGGCGAGACGAACCAGAATATCAGGTAAATATAGTATAGTCCTCCTTACCGATTTCTGTAACGGCAACCCCTCAAATGTCATTATTTTGCCGCCTGTGGGCCCTAATGTGACTGTGATATTACGAACAGATAAAGCTGTCACAAGCAGAATCAGGTAATGCATGTTACCTACTATTATACTACTACTAATTTCTGTAAGTGACCTGAAATTTTGCATCAGTCCTGATGCTTCCGTCTGTACAATGGGGAGTGTTCTAAGGAGCTGTTTGGTTTGGTACCTACGTCGCCATTTTACCACCGCACCGCTCGCCGGCGACTGGGTATTGGTTTCTCTCGACTTCCCTGGGATCCACTCATCAGATCCTGATATGGTGACTACGGGACCAATTCGAGAGTAGCGATTAAAAACAATTGAAAATCGGTTCACAATTGACGGAGAAATCGAATATTAAACATATAGAGGAATTGAAAACCTCGTTCCTCCTTTTTGAAGTCGGCTAAAAATTTATTGTAATATGTGTTTTTTTGGAACTTTGAAATTTAAGAAAATCTTGTATAAGTAACTAGCATACATTTTAAAAATCACAGTACTATTTCAATAGATTACCATAAACAAGTTCCTACAAACTTAAAAACAATCTGCATTCAATTGGAGAATTAAAAATCTTGACTAAAAAGTACCTATTCTGAATTTAAATTTAAACGCTCTCCAACTGTGACGTAATCGCGAAACAATGGTACCAACCTATTATAATTTAAAAAAAAACTAAGCTCAAGACAACGAACTGTACAGCCTCATCTGTCAAATCGGTTCAATGTTTTTAAAAGGTCTTTAAATAATCTACCGACCCGAGTTGTTATTGTTATTTATATTTGAGACTGGCCGAATTGAGACCCTTCGCACTTGGTATTTTGAAAAAATAATCCAATATTCAATTGCAGCCCCGACCACCTTACTTCATAGGAACAGAGTATATTTTTGAATGTATTATCTTTTGTTATGTTTGTCGTAATTTCGACGGGTAAGGAATGCAATGGTTAGGTACTTATTTTTTGTCGCTGTGTGAAAGAGACGGACGTGTAAGGGCCTTTTGCGAAGTGCACTAATGGGGTTTATATGGGATTGCTTGCATCATAACGTTATTTCTTACACTAAGTCGGGTCGGCCGCTTTTATATTTTTTGTTTGATTTTGACCTTAGCAATACATCGATATATTTGTACTTCTTGGTATGTATAATCTATATTCTACACTGATTATTAGGTAGGATTGAGTTTTTGGCGGGAACTGAAAGGAGACGTTGTGCTGTTCAGTTTTATTTTCTAAAAATGTGTAAAATTACTCTAAAATGAACAATAGTTGTAGGATATTGATAGTTTTTGAGTAGTAATTATGTGTTTTTGCGAGAAATGTGAACTATATATCCAAATGTGGCCTTTCGAGTTTTCACAAGAACTCCGTTGAATGACGTCGATTGTGGCCTACAATACAACGGCGCCTGGCTTGAAGGCCTAGTTGCCAAGCCTTAAACATAAAAAAAAATTGCTAGGATTTTGTACAAATTTTTACACTTTCTGAATGAAGCTTTCTGTCTCTGACTTAGGGATTTATGTATTGCCGATATTAAGGAGACGAGGATTTCCGGGCCAAAGAAATGTAATTAGTTAAGATATGGCTTAAAAAAAGCGTTATATTTTTCTACAATACAAAATGGGAAACACCAGCCCTAAATTCTATATGGAAAATAAAAACCTTAAAATAAGATCACAAATAAAATAAGTTGACAACTACCATAATCAATTTATTTCCATGAATTTCAACAATTAATAAAATAGAAACATTTAGACTACACAATTAATTAATTCAAAATAACCGAACCCACTTCAATTTTAAAAAATATCAACATAAAATAGAGAATTTTTAAATGACTCATCTTTTTACAATCTGGGCCCAAGAATATATAAACGCGTATCCGACTTCTTTTTTCAAACCTTGAAGGTTGTCATTTCAGAAGGATTGTCATTTCAGAAAAAAACGTATCCTAATTCCTTCGGTAGGATACAATCTAACTTTTTGACAAATTTCATTAAGTTCAGCATACAGGCAGATGCTCCACCGGATGGAAAGCGGTCACCATCGCCTATGAACATTTGTCATACTAAAGGTGTTATCAATACGCTGCCGCTCTGTAAAGGTATACTGGAACCTGGGCCCTAATGCCGGAACACAGTTCAAGGTTGTCACGACGACATACTCTAGACCAATGGTGGTAGCCATCTAGACAGGGAAACACCATACCACCTCACTGTAGGTAATTTTGCCGCCTCTTTCGAGAGGCCACCCGACCACAGGAAATCGTATGCGTTCTCCTTTCCTGCACGGATTTAATTGTGAAAAAAAAAAAAATATATATATATATGTATATATATAGTAGCTTGTCCCGGCAGACGTTGTTTTGCCATGAAGAAGAATGAAGAAATATAATTTAGAACGCGATTGAAGCGCCACCTACCGGGTCCAATTGTGAATCTAAACCATCCTCGAATCCACTCGAACACACACAAAAAAATCCATTCAAATCGGTCCAGCCGTTTAGGAGGAGTTCATTGTCAACACACGTAAAGAAGAATTATATATCGAGGGGTGAAAAGCTATTTGTTTTAAGCGACATTTTGTGATAGAATTGACTTGATGGTTTTCTTGCATCCTAATGTCTCAAACTTAAGGAATTATAATGAACCTGATTTCCAACTAAAAACTACAGATTTTTTCTTTTTTAAATATGGTATGTAGTTTACTAATGAAGTCTTCTTGTGGGTCATTGAAACTTCAAACTCCTCCATCGACACAATTTCGCAAATGTCGCTTAAAACAAATAACCTTGGACCCCTCGATATATACGTTATAACGATGAAATATTTTTCTTAATATTATGTATTTTATTTTAAAATATTATTTAATCCAAATTGATTCGACATTACTTTACTGTTCACTTAGATCAATAAGCATAGCTAGCTAGCTATGAATTATTAGATTATCTCCTATACAATTCCTAGTCACAAATAAATGAACTTAAAACACTATACAGAAGTTTCAAGAATAGCAAGAACGTTGCATACAAAACGGCAACGGTAAAATTGCCCGGTTGATGTTTGTATTTGGGCTACAGCGCGACCAACCGACCTACAACCGCCAAGGACGCCCAGTGCCCAATGTGACCCGGTACCTCGCACATCATTATCTTTCTTATTAGTTAGAACCCTGGTAAATGAAAAATGAAAACAGTTTTCTAAATCTATTCTGGCTGATAATTCTAGTATAACAACGTTTGGTTGAGAAATTTGACAAATAGTCCCAAGAGAGTGAAATCATTAAATTAATTATTTCCTCCCATTTTACCACTTTTATAACATTATAAAAAATGTCAGAGCTAGGCATCTTGCTTGAGAGTTTCTTGTGCCGCTCTTTCTCTTCAACCCACAACATGTTGGGAAGTGGTTATAAATTAGCTTAAGCTCCCAGAGAGTAAATAAAATAACCATAAATAAAAAATTAAATTATCAAACTGGGGGTAGCCTTTCGATCCGTGCAGGAATGGAGAAAGAATACAATTTCCTGCGGCCGGGCGGCCTGTCGTAAGAGGCGACTTAACAACCCACAGCCAGGTGGTAGGGCATTTGCCCCAGTGGATGGCTACCACCCCTGGTCTAAAGTATGTCGTAATAACAACCTTGAGTTATGTTCCGGCATTAGTGACCAGGTTCCAGACTCCCTTAAGAGAGCAGCAGCGCATTTGTAGCACCTTTGGTGTTGCAAATGTCCATAGGCGATGGTAACCGCTTTTCATCAAGTGGGCCGTCTGCCTGTCTGCTGATCTCCTGCAATAAAAAAAAAAATACCACTTTTATAACATTACTAGCTGTGTCTGCGACGTCGTCCGCGTGGAATTTGTTTTCAAAACCGCCCGATTTTGAAAAATTCTTTATTGGTGCTCCGCTCCTATTGGTCTTCGCGTGATGATATATAGCCTATAGCATTCCTCGATAAATGGGCTATCTAACACTGAAAGAATTTTTCAAATCAGATCAGTAGTTCCTGAGATTAGCGCGTTCAAACAAACAAACTCTTCAGCTTTATATATTAGTATAAGATAAAAAATGTCAGAGCTAGGCATCTTGCATCATAAACCAAAAATTAAATTAACAAGTTGGGGGTAGGCTTAATAATAATTTGAACATTACTCATTGACACTGGACCTCTTTATTTTCCGTGATCACGGCTACTGAAAAGTGGCCGAAACGTCGAAATAAAGATCAAACAAAATACCACGCTTAAAACCGTTAAAACCTAGCCGTTTTAATTAAGAATTAGTTCATCATTAGCAAACGTGTCTATTCTATATAAAGAAATAGTATTAGTTTGTAGTACTTACAGAAAGAGTACTAAAATCAATTGTCTAAATACAGTAAATATTTCAGTAATTATATTAGGTTAAGAACAGACGAGCGTGCATGACACGAGCTATGAATGTCAAAGAAGCAAGTGAGGTGTGTAAGAATAAGCCTGAATGGCGCTCTGTTGTTCGTGCCTACCCCGCAAGGGAACTGGCGCGAAGTTATGTATGTATGTATGTACTCCTATTTAGGTATATTTGAGTAGAAGTTCTTGAAGCGACAAAAACTACTTTTATCGCTGCCCCACCCCATAACACTCGGTGTTAAGTTTTAGAAGGCTGTAAAAACATTTAATGGGGCAAGTTTTACGATTCACGAAGTTAAAACCATACTATTGGTCTGATAAAATTCATCGAGATTGAAGTGAGTAAAATGTGTGTGCAGTTCACACGCAGTAGAAGTGAAAGTTTAGAGAATTGTCTGTGAGTATATCTCACAGATAATTCTTCTCTAACTTTTATTAATATAAATATAATTCTTTTAGCCTACATCCGTCAACATATTATAATCAAAATAAATATCTGAAGTATCAATTTTGACTTTTCACTGTTTTTGTCTAAAAAATATTATTATCAGTTGTATTTCCGTCGAAATTGGACTTATGTTTAATCATCGGTCTTGTTGGTTCTATAATCTGTACTGCACATTATAAAACTCGTATCTCATTCTCTCGCAGGCTTAGTTCTATAGATGTATGTGTTTATCTCTTTTTAATGTCGCTTTTTCGTTTCATCAAGTTTCAAATCACAACAATTTTAAGGAAGTTATACTTAAAAAAATGGCCCTTTTCACAACTATTGAATCTCTCACTATGCGTGGTTCTAAATTAACTTGGTTTTTTTTTTGTTTCTATCAGTAAATTTAATGTTAAAATGACGTGTTCGACAAGAATCAATGAATAATAATCCAATGGAATATTTTTACACTAATTGCAATTTAATAGCATTAAACGTCTGTCACTTTGAATTTCAGTCTCAAAAATAGCTTACAAGCTTCTTTAATATGTAACAAATTTAACAGAACTATAATTTCCAAATAGGATTGACAGTCATTGACATTAGCTACTACAGACATGTAAAAATCTATTTAGGACTACTTATATCAAATTACATGTGATGTAGGTATATCATACAACTGTGTATTCATTTTTTTGTTTTATGCCAATGCTTTTTCCATTTTAAACTTATGTAATATATCATATCGTTCCATGTTGGTTTGCAACATGTATAGCTAGTATATGGAATCAAAATGGAAAAATAAATGGAATGGATGGATATGAAAAATTAAAGGCTCTTGCGTAACATCTATATCAAATAACGTTTATTATTAGTATTTATATTATACATATTTTATAGTAGCTGGATCTGTGGGTAATGTAAAGAAAGACTTTGCAAACGTTACGTTCTTACAATATACGAAGTGATAATGGCATGAAAACTCGTAGTAACGTTAAGAGGGTAAGCACGAGGGAGGCAACCCCCAATTGTTTTAAGACTCTATAATAGCTCGAATACACGGCGCTATCAATGTTTCACTCCCCAAAATCGTATATTTTATCGCCGAAAGAAATAAAAATGAGTGCAAAACTTCAACTTACTTTTAACGTCCTGAAATACGCCTATTGTTTTTATTAACATTGATATAAAGAATTTAATATTCATCTATTCTCGTGCACATTGCTGAATAATGGAATAAGTTGTTGGAGTCTGTTTACCTACAATCTGGAACTATCAAATCACAGAAATGTCAGCATCAAAGTTTAAACACCAAATTAGTAAATGGTTAAAAAATAATAAATTACAGCGGCACAGAATGCATATTACCAAACCGACTATAACACTAGAGACACACACACCAAACACACGCACGCACGCACTCATAGTTACAGGTTAATTAATGAATAATCCCACTATATTTAAGTTCCTATAATAAAATTGTGTTGGGTGCTGCATATAATGAGGAGGGATGAAAGTCACGTGACAAAAAGAATGTTAAACTACAAGATGGATGGGTACAGATTTAAAGGTAGACCAAAAAAAAAAGATGGATGGATTGTGTGAAGGATGATATGCGGTGTGACAGAAGAGCTATGTCAGAATAGAAGAGTGTGGAAGGAAAAGACATATTATGCCGACCCCAAGTAATTGTGATATGGCGAAAGAAAAGTAGAATACATTTTTATATATATATATATATATATATATATATATGTATATATATATATATATATATATATATATATATATATATATATATATATAATAATCGGCAGACACACACACACATTGTATATCCCCAAATTAAGCAACTTACGCTTGTGTTATGGGTAATATACAACGGACTACTCTGGGGCCGATCCCAGACACCCAGACGATAGTAAATAACGGAGAAAAGACGTTTCCCGAAATTTATTATACCAGGAATCGAACCCGGAGCCTCTGCGTTACAGTGAGGTAGGCCGGCAAAGGCTTAGCCCGCTCAACCACAGAGGCAGAATAAAATTGTTTTGGATGCCGCGATACACCTATCCACCTTCAGTATCAGTAAGATTAGACCCTACTGAACGAAAGCCTAAAAAACATCTTAAAACAAAATAATAGTTTAAGATACCTTTTGCAACACAAAAATATCGAGACCTTACCGCCATTTTATCGTAAGCGACATTTGGACCTAAGTATATTTTTTGTTGCAAAATTTTAAACTATTATTATGTTTTAATACTTTCAGTATCAGTTAGATTAGAACACACTGAACGAATGCCTAAAAAACATCTTAAAACAAAATAATAGTTTAAGATACCTTTTGCAACAAAAGAATATCGAGCCCTTACCGCCATTTTATCGTAAGCGACATTTGGACCTAAGTATATTTTTTGTTGCAAAGTTTTAAACTGTTATTATGTTTTAATACTTTCAGTATCAGTTAGATTAGAACACACTGAACGAAAGCCTAAAAAACATTTTAAACAAAATAATAGTTTAAGATACCTTTTGCAACAAAAAAATATCGAGCCCTTACCGCCATTTTATCGTAAGCGACATTTGGACCTAAGTATATTTTTTGTTGCAAAGTTTTAAACTGTTATTATGTTTTAATACTTTCAGTATCAGTTAGATTAGAACACACTGAACGAAAGCCTAAAAAACATTTTAAACAAAATAATAGTTTAAGATACCTTTTGCAACAAAAAAATATCGAGCCCTTACCGCCATTTTATCGTAAGCGACATTTGGACCTAAGTATATTTTTTGTTGCAAAGTTTTAAACTATTATTATGTTTTAATACTTTCAGTATCAGTTAGATTAGAACACACTGAACGAAAGCCTAAAAAACATCTTAAAACAAAATAATAGTTTAAGATACCTTTTGCAACAAAAAAATATCGACCACCACCACCATCTAGGGCAGCAACCGCCGCCAAAAAAATTGTAGCCTTCATTTTAATTCAAAATGTGTTATTAGCATAACTTTTAGATATAATTATATAAGGCCTAGAAATAAGTTTCTGTAAATAAATGAATTTGAATTTGAATTGAAGGTGTATCTTCTATATAAGCGTTTTATCAGTGCAGGAACGGAGAAAGAATACAATTTCCTGCAGCCAGGCGGCCTATCGTAAGAGGCGACAAAATAACCCACAGCCTGGGATATATATAATTCACGAATTTTCACTTATTAATATATTTATCAGCATTGGAATAATTGGATAGTACCCGGCGATTTTGATGACATGGTTGGTATTTGCCCGTCTAGATGGCTACCACCCTTGGTCTAGAGTCTAGACCGAGGGTGGTAGTAAGTACTCTAGACTACTCTAGAGAATGCTGCCATAACAACCTTGACGTATTTATTGTTGGTTTTATTAGAATTTATTTATTTGTTTTACGTAGTAAATACTACATAAGTAGAATTAGTTTTATTAACAAAATTGGGTCGTTTTAGGCTTACGCCAAAAAGAAGGTTTGCACTGACAATCAGCGTTGTGTCGGATATAATTCCGGCACAGCAATATGCTGAGTGCAAACCTTGTTTGCTGAAAATGCGGCGTACAAATTCTTAAAATATGCTCTTTGTATAAAAATACATAAGTAATGTAATCACGTTGCTATTTATGCAAATAAAGTCTTTCTTTCTTTCTTTCTTTCTTACTTGAGTTGTGTTCCGGCATTAGTAGCGAAGTTCCAGTCTCCCTTTAGAGAGCAGCAACGCATTTGTAGCACTTTTGGTGTTACAAGTGTCCAGAAGCGATGGTAGCCGCTTTCGATCAGGTGGGCCGTCTCACGGATAGATTGGTAGATGGTAATGGCTATTATATAAAGACTCCCGGTCTCATTCATAAAGAGTTAGAATAACTTTGAACGCTTCTCCCTACAGCTCTTCCAAAAGCCGCAAGACTAACACTATCACTATCTCGTAATATACCAAGAAAATATACCCATTTCATACAAATCCTATATAAACAGAGTGAGACAACAACACAAAAATGATCACGTGCACAAACGCGATCTGCACTGTCATCGCGGACACATATGTGCTAATAGTGAGCTGAAGGGTTAAGAATCATAAAGAAGCGTTCATACTTGCTCTAACTCCCTATCAATAACACTGTCTGTCTTTGATAAAATGTCTGTACAAACCATATAATAAATGAAATCACGCAGAGATTTATCCCCCCAAAATCGCAGCTTCACGTGAGTCATTCGGGCAGTGGGTCGCATTCTCCAAAACAGGTTACACTCTGCACTTATTCGTTCATTCAGTCTTTATGCTGTGAATTTTCCTCCTTGTCAATAATGAGTTGATTATAAAACAGCCTACAACTAATGCTGATTCAGACCATTCTGAACTTTAACGTATTTTTATTAAGTCGTCTTTTGAATGAGTTTGCTTGGAGCACAAGTCACATTGATTATAAGAAAAAGGTTGTAGGGATTCTGAGTAACTTTCAAGTGGTATATTTTACGTGAGAATATTTACGTTTGTTAGAATAAGTACACATACATACATACATACATACATAACTTCACGCCAGTTCCCTTGCGGGGTAGGCACGAACAACAGAGCGCCATTTAGGCCCATTCTTACACACCTCACTTGCTTCTTTGACATTCATAACTCTTGTCATGCACACTCGAATAAGAATAAGTATTTTCTTAATTTCAGTATAAATGCACATTATCTTGACAAAGCGAAGCGAAACGTCGTAATAACAAAAATCAAATAAATTACCGCGCTTAAAACCGTTAAAACGTAGTTTTATTATGTATACAAGTCGCGAAAACTTAAGAAAATATTATAGCGAAAGATTTTATTATTAAATAAGTCTTCTAGTTAACATCGTAACTAATAGCATCCCTGTGATTTCGTCTACATCTCCGTTAACTCCGTTCAGGAATGGAGAAAGAATACAATTTCCTGCAGTTGGGCGGTCTGTAGTACGAGGCGACAAAACAACCCACAGCCAGGTGGTAGGACATTTGCTCGACTGGATGGCTACCTGCAGTCTAGAGCAGTGTTCTCAAAAATTTTTGTGTTCAAGGTACATCTAAACGAAAATTTTTGGAGGTACATCACAAATGCAAATCATATTTTTAAGTAATATTAATCTGGAAGGATGTAACAGTTATATAGGAGAACTGTAATACATATCTAACTACCTAAATTATATTAATATGTGCCTAATTATGTATCCACTATCTATGTTATACCTAGGTGTTATAAATGTTAAACATTGTCTTAAAATAAACGAGTATTATTCCAGCATTGGTTGGTTTCACTTGTCTCCCATTCCGATAGCCGTTGCTAACTTTAAACTAAAGTTTAAATTGCAGCATAACCTTGTTTTTCCGAAGCACACCATTTAATGACCACGGTATACTAGTGTGCCGCGGTACATACTTTGCGGAACACTGCTTTAGAGTATGCCACCATAACAACCTTGAGTTGTGTTCCGGCATTAGTGACCAGGTTCCAGTCTCCCTTAAAAAAAACGCCAGCATATTGCTAGGACCTTTGGTGTTGCAAATGTCCATAGGCGATTTTAACTACTTTCCATCAGGTGGACCGTCTGCCTGTCTGCTGAACTCAAGCTATAAAAAAAACTTCATTTTTTTATTGCCTAAATTAGACAGTCGGACAGAAATGACAAAGTTATTTTTTGACATTTTTAGCCGCTGGACCAATTTAGACGAAATATTTTGGATTCGGTAAGTGGCGCTGGAATTAGGTTCCAGGATCCTGATAGCATCTTCGTGTGAGTTTGAGAGGTTACTTGGAGGGTTAAGATTCTCAATATGGCCCGGTTTTTTCAGGACAAGACCACGTCTGTCAGACCTGGAAGACATCGCAACAACTGCTGAACTTATACCAAGCACAAGTTCGGTCCTGCATGGAGTAGTGTTCTCGTCTTTGGGACGGGTCAGGCAAATACCAGTTGGAGGCGTTGGAATTGATAAAAGAGCCAGGAAACTGGTCGGCAATGCTCGCCTTTTTTATGCTCGACTTCAGATTCTAGAGCATAGACGCAAGGTCGCGGGGCTGACTGTCTTCTATCGGATACATTTAGGGGAGTGTTTCTTAGAATTGCACGAGTTGATTCCTTCATCCCCATTTTACCATCGGACAACCAGACGCACCGCTTTGCTCTACCGCTACATGGTGGAAACACCACTAGTCAACCAAACGTTTCGCTTCATCTTTTCTGGTGAGCATTGCCGAAGAATGAAACAATTTGCCAGAGTCTGTTTTTCCTGACAAATACAATCTTGAAGTCTTCAAGTCACGAGTGAATAGGTATCTAGAATGCGTCATCACTCAACATCAGGTGAGTCAGTGGTCAAACGCAAACCTATACATACATCCATAAAAAAACACTGTTCTATATTATAAGTAAAATCCAGCAATTCCGCACTATTAAACACTTTGGCCTATTATCTAATACCCGCATAACGTTCCTAGATTTTCCACAAAGCTAAACAGCTGTCTAGACTGAACCGGATCAAAGCGGTCTAGATCTGCTGATGCGTTCCTTTTATCTCAGGCTTGCACAGCCTCAATGCGATGGAGTGAATCACCTTGTTTTGATCCTCAGTGCATTGGTTAGTTTTGCTACAAAGGGAACTCCGAAAGAGTTTAATCGAACGGAGGTCGTTATGAACAACCTATGACTTGGTAAGTTTAAATAGGTATACAAAATTCACAATTGGTCTGAAAGAGAGTGTCGGGGTGAAGGTAAGGAAAGGAATGCTCCGGTAGTTCGGGCATGTGGAAAGAATGCATGATGAAAGAATGACTAAACAGATATACAATGCAAAAGTGGATGGATGCAGAAGTTGTAGAAGGCCACGACACACCTTCCATGATCAAATTGATCGTGTACTAGCAGAAGGTGATGTCAGGAGCCTTAAGAACAGACGAGCGTGCATGACAAGAGTTATGAATGTCAAAGAGGCAAGTGAGGTGTGTAAGAATAAGCCTAAATGGCACTTTGTTGTTCGTGCCTACCCCGCAAGGGAACTGGCGTGAAGTTATGTATGTATGTATGTATTGTTCATTTTTTTTTTTTTTTTTTATTGCAGGAGTTCAGCAGACAGGCAGACGGCCCACTGCATAGAAAGCGGTTACCATCGCCTATGGACATTTGCAACACCAAAGGTGCTACAAATGCGCTGCTGCTCTCTTAAGTGAGTCTGGAACCTGGTCACTAATGCCGGAACACAACTCAAGGTTGTTATGGCGACATAGTTTAGACCAGGGGTGGTAGCCATCCAGTCGGGCAAATGCTCTAACACCTGGCTGTGGGTTGTTTTGTCGCCTCTTACGACAGGCCGCCCGGCCGCAGGAAATTGTATTCTTTCTCCGTTCCTGCACGGATAATTTTAGAGTAATTTTACACATTTTTAGAAAATAAAACTGCACAGCACGACATCTCCTTTCAGTTCCCGCCAAAAACTCCCCAAAATTATACGCAAGTACATTAACCGTGTAGGGACGGAGAAAGATTACAATTTCCTACAGCCTGTCGTGGGAGGCGACAAAACAATCCACAGCCATGTGCTAGATAGGGTATTTGCTCCATAAAATCATCGCAGTGTTTTTTATTCACTAACTAGCCTCTGTCCGCGATTTCGTCCGCGTTGAATAGTTAAAAAATAGTCAGTTAAAAAACCCCCCCATTTTGAAACATTCTTCATTGGTGCTCCGCTCCTATTGGTCTTCGCGTGATGATATATATCCTATAGCCTTCCTCGATAAATGGGCTATCAAACACTGAAAGAATTTTTCAAATTAGGCCAGTAGTTCCTGAGACTAGCGCGTTCAAGTAAACAAACAATCTCTTCAGCTTTATATATTAGTATAAGATTCGCGCATGTTCGTATATTTAATGTTTTATATTATCTATCCTTACTGATATTTCGTGCTTTTTTTTTTTGAGGCGAGGGAAAATGCTTAACCGATTTACGCACAAACTGGCTCGTTGCTAGGGGAACGACACGCGTCGGTCGGGGGCGATAACACTGCAGCAATAGTATGCTCTTGGCAGCGCTCCGTCCGCGATCGACGTCACAGAATAGTGTGGAAGACTCCGAGCGTTGCTGCACGGGCGAGCAACGCCGATACCCACTAAAAACCCCCTCCTCCCTGACGACCCTGCGCTTTGAATGTGTTGGAAAGGCTGAGATTTAGAACATAGTTACACCCAGCCGACTGATATTTCGTACTTACAACAATTACATTCAACAGCAAAATATGAATAGTACCTATTGTTGCTTGAAGGTATGTGTAACGGATTTGACGTGTTAAGGATTAAACACGTTTCACTAGTTTATATCGGATTTGCGTTTTTCACTTCACTTAGTTTTGCAACTGCCGTTGCAAAAAATATATATTAATACCAGTTGGTTGCAAGCTTTTTGTATTTCTCTATTGAACCAAGAAATCTTGGTAGACTGGTAGTTAGGGACTTTTTTTTAGTGCACGAGCTCAGCAGACAGGCAGACGGCCCTCATGGAAAGGGGTTACCATCGCTTATGGACATTTGCAACACCAAAGGGCCGGAACACAACTCAAGGCTGTTATGGCGGCATACTCTAAACCAGGGGTGGTAGCCATCCAGTCGGGCAAATATCCTACCACCTGGCAAAATATAGTATATAGAGTCGTATATTTCTAAAAACACTAGAATTTAGAATGTATCTAATGACCTATATAAATTTGTAAAAACAATTGTAAGTAATTAAATACAAAAATTGTAATATTACATTATAAAACTACGTTTTAACGGTTTTAAGCGCGGTAATTTTATTTGATTTTGGTTTTTTTTTTTTGTTTTTTCCGACGATTCGGCCACTTTGCGTTGGTTTGCTTACAACGGAACACAAACCAACTTGACTGATAATTACTTTTATTTTTCCTTCCACTCATTTTAATATTATATAAAACTAGCTAAAAGAGCTAGGCATGTTTGCTGAAGAGTTTCTTGCGCCGCTTCTTCTCTTCAAGCCATAACATGTTGCGAAGCGGTAGTAAATTAGATTAGGCTCCCATAGAGTTAATAATAACCATAAACAAAATTAAAATTAAATAATTAAAATTAACAAGTTGGCGGTAGGCTAAACAAAACTTTAACAATACTCGTTGACACTTGACATCTTTGTCTTCCGTGATCACGGCCACTGGAAAAGTGGCCGAAACGTCGGAAAAAACAAAAAAAAAAACCAAAATTAAATAAAATTACCGCGCTTAAAACCGTTAAAACGTAGTTTTATTATGTATACAAGTCGCGAAAACTTAAGAAAATAATATTACATTAAGTTAAAATTGTAAAAATTTTGGAACAGTGACAAATAAATAAACTTATATGACTCAGGTAACCTCGTTCGCCAGGGCTAAAGCAGCCAATATAAAAAAAAACACGAAACATCTTATAAATAAAATTAAACTGTCTGTCTGTGATTTCAAAATAAATGGAGTTCGCTTACTTGCTCGCGCACTACATTTTTAAAGACAGATATAGTCAGAATTTACCAACGGCAAATCTGTATTACACAAATGTTAACTGTATAACTATAAAATGACTAATATACTAATATGTAAAGCTGAAGAGTCTGTTTGTTTGAACGCGCTAATCTCGGGAACTACTGGTTTGATATGAAAAATTCTTTCAGTGTTAGATAGCCTATTTATCAAGGAAGGCTATACGCTATATACCATCACGCTAAGATTAATAGAAGCAGAGCACCAATGAAGAATGTTTCAAAATCGGGGGTTTCTTAACTTACTTTTTTTTACCTATTCCACGCGGACGAAGTCGCGGGCAGAAGCTAGTCACTTATAAAATTACAAATGCATATTATATAATGGCGTCTCTGTCTTCGTTTTGCATTCACTCCATTTTTTTTCCTGTCGGAAATCGTGTCTCAGGCCTCTGCTTTCCAGTGAACTGTTGGATAAGTAAGGTCTAGGCTTACTCCTTTCGCTCTAACAACAGCCTTGAGCGGTAAGAGGAAGAATCTCACCGCTCCAATAAAGGCACTGACACGGCATCACGGCATTTTATCCGTGCAGGAACGGAGAAAGAATACAATTTCCTGCGACCAGGCGGCCTGTCCTAAGAGGCGACAAAACAACCCACAGCCTGGTGGTAGGGCATTTGCCCGACTGGATGACTACCACCCCTGGTCTAAAGTATGTCGCCATAACAGTCCTGAGTCTTGAGTCGTGACCAGGTTCCAGTCTCCTTTAAGAGAGCTACAGCGCATTTGTAGCACCTTTGATGTTGCAAATGTCCATAGGCGATGGTAACCGCTTTCCATCAAGTGGGCCGTCTGCCTGTCTCCTGAACTCATGCAATAAAAAAAACCGGCGCTGCCAACTATTCCGAACGTCCAGTGAAAAATAGAATGATTACAATTTTTTATTATTTTAAGATGACGCAAAAGTTCCTTACTGACAAACATTTCTGACCAAGTGACCAGCATTTGAAATTTAAATTAAACTTGGCTGTGACGGAACTCATGACCTGGCTAGATATTACTTGTAATCGGAAAAATCACAAACTTTGTTGTGATGAAAAAATATTATTAATACGCGAAGCAAAAACTTTGTACCCCTTTTTACGAAAATTGCGCGGACGGAGGAGTATGAAATTTCGCACACTTCTAGTTTACTAGATGTGCCCGCGACGCAAAACCCCCCGGTTTTGAAACATTCTTCATTGGTGCTCCGCTCCTATTGGTCTTAGCGTGATGATATATAGCCTATAGCCTTCCTCGATAAATGGGCTATCTAACACTGAAAGAAACTTTCAAATCAGACCAGTAGTTCCTGAGATTAGCGCGTTCAAACAAATAAAATCTTCAGCTTTATATATTAGTATAAGATATAGAGAATAAGCGACGAATGCTAATATATTTTTTTAATTACGCATAAAAAATACATTAAATCAATAAAAAATAAAAACATTACACACACTACCATGTATTTGATACACACACTCATATATACTCTCTCGTCAATTGTTGCCTTGGCAAAATCTGTGATTATAGAAGTATAGTCTTTGACGATAAAATATTATGGTCGAATTTCGACCACGGGCGACCACCAGTAAGATCAAATACACGATTGAATCGCAAATAAGTGAAACGGTTCAATAAAATTAAATTATAATATTGGTACATATTCTTATTCTTGAAAGCATTACGAATGTACATAAAAATTTGCTACAATTTGCGGGAAAGAGCTGAATATTAGAATTGCAAAGTTATTATTGTTCCTATGGTCATTGACTTGTGCGAACAGTTCATTGTCGAAAATAATCTAAGAGTTCATATTTATTGACCTATAGAGCCCACAACTTCGTTAGCGTGGATTCTTTTTTTCGCAGAACCCTAATTTTAAAAGTTACTCCTTATAACATCAGCTATTTGGCAGTGAAAGTTCCGTCAAAGTCGGTCCAGCTGTTTAAGAGATTATCCGGAACATCCAGACAGACAGACAAAATTCTAAAAATTGCACATTTGTAATCTCCTGGTCCAAATTATCTCCCCCGATTTTTTCACATTTTTATTTTGACATTACAAACAGACCCACAGCTAGGTGGTAGGGTATTTGCTTGACTGGATGGCGACCACCCCTGGTCTAGGGTATGCCGCCATAACAACCTTGAGTTGTGTTCCGGCATTAGTGACCAGGTTCCAGTCTCCTTTAAGAGAGCAGCAGCGCATTTGTAGCACCTTTGGTGTTGCAAATGTCCATAGGCGATGGTAACCGCTTTCCATCCAGTGGGTCGTCTGCCTGTCTGCTGATCTCTTGTAATAAAAAAAAGGAATAGTGAACGTCTAGTGTTAAATGTGACACCAAAAACAACCCTCTTCACAGGAACATATGTGCTTTAAAATTTACAATAAAATTCCAAAAATACATACATGTTACATATTACATATATACAAATTAAATGAAATTATAAATTAATTTTAAATACAATACATATATAACTTCTCTTATAAAATAAAATATTAAACTTATTCATTTACGACACACCTTCCATGATTAAATTGATCGTGTACTAGCAGAAGGTGATGTCAGGCCGCCCGGCCGCAGGAAATTGTATTCTTTCTCCGTTCCTGCACGGAAAAATTTCCTAGTATTGTTTGGAGACAAGTCTAATACATTAGAAGTACATACCACACGTCAGTATGACATGTTTGCGCCGTAGGGCGCTTTATAAGAATCTAGGTCAGTGCACAACGGCACACTTCACTTTTATAGGACATAACCCGCTCTGGATACGTTGCTAAGGTGACCTGCGCTTATTTGTATACTGGCTGTTACTATTTTCTATTCCTTAAGAGGCATAGCTCAGGGGGCCTAAGGCGGCTGCTTTTGGTGTCTTGGTGGTCTAGTGTTTAGATATAAATACACCCCCATATGCAACAATAAAACAGACGACTGGATAGTATCAAACTTTCCGGTAATTTGATTATCACTTGCCGGCTTAAAAAGTAGCTAATCGAGCGCACCTTCTAGATTTTTTTTTATTGCAGGAGATCAGCAGACAGGCAGACGGCCCACTTGATGGAAAGCGGTGCTACAAATGCGCTGCTGCTCTCTTAAGGGAGACTGGAACCTGGTCACTAATGCTGGAACACAAGTGAAGGTTGTTATAGCGACATACTTTAGACCAGGGGTGGTAGCCATCCAGTCGGGCAAATGCCCTACCACCTGGCCGTGGGTTGTTAAGTCGCCTCTTACGACAGGCCGCCCGGCTGCAGGAAATTGTATTCTTTCTCCGTTCCTGCACGGATAAAATGGCTGAAGAAGAAGAAGAAGATGCAAACGGAAACTAACCTACGGGATAACAGTTATGAGATCATTAACTTGGTTGCATAAAGCTAAAAGTACGGCCAAGGAAATCTGTTTCCTTGTTTCAACAATTTTAATTTAGTTTATTTATTGCTGAAATAGAGCAGCCGACATTAAAGGTGTAAATGTGCTGCCTCGAAGTTGGTGAGTTGTGTTTCAGTCTCCCTTAAGAGTGCAGTAGCGATGCTAACCGCTTTCCATCAGGTAGACCGTCTGCCTGTCTGCTGAACTCATAGAATTAAAAAAAAACTAGGGACTAAAAACTCGCCATTGATGCCGGAATACAACTCAGGGTTGTTATCTCGGTATACTTTACACCTGGACAGGTAGCAGGACCACAGGAAACAGTACTCACCGTCCCTTCACGGATAGACAATAGTATTCCACCAAAAGCATATTGGATAAAAATCCAATTCATTTTCCAAGTCTAAATTATAACTTCGCCACAAAAAGGCCCCCAAATGTGGGATTTCGTTGTGCAGTACCTCGCATCTTTCGAGTTTTATTTACCCTAAGGAAATAATCTCACTCACATATTAGTAATAACAATAATACAAGGATATTATAATTAGGACAAACAAGTATATTGCAACGAGGCGAGGTCGGTCCTAAGTAAACAAATTTGGGATCAACTGCAGTGATATTATTCGTTTCTGAATACAAGAGCATTATTAAGTTTGGAATTGGAATGAGATTCGAAGCATTAAATGTTTAATCTAAGGAATTGGGCGAGATCAAATCAGCGTGGTCATGTTAGCCGCACCTCATTACCAGAATTCGACTACATCAGCTGCTTCGAAGGCGCAAATAGTAGAACCACTTTGGAATCGACAGTACAAGAGTACTATTACTATTGAAGTTGGAATAAGACTCGCAGTAAGGTATTGGATGATAACCAACCAGTGTGATTAATTTTATTTCATTGCCTGAAACATCGCCTGTGTACGTTTGCAACACCAGGGGTGTCGCCAAAGCGTTGCTGACCTCTAATTTTATAACACCCTTCTTAAAGAACCCCATGTCATAGCGCAAAAAGAAAACCGCGGCGGGAAGTTCCCTCCAGATCATTGTTGTACGCAGAACAAATTTTCTAAAGAACCGTTGCGTAGTTGAGCGTAGGAACTCAAGGAAGTGGGGGTGAATATCTCGTCGCTGGCGAGCGGTACGGTTGTAAAAGTAAGGCGTTGGCACCAGATCAAACAGTTAACTCTTCGGAACACTCCCCGTTATACAGGCGGTAAAATACGCAGAGGGACGTAAAGTCTGCTCCAAGGCTAAGTGATTCTAAACCGCCTGTTAGTATGGGATCGTCGACGATACAAACGGCACGACGCTAGATGGAGTCGAGGGGGTCAGTCTGGTAAGCGGGTGCTCCGGCCCATAGATGTAAGCAGTATTCCATATGCGGTCTGATTTGCGCTTTGTACAGAGCAAGACGTTGCCACGGAGTGAAATACTGCTTGCACCGGTTTAGCACATCAAGCTTTTTGGAGGCAAGTTTAGCCTTGCCTTCCAGAATGACCCCGAAACTGCACGTCGTTCGTTATATCGACGCCAATGATCCCGATGCAATTGGAGATAGTAAGATATGTTCCTTGAAACTGTGGCGCAGCGACAAATGGGGTTTTTTTGTACTCACGTTGGTTGCATTCCATTTCCTGAATTCGGTAAAATTAGCTGATTCGGTTGATTACACAATAGTCACTCAAGTGACGTAAATGTACTACCCCAGTGAGAGTCTCTTTTACTGGTGGCTATTTAGATATTCAAATATTGGGACCCTTAAGGCTTGGAGTTTCTATAAAGATATATAAAGAACTTTAAGAAACCTGGCAAGTAGATAGTAGGAATGGACGTGGGCTATATTTGTTCACGAAAAACAGTCTTGGAAGTAATGAAATAGGGAAGAAAAGTGAAGTGGGCATCCCTTTGATATATAGATAGATAACTCTATACTGTACACCAAAGCATAGTTAAACAGAAGTAGAGAATACAAAAGATAAACATTACAAAGGACCTTATCACTAAAAAGCAATCAAGATGATATATAATCAAAGGGCTAATCCATATTTCCTCAAGTTAGAGTTATGAAAATTCATTTTTAAGCGCTTGATCTATATAGATAAATAAAATTGAAGTGTCTGTTTGTACATACATACATAACTACACGCCAGTTCTCTTGCGGGGTAGGCACGAACAACAGAGCGCCATTCAGGCTTATTCTTACACAACTCACTTGCTTCTTTGACATTCATAACTCTTGTCATGCACGCTCGTTTGTTTTTAAGGCTCCTGACATCACCTGCTGCTAGTACACGATCAATTTGACCATGGAAAGTGTGTCGTGGCCTTCCACGATTCTGCATCCATCCACTTTTGCATTGTATATCTGTGTAGTCATTCTTTCATCATGCATTCTTTCCACATGCCCGAACCACCGGAGCATTCCTTTCCTTACCTTCACCCCGACACTCTCTTTCAGACCAACTCTTTTTCTTACTTCGGTATTACGAACGCGGTCCGCGAGCGTCACTCCGCAGATTTTGCGCAGTGCTCGCATCTCGACCGCGTTTGCTCTACTTTCATTCTCTCTCTTCCATACCCAACTCTCGCTACCATACGTCAGCGTAGGTAGCAGCACCGCATTGTCTATGAAAAGCTGGGCCTTCTGGCTGAGGCTCTTAGCGCCTAGAAGTTAGTGTCTGTTTGTAATGTCAATATAACAGATTTTTACCAAATGTATATGAATTTAAATCCAACATAACATAAAATAAACTGTTGATAATAAAAATATTATTGTATTTAAAGACAATCTTTGTATCGCTGATACAGTTAGACTAATCTCCCTACTTTCCGGTTTAATATACCGCTTATAAATTCGCTATAAAAACAAACAGAACAACATTATCAAATATAGAATTACAACACGAAAAATTGCTTCCGGATACACCAGTCTAACACTGACCATCGCCATACAGAAAAACTTAACTCCTGACCTGAGACAAGGAGGCGACAAAAAAACAGCAACACGTGCAATGCATGCGATCTGGCAACACATTGCATTCTCACGTCCCCGCGTCGTTGCGAAGTTGCGAACAAAAAGCGGCCGAACGTGATTTATCTGTTTTGCCGCGACCCTCGACGCCTAGTGGCTCGTGGGTGACGGATTCAAGACTAGAACTAAGTGCTAAATCGTATGTAACGAGGTATTCTGCGGCATAATCTTAAAGTCCATTATTAGAATATTTTTTGAATTTATTAATTTATTTTATGGATGACTACCACCCTGATCTAGAGTATGCCGCCGTAACAACCTTGAGTTGTGGTCCGGCATTAGTGACGAGGTTCCAGTCTCCCTTAAGCGAGCAGCAGCGCATATGTAGCACCTTTGGTGTTGCAAATGTCCATAGATGACAGTAAACGCTTCAAGTGCGCCGTCTGCCTGTCTGCTTTACTCAAGCAATAAAAAAAGTAGCTTACGAAGTAGATAAACCTCCACAGATAATAAAAAAACGTTAAATATAATTAATAAACGAGGAAACAATAAAAAGAAAGAGCTACAGAGATCAAAGAGTAACATTTAAGCAACTTTGCGTTTGATGATGCGAAATTTACTAGGTCAAAAATCGATCCTAGACCCTCTGCGTTATAGTGAGGAGCTAGGAAAGCAAAGGCTTATCTCACACGACCATAGAGACCGTCATCTGATGCTATGGCAGGGAGACGTGGAGGAAGGAAGAAGCAAGAGAAAAAACTTACCACGCCACGTTTTTTGAAGTGAAACTTCTATACAAACGTCGATATTAAAGTCTTAGGATTTTACTGTCACGAAAAAGCGTTACGGGTACAAATATAACTGAACACAACCAGTCCAAACGTAATACACGATTCAATAACTGTGGCTATCGTTAGACTGCCTCTTTCATCAATCGAGGCATTTCTTTATACTGCACGAATGCAATATGTCTGCTTGGCCGCGTGGCCGAATTTTCGAGAATCACACCTGGCTAATGACTGCCATAAAAGATTACAATACACAATGGACTGTTTTTCTAATCCCAAATTTTAAACACAAAGTAAACAAAAGAAGTCGAAATGCCGAAAAGGTAATCAAATGTGTTCCTACAGGGCTGCAGGTGTGAATTTACCTTCATCGGCACCTCGGTCGTAACAATATTTTAAGCTGTTATTATTATGATTGTACCTACATCAACAAAAATGTATCGTGGCTGCTGTTTAACCCAAAAAAGTATAAAATCTGGAGGGATGATAAAAAAATAGATGAGACAAAACCACGTGAAAAGCTCGAGTAAAATCATAACACACAAACATAATTTATTTATACAATTAATAAAGAAGATCATAAAATTAAAAAAAACACAACTTGTAGTAATTAAATGTCAAAGTATAAATAAAATATATTAATAAAAATGTTTAATTGGTACTATAAGTTTGTGACATTATCGTAGTTATAAATAGCACCTCTTATTTTGAAATTAAGATTTACAAGTCATATAGTATGACACGCATTTTAATTAAGGCTATATGTCTAGTCAATTTCTAAACAAAACTAGCGTTCGCCCGCGGCTTCGTTTGCATTAAAAAAGGATATAGTGTATTATATAAAGAAAGAAAACAGATTTTGTTTTTAGGACATATACGAGTGCAGCAAAAATATTAAAGTAGAGTAACAAATAAAGTACAAGTACGTTGGTACCTTGGAAGATGGGACGCCCCTTAGTATGGGACGCAACGTGTGTTGATACGTTGGCAGCTTCCCATCTTCCAAATACAGCCGTCACTGCCAGAGGAGCTGCTACACTTCAAGAAACCCTGAAACGCCGCAAATATGCATCCATCGGTGACTGATACATACTTGTGGCTTTCGGGGTTGAGACTTTGGGCCCATGGGGACGTGAGGCTTATCAACTTTATCGAGACCTTTCAAAGCGATTGAAAGAAGTCTCGCGTAACCAAACGGCTGGCCTATATTTAGGGCAACGAATAAGCGTTGCCATACAACGGGGGAATGAGGCCAACATTTTGGGAACGCTCCCCACCGACAGCGATCTGGACTACATCTTTTACTTGTAAATATGTTTATAGTAGTATTTAATTTCTAATTTTTATTTGTTTTTAATTGATATTTATATAATTTAATTTTAATTATATGTATTAATGAATTTGAAAGTAATCTAGGTAAATCCCTGTGAATTCAAAACTTCCGTTACCCGTGCAGGAACGGAGAAAGAATACAATTTCCTGCGGCCGGGCGGCCTGTCGTAAGAGGCGACAAAACAACCCACAGCCAGGTGGTAGGGCATTTGCCCGACTGGATGGCTACCACCCCTGGTCTAAAGTATGTCGCCATAACAACCTTGAGTTGTGTTCCGGCATTAGTGACCAGGTTCCAGTCTCCCTTGAGAGAGCAGCAGCGCATTTGTAGCACCTTTGGTGTTGCAAATGTCCATAGGCGATGGTAACCGCTTTCCATCAAGTGGGCCGTCTGCCTGTCTGCTGTACTCATGCAATAAAAAAAAAAAGAAATCTTCAACAAGCTATATTATATAATAATATTTGTTAATCAATCACGATTAATATCTAAGTACAATAAAAAAATGAAAAAACAACCACAAAGTATCAGTAGATTATATTAAGTCTTACATAAGCTTTTTTAAAAAGGTTTTTAAATACAAGATTTTGAGATCCTGGATATCATGTAGCAGCAGAGTGCTAGCCAAGACAAGTAAAACGAGCCCAAACACGACGGGTCTATCTTGTTTAGTACATGAGTTCCTATGGCCACCTTCCGACTCCATCATCAGATCAGCTCCATAGTAGTATATTATTGCATTGTCACGCGATATACATATGCGTGCGAAATTTCAGCTCACTCGAAAACCGGGAAGTTGGTCAAATTTAACTTGCAAGATTCCACCCGAACTTACATACATACATCCGTTGCAAGTTAAATAAAAGCTTGTAAAATTGGATCAGTAGACAGGCAGACGGCCCACTTGATGGAAAGCGGTTACCATCGCCTATGGACATTTGCACCACCAAAGTTGCTACAAATGCGCTGCTCCTCTCTTAAGGAAGATTGGATCCTGGTCACTAATGCCGGAACACAACTCAAGGTTGTTATGGCGACATTCTTTAGACCAGGGGTGGTAGCCATCCAGTCGGGCAAATGCCCTACCACCGGGGTGGGTTGTTAAGTCGCCTCTTGCGACATGCCGCCCGGCCGCAGGAAATTGTATTCTTTCTCTGTTCCTGCACGGATGTTAGACCAACGCTGATCTTCCGCTTGAACCTAGAGCGACGACACGGCAAACTATATATAATATTATTATGTCATGAAGTAGGCATGTTATCTATAATATTGTTGGACTCGAATTAAAATGCCGTTGGAATTATTAGAGTTTATTAGAACTATACAAACACGTATAACACAGGTACAAATATAACCGAACGCAACAAATACAAACGTAATGCAGAAGGTCGTAATTCAATAAAACACGCAAAGTCCGTCACTATATTATAAAATTCTAAAAAATACCGTGTCTGTACATTGAAGCTGTTTATAAAAAAAAAACAACTGGAATACGCTATATAAACAATGGAGAACACGATGCACTTGTTTTAGATTTCTTGTCTGTTTGTATGTTTGTTCGAGATTCAAGTAAAAACTACTGGGCCGATTTCGGTTCGATTTTCGCTAATCGACAGCAAATTCTTAGCCTTATAATCTGCGCTACTTTTTATCCTGGGAATCGCGCGGGATTTCTTCTGGGAATGATTTTAAATGGCCAGATAAAAAAAAATTGAATTCCAATGTGATTTTTTCACTGATCGATAGCAAATCTCATTTAATAAAATGTGTGTTTTTTATCCTGGTAATCCCCCGGGAATTTTCCCGGGAGCGGTTTGTAGTTGTTCAGGTGCAGAAAAATTACCTTATTTCGACACAGTTGTCACCAAAACAATAGCCAGGTGGTAGGGCATTTGCCCGACTGGATGGCTACCACCCCTGGTCTAGAGTATGCCGCCATAACAACCTTGAGTTGTGTTCCGGCATTAGTGACCAGGTTCCAGTCTCCCTTAAGAGAGCAGCAGCGCATTTGTAGCACCCCTGGTGTTGCAAATGTCCATAGGCGATGGTAAACGCTTTCCATCAAATGGGCCGTCTGCCTCTCTGCTGAACTGAAGCAATAAAAAAAAGCTTACATTCTGTTTTAAATGCTGCGGTACTTTGTGTCCCGGGAATCACGCGCGAATTTAATACAAGCATGGACAAAGTCGCGCGCATATCCTAGTAATTCATAGAAATGTACCTAAATATAGAAGTACCCGTAGCGCCGTCTAGCATAGCAAAGGTGAAACTAACCATGAGAGCAACATCTTAAAATTGTCACTGTCATTGTCGTTGTTATGGCGATATGTTTGTTAGTGGATTGAAATGGTGGCGCCTGTACAACGCGATCCGAGCACCATCCTCAGGAACAGTGCTTTTTCTAGATGAAAGGTACCCTATGGCATATACTTTACTCCTGACAAGGTGTATGCAAAATTTCATTACGTTCTGTTGCGTAGTTATGGCGGAAAAAATCATAGAACAATAAAGTATGATCAAACATACCATATGATATTGCGATGTTTAAATATACTTTAACAAAATTTTGTATTTATTTTATCTACTTAAAACAATGAGGTTTAATGTACTACATACTAGAGAAGGCGTACGTAACTAGCTTATTTGAATACTCGTTATGGTCCATGGACAAGAACTCGTTTAGTCTGCGTCGGGCTGTAGTCGGATGCTTTACGTGTTTGAGTGAAAAGTAACTAGTAATAAAATGCCTTCATCTGTACTAAGGTACTGTTCAAACCACTCAAGAAACTAAAATAAAAGTCAAGAGATGTCTTTTCACCGCTAACTTTGTTGTATTATCGATAAAACATATTATTTTAATTAAATTTTATCCATTTTAACTCGTCTCCACGCGTCATCGCTGCGGCCATGTTCAGGCGGATTCAAACTATACTCTCTAAGCGATCTAGCGCTGCATGTTTTAATAGTATGGTTAGACAGCATTTAGCGCTACAGCAAACACATGAGTCAGTACACGGCATGCTCACCACGCGCCTACCTCCGCTTTCATCAAGTTCCATCTTTTTTGTTTTGAATAACTTCTCTAGCACGTAGTAAATATAACTAAATGGTTTAAAATATACAATTCAAAAGTGTCAAAAATCAGCAAAAAATTATACAGTATTTAATATTTTGATAACCTCTTACATTCACTTCATACATCAACGACCACCATCGAAATCCTTTTTCAAAGAATTTCGTAAAATTATTTAAACTTTTTTATGGGAACTCGTGTGCACAATATTATGTTACCATCTCGGCTTTGCATCATTTAAGTTCTATTACAAATATACCATTCAAACTAAAATATACCTTATGATACATCTGACAAAGTACAATTTCAATTAATTCTCAAACTAAAGTAATAAGATTGCAGTACTGAATATACACACATAATTATGCTTCCATATACAAAACACATGACTCTTATGTACCTGGAATAAGGTTTATAGTTGAATAAATTATCATTGTAAACGAGCAAATAATAATTGTATTAAAGAGGCAGGTAGTATTTTTTTCTAATATTTACGGATATAACGCGGAGTGGTTACGACGTCATCTATTATTTCTTCTACATAGCGTATGTAGACAAAGCAGGTAGATATCATGTAGTTTTTTAACACCTGACAGTGTAAATTGTTGGTCTGATGCAGGTAAAAGTTGTGGGTGATATTGCAGTTCGAAAAGACTCGATCAATTTCATAAATTACGATGAGGTGATACACGTATGAAGGAACGCAGGTGAAGATGGGTAAACTAATTAGTAAGCTGTTGCTTTAAACAGTTAAATTTACTTAATTATACCGATAATTAAATAGATATTGTTATACACCAAAGCATAGACAAATAAAAGAGAATATATAGAAATATATACGACGGTAGGCCATTTATCACTTCCACCCCTGGAGCTTGAGTCTTAGCTCTAGCGATCTCCACTCCGTGCCGGCTGGCTAAGGCAAGCACGGAGGTGGGGGCCTTTTCTTGGCCCCCGGAGTCAGGTACGAGGTGTCGCTACTCACCTAAGGCTTCGCCACAAAGCCACCCTGCCGGACTATTATTATTATTATTATTATTTGAGATAAAATAAACATAAATAAATGTGACATTACAGACAGAGGGACAGACATAAAACTTTCTTAAAACTTCCGTTTATACACTACGATTACGGAACTTTGAAAACTACACAATGACAAATACCAAATGCCGTACAAAACCGGAAATGTAGGATGTAACCCGGATTATAAACTCAAAAAAAAGTTGACTATTAATTGCCAGTAAAAATCAAAACATCCGTAATGAATGTTAATTTTTTTTAAATATTTTATTAAAAATATTATATTTATGTTTCAATTAGAAAAAAACCATATTTATTATGTTCTATATTTAATCGAAGGTAAACACATTAAATGTAAAGCTTCATACACATTTGCAGTAGTGGACATTCAAGTTAAATAATAAATTCACATACATACATACATAACTTCACACCAGTTCCCTTGCGGGGTAGGCGCGAACAACCGAGCGCCATTCAGGCTTATTCTTACACACCTCACTTGCTTCTTTGACATTCATAGCTCTTGTCATGCACGCTCGTCTGTTCTTAAGGCTCCTGGCATCACCTCCTGCTAGTACACGATCAATTTGATCATGGAAGGTGTGTCGTGGCCTTCCATGACGAATAAATTCACGATTAATATATATCTGTCTAAACGACGATAAGCTCTTATTTGCAAGTTAAGTAATTACTTTTTTTATTGCAGGAGTTCAACAGACAGGCAGACTTGATGAACATTTGCAACACCAAAGGGCTACAAATGCGCTGCTGCTCTCTTAATGGAGACTTGTACTTGGCCACTAATGCCGAAACGCAACTGAAGGTTCTTATGGCGACATACTCTAGACCATGGGTGGTAGCCATCCAGACGAGCAAATGCCCTACCACCTGGCTGTGGGTTGTTTTGTCGCCAGTAGGCCGTATGCCTGTCTGCTGAACTCCTGCAATAATATATATATATATATATATATATATATATATATATATATATACACATACATACATACATACATACATAACTTCACGCCATTTCCCTTGCGGGGTAGGCACGAACAACAGAGTGCCATTTAGGCTTATTCTTACACACCTCACTTGCCTCTTTGACATTCATAACTCTTGTCATGCAAGCTCGTCTGCTAGTACACGATCAATTTGATCATGGAAGGTGTATATATATATATATATATATATATATATATATATACTATATATAGGACTATATATATATATACACATATATATATATACATATATATATATATATATATATATATATATATATATATATATGTGTATATATATATACGTCCTCCTTGACGTATCCGTCAACGGCAAACCTTGTCAAGTCCGGCTGCGCGAGCGCAGGTGACTAGCGAAACCAAATTCGGTTTTAGGGTTTTGTTGGAGGGGGCTGTGATCACCTCTCTGATCACAGCTAGTTTATGGGAGGTCCTCCTGAAGTACATGAAGTCTGTTACGGCGCGGAAGGCGAGCACAGTCGATAGACCAAAGCTATCGGTGACCGCGGCGATGCAGCAAGGTGATGTGATGTGCCTATAAGGGCATCAGCTAGGACCCTTTTAGTAACTGGTGCATCACTATCAGTGCATCCTTCTATGTACCTGTCGTAAAAAAATATGATAATGACTTAAGTCGCCAATTTCGCAAGTTAACTACTTAACGACACACCTTCCATGATCAAATTAATAGTGTACTAGCAGAAGGTGATGTCAGGAGCCTTAAGAACAGACGAGCGTGCATGACAAGAGTTATGAGTGTCAAGGAAGCAAGTGAGGTGTGTAAGAATAAGCCTGAACGGCGCTCTGTTGTTTCGTGCCTACCCCGCAAGGGAACTGGCGTGAAGTTATATATGTATGTAACTACTTAACCAGTGCGAATGTAAATCAGGGTTTAAATGAACACGTAGTTGGCAGAAGTAACCGAAATGGCGAGAACATTGAACTTTTGAACTCGGAAATTAAATTGGCGACGGAGAAACTCCTTAAAAATTATACTTTTTTGTTTCTTTTTTGAATTGTGACATTGTCTGTAAAATATTGAAAAAATTCGAATATACGTTTTGCTATCGAAAACTGTTTTAAGTTTATTCCGCCTCGTCCGCTATATTTTTGGTCTTCGGCCGGATCCCTCATGAATCAGCTATCGCCGAAAAGTATGGTGCTCACAAGGAGCGCGCACAAAAGGATGATTGAGGCGACAACCGAAGTCAGAACTGAAGAAGTACCAAGGACGACAGCCGTTGAAACAAATGACGACTCCGGGAACTTAAGGACACGTTCTCCTGGAACTAATGGGCATTCATCGGCACATACTGTGAAGTCCAAAGGTAACAAATCAGTAAGGTCGACTTCATCTTCGATTGCTGCAAGAAAGAAAAGGCTGCAGCTGGAAGCTGCAGAAGCAAAAGCTCGTATACAAATGGAACTCATTGATTTAAAACTTGCAGTAAACCTTAAAGAATTGGACGAGGCAGACAACTGTTCACTGCTTTCTGAAGGTGCTATCGAACATGAATCAGAACATTGTATAGTGGAAAATTGGTTGACAGACAACGCCCAGAATCAAAAGATGCAGACTGACCTACAACCCAATGGAGCTATGGGCCCTCAAGTATCTGCTGCACCGCACGTGTCAACAGCTGCTCAAGATGGCATGGACGGAACCGTACACGCGTTGGCGAGCGCACTCAAGGATCTAGCTGCTGCTACTTCCGCTGCCAATAGTAGCGGAGTAAACAACCGGATGTTCAATCGACTATGTACAGCTAAAGAATTACCCTTATTTTCAGGTGATCCTCTTGATTGGCTTTATTTTAAAAAGGCTTTTGAAGAATCTTCACGTATCTGCAACTTCAGTGAGGACGAAAATCTTTGGCGTTTGAGGAAGAGTCTTCATGGGGCAGCAAAAGATGCTGTAACTGCCCTACTAATCAGCGCTACCTCCGTTGAAACAATTATGTCAAGTTTGGAGCTTCAGTTTGGTAATCCCGATATTATTATTAACAGGATTTTACAAGATATTTATAAACTACGACCGATCTCACAAGAATATCAAAAGGATATAATTGCATTTTCTATAAAGGTGAGAAATTACGTAGCTGCAGTAACCACTATTGGCTGTGAAGATTATTTAAATGGTATGAATATCCTGTCATTAATTCTTTCCAAATTACCTACTGTACTGATTTCTAAATGGACTGACTACAGTTATCCTCTTTTCAATAAAATGTTGAAACCGAAACTTGTAATTCTCTCTGAATTTCTTACTGAAGAAGCTGAAAAGATAACAAAGACGGCTATTAACCTATCAAGTCTTATTTATGGTGAAAATGTAAGACATCGTGGCCAAGTGGTATTGTTTAATTTAAAGCACAATCAAGAAGACGGAGGACTGATGTGCCGTTACTGTCATATCTCGAAACATTTGTTAGTAGACTGTAAGAAATTTAAAAAATCTCTTTGCAAAGACCGATGGGCTTATGTAAAGCGACACGGTATTTGTTTTAAATGTTTAATTTCCAAACACAAGCAAACTGATTGCTCTGAGCCTGTTTGTGAGGTAGAAGATTGTGGAAGATCACACCATCGTTTGCTCCATTATGCTGAAAATAAAAACTCGCAGCAAAACAGAGTGAACATCACCGACGTGACCGAAGGTGAAACGCAAACGGGAATTATCGCACATGTGACCGCAAACGATAATAAGGTTTTATTAAAAACAGTCTCCGTTTACATACATGGACCTAGCGGCATAGAGCGTACTAGGGCTTTACTTGATGATGGTTCGACTGTCACTTTGATAAGTGACAACCTAGCGACTAAGCTAGGGCTGCGTGGACACAAACATTCGATGCGAGTTTGCGGAGCGTGGAATAACGGAGAGGTCACGTGCGAAAGTGAGACTGTTAATTTTAGTATTTCTAATGAAGAAGGAAGGTTGTTTGACATACGTGCATACAGCGTAAAGGATTTGAATTTACCAGTACAAGACTACAGTACTCTCAAATTGAATTCTTGTGGGATAATGAAACCCGAATTGAACAATATACTTTTGGATAGAGATTGTAAACCCGAAATTTTATTAGGACAAGATAACTACAATTTGCTAATGCCTTTGGAGATAATAAAATGTAAACCATCTGAGCCCTATTTAACTCGTACATTGTTGGGATGGTGTGTTCATGGTTGTACTCGGATGCCATTTAAAAAGGGAAAGTCTGCGTTACAATCTGCTCTCATATTGTCAGAAGAAAGTCATCCATCCAGCTATGAATCAGATCGCATTCTACAAGAGATGCAGGAAGAGATGCGACATTCCTTCGCAATTGATGCATTGGGTATTTCTTCTAAGCCCAGACAGAATAGAGAAGAAAGGCAAGCTATTGAACAACTAGAGAGCACTGCTAAGCTGATAGATAGAAGATGGTTTGTAGGATTGCCATGGAAGAACACTAATATTAAGATGCCAGATTCTTATGATAATGCATTGATAAGACTGAGAGGCATAGAAAAGAAGATGAAAAATAATGTAGGTTTTGCCACCCGGTATAAAGAAAGAGTCGATCATCTTCTGCAGAATGACTACGCTTCAGAACTTGATAGCATACCCAACCCTAAGCATGTTTGGTATCTCCCACATTTTGGTGTAGACAACCCTAATAAACAAAAATTGCGCTTAGTATTTGATGCGGCGGCAAAATGTAAAGGAATGAGTTTGAATGACTTTTTAATACAAGGTCCCGACCTACTTATTTCTTTATATGGCATAATGTTAAGATTCAGAGAAAGAAAAGTAGCCGTCACGGGTGACATTAAAGACATGTTTTTGAGAGTTAAAATACACAAGGAAGACAGAGATGCATTTCGATTTTTATGGAAAGAAGCTGCAGATAAACCAGTAAAAGTTTTTACTATGAGTTCACTAATATTCGGAGCGAACTGTTCGCCATTTATAGCTCAATTTGTAAAGAATAAAAATGCTACGAGATTTGCAGCGATGTTTCCGGATGCAGTCAATGCTATATGGAAACAGCACTACATGGATGATTACATTGATAGTTTTGATAATGAAGAAATTGCCACTAAACTTGTAAAGGACGTTAAGTACGTCCACCAACAAGCTGCCACTTTCAAGAACGGTCAACAATTATTATGGAAATTGAAGTATATTATGTTATATTTATTTACTAAATGGAAAGAGCGTATCGAAAATACTACTGTGCTAAACTGGTGCTTGGAAAACTCTTCATGTAGAAATCTGATATGTGTCATGAGGTACAGAGGTAATTAGAAGTAGCAGATTAAATTATTGTTTGTTTGAATAATAGATATATAGCTAGCACCCCTAGAAATGTTTGGCCAAAGGGTCTTGTTCTGACAGCAGTAGCTGAGAAAAATGGTCGCACAAGAGTTGTCGATGTCAAAACGGAATATTGTGGCGATCAGCAGCGCGTGTGGCGCGGATTGACCTGAGGAGTGAGTGCTGTTCCAGCACTGGGGTGGGGAGTGTTGGCGACGGAGAAACTCCTTAAAAATTATACTTTTTTGTTTCTTTTTTGAATTGTGACATTGTCTGTAAAATATTGTAAAAATTCGAATATACGTTTTGCTATCGAAAACTGTTTTAAGTTTATTCCGCCTCGTCCGCTATAGTGTTGATAACATTTATTCCAAATAGTGCCATATATTACTGTGATAATAATAATAACCAGCCCATGAACGTCCCACTGCTGGGCTCGGGCCTCCCACTATAGGGGAACGGACAGTAAACCCGTCGCACTTGTTCAAAGCGGCTTGGCGGATTTGGCACATCGGTGATCTCGATGTGCAGGTTGCATCACGATGTTTTCCTTCACCGTTGTTAGCTCGTGGTAATTTGTAACAATATGCAGATTAGGGCAGAAAGCAGCCCGAGTGGTGCATGCGTTCCGGCCAGGATCGAACCCGCGCCCTTTGATCTTGGGACGCGTGCGCTAGCCATTACGCTACCACGACTTCATTGTTATTAAGACTATTACTGACTATTGTACTATTTGCGGGTAGTTGTAATTACTATTCGAATATAAAAGCGAGTGGGCGTTGCGACGAAAGCTCAATCTCACATCTACTTTGGTCGTTTGCACATGTCATAGAAGCGCTCTAGTATAGCTAATTATTGTATGAGAACTCGAATTAAACAGTTCTCCAAGTTCTATGTGTTTTGCTGTATAAATCTCCCACTATCAGTAGTTACTGTGTTATGGCCGGTTCTTATAATCTTATTATTCATTAGTATGTAAAATTTTGACCGATAGTAAGGCAAGTGATCGGTTAGTAAGATATAGGAACCGACCATTAGAGATAATGCCAACAATCATCGAGGTATCTCTGGGTGGAACTGCGTCGCCGCCGCGTTTACACTGTCAAGTAGGCGTCATACCTGGAGCGGCGGTATGGGAAGTTGGACCACGTTCACATCGTTATATACAGAAATTCACAGAATAGTGATAATAATAGCGCGGCGGTGACACGGTACTATCCACATGAGACACCATATATAATAGCAGTCCATACACGTCCCATTGCTGGGCTCGGGCCTTCCATTATGGGGGAACGAAGAATACACCCGCCGATGCATGTGCAAGGCGGCTTGGCAGGTTTGACACATCGGCTATCTCGATGTGTAGGTTTCATCGTGATGTTTTTCCTTCACCGTTAGCGCGCGTTAATTGTAACAACATGCACATTAGGTAAGAAAAACTGACTAATACATGCTTTCCAACCCGCGCCCTTTTAGTTTTATAAGCTACCACGGCTCCTGGTACCATATCATCTTCTTATTTTAAATTTACCTATAAAGGTGACTTCACATAACCCGCTTTATAGCTCACTGAGCGAATTAAAAGTTATAAACCAATCCCGCAGTCAAATAAAAGAAGAAAGTAAAAAAAAATTGGCAACAATACATTGCAAGACATATTACATATTAGAGAAAAAAAAAATCTAACAAAAATGAAACCGACTCAATGAGTAAATAAAAAGCAAAAAATAAAATTTTCTACAACATCTTGAAGTTGGCGCCATGTAAAACATAAAAATTACAATAAAATAAATCAGTTTAGAAACAAAAAAAAAATTAGAACCTCTCCTTTTTTGGAATCGGTAAAAAAAAATAATTAGACACATTAAATACCTAACAAAAAATATGTCTCGCGTTGGTACGAAATGGTGCAGTGCATTAAACACCAGATGAGTCCCCGGCAATGGAAGAGGCCTCGTGAGGGGCCCACGCCTGCCAGGGCTGGGGAGAGGCTAGATCGTATACCCGTAGCCCTGGCATAAGGCAAAGGACAGAACACCCAGGGGTTTTAGTGGGTATCCCTAAAGGTATCCCGATCTGGCGAATCCCACACACGGGTCGCGAATATCCCCCTAAAGTTCTGCCCTTGTCGCGGCTTATGGTCCTCAAGCGGATTTCCCCTGGCTAAAAAAAAAGTGCATTAAACACCAGACACAAGTGTCTGACGCTGGTTTTCAACTGTACCTTGGGATTGGTGTATGTGGCACTGTTCTTTATTTCTCTCAACATTATATTCAACTGAACTGAATCAATATATCTATATATATAAAAATCAATTGCTGTTCGTTAGTCTCGCTAAAACTCGAGAACGGCTAGACTTATTTGGATAATTTTGGTTTTGAATTATTTGTGAAAGTCCAGGGAACGTTTAAAAGGTGAGTAAATATGAAAGAAATGCTTGGAATATAGTAAAAAGAACAATCTCACTTTCCCTTAGAAACTATTCCTACCCGCCAAACATTTGATATTCGCCCCGTCCTTTAGAAATCAATTCAATTTCCGTGCAGGAATTCTATCCGTGCAGGAACGGAGAAAGAATACAATTTCCTGCGGCCTGGCGGCCTGTCGTAAGAGGCGACTAAAGAACCCACAGCCAGGTGGTAGAGTATTTGCTCGACTGGATGGCGACCACCCCTGGTCTAGAGTATGCCGCCATAACAACCTTGTGTTGTGTTCCGGCATTAGTGACCAGGTTCCAGTCTCCTTTAAGAGAGCAGCAGCGCATTTGTAGCACCTTTGTTGTTGCAAATGTCCATAGGCGATGGTAACCGCTTTCCATCTAGTGGGCCGTCTGCCTGTCTGCTAAACTCCTGCAATAAAAAAATAATAATTTAAAAGTCGTTCAGAAATCAAATTTAATTTAAAAGTGAAGTTTTATTTTTTATTTTTTTGGTTTTGAATGTCAAACAATTGACGTTCGTCCCGTCGTTCAGAAATCGACGTTTTTTATTTATTGACTATGAGGCGGTAAGTAGTTTGCCGGGTCAGCTAGTATAAACAATTTTGAATTCAAACACTCCTACACATACAATACATACTCAAAACCATTTAAAATGATTAAACAATTGTTTCATTTCTTAAAATAATGTTCAAGCCTGTCAGTACAACCGGCGAAAAGGTATAACGCGTTAAATCAGAAAACGTGAACAATTAAAATTTTAAGAACAAAAAACCAGACCATTGCAATAACACACAGCAATCATCGCAATTTAAAATAATTGATCAATTGAATATGTATAATAAAAATATTCGTTTACTGACGTTATTTTGTACAAAAAAAAAAACGCTATTTATGCAAAATACACGTACAAACATGTAGGTATACATAATTTACGACCAAGTGCGCAGTTAGGCGAATGGAATGATGCTTGCTACTTACAGTTAGATGGCACTAGTTTGTATTTGTGATTTTGCTTATGGACATGTATGTAATTAAGTAATACTACGACGGCCTCTGTGATAGAGTGGGCTAAGCCTTAGCTAGCCGAGCTCACTGGAATGCAGCGGTTCCAAGTTCGATTCCTGGCAATATTACATTTTGTATATTAACTTATTATTTATACAACGCAAAAGGGGATGGATGCAGAAGTCGTGGAAGGCCATGACACACCGTCCATGATCAAATTGATCGTGTACTAGAAGAAGGTGATATCAGGAGCCTTAAGAACAGACGAGCGTGCATGATAAGAGCTATGAATGTCAAAGAAGCAAATGAGGTGTGTAAGAATAAGCCTGAATGGCGCTCTGTTGTTCGTGCCTACCCCGCAAGGGAACTGTCGTGAAGTTATGTATGTATGTAACTTTCCATTATACTATACTGTGATGAACTGGGTATCTGAGATCGGATCCAGAGTAGTCCTTTATATATTACTAATAACAGAAGCTTAGTTTTGGGATATGCAATCTGTGTGCTTGCCTGCTATTTCTGAAAAGGAAATAGTACATCTAAAAGTGATAAAAGAATGAGCACATAACGACATAGGCTTTAGTAGCTTTACAAAGTTACGCCTGATCGATTGTCATTAATCTTCCATGAAACAGGCATCAGGGAAGGAGCCAGTAGGGTACTGATTTGCTCTAAGTGTTGCAGTTTAAAAAAATAGAAGCCGGGACATTTGACACCGGGGAAGTATAACTCCCCGAAAACTGGCAAGGTTTTCGTCTGGGCCAGAGGACTAACTCCAAGGGAACTCACAACCCGGGTAATGGACGCTAGAAGAGAAGAGCACTAAGGCTGAGTGGACTGTATTCCGATAGGTATAAACGAATACTAGAAAGAAAATTTCTGTAATTGCGAAATGTACTTTACTGGATATTACTTTTTCGTTATTGATTGATTGTGTGAGCTCTAAGAAGGCCGGTATGAACAGAAGCATTATTAAAACCCCAGTTAAGGCAATCCCACAGTCCCCCACTGCGGTCCTCTCGTGGTGAACAGTTTGGAAAGGGATTTTTCCTCGAAGAAGAGGATAAGATGGGCAGGGTTTTTAGATTAACGAATATTTTTGATCGGAATCAAAAACTGTTGACTCTGGGGTATAAATATTAATGACTATTCTGGATTTCATGTTACATTTGTCATACGGCATTTATCAAATTGGGGAAATTTCCAAAACTCAATCAGAGACCCGGAGGATAGGTGTTATTTGAACAATCATAGTAGCAATCGATGCGTATTCTTATGATAGCCGTAACATAACCCTCGCTTGCCGTATTAGATTGTGTCTTGCGCATAATCAAATTATACGCTTCCGGCGTATCGATCATCGATCCGCTATAACCTAGTGCATATTTTTATTAATCTTGCAGTGTATAAATTGATTTCAGATGGTCTTTTTTTTGTTAACGCTGGGGGCATGCATTGCACATACCCGTCCGACGGCCAGTGCTACACACAAGCTTCTGATAATGGAAGGAGTTGCAAGCACCGACCGCCAGACTGCACTACTACAGACTACACACTAAACTTTCCAGCGTACTTCCGCATCTTAATCAAGCGTCACAGGACTGTAATGATGCGTATAATCTACCGTGACCCTGGGACCAAGACATCCTGCAGCACTGAGTGTGACACGCCAGGAACCCTCCCGACGGTCCCCCGACCAACGCAGCCCCACTAACGTCATAGGGTGGAGATGGGCAAAGCGGAATATCGGACGACCGAAAACAGTTTTAGAGAATAGTTAAGTAAAATTGACAGGTGTCCAGTTATACTGGAAGGTGTAAGACAGAGCATAAAGTTCCACTTTATATTGATATTTGTTTTATTCATAACACGAATGATCACTCCATCGAAACAATGACATTTCACCGAGCTAGCAGTTGATAACTAGAAAATAAAAATAAATTAGGGAGCAGTCAAGGCTGGAAGAGACAAAGTTCATCGAAGAATTAATCTCTGATGAAGAGATACAACCACAAGAGAATGAAGTATCTATCGAAGTGTGAAGTATCTATCACTATAGCGAAATGAGCTTTCAGTATTCCAGAACAGATAGAAAACAATTAGTGAAGCTGCTTAATATATTTTTCTACCAGCTTTGATTGAAGTCCATAGCTTAACAATTCAATCTGGTATTTAAACAATTAGCATTTTATTAAACATGCCAGATCGTGTACATCATAAACATCTTTACAGCAAAATCATGACCGTTTTTTGCGCACATCATAATCGATACCTATAACTAACAAAGTAAGTTAAAGGTTACATTTAATAAAACTACTTGTAGCATAAAAAGTGCCAATTATTGTTTTATTGCCGTATCTCTGATTTAAAGGCTACTTGATTTAACTTATGTTTAGTTTAAAAGACGAACGCTTATTTGAACCAATCAAGATCTCTCCACGTCCCCGCGAGGGACGCTAGGAGACATAGCTCACCCCACAGGATAGACTAGGCGTGTTGCTGGGAAGTTTCTTTCGCCGTTTCTTCTCTCCCAGCCATAACACGTTGCGAAACGGCAGTAAGATAGCGTAGGCCACCGCAAACCACCGATCCCGGCCCGCCGTGATCCTTCCCTTCGGGCTTTATATTACCCGTCGCCCGTTCTCAATTAGTATTTTGTGTCGCCCTATGGTGGGCATCATTAAATTCATTCCCCATTCATGGCAACAGTCCAGCCGAGGTAAAACTCCTTAGGGAGCTCCCTCGAGCAAGTTGCCCCCCCGGGCTCGAGCACCTTCGCTTCGCGAAGGCACTCGCCCCAAAGACCCCGGTAAAGTTGTAAGGTCTTCGGACCAACAACATAAAGTCAAGTCCAATAAAAAAAAAAAAAGCTTATTTGAAGAAGCGTTGTAGAATTTTTCGTTAGTAAAATTAAGTAGAACATAAAGTAAGTAGAATATGTTAAAAATATATACATTTACTCAGACCTTTTTTTGTCACTTATTTTTTGGGGGCACGCTAATACTCGATTGTTTCATGTTTTTCAGTTTTTTTTTAAATTTCCTTTATGGGCACTGCGTGCCCCCACAAAAAAAAGGCCGTGCATTTACTTAAAAAGAATACTAGTAGAAACACTTTACCAGGAAACATATATAAACTATACCGGGAAACATCATACCAGAAAAGATTAATTAATTTCAAAATCGATTCCCTAGAGACACGTAGAATTATTTTAGATTTGCTTATAATTTGTTTCATAATAATATAGATTTCCCTTAATTGTTGAGGCAATTTCGCCTTAAAGTCCCTTCGAAAGCTCCGTGACAACCTATAACCCCCCTCTTTCCCCCATTAAAACAACAGTATTAGCTGCTAGCTCCCCCCTATCTCTAGAATGTGTAGAATTCTCAATAGCAGCAGTGATGTTACGGACATTTAGTTTGACTCCGAAAAATTCATTTTATAAAAAGATTCGTTTAGCCCAAAAATACATTAATTACACACTTTTTTTGTTATTTTTATTATTAGAGTTTAATTAAATAACAATAAAGAAATTCAAATACAAGCTGTGTTCAGCTATAATTCGTTTTTACATCGCATTGTAAATCTTGTAAGACCATTAACTGATCAAATGTGAAAAACTATTAGTGATCCTTAATAAATAAATAAACTCTATCCCTCAGTAAAAAACGTAAATATAAAAAGCTTTTAAATCTATATAAACAGATGGAGCCACAGGGGATGCTTCTCTTCCCTTTTGACATTTTACTATTTAAAATACATCTTTAGACTCTCTTTTCTCATCACAATCACCCCAAACATTCAGGGTCAGCACAATATGTCCTTTCCTTCCATATTTCTCTATTCTGATACATGCTCTTTGTCACACCACTAACCATCATGTCGTCCTTCATACAATCCATCCATCTCTTTTTTGGTCTACCTTTACATTTTCACATTTTAGACTAATCAATACAAATTTATAGCTCATAAACATCCCACTGCTGGGCTCGGGTCTCCCAATTATAAGCGAATGGACAGTGTACTGGTTACGCTTGTCCAAGGCGGTTTGGCGGGTTTGACACATCGGTTATATCGATGTGCAGCTTTTATCACGATGTTTTCCTTCACGGTTAGCGTGATAATTGTAACAATATACACATTAGGCCCGAAACTGCCTAAATGATGCGTGCTTTCTCCTCCCAGGTGTTAAAATTTAGAATGATGACTATAAGGTTACCTGATGCAAATTTAAAAAATATAATATGTAGGTTAACACCATTTAGCAACGCGTCGCTGCCGTAAACGTTGCGTTATTTCGTTTATGTAATAATTGAGTACTGAATTTTTTGCACTTGTAATATAATTAATAATTGGCTTGTTTAGTTTAGCTAGATTTTGCATGCAAACAAGTTAAAGGAAAAATTCATGTTTACATATCGTATGATGCAATACTGTGTATAGATCCCGTCTTGAATCCACGCTAGTTTTAGATGCTAAAGTCTTAGGATTTTACAATGAGCTCTTAGCTGTGTGTGTCTTATCCGTGCAGGAACGGAGAAAGAATACAATTTCCTGCGGCCGGGCGGCCTGTCGTAAGAGGCGACTTAACAACCCACAGCCAGGTGGTAGGGCATTTGCCCGACTGGATGGCTACCACCCCCTGGTCTAAAGTATGTCGCCCTAACAACCTTCGAGTTGTGTTCCGGAATTAGTGACCAGGTTCCAGTTTCCCTTAAGAGAGCAGCAGCGCATTTGTAGCACCTTTGGTGTTGCAAATGTCCATAGGCGATGGTAACCGCTTTCCATCAAGTGGGCCATTTGCCTGTCTGCTGATCTCCTGCAATAAAAAAAAAGCTGATATTTTGATTTATTTCATTACAAAACCGATTTTCATTAGTCTATGGTGGTTTGTTATGCGTGGAACTTTACTAAGTGGGCGGTATCTATTAATGAAGTACGACATAGTTGGTTGTATATTTTACCACAAAAAGTACAAAACGTCATGGGTGTAAGCTGCCAAAATTATTAACTAATTCAAATTTATTTATTTATGCTAGTGGTCGCCCAGTGGTCGAAATTCGACCATAATTAATTTAAATTACAACTTTGAACATTATTAAGGTTCTGTTGTCAAAGACTATACTTCACTAATCACAGATTTCGCCAAGACTACACTGCTGATTTGACTTTAACAATAAACAAAAGAGTATATATGCGTGTGTAATGTTTTTTTTTAATTGAATTAATGTATCTTTATACATAATTTAAAAAAAATATTAGCATTCGTCGCTTCTTCTCTATATAAACTATAAGTGAGCGAAATTTCATACTCCTCCGTCCGCGCAATTTGCGTAAAAAGGGGGTGAACTTACCGGTTGGAGGTAGGGATGCAAACAAAACATCGATGTTTCCAAACATCGATGTATCGTTCCTAAAAATCGACGTTTTAACATCGATGTTGAAACCAAAACATCGACGATACATCGGTGTTTAAGAACGATGTTTTATGAACGACGATGTTTTATCATACATAGACATAACGCGCCATGTTGCGCTCTATTTTTAATATTTTTTTCTTATTGCCAGTAATAATTTATAACATAAAAGTTGATTATTATACCTATTTCTTTCATTTCTATTAAAAATAACCATTTTTCTTAGATGTACATTTATTTTAAATGGTGATAGGGATGTGTTAGCGTGTGCCCACGCTGTTGAATAGTAAGTACGGTAATGAATGTGGGTAAGGTAAAAGACATATAAATAGAATAAACATAGTATTTAGTAGGATGAGAGCATTGAGAAGTGCATCGCAGGAACAAGCGTCAAAAGCTTATGTAAATGATGATAAAAAACATCGATTCATAAACGTTGATATTTCACTTTTGAAAACATCGATATCCTAATATCGATGTTTTTTATGAGCGATGTTGCATCCCTAGTTGGAGGAGCGAGATGGAATGCTCCTCCGTCTCAAAGGAAGATCTTCCAGCGAGGCTAATGTTGTTCCTCGCAAGCCTAGGCCCGTTTGTTATAGTTGAAATTTTTTTATATATTCTTTGTATATTTTGGGAAACGTTAGTGACATCAATTATTGTACAGCGCCATCTATTGGCTTGTAAGTGTTCCACTACATAATAATATATAGATACGTAGCATTTAGCAATTCTGTATACAATATTAACAATATATTCTTGGACTAAAAGTAATCTTAAAAAAATATTTATATAGTCTTTATTCATCCAAATTCATGATAGCATGACATGGATGGATGTTAATTAAAAACAACCCAACGTTATTTAAAAATTATAAAAGTGCCCGACATACTAATAAGAATAAAATTTGTATGCCTCCGCATACCACTGCATTATATGATAAAAGTGTGTTTTGGGATGGCACCAAGAATATATAATAAGTTACCGTATAATATAATGCAAGAAAGTAATATTAATATTTTTAAACAAAAATTATTCGAGTGGTTGACAAAAAAAATCCTATTATAGCGTCCAAGACTGTTTAAATGAGAGGTAATTAAGAAGATATTGTGTTGTATTGCTTAAATAAAATAAAAGATTTATAATGCACCAAATTAAATATTATATAGAGATAGGTTAAGTAATTTTATATTGCGATGCTATGAAAGGCCAGCTAAGTAATAAGTTCTCAGCTATATTGAATAAGACCTATGTATTACACTTAGTTCGCAATAAAAATGATTTGATTTGATTGATTTGATATGTGGGTAAATTGATGAAATTAAATTAACATAATTTCATAAAGGATGAATTGCAATAACTTTTCTAATCCAACAAAATAATGTTGCTATTGAGTAAATAACAATTATCACTCTTGACATTTACACTAATTACGTTATAATTCACTTAGATTAAGAAGATGGATAGGGATTCGTCGAAAACATGGCGCGCTGACGACCGTTCCGCTTCGCTAGTGACATTGACACTGATTCTTGACAATGACATTTCAATGATTCGTCTACATATTATATTTATATCAATATTTTAAATAATAAACCCCTTTATGATATTCCTCCTGCTAATTGCCCTCCTCCTGTTAATAGTAGTGTATATATTCGTTGTGTATAGTGTGAATGGAGCGTTAGGTAAACTTCTAGGCGCTAAGAACCTCAGCCAGAAGGCCCAGCTTGTAATACACAACGCGGTGCTGGTGCCTACGCTCACGTATGGAAGCGAGAGTTGGGTATGGAAGAGAGAGCATGAAAGTAGAGTAAACGCGGTCGAGATGCGAGCACTGCGTAAGATCTGCGGAGTGACGCTCGCGGACCGCGTTCGTAATACCGAAGTAAGAAAGAGAGTGTCGGGGTGAAGGTAAGGAAAGGAATGCTCCGGTGGTTCGGGCATGTGGAAAGAATGCATGATGAAAGAATTACTAAACAGATATACAATGCAAAAGTCGTGGAGGGCCACGACATACCTTCCATGATCAAATTGATCGTATACTAGCAGAAGGTGATGTCAGGAGCCTTAAGAACAGATAAGCGTGCGTGACAAGAGCTATGATTGTCAAAGAAGCGAGTGAGGTGTGTAATAACAAGCCTGAATGGCGCTCTGTTGTCCGTGCCTACCCCACAAGGGAACTGGCGTGAAGTTATGTATGTATGTATATTCGTTGTAAATTCTTGACTGTCAATAAAATTCTCATGAAATAGATTGTACAGTATATATATAGATTGTATAGTATATACATATTATGCTTAGGTTAACATGTAATATTTAGTTTTGTCCTTTGTTATTACGTTTTGTGTTAAATAAATTTGTTGTACATATGTTTAGTTTATATACAAATGTATATTGTTTTATATTGGCAGTTTTTTTTAAATTACCGACCAAATTGCTAGTTTACCCTCTTTCTTATTTAAATCACCTGGCTTTTTTATACACATGACATTGGCAAAATCAAAGTATAAATGGCATTGCAGCCATTTAAAAAAAATATAATAATAAAAAATAAATCACATCGATTTATAAAAATGGCATTGTAACAATGGATGCGTTTTACTTAGATAACGCGATATGGCATGGGAGGTGGACAAAAAACTTTAAAAGCATTGCACGTAACATACCTGGGGTTGACAAAAAATATGATTAATGACGGGATAGGAATTAAATGATTTTTGGCGCAGGTACCTCTAAGGAAAGTAACTTAAAATTCAGTTCATAGTTAAAATTATAAATGTACCCGCAAGAAAATTCAATGTAGTCTTAAAAAAAGTGGCTGATCAGAGTATTTCTATAATGTAGATGAATTTCTCAATAGTGCTTGTCGTTATTATCTATATGGGAAAGCTTAGTAGTGATTTATTTGTTATTTTTTCTTTTCACATAATTTGTTTATTTATCTATAATTTATATATTGATCGTGTACTAGCAGAAGGTGATGTCAGGAGTCATAAGAACAGACGAGCGTGCATATCCGTGCAGGAACGGAGAAAGAATACAATTTCCTGCGGCCGGGCGGCCTGTCGTAAGAGGCGACTTAACAACCTACAGCCAGGTGGTAGGGCATTTGCCTGACTGGATAGCTACCACCCCTGGTCTAAAGTATGTCGCCATAACAACCTTGCGTTGTATTCCGGCATTAGTGACCAGGTTGCAGTTACCCTTAAGAGAGCAGCAGCGCGTTTGTAGCAACTTTGCTGTTGCAAATGTCCATAGGCGATGGTAACCGCTTTCCATCAAGTGGACCGTCTGCCTGTCTGCTGATCTCCTTCAATAAAAAATTGACAAGAGCTATGAATGTCAAAGACGCAAGTTAGGTGTGTAAGAATAAGCCTGAATGGTGCTCTGTTGTTCGTGCCTACCCCACAAGGGAACTGGCGTGAAGTTATGTATGTATGTTGTTTATTTATTACCAAAGCTTATTTGACATGTTTCTAAATTGGAATATGTATGTAAATTTAATTTTAGTATTTAAGTCATTACAAGCTTTTTATTGACTTGCAATGGATGTACAGTATATATGTTCGGGTGGAATCTTGCAAGTTAAATTTGACCAACTTCCCGGTCTCCGATTGAGCTGAAATTTTGCATGCATATGTATATCGCATAACAATGCAATAATATGGTACCATGGAGCTGATCTGACGATGGAGTTGGAAGGTGACCATAGGAACTCCTGTACTGAACAAGATAGATCCATCGTGTTTGGGCTCGTTTTACTTGTCTTGGCTAGCACCTTGCTGCTACATGGTATCCAGGATCTCAAAAGCTTGTATTTAATAACCTTTTTTAAAAAAGTTTATTTCATATAAAAATAAGTAATATTGATTGATCGATTGATTCGGATAGATTTGTTGTTTTAACCACGTAACGAGATAGACGATGAGAGGACGGCGTTTATTCAGATCCAGGTACGGTGGAACTCATTACTAGAGCCTGTCTTACTCGACATATACAACCTGGGTGGCTTAGAGTCCTGTGTGGATAAGTGCCTTCTAGGTAAGCATGCTAGATAGATAGAGAATTCTTTATTGTATACCAAAACATAAATAAACAGAAGTAGAATAGGATAAAAGATAGTATAACGGGCGGCCTTATCGCTAAGAAGCAATCTCTTCCAGGTAACCCTTGGCAGGCGTTGATACATTTATAATACCGTTCCGCTGGGCGTAACTATGTTCTAAATCTCAGCCTTTCCAACACATTCAAAGCGCAGGGTCGTCAGGGAGGAGGGGGTTTTTAGTGGGTATTGGGGTTGCTCGCCCGTGCAGCAACGCTCGGAGTCTTCCACACTATTCTGTGACGTCGATCGCAGACGGAGCGCTGCCAAGAGCATACTATTGCTGCAGTGTTATCGCCCCCGACCGACGCGTGTCGTTCCCCTAGCAACGATCCAGTTTGTGCGTAAATCGGTTAAGCATTTTCCCTCGCCTCAAAACAAAAAAAAAAAAAAAAAAATATAATACCAACGGTTGTGCAATTAATAAATAATGATGGATGATGCAGAACGTCGTTAGTTGTGCGTGAAAAGGCAACCCTACAGAGAAAATTTACGTACGGCTGTGTAAGAGCGTTTAGTTAAAAGAACTGATGTTACCTTCCAATCCTAAGTGAGTACCCCCGCTCGCAATAACAACACCTACGGATATAACGTGAGTATCAATAATGAATGAGCATTGGATGGCTTAATTATTATCATTCATATTAGTTGAAACTCTCAAAATCTCAAGGGCCCAAAAACGAAGTGCAAAGGGCACCAAGTGTGGGGTCACATTTTGACGGTGTGTAACGCGATACACCAGATGGCACGCTTCGTGCACTTCCGAAAATGTTACACAAAAAAATGCGGCGCACAAGACCTCTAGCCGCAAAAAGTGCACGACGGTATGGTTTGTGCTAATTCTTTATTAGGTTCTGTACAACATTTATTTTTGACTTTTGTATGAGTATGTATCTTTGCATAGTATAAAACAAAGTTCCTTTCCTTGTCTGTCTGTCTGTATATCCGCTAACTCCTTCTAAACCACGCAACGGATTTTAAGCGGTTTTCACGACATAATTTTTCACTGAAGGTTTATATAAGTTCATACATACATACATAACTTCACGCCAGTTCCCTTGCGGGGTAGGCACGAACAACAGAGCGCCATTTAGGCTTATTCTTACACACCTCACTTGCTTCTTTGACATTCTAAACTCTTGTCATGCACGCTCGTCTGTTCTTAAGACTCCTGACATCACCTTCTGCTAGTACACGATCAATTTGATCATGGAATGCATCTGTTTAATCATTCTTTCCACATGCCCGAACCACCGGAGCATTCCTTTCCTTACCTTCACCCCGACACTCTCTTTCAGACCAACTCGTTTATATAAGTATATATAGAAATTCAATTAAGTTTTTATTTAAGTATAATAGAGCTAACTCCTAAGGGTAGGCGATGTACACGTTTGTATGTATAATTGAATTTTGCCTACATGTCTAGTTATTTTTTTCTAAGTTTGTTTGGTATGCGCATTGTTTGGTGTATTATAATATGTAATAAGGGCAACATGGACCGGATGTGCACACGGTACTATTGGTTTATCTTGCAAGTTAGTGTCACGCGATTCTCCAACTGTAGCGAGTACGACCTCTATACTTCAATTATACTACGCCATGTACGCACTCTCGAAGCCTGGCAGCCATATTTTCGGTGTTTTTATTTGGTATACAACCCTTACCCCTACACTCTGGTTTAATTGGGAAAAACTCAAGTTTTTTTATAATGACGACAATTATACCATGTACATACATAGATACATACATAACTTCACGCTAGTTCCCTTGCGGGGTAGGCACGAACAACAGAGCGCCATTTAGGCTTCTTCTTACACACCTCACTTGCTTCTTTGACATTCATAACTCTTGTCATGCACGCTCGTCTGTTCTTAAGGCTCTTGACATCACCTTCTGCTAGTACACGATCAATTTGATCATGGAAGGTGTGTCGGGACCGTCCACGAATTCTGCGTACATCCATTTTTGCATTGTATATGTATATGCATTGTATATCTGTTTAGTCATTCTTTCATCATGCAGTCTTTCCACATGCCCGCATTATACCATGTAAATAATAATATGTGCGCTCCCGGACAACTAATGGCTAGCGCAACGCTGGAGCGCACATATTAATAGTTGCTCTATCTCGCTCGCACATCATCCGTCCCACTCACACATTGTGCTATATATTGTACTAGCTGTACGACTGAGTAATATTTATACTTAAGATTACCATTTCCAAAATAAATTAGTTCACTTTAGTAGACATCAGCACTCGACAGTGAATACTACTTTCTGCCATCTGAAGTATCATTTAACCTCTACCTCTTGCTGCTACAATAATAAAAAGACAATGAGAAATCTACTAAGTAATGAGTGGGAGAAAAGAGAAAATAAGTACTTTCCTCGTTTACTTTTCACTTAACAAATTGTTTTTTTTTACTGTCGAAGTACAGTAGACTGGATAACGGCTCATCTCATAGAAAGCAGTTGCCATCACCTATGGACACTTGTAATACCAAAGGTATTATAGGTCCCGCCACGTAAAAAGCACGCTGAGCGGTAGTGGAGGGGATGCGTCTGCGCAGGTGTACAGTCGTATCCTAAAGTACTAGGGTAATGTTTTATGAGTAATTGTTTTATTGTAGAATCGGCGGGGTGTCACCCCGTCTCGCCCCCTTCATACCACCAATTTGATCGATAAAACGCTCACTATGCAGGTTCAGAGCCAGCGTTCTTTTTACGTGGTGCGAACTAAACTAATATTGGCCTTGAAGGAGGAACTGGAACCTGACCCCTGATGCTGGAATGCAACTCAAAGTTATTACTGCCTGTGGATTATTTTGCCGCATCTTACGACAGGCCGCCCGGCCGCAAAAATGACTATTCTTTCTCCGTTCCAGCACGGAGAAAGAGGCTGTGAAGCGGTGCAACGGATTGCATTGAAGAATATATTGTTACGAGTTTCGTCGTCAGCCATTTGCAGTCCACTGCTGGACGTAGGCCTCCCCAAGACGGCGCCACTCATCCCTGTCCTCCGATTTCCTCCAGCCAGCGCCTGCCGGCGACCTTGCATAGGTCGTCGGCCCATCGGGCTGGAGGGCGTCCGACACTACGTTTACCGAGACGCGGTCTCCACTCCAGGACTCGTTTGCTCCATCGGCCATCGGTCCTACGGCAGATGTGACCGGCCCACTGCCACTTCAACTTGCTAATTTTGCGAGCTATGTCGGTTACCTTGGTTCTCTTACGGATATCCTCATTTCTAATTTTATCCATAAGAGAAACACCCAACATAGCTCGCTCCATAGCCCGTTGAGCGACTTGGAAACTTGTTACGAGTTTGCGGGACTAGAATTAAAATTCCGTTAGAATTATTATAGAGTTTATTAGAACTATACAAACATGTATAACACAGATAATAATATAACGGAACGTAACAAATCCAAACGTAATGCAGAAGGTCGCAATTCAATAAAACGCGCAAGTTCCGTCACTATTAGATTCCCGAATGTACACATGTCACGCCTAGATCGTAGTTGTAGCTCAACTGACTCCTCTCTCAATCAGGCCATCGTTTTATACTTCACAAATGCATATGTGCCCGCCCGGCAACGTCGACATAATTTCCTAGAATTAGCTTGTACTTACAATCCGAAACACATGGCTAATGATGCTCCTGAGCGGCCGTAAACGAGTACAATAGGACAATAGGCTGTTATCCACAATAACTAGAAACGTATGCTAATGCCAATAAATAAGTGAACAAAAGGAGACGATCATAAAAGGATTACAATCAGCTCAAATGCCGACCGGTAATAAAATGTGCTTTTACAGATCCGTACGTGGAATTTGTCTTTGGCGGAGCCTAAGTTGTAACACTATGTATTTTTGTAGGTAAGTATATATGTTTCATTTCGCTTGATTCAGAAGATATAAATATAAATTCTAAGTATATTGATGATAGAAAATATACATCTAGTTGTATTATGAATGAACCCTAAACAAGTAAACCATACTGAACAACAACTGCATGTGCTGAACATTTGTCTCAAGATCCGCACTACCTGGTAATGTCGTCCATCTGTTGTCACAAAAACTAATATATAATTCACATAGTTTCATATGATTAGTAATTATAACAATTTCAGACGCATACATTGATACCGCACAAAGCGCATTGGAATTCGTTTCTTTTTTTAACCGGCCATTTCAAATAATTTCCATAAAAATTCCCGCGGAATTTCCGGGATAAAAAGTAGTGCAGATTTTAAGTCTAAGAATTAGCCGTCGATCAGCGAAAAGCACGTCGAAATCGGCCCAGTAGTTATTAAGTGAATTCCGAACAAAAAGGCAAGAAATGTATAAAAGTCGTGGAAGGCCACGACACACCTTCCATGATCAAATTGATCGTGTACTAGGAGAAGGTGATGTCAGGAGCCTTAAGAACAGACGAGCGTGCATGACAAGAGTTATGAATGTGAAAGAAGCAAGTGAGGTGTGTAAGAATAAGCCTAAATGGCGCTCTGTTGTTGGTGCCTACCCCGCAAGGGAACTGGCGTGAAGTTATGTATGTATGTATGTAAATGTATAAAAAATTGCATCGTGTTCTCCGTCGTTTATATAGTCTACTAGATGTGTCGGCAGACGTTGTCCTGCCCTAAAAAAATAAAAATCTAGAACCCAATCCTAGCGCCACCTACCGGTTCCAATTGTGAATCTAAACCATCCGGGGAGCCACTCTAACACACACACAAAAGCACCAAAATCGGTCCAGGAGATTAAGAAGATCTTCTATAAGCCGATCCCGGCGCCACTTATCGGCTCCAATTGTGAATCTAAGTAATTGCGGGAATCAGTCAAACACTGTATGTGTTTGACCATACATAACAACAACAACAACATCTATAATATATATATCAGACAGGAGGAATTCTACGCAGAGGGGATGGGATAGATGAATGCAATAGGGAATGTGATTAGGAAAATGAGATGGGGGGGGAGTGAGCTATCGGAACTCTCACTCATCATACGAAACACGATTACCTCAAAGCTAAATGTTCTCCCGAGCAAGCCCACAGCCCGGAGACATGGGACGCAACGAAAACTGGCCAGGAGTTTTAGTGAGTTTCCCTAACCGTGGCCTGGAAGTAGCATTCCTGCAGGAATGCTAATGCCACCTGGCCGCGGCCAATCTTACACGCCCCAGCGCGCTTTCCCCGCAGTAGTTTATCCTCAAGCGGATTTGCCCTGTGTTTTAGAACTGTAATCAAAATAATGCATCCAGCTTTGATTACATAATGAAAGGATTCCAGGATGGCTGTACCACATCAACTACTTTCACTACTCCTTTGCCAGGTGGTAAGGCGTTTGTCCGATATGGATGGCTACCACCCCTGGTCTAGAGTATGCGGTCATAATGAGTTGTGTTCCGGCATCAGTGGCCAGGTTCCAGTTTCTCCTTCAAGGCCGGCAGCACATTGGCAGCACCTCCGGTATTTCTAATATCCATAGACGACGGTAACCACTTTTCATCACTGTTGGTCCGTCAACCTGTCTGGTATACTTCAACAATAAAAAAATGAAATACTACCTCAACTCTTGTGAAATTAAAGAGAGCGGGAAAAAATACATAATAATGCTGTTCTTAATTGGGAACAAAAATAATATAATATAATAATTAAAATTAAACAAAAATAATGTAATATATGATAACATAAATATTGTCAAGCCAATATACCATCTCAAATAAAACTATAAAAAATAGAAATCATCATAAAAATCATGATAATTTATTATCATAAATTAACGCATCTGATTAAACAAGGCTTTAAGCAACATATTAATCAGCGGCCTTAAAAATAAATTATAACAGTCTCATGATGGCCGACTGGCCGTCATATAATACCTCTGTCAACGAACCGCATAGAACTAAATTTCACAATTTTCGCTTGTAAAACCATTAGCAGCGATATTTAGTGCTGCGACCCGAGATGCGCTATCAACTTTTTTGCATATTTTAAGTGATAAATTCAAATTCAAAAGTATTAACTCAAACTATATTCTGCTAAACAAGTCTTGTATGGCAAACAAATGTATTAGTATTAAGTAAGACTGTAAAATAATTTTGGAAAATTAAAGAATAAAAAGACAAAAAAGATAAAAGACAAAAAAAAAAAAAAAAAAAAAAAAAAAAGAAAGGAAAGGAAAAGAAAAGAAAAGAATACATAAAAAACAATATATATATATATAAACCCCAAAAAACGTAAAAAGCCCGGATAATCTCGTTCGTCCGGAGAGAGGAAAAAAAAAAAAAAAAAAAAAAAAAACAAGTCTTGTAAACCGGTAAAAAAGGCGGACCGGTTATAGCCTAAGTGCATAGGAACTTTTCTTTTCGGTTTTGTTCTCGCTTGAAGCTCGATCAACCGGTTTTTGGTGACAAAATTTCGTTAAATAGATTTTGTTGTACAAACCAGTTTTGAACAATTTCAAATGGTTTTTGTTGCACACCATCAAAGCGCAGCCATGTGGCACAGTAAGTGTTCAGCCGCACCCAAACACATCTTGAGAGATATAGAATGATACTCTCTTCTTAATTCAGGTTTATATAACACTCTTTAGGGTTTACACTTCTTACTAAATAGTTGACTAAAACCGGTTATAACAGATTAAAACCGGTTAATTATAAACCGGTGCCAAGCCTTATTTGTAAGACGAATGAATGAATGAATGAATGTATAATTTATTGCTAAGATGCATGTACACAAGATGTTACAATATGCGTTGTTTCAATACATTTTGCCTTATTAGGCGTGCAATGCCGACTACATGTCAGAATTATAAAACTAAATTTACATTAAAATATATGTATGATATAAAATATTGCAAAATTTTTTGTCTAGTTACAAAATATTATTAGTCCTGTCTTTATCATTCTCGTATTAATTTACAGTATAATAATAATAAAAACTTTGTTCAATAAAATTGTCTTAGAGACTTTTTAAACAAATTTATAGGCTGAACTCGTAAAATTATTGGCAGTTTATTAAATATAACTGTGCCTGCGACGTCGTCCGCGTGGAATTTGCTTTCAAAACCCTCCGATTTTGAAACATTCTTCATTGGTGCTCCGCTCCTATTGGTCTTAGCGTGATGATATATAAGCTATAGCCTTCTTCGATAAATGGGCTATCCAACACTGAAAGAATTTTTCAAATGAGACCAGTAGTTCCTGAGATTAGCGCGTTCAATCAAACAATATTAGTATATTTGGCTACAACACTAATACTTACATTTTAAATATCGCGATATCTTTTGAATGAAACGTCCGAATTTAATAATTCAAAAACTTCTAGAAAGGTATTGAATTCCTCTTGAATATGAAGTAATTTATTTTGATAAGGATTAATACCAAGGTACAAAATAAACAGTTTTTGAAGCGACGGCATTTTAATTACTTAAAAAAATAAAAGAAAACACTTAATGTGAGATAACTACAATAGTTAGACATATGGTTATGCGATATTTTTTGTTGACAATTATATGTTCTGCAGAGTGGTAGTACATTGTTTTGTTCTATAATCAATAGTTTTCGCAGCGCACGTCGTGTAAGCATTTTTTCGGGTCATTTTTTTACACCTTGAGTTACATTATTGGACTTTTAGTAAGGATCTCTAATTTTTTGAAAATATAATATAGCCTATAACCTTCCTCGATAAATGTACTATTCAACACTGATATAATTTTTCAAATCGGACCAGCGGTTCCTGACATTAGCGCGTTTAAACAAACAAAGTCTTTAGCTTTATAATATTAGTATAGATGATAGGCGCCACACAGCAGATATGTTTGACGAACATACATACTTGAAGGTTAAAAAGTTAAGTCTGTTTTATTTAATATGTACTGCTTTGTAATGTGTAATTGGTGATTTAATTAAGCAGATAAAGCAAGAAGAAATTCACTAACAACATCTCTAGATAAGAATCTGTAATTACCGACTTTTTTTCAGTGTTTTTATTAATAACTAGCTGACCCGGAAAACCTCGTACCGCCTCAGAATCAATAAATAAAAAAGCCGAATGATAATTGCAGAATGTTTCAACTTTAGTAAAAAAATGTGGTCAAAAGTTAACCCGAACGAACATCAAACGTTTGACATTCAAAACCAAAAAAAAAAAAACTTCACTTTTAAACTTAATTTGATTTCTGAACGACTATTTAATTTAATTGATTTCTACACGGGACGAGACGGGACGAACATCAAATGTTTGACAGGTAGGAATAGTTTCTAAGGGAAAGCGAAATTGTTGTTTTTACTATATTCCAAGCATGTTTTCATATTTACTCACCTTTTAAACCTTTCCTGGACTTCCACAAATAATTCAAAACCAAAATCAGCCAAATCAGCCCAGCCGTTCTCGAGTTTTAGCGAGACTAACGAACAGCATTATTGATTTTGATATATATATATATATATATATATATATATATATATATATATGTATATATATATGTATATATATATATATATATATATATATATATATATATATATATATATATATATATATATATATATATGTATATATATATATATATATATATATATATATGTGTTATGAACGTGTACAAATTCTATCCCAAACAGCCATATGGCTGTAGATGACAGAATACTAAACAAAAGAAATTCTAGTCTTGTATTTATACGACAAAATGAAACTACAAATTCTAAGCATCATACATACATACATAACTTCACGCCAGTTCCCTTGCGAGGTAGGCACGACCAACGGAGCGCCATTTAGGCTTATTCTTACACACCTCACTTGCTTCTTTGACATTCATAACTCTTATCATGCACGCTCGTCTGTTCTTAAGGCTCCTGACATCACCTTCTGCTAGTACAAGAGCATCATATTTCTACATAATCCCGTAACAATATAATTTATATAAATTGATGTTACGCAAACATTATGAATAAGTCGTGGTAGCGTAACGTCTAGCGCACACGTCCTCAACTCAAAGGGCGCGGGTTCGATCCTGGCCGGGAAGCATGCACCACTTAGTCAGTTTTCTGACCTAAATTGCATATTATTACTATTACCAGGTGCAAACAACGATGAAGGAAAACATCGTGATACAACCTGCACATCGAGATAACCGTGTCAAACCCGCCAAGCCGCCTTGAACAAGCGTGGCGGGTGTACTGTCCGTTCCCCCTCTAATGGGAGGCCCGAGCCCAGCAGTGGGACATTTATGGGCTGGTATTATATTATTGTATTATATACGTAAATATGTATATACATACACACATATGTATATATAGTATACGTACATATCTTAATATATATAAATTCCGTGTCACGTTGTTTGTCCGCGATAGACTCCTAAACTACTTGACCGATTTTAATCAAATTTTCACACCCCGTGCAGTTTGATCCAACTTGAAAGATAGGATAGCTTACATTTGGACCCGGTAGGTGGCGCTGCAATCGCGTTCTAAATTTTATTTCTTCAGGGCATAACAACGTCTGCCGGGACAGCTAGTATATAAAATAGTACATGTTATTAAAAGCATGACACCATTAGGCACTCTGTTAATCGTGTTAGTAAATTTAACCATTTATTAAGTATTTTGCTTCTGGAAGAGAACAGAGTCTACTGTCACAATATTTTACAAATTTATAATAGGGATGGAATTAAACTGGGGGAGAAGGAAGTGGAATATCTGAACTGTCACTCATCGGACGAAACAGAATTAGATCAAAGCTAACCGTTTCATGTTGATATTCTGTGGGAGCGTGGTATGACAGGTGGTTAAGCATTTGCCCGGCTGGATGGCTACCACCCCTGATCTGAAGCGTGTCGCCATAACAACCTTGAGTTGTATTCCGGCATTAGTGATCAGGTTCCAATCGCCCTTAAGAGAGCAGCAGCGCATTTGTAGCACCTTTGGTGTTGCAAATGTCCATAGGCGATAGTAATCGCTTTCCATCAGGTGGGCCGTCTGCCTGTCTGCTGAACTTCTGCAATAAAAAAAAATTACACCGATCGAAACAGCCCTAAGAGCTGTAATCGGGATGATTCCAGAATGGGTCATTTTTTTTTGTTTAATTTACCTCGCACTGCAGTGGTATACCGTTATTACTTCACTGCAGCAGGGAAGAGAGGGATTTTTCCTTTCAATTTCTTCACGAGCCTTTTTGGACATAATTTCGGTCATCATGTTTTTGACATTGTCCCAATTTACTTCATTTCTTAACATTCAATCCAACATTGTAGTTGCTGTTATGTTGGCACCTAAATTTGTCTGGGCTGGTCTTCTCGGCTCTTCTCATCTTTCGCATTCTAAAATAGTATGCACCGCGGTGTTCACTTTTTCGCAGTATGGGCATGTGTCTGTATCTACTTTCCTAACGGCTCTATTACGCCAAGGAATTATGTTATTATCAATTATTTGAGATTTATTTATTTAATAGTTGTCTCTCCAAAGATCATACGAATGAACTGGTTTCTAATTCCAATTCTCCAAATATTATGCACTAGCTGTACCCGCGACGTCGTCCGCGTGGAATTAGTTTCCAAAACCACCCGATTTTGAGACATTCTTCATTGGTGCTCCGCTCCTATTGGCCTTAGCGTGATGATATATAGCCTATAGCCTCCCTCGATAAATGGGCTATCAATACTGAAAGAATTTTTCAAGTCAGACAAGTAGTTCCTGAGACTAGTGCGTTCAATCGAACAAACAAACAAACTCTTCAGCTTTATATATTAGTATAAGAAGTATTAAAACAAAATTAGTTCGCTGAGCACAGCCGTTCCGTAAGGAGCCGACTATCTCGCAGAGGCTACTTAATACTTATTTGGCTACAACACTAATACTTACATTTTAAATATCGCGATATCTTTTGAATGAAACGTCCGAATTTAATCATTCAAAAACTTCTAGAAAGGTATTGAATTCCTCTTGAATATGAAGTAATTTATTTAGATAAGGATTAATACCAAGGTACAAAATAAAGAGTTTTTGAAGCGACGGCATTTTAATTATTTAAAAAAATAAAAGAATACACTTATTGGGAGATAACTACAATAGTTAGACATATGGTTACGCTATATTTTTTGTAGACAATTATATGTTCTGCAAAGTGGCAGTACATTGTTTTGTTCTATAATCAATAGTTTTCGCAGCGCACGCCGTGTAAGGATTTTTTCGGGCCATTTTTTTACACCTTGGGTTAAATTATTGGACTTTTACTAAGGATCCCTAATTTTTTTGAAAATATAATATAGCCTATAGCCTTCCTCGATAAACGTACTATTCAACATTGAAAGAATTTTTCAAATCGGACCAGCGGTTCCTGAGATTAGCGCGTTTAAACAAACAAACAAACTCTTCAGCTTTATAATGTTAGTATAGATATAGGTATAATACACAAAAATGACGATAATAACATAACATCATAACAGTTCCGTGTAAGCTAATAACTGTTATTTAATAATCAAATAACAGTTACCAAAAAGGAGATGTTTAAAAAAAAAAAGCTTAGCAGCAAACCACCGACTCTTGTGACATATTGACCTATAGATGCTTGAATTATAGGGAAAATCACTGTTAGAAAGGCAGTATCATTTAAATATGGCGATAACTGATATAAATCTCTCTCGGCGTTGCTTAATTAAAATCATTTAATCCGCATTCTGAATACATTATTAGATGGTCAATAAAGCACGGTGACTTCTTGGAAAATAGGGGCATGCATTTTGAACAGAGACGCTCTGCCGTTTTAATATTTACTAATGGTCGCCCAGTGGTCGAAATTCGACCATAATTAATTTAGATTATAAGTTTGAACTTTCTTAAGGTTCTGTTGTCAAAGGTATACTTCTTTAATCACAGATTTCGCCCAGGCTACACTGTTCATTTGACTTTAACAATAAACAAAATAGTATATATGCGTGTGTGTATCAAATACATGGTAGTATGTGTAATGTTTTTTTTATTGATTTCATGTATTTTTTATGCATATTTTTAAAAAATATTAGCATTCCGCACTCTATCTTTATATAAACTATAAGTGCAAAATTTCAAACTCCTCCGTCCGCGCAATTTTCGTAAAAAGGGGTACAAAGTTTTTGCTTCACGTATTAATATAATGATTTTCAAAATTAAAAATGACTAAAGAGCAAATGAGTTTTTTTTTTGGGAAATTAATATATACTATTACATAAATTTGCAGTATGCTGATGATAAAAACTGCAGTACTTTGGACATATAGCCCTAAAGAATCCAGAAAATATGGAAAGACTTGTGGTCAATGGAAAAATTGAAGGCAAGTCCTTGTGGTAGAACTCCAAATAGGTGGATTGACCAAGTTGCTGACCAGCTGGACATTTTCATAATTCTGGCAGGAGAGCAGTTATTCACTGCTATCTAGGTCATAACTTTTAGCAGTAAGGAGACGACTTAGATGAGAAGGTTATATTTTAAAGGTTAAATACCTTGGTTGGATGTATGTGTGTTATTTTTTATTTATTTTTTACGGCCTTGTTTATGAAGCGATACCTTGAACAGCAATAGAAACGGATACTTTGTTATTTGAAAATAGGATAGTTTCCGCAATATACTTACTTAAAGTATACGGATGCTAAGTTATATGAAAATATATAAACGTTGACTCTAAACGTATATGTATATATTATGAGAAGACCGATGTGCTGACGTTAAAGTCATGTTGCTAAATTTAAGAGCTATAGAAATAAAAAGAAATGTGCACAGAACTACATAAATGTAAGTAATAAATTTGGAATTAAACAACTTTTCTGGGCGTTCATTGACCATACTAAACAGGATTATCCCTAATCCTTTAACAGTAAACATTTAAGAAGGCTTTATGAGTAATAAAGGGTTTATTCAGTCAGCTATTTTACATTTGTTAATAATTTTGTTCAGCAGGAATAATAGTAGCAGTGAATGAAACAATTTTGGCCATTTTGAAAAGAATACTCTAAAACGACTGTGTTTCTACATACAAGCATTTACCTAATTTATTTTTTCTTATAAACGTTTCAGCTTTTATCATTTGTGTAACGAAATTCTAGAGATATTATATAAGGATATTTTTTGAATTATAATATAAATGAAAAATGACACTGACTATAATAAAGAAAAAATGTTTTTTTTTTCTCATTTACAATAAAAATATGATTAACCCTTACTTACAAATGAGATTACAGATACTGTCGATCATTATTGTTTCTATGTGAGCGTTTTGTCAACGCGACCGTTCCAAATATGGATTCGTATGCTCGCAAAACATAATTCGTCGCGGCACAAGTATAACGGGCGTAATGTCAATGCGTTTCCGCCACAGAATCGTGCCCAATCAGCATAAAGATGATACAGAATATTTGGAAAGTACGACTTGACCGGATTATGGCCACCACTACGATACGCAATTAGACGTTCGAGGCCGTATTTCGAATATTCGCCGGAGATAAAGCGTTTTGAAATCTTAATTATATCTAGTTAAGACGGTTTTGTATTTGGAAGATCAGCGCTGGTGGACAGACTAGCATTATGCTGAGAGTTGATAGACAGAGAGAAATGCCCCTTATAGGACAAGTTACTTTTTTTTTATTGCTTGAGTTCAGGCAGGCAGATGGCCTACTTGATGGACAGCGGTTTCCATCGCCTATGGACATTTGCAAGACCAAAGGTGCTACAAATGCGCTGCTGCTCTCTTAAGGGAGACTGGAACCTGGTCACTAATGCCGGAACACAACTCAAGGTTGTTATGTTATGGCGATATACTTTAAACCAGGGGTGGTAGCCATCCAGGAAACACCCTATCACCTGGCTGTGGGTTGTTTTGTAGCCTCTTACGACAGGTCGCCCGGCCGCAGGAAATTGTATTCTTTCTCCGTTCCTGCACAGATATATTTGTCAAAGTTTAACTGTCTTAAATAAAATTACTTTCTTCCCACTTGATGGAAAGCGGTTACCATCACTTATGACTTTTGTAAAACCAAAGATGTTACCAATATGCTGCCGCTCTCTACATGTGGACTGGAACTTGGGCACTAATGCCGGAACACAACTCAAGGTTGCTATTGCGTCATACTCTAAAATCAAAAACAATAACCCATAGTTAGTAACGGTATATATAAGATAAGAGTGTGTAAAATAATATTTACATATACACACACACACATATATATATATATATATATGTTTTTTTTTTCTAATACATAAAATTCTCGTGTCACAGTGTTAGTTACCATACTCCTCCGAAACGGCTTGACCGATTCTCATGAAATTTTGTGTGCATATTGGGTAGGTCTGAGAATCGGACATCTATTTTTCATCCCCCTAAATGTTAAGGGTAGTCCACCCCTAAATTTGTTTTTTAATTTTTAGATTATTTTTTTAGGATATAGCATTAAAAAATACATACAACCCTAAATTTTCACCCCTCAACGATCAACCCCTATTTTTTATTTGTTAATTATAAACTTAAATTTTTTGGCAAGATTTTTAATATTATTTTGTCATGACTTGAATAAAAAAAAAATTACTCTTTTAGATTCACAATTAGAACCGGTAGGTGGCGCTGAGATCGGGTTCTGGAATCCTCCTAATCACCTGGAGCGATTTTGGTGATTTTGTTTTTGTGTGTTTGAGTAGGTAACCGGATGGTTTAGATTCGCAATTAGAACCGGTAGGTGGCTCTGGGATCGGGTCCTAGAATTTTATTTTCTAAAGGCAGGACAACGTCTGCCGGGGCCGCTAGTATATATATATATATATATATATATATATATATATATATATATATATATATATGTATATATAGAGTGTTAAATGTTAAGTAAGTTTTTTGTGAAGTGACGGTGTAAACAGTGCTTGTGACTCCGGCAATTCTGTTCGCCAAGGGCTCAATTTTTGACCATTAAAAAAAGTTGGCAACGTGATAACTTCGCCAATGCTGTTGCCAACGTCTATAGGTGACGGTAACCACTTTTCATCAGATGCACCTGAATATAATATAACTAGCTTCCGCCCGCAACTTCGTCCCCGTGGAATAGTAAAAAAAGGAGTTAAAAATACCCCCGATTTCGAAACTTTGAAACATTTTTCATTGGTGCTCCACTCCTGTTGGTCTTGGCGAGATGATATATAGCCTATAGCCTTCCTCGATAAATGGGCTATCTAACACTGAAATTTTTCAAATCAGACCACTAGTCCCGAGATTAGCGCGTTCAAGCCAACCAATAAACTCTTCAGCTTTCTATATTAGTATAAGATTTATTCACTGGATAACTTTTATATACCAGATACGCAATAAAATAATCATTATACAAATTTGACACCTCCTACATATTTATTATGTTATAAATAGATAAGCAGATAAGCACTTCAACTTTATTTATCGGTATAAATTTGGAGTAAAACACACTCACAGATACAAAACACACATACATACACACATACATAACTTCACGCCAGTTCCCTTGCGGGGTAGGCACGGACAACAGAGCGCCATTTAGGCTTATTCTTACATGCCTCACTTGCTTCTTTCACATTCATAACTCTTGTCATGCACGCTCGTCTGTTCTTAAGGCTCCTGACATCACCTTCTGCTAGTACACTATCAATTTGATCATGGAAGGTGTGTCGTGGCCTTCCACGACTTCTGCATCCATCCACTTTTGCATTGTATATCTGTTTAGTCATTTTTTCATCATGCATTCTTTCCACATGCCCAAACCACCGGAGCATTCCTTTCCTTACCTTCACCCCGACACTCTCTTTCAGACCAACTCTCTTTCTTACTTCGGTATTACGAACGCGGTCCGCGAGCGTCACTCCGCTGATTTTGCGCAGTGCTCGCATCTCGACCGCGTTTACGTTTACTCTACTTTCATGCTCTCTCTTCCATACCCAACTCTCGCTTCCATACGTGAGCGTAGGTACCAGCACCGCGTTGTGTATGGCAAGCTGGGCCTTCTGGCTGAGGTTCTTAGCGCCTAGAAGTTTACCTAACGCTCCATTCACACTATTCCCCAAATTCACTCTTCTTTCTATATCAGCGGTGTACCTTCCATCCCTGCTAAAAGCACATCCAAGATATACAAACTCATTCACTTGCTCCAGCATAACATGATCGACCATTATCCTTGCATTCGTTCTGGTTTCTTCTCTTTGAAACACCATAAATTTTGTTTTCTTCCCATTCAAATGTAAGCCTCTCGCCTGACAGTCATCTTTCATCATCATCATCATCACAAAACACACACATTCGTAAATAAGGAAGTCCACCAGTAGGACCTGAATCATAAACTTAATCGATAAGAGCATCGACTCGCAACATCTTTACCTTCGTTACATCATAATTCGATCTTTATTAATCGATGTTATATCGATTACTGTAGACGGATCAGTCGACGATGATTTCGCCAGGAAGGATGTAGAAAGGCAACCGATGAAATACTTTACCAACAATTTTGTTTTTTTTTTTATTGCAGGAGTTCAGCAGACAAGCAGACGGTCCACTTGATGGAAAGCGGTTACCATCGCCTATGGACATTTGCAATACCAAAGGTGCTACAAATGCGCTGCTGCTCTCTTAAAGGAGACTGGAACCTGGTCACTAATGCCGGAACACAACACAAGGTTGTTATGGCGGCATACTCTAGACCAGGGGTGGTAGCCATCCAGTCGGGCAAGTGCCCTACCACCTGGCTGTGGGTTGTTTAATCGCCTCTTACGACAGGCCGCCAGGCAGCAGGAAATTGTATTCTTTCTCCGTTCCTGCACGGATAACTAATGTATATATAATACTAATAAAACTAAGTAATTTTATAATATCAGCGCATAAATGTCCCACTGCTGGGCTCGGGCCTCCCACCATACGGAACGGACAGTATACCCGCCACGCTTGGCCAAGGGGGCTTGGCAGGTTTGACACATCGGTTTTCCTTCATTGTTGTTGGCACGTGATAGTTGTAACAATACGCACATTAGATCAGAAAACTGACTAAGTCGAGCATGCGATCCGGCCAGGATCGAATCCGCGCTCTTTGAGTTTGGGACGCATGGGCTAGCTATTACGCTACCACAAGTTATTTAAAGAGTTTATTTACTGACAGAATGATAATAGAGGGTAGTTTGTATCTATTATCGCTTGAATATAAAATTAAACTTACACAAAGGTAAGACCCCACCAATCTCACTCACTCCCTACAGACACAAGTAGCCATACAAGATTAGCATAGGCGTGTTGCTGGAGAGTTTCTTCCGCCGCTTCTTCTCCTCCAGCTATAACACGTTGCGAAGCGGTAGTAATGATAGACTAGGATCGGCTCCGCCGGCGGAGTCGGTAATTGGTCCCCAAATAATCACTTCAGCCTGTTGGCTTAGCTCTTTCAGCCTTTAACGGCTAATCCTCAATATAGAGTCAATCCCCCGCAGCGGTCGAGCCGAGGTCGAACCTCACAGGAGGTGCCTCCTCGAGCGTGCTGCTTCTGGGCTGAACGCCTCCGTTCCCACGGAGTTGGGAAGCCCCCAAAGTCCGGTATCGCTGAAACAGCCATCTGTGGCTATTCAGCTGGGTCCAGCTCCAAAAAAAAAAGCAAGACATAATTCCCATTCCGATTTAGGTCGGGAGAAGTCTCATTCCGGCTGTGGTCCGATGCACATGTCGTAGTAGCGCTCTTGGGTGGCTAATTATTGTGCGAGATTTGAGAATTAATTAAATCGGCTATTAAAAGTATGTTTTATTTTTAAACATAAATAATAGAAAGTGCTAATTAGTTACGTGTATTTCATAAAATTCCTGGGCTTTGACGTTTTGTAAGATTCATAATTACACAGATTATTTTTCTTCATTAGTTTTCCCTTGTTACTAACGTTGAACGTATATGAAGGCAACTCCGTTTTCTCCGTGCAGGAACGGAGAAAGAATACAATTTCCTGCGGCCGGGCAGCCTGTCGTAAGAGGCGACAAAACAACCCACAGCCAGGTGGTAGGGCATTTGCCCGACTGGATAGCTACCACCCCTGTTCTAAAGTATGTCGCCATAACAACCTTGAGTTGTGTTCCAGTATTAGTGACCAGGTTCCAGTCTCCCTTAAGAGAGCAGCAGCGCATTTGTAGCACCTTTGGTGTTGCAAATGTCCATAGGCGATGGTAACCGCTTTCCATCAAGTGGGCCGTCTGTCTGTCTGCTGAACTGCAATAAATAAATCAAAAACTCGGTTTATTTGCAACTTTTTCATAAATAAATCACTAAACTGATTATTAGGGACTGTATACATTTAAAAAGAATATTGAAAACTATACGCTGGACAACGATGATTAGGGTGTATATATATTAGGTGTGTAGCTGTGCTGCAAAAATCTAAAAGCCGAAGCTATACTACGAAACTGTGTGACCATTTCGGCCGGGACTCCACCAAAGCAGAGACGAGACGAGCGGAGAGGAGATGTTTTTTAAACAACCAATAGAATTGCGTTATTGAGACATCTCCTCTCCGCTCAGCTTCAGTGGAGATCGCTGTGCGGAGATATGTAATATTTGTATGGCGCGATGGAAGCGGAGATATGAGCTGTGCGCGGACGACGGCGGAGACGAGAGATGTGAGCGGCGTGCAGTGATCGATGTCACCCTCCCCCCTCTTTCTAATAATAGCGATATAGTCTACCTTTCGTGTCAGAATGCGTACTGAGTACTCAATGCCTCGCACACTCGCAAGGCTAGCCAGCACACATCTCTGCTACACTACGCATTCCGCACAGCTTCGGTGGATTCACCCGAGCTGAAAAACATCTCTTCTCGCACAGCACACAGCGCACCGCACACATCTCCGCTTTGGTGGAGTCCCGGCCTTCCACTGATGCTAAGCTATGTAGCTGAGCGTTTAAGATGTGCTATGAAAATGTACCGCCGCAAGGTAGCTGTGCGAGGAAGATGCTTAGCTCGAGCTATGCGACTTATCGACAATAGGGAAGACCCACATGTATAGCATGCATCTATAGCACGCTTAGCACGCATCCATAGCTCGCATCTATAACACGCATCCGTCCATATAAAAAACGTAGCTTAGTTGAATCAGTTTCCACCAGTGCTATGCTATGTGGACCAATGAATATGATAGGTGCATATCAAACGCATCCATAGCAACGTCGCATAGCACGTCTCTGGTGGAAAGGCACCTTTAAAATACATATATTTGGTAACTATACAAATCTAATCTATATTCATAAAACAAAGTCGTGTCAGTTACACCATTTATAACTCGAGAACGGCTGGACCAAGTTTTATGACTTTTGCGTTTTAGGAATTGTCGTCGTCCGGAATAGGATAATAAGTATTAAACTATAATATTCACCAATTAAATAAAAAATATTTTAAAAAAACGTCAGTCGCAACATCAGTCTAGCTATTCATTTGTTATGATCTTTCCCAGCCGATTTCTGCATGTTCAACTGGGTCCCAGGATGGTTTATTGGTTATATTGTTTATGTTATATTGGTTTGGTGGCGCTATACCTCTTTAACGGGAGGACCGATTTTGATGAATTTTTTTGGGTTTTTTCACGTAAATTCGAGAATGGTTTAAATTTACAATTGGTCCCGGTTGATGGCGCTGCAATCAGTTTCTAGATTTGTTTTTTTTTAAGGGCAAGACAAGGTCTGCCGGGTGCAGCTAGTATTTTTTTTTATTGCAGGAGATCAGCAGACAGGCAGACGGCCCACTTGATGGAAAGCGGTTACCATCGCCTATGCACAGTTGCAACAGCAAAGTTGCTACAAATGCGCTGCTGCTCTCTTAAGGGAAACTGTAACCTGGTCACTAATGCCAGAACACAACTCAAGAATAGAATAGAATAGAAGAATAGAATAAACATTTATTGTATAAACTGTCACAATCATAAAATTACAAAGTTGTTCGAGTTCAAGGTTGTTATGGCGACGTACTTGAGACCAGGGATGGTAGCCATCCAGTCGGGCAAATGCCCTACCACCTGGCTGTGGGTTGTTAAGTCGCCTCTTACGATAGGCCGCTCGGCCGCAGGAAATTGTATTCTTTCTCCGTTCCTGCACGGATAAAATAAATTAAGAATTAAAAAAAATACATAAGAGTTCGTAACACTAAGCATGATACAATGTGACACAAATGTTAATAAAGTAATAGTAAAAAAGCAGAGAAGAAAAGCATCTCCTTCTTAACTTGAACACATTATCATTAGTATTCATATTTAAGCATGTGAATTTTTCAACACGGATCTTAAGAGTATTAAAAATTCTTAAACAATCAGAAATGTATCGAAATTAATACCTGCCGCTATTGATGTGCTAAACACAATAAATCACGACCAAACGAGTGATTAATTTATAGATCGAATAACATAACACGAGAACATCTACAACTTCCTTATCTTGCTTACTATAAGATATAATTTCCTTCGAATCAACCGCATTATGTCGTACCAATATATTTTATTAGTCAAACTTTATGTATGCTTTATAGAGGCTTGTAAGGCACAGTAAAATGGGAAAGTTTAGTGAAAGGTTTATGAGATATATTGTTTTATTATAAACTAGTTTCGGATTTTGGTTGTGCGCAAACGTGCGCTGATGTACAACATGGTTTCTTCACCATATTATACTGTCTCATACCTCACGCTGTGTATTTGATTTACATTCGAGCATTGTAGAGTCTTATTGCCTTTGACGCTCGTGGACCGCGTTCCTAATACCGAAGTAAGAAAGAGAGTTGGTCTGAAAGAGAGTGTCGGGGTGAAGGTAAGGAAAGGAATGCTCCGGTGTTTCGGGCATGTGGAAAGAATGATTAAACAGATATACAATGCAAAAGTGGATGGATGCATTCCATGATCAAATTGATCGTGTACTAGCAGAAGGTGATGTCAGGAGCCTTAAGAACAGACGAGCGTGCATGTCAAGAGTTATGAATGTCAAGGAAGCGAGTGAGGTGTGTAAGAATAAGCCTAACCTACCCCGCAAGGGAACTGGTGTGAAGTTATGTAATGTAATGTATTGCCTTTGTATTAGTGTCCCAAGCCCCACTTGACTTGACCCCACTGAAAATCAGCGTTATCTTTATATATATAATTCTTCTGTACGTGTGTTGACAGTGAACTCTTCCTAAACGGCTGGACCGATTTGATTGAATTTTTTTGTGTGTATTCAAGTGGATTCGAAGATGGTTTAGATTCACAATTGGACCCGGTAGGTGGCGCTGCAATCGGGTTCTAAATTTTATTTCTTCAGGGCAGAACAACGTCTGCCGGGACAGCTAGTGTTTGATATAATTCCAGCACAGAAATATGCTGAGTGCAAACCATTGCGAGTTTATTATTTGTGTCTTGTTCGTCACTTCTATCCCTTTTTTTGATCGTTTTCTTTTATTTGTAATTATAACAATGTTCAATTCAATGTTAACTGCATAATTTAATAAGTAATGTTTATTGTTTTTAATTTACTTTTTGGAGCTAAACTCTGGCATCACGGTACTTGCGGAAGATCAGCGCTGGTTGTGAAGCTAGCAATATGTTGAGCAAGAGCCTCTTTAGGACGCCACAATTAATTGTTAGATCTATTATCATGTAAGTCTTTTTCTATCTTGTCCTAAATAAATAAATTTTTTTTCTTTCTTTCTTCCTTCTTCAAACCTTGTTTGCTGAAAATGCAGCGTACATATTCTCAAAACATGTTTTTTTATTTTTATTTTATGGGTTGGCAGCTAGGCCTTTAAGCCAGATCTTAGATTCAATGTAGTTACTTCATTTTCTTAAACCTATGTGTAGCACATCTGAACTGTAGGTAATCAGCTAGTGCCATTCAACGGAGTTCTTGTGACAACTCAAAAGGCCACATTTGACTTTACAGTTCACATTTCTCACAAAACACATAATTACTACTCAAAAACTATCAATATCCTACAACTATTGTTCATTTTAGAGTGATTTTACACATTTTTAGAAAATAAAACTGCACAGCACTACATCTCCTTTCAGTTCCCGCCAAAGACATCTTTAATTCTTCAAATAAAGTTTTTCTTTCTTTTCTTGCTTATTAGAATGCAGAAGTCTCTGTGTTTCGATTCCTTGCATGATTCGAAAACTATCTTTCCTCTCTCTATAAATAAAAATGAATAGTAGAAATGTATGCGCATAACTTGAAAACGATTTTATCGATTTTAATGAAATTTTTTTGAGTTTGAGTTCGAGTCGCTCGAAGGTCCCTGGATGGTTTAGATTCACAATTGGAATCAATGGATGGCACTGAGATCGGGTTCTAGGATCCTCCTAATCTCCTGGACCTATTTTGCTGATTTTTTTTTGTGTTTGAGTAGGTCTCCGGTTGGTTTAGATTCAAAATTAGAACCGGTAGGTGGCGCTGGGATCGGGTCCTACATTTTTATTTCTTCAGGGCAGGACAACGTCTGCCGGGGCCGCTAGTTTTTTATAATGTGGGATCAACCCCAGAGTTATCCGTTGTATTATTACCCATGATACATTTTTTTTTGTCGTCAGCCATTCGCAGTCCACTACTGGACGTAGGCCTCCCCAAGACGGCGCCACTCTTTTATGGTGCTTTCTCATGGGGGATAAATGCCAGAGTTACCACGCTTGGCATGCGGGTTGGTAACCGCAGTGTCGGCCTATTTGCATCGGAGACGCTACTGCCCGTCTCCGATCAGGGGATTTCTATAGGCCGGCTTTCTTGCGATGGATATACCGCCATTGATCTGTCGCCAGAGCCTCGTTTGCTGACGGCAGGGGGTACCGCGGGCAGGTGAAGTTGGGTCCACAAGATGTTAGTCGTAGATCCTTTGATACTTTTTTTTAACGAGGGGAAAATTTTGATGAGCACTTGCCACTGCGGAAGAAAGCGGTGGGCACATGTGGAGGTTCTCAACATTGGGATAGCACTAGAACCTCCGGAAGAGGAACGGCCTGTTGTAAGAGGCTACAAAACAACCCACAGCCAGGTGGTAGACCCCTGGTCTAGAGTATGCCATCACAACAATCTAGACTTATGTTCCGGCATTAGTGACCAGGTTCCAGTCTCAGCGGTATGTATTACAAAAATGGAAGTATAGCGCTTCGTCCGCTTGGTTGTTGGGGTGACGTGATCTCGAACGTCTACTTATCTGGTGGTTGCTAAGCATGCAGACATGCTTCTGCTCCGCCTCCTACGTAACAAGCATGACGCACACGCAATAGAAGTAGACAGCATTCGAGTAAGAACACTTCGCCTACATAGAACCCGTAGAACTCACAACAAAACACGGTACCAACGCAAAATTGTGAAATACGCACTTAACCAAAACCCGAACGTATTTATTGCCTTCCGCGCCGACTTATCTAACGGTGCCTATTACCAAATACATATAATCCGTGCGTTGACACAAAAAAATGTACTTTAATAGAAAATCTCATTACAGCTTCAATAAATATAAATGTTGCCGCGAGCGCACTAAAACTAATACTAACAAATATAAAGCATAGTTCACAAGCGCGAAATAAACGCGCGTCAAAAATTACTAAAGTCGTCATTGACTTAGCGTTCGGAGAGTCGAAACGATGGTAAACATAAAGATCAATTAACATCTTCATATCTTACTATTTACTAGTAACGAATTTAAAATACAATCACAAATAAGCAAGTAAAATGAAATAAGGTTTTTTAAAAAAAGTTTTGAAATACAAGCTTTTGAGGTCCTGAATATGATGTAGTAGCAACGTCCAAACACTACGGGTCTATATTGTTTATCACAGGAGTTCTTATGGCCACTTTCCGACTCCATATCAGATCAGCTCCATAGTACCATATTAGTGCATTGTCACGCGATATTCATAAGTGTGCAAAATTTCAGCTCAATCAGAAACCAGGAAGTTGGTCAAATTTAACTTGCAAAATTCCACCCGAACTTGCATACATACATACTTACATACACAGGTACATCAATTGCAAGTTAAATAAAAGCTTGTAAAAAATTGTATAATTGACAGGATGTGTCTAAAAGTACTTTATCTAGACGTGTGGCTGGAGAGTTTCTTTTTTCTTCTTATGCATAATCAGCAGTAATACGTTGCGAAGCGATACACGTGGAGAAGGTGGGTAGACTTAATTTTTAACTTATGTATGTATGGCCTTTAGAATATGTTCTCCCGTATTATAGATATTTTTTTTATTGAATTTGATTAAGATTACTATCTGACTCTGGGTGAGGGGGAAAACGTTATTAAGTTGAAGTGGCATTGGTCCGATCTTTCGCGGAACCAATGGTCAATGGAGCAGAACATTTCTGGAAGATACCGCGTCTCGCTAAACATAGCGTATCATAGATGCTTGATAGGTTGATCAGCTACGTATCATGTCAATATATTTAACTCTACACACAATCATTTTAGCCATGAAGGAACAGAGCAAAAATCCAATTTCCTGCGGTCAGCCTGTCGTAAGAGCCGAAAATAAATCCAAAGCCAGGTGGTAGATTAATTATCCGTCTGGATGATCATCCCTGGTCTAGAGTATTCCGCCATAACGAGACTGGCAGCACATTGGTAGCACCATTGGCGTTACAAATATCCTATTTATTTTATTGCAGGAGTTCAGCAGACAGGCAGACGGCCCACTGGATGGAAAGCAGTTACCATCGCCTATGGACATTTGTAACACCAAAGGTGCTACAAATGCGCTGCTGCTCTCTTAAGGGAAACTGGAACCTTGTCACTAATGCCGGAACACAACTCGAAGGTTGTTATGGCGACATACTTTAGACCAGGGGTGGTAGCCATCCAGTCGGGCAAATGCCCTACCACCTGGCTGTGGGTTGTTAAGTCGCCTCTTACGACAGGCCGCACGGCCGCAGGAAATTGTATTCTTTCTCCGTTCCTGCACGGATGAAACCTTACGTGAGGGCAACCGCTTTCCAATCAGGTGGGCCGTCTGCCTGTCTGCTGAACTCAGGCAATAAAAAAAGACAACGGTTTTTACCGTCAGACGAGCTATCAGCCGGTCTCCTGTTCTTCAGCAGAAAGATTACAATCGTCAACTACTGCAAAGAGCCAAGCGTCCCAACCGCTGGTGTGTTAGCACCCTTAATTGTAGTATAAACCGGTTCGGACCGGCCAAAACCGGATAAAGGGGTAATAAATAACATTAAGAGATGTGTCCGCGTGAATTACGGATGATATGGCACAGTCATGATGCAATCTTTGAAAAATACTAACGGATTAAGTTGATTTGGAATGTACCATATTTGAGATATTTCTTTAATCTCGACACTTAGATCTTAGATTAGTTAATTAATTATTATTATTACAGCGACTAATTTGAACTGTTGTTTAGAAGCAGAACAAGTAAAATTTAGACATAAAACTTGTTTTTGAACAGATAGTTCCAAAGCAACATTTTAATAGCACTATGTTATAAAATCTGCGTAGTGACGCTCGCGGACCGCGTTCGTAATACCGAAGTAAGAAGGAGAGTTGGTCTGAAAGAGAGTGTCGGGGTGAAGGTAAGGAAAGGAATGCTCCGGTGGTTCGGGCATGATGAAAGAATGACTAAACAGATATACAATGCAAAAGTGGATGGATGCAGAAGTCGTGGAAGGCCACGGCACACCTTCCATGATCAAATTGATCGTGTACTAGCAGAAGGTGATGTCAGGAGCCTTAAGAACAGACGAGCTTGCATGACAAGAGTTATGAATGTCAAAAAGGCAAGTGAGGTGTGTAAGAATAAGCCTAAATGGCACTCTGTTGTTCGTGCCTACCCCGCAAGGGAACTGGCGTGAAGTTATGTATGTATGTATGTATGTATGTTATAATAACAATACAGTTTATTATTCCGACACTGTGGAGTCCTACCAATACAAACGAAAACAGAATATATGATACTTAAAGAAAACTACTTTAAAGACCAAGAATCACAAATAAAAAAACAACACAAAACACACGCAAGATCGATCTCAAAACAGACATTAACCATCCCACCCCACAATAACCACTATGGCAAGAACACTACAAACCATATAATACCCAAATTAATTAATCAATTGCCCACTTCACTAAGACGGCGTTCCTATATTTTACTATTCATTCACTTGCCCTACCATCGGTTGAATTTTGACATTAGATGTATGGAGCTTATGTCAAATTTTAATCGATAGTAAGGCAAATGAACGGTCGGTAAGATATAGACACCCGCCATAAGAGAATCTTTAAATGACAAAAATATAAAACAGAAATTAAAAAATTATTACTTAGAAAAATTGCAGTGACAGCCTATTTGTATTAAGGTTCGTGACTACGCATATTATCTGCACATACGATGTGACTAGTTACATGTGAATATGGATGTACAAGTTTTTATTTTAATTTATTTATTTATTATTTCCTAAAATTTCAAATTGCAAGGGTGTGTTGCATCACACGCAAACCTCATAGGTTTAAGTGGTGCCTTAATTGTATTTATGATGTAAATTTTTAATATACATAAATAAATTAAAAAAAAACAGGCAATAAGTGTCCCATTGTTGGGCTCTGGCCCACTATAGGGGAACGGACAGTATACCCGCCACGCTTGTCCAAGGCGGCTTGGCAGGTTTGACACATCGGTTATCTCGATGTGCAGGTTGCGTCACAATTTTTTCCTTCACCGTTGTTAGCACGTGGTCAGAAAACTGACTAAGTGGTGCATGCGTTCCGGCCAGGATCGAACCCGCGCCCTTTGAGTTTGGGATCGCTAGCCATTACGCTACCACGACTTTTTACAAATGCAATATGTAAACAGTGCCAATTTTGTTAAAACTTTTAATTTCAATAACAACTTTATTTCTTATTTTGTTTTATTTTATTTCGGTCGGGTGAATCGCTAGGTTCGCGATTGACCGACATTGCACTTGATGTCAGATGAAAATACATCGGCAAACCTTCTACGCACGACTTATAGTGGTGAGGCTCAGCGGGGATTTTGGGATTTACTCGAGCGTGGCAGACTAACATAAGTAGAGAAACCTTGCACGCTATTATGTATCCCCAACATATATGAACCCCTCATAGGGTGGGTGTATTTTTTATTCTTCAAATTGTGTTTCAAACCGTCAGATTACGGAAATTCCTTCCCGTCATTGTCAGATTATGGGTCAGCACGAGAAGGACATCAAGCTGAACCGTCTGTATATTAATCTGACGCGCTCGAGTACATCAATGTTACGTTTTTTTTTGCATTTACAAAAATCGGCCATGGCTTTTGGTCGCGTCCAAATCGTCAGGTTCCTTTAGGGTTTACTTAACATCCCTTTTGAATATGTGACGCGTTTGAGTATTTCTGTACGACTCTTTTTTTTAACCTTTACACGCTCCCCCCACCAGTGAATGTCTTTTACTCTCTTTTTCTCTTTAGTTTTAGCATCTAATCTTCACAATCCAAAAGGTCCCCGTGACGCTCGAGTAACTCTACATTTAGCATCTTAGGCTACTATTATTATTATATGTATATTATAATAGTGGAAGTGAAGGCGTTTGCATTTCCATCATATATCGGTGGCGTGAGCTCGTACGTCTGCTTGTCCGGCGATAAAAGGATGAAGGAAAAATTAATTCGTGCAATTCCACGGCAGACTCGCTGGAATGTATCCTACAGAATATCGACAAGCTCTGAAACTTCCTATCGAACAGCCGGTTACCGCCTGCCAGCTTCCTAGCTCTTTTCTCAATCGACTCGAGTGTCTCGAGCTGATATTTGGCTGAGCCATCCCAAAGATGAGAACAGTACTTCATGTTAGACCATACTTATGCTTGGTAGAGATTTAGCAACTGAAGTGATGTGTGACGCTATTAGGTAACATATATATATAAGTAACTAGCGTGGTGTTTGGCATCTTACAACTCCTAACGCAGAGAAGTTGTCTACAGAGCCAGGTCTCAGAAATCCCTCATACCATCATACACTAACCACCTCCAGGGTCCGAGGGGATGTGTAAATACATTCTCGAGCGATGTAATAAGGGTCGTGTCACAATTATGATCCTAGCCCATACAAGCCACAAGACAGGTCCCTTCCATATCGAGCCTGTTATGGAAAAACATCCTAAGCGACATATATAAAAACCTACACGAGAGCTACTATACAAATTATTTTCTAAAACATTACTCATAGATCTTCGATTGTTTGTAGGTTCGTAATTTTGCCATTACAGCAATATGGTCCTGTATTAGGATCTAAATTCTAATCACGAATAATGCAAGACAAATTCGGAATCCCTCTTTTGAAATTCATTCTAATAGACAGGAACATATTCAAAAGAAATTCGCGAGTCACATCAGTTTCAAATTCAAAATACGACGTAAAAATTATATTGAGCGCTGTACCTCATTCCATCTCTTGCCTCTTAAAGTTCGAACAAATATTGCTGACATACGTTTCTTGGTATAAATTGCTCTGTCAAAAATTGACTGTGCAGGTCACATCAACAAACTACATTTGTATATTCGCCCCAGTCCTGTAGATAGTTCTAGAAATATTACATATTATTACGAGTGCGGGACTCGAATTAAAAATGCCGTTGGAATTACTATAGAATTTATTAGAACTATACAAACGCGTATAACACAGGAACAAATATAATTGGACGCAACCAGTACAAACGTGATGCGCGAGTCCGTCACTATATAAGTTATCGAATGTACACAAGTCTCGCCTTGATCGTGGTACTCGCTAGACTGCCCCCTCTCTCCATCCTGCCGTCGTTTTATACTTCACAAATACGAGTGTGTCCGCCCGTATCGTCGGCTTAATTTCCTAGAAATCGTAATCCGCACACCTGACTAATTACGCCTGCAAACGGCCATAAACGAGTACAATAGGCTGTTCTCCAGAATAAGCAATTGGTTCAAATGCCGACAGGTAATAGCGTGCTTCGTGGAATTTGTCTTTGTTGGGGGGCTAAGTAGTAACAATATGTAGTTTAAGCATGTTTATTTATGATATACCTAATAATCTGCACCACCTACATCGCCAGATCATGTTAAACTATTCCTTAAGTTAGGTTGCCTGGAAGAGATTGCTTTAAGCGATAAGGCCGCCTATTGTTTGTACCATGACAATATTGTAATTGTGTATTTTTGAAATTGTATATTTATTCTATTACAATAAAATAGTTTACATAACCGGCTATATATATTGCTTGGGAGAGACCGAGGGGAAAACACGGCCTCCACATCAAGCTTGTACGACAGTAATATGACTCAATGTACTTCTATTATAACTTGTATATGGTCAACAATAAAATGTTCTATCTCTCTCCAACGTTCAAAGACATGAAATAACGTAATAATATGTAAAACAGAATCAAATAAACACATTTATATTCAATGTTAATTCAAGCTCATCCCACGACCGCTCCAATTGTGCTCATGCGCACGTTTCGTAACATCGCATGTCGTAAAACATGGTTATATCCAAATCAATTTTTAAAGTGTTATAATTTCTCTAAATTTTGTAATTTCCTGCTATGTGAATTCCGACGTCTCGAATATTGTAGGAAACCAGTGCGTTGCATTCGGTCGTTGCTAGTCTGAAAATCGTCTTATGCAGGGGGTCTTTCTACATATAGGGTTTTTTTAATGGCATTAGTTCAGCAGACAGGTAGACGGCCTATCTGATGGAAAGCGGTTACCATCGCCTATGTTTTTTTTTATTTTATTGCAGGAGTTCAGCAGACAGGCAGACGGTCCACTTAATAGAAAGCGGTTACCATCGCCTATGGACAATCATTTCGAAAATAAAGTTCCTGAACCTATCAAAAAAGTATATATTTACAGAACGAATTGTGAACCTCCTCTTTTTATTAAGTCGGTTAAAAAGGAAGGGGGTTTCCCGAATGCAGTAAAAATTGGTAAGGTGTCTATGAGAGAAAATAGGTTGGGGGCCATTGGTTTAGATTATCTATACTATACTAATATTATAAAGAGGTAATAAAATTTGTGAGTTTGTGACTTTGTAGGGAGTAATCTCTGGATCTACTAAGCCGATTTTAAAAATTATTTTACTGTTAGAAAGCTACATTAACAGGGAGTGTCATAAGCTATATAACATGACGCTATATGCCACGGGAGCGGGACAGAGCGGGTATAACCACGACGGACCGCTAGTCGAATATAAAGACAAAAATAGGAATATGCATAGCTTCTTGTACAACAGATAATCAGACACACACAAAAATTAATTCATATCAAAAGAGGTTTTAATTCAAATATTTTTGAAATGCTCATGAAATATGCAATTTTAATAATATTGCTCAGATAACGTTCTTATTTCTACAATATACAGAGTTTATTATTTTAAATAAAGCACATATTATTTTTAAAGTTAGCAATAATATTCACACGTCTATATGATATATATTTTTTTTATTACAGGAGGTCAGCAGACAGGCAGACGGCCCAATAGCGGTTACCATCGTCTATGGACATTTGCAACACCAAAGGTGCTACAAATGCGCTGCTGGTCTCTTAAGCGTCACTGAAACCTGGTCACTAATGCCGGAACACAACTCTAGGTTGTCATGGCGACATGCTTTAGACCAGGGGTGGTAGCCATCCAGTCGGGCAAATGCCCTATCACCTGGAAAACAATTAACAATTGTAACACCAAAGATGCTAGCAATGTGATGCCGCTCTGTAAAGGGAGACTGGAACCTGTTCCCTAATGCCGAAATACAACTCAAGGTTGTTATGGCAGTATGCTTTAGAGCAGGTGGTAGCTATCCAGACAGCCATATGCCCTACCTCCTGGCTGTGGGTTGTTTTGTCGCCAGTAATGACAGGCCGCCCGGCCGCAGGAAATTGTATTCTTCCTCCGTTCCTGCACGGATAAAAGTTGCAAGTTGGTACTTTACAAATACAGCTCATGGACAGTATGTATTTTTATTACAAGCTTTTATTTTACTTGCAATGACCTATGTATGTATGTATGTAAGTTCGGGTGAAATCTTGCAAGTTAAATTTGACCACCTTCCCGGTTTCCGATTGAGCTGAAATTTTTCACGCATATGTATATCGCGTGACAATGCAATAATATGCTACCATGGAGCTGATCTGATAATGGAGTCGGAAGGTGGCCATAGGAACTCCTGTACTAAACAACATAGACGCGTCGTGTTCGGGCTCGTTTTGCTTGTCTTGGCTAGCACTCTGCGGCTACATGATATCTAGGATCTCAAAAGCTTGTATTTAAAAACCTTTTTAAAAAAGCTTATAAATTAGAAACAGTCTGAATCAATAGATACTTACAGTAAGCTTTTCTAATAGCAGAGACTAAATTGGTTAATGGATTCTGTGAAGGATGACATGATAGAAAAGTATGGGGGAAAAAGCCATGTTATATCGACCCCAAATGATTAGAACAATGTTAAAGAAGAGATTTACTTGTTGAGTGAATCTGGGTGACTTACTGTTCTGATGCAAGTTAAACATCGGTGCAATACTCGAATTTTGTAGATCGTATAATAAATACATATTTAATAAGTGTCATCGTAATTTAGAAATTTTATTTATTACGAAATGTGGAGTATATACAGACTGATGTTTAATTCTCGGTGAAGGTAACTTAACATCATCGAAGACCGATAACACCCGTCGTCAGCCATTTGCAGTGCACTGCTGGACGAAGGCCTCCCCAAGACGGCGCCACTCATCCCTGTCCTCCGATTTCCTCAGCCAGCGCCTACCGGCGACCTTGCATAGGTCGCGTTTACCGAGACGCGGTCTCCACTCCAGGACTCATTTGCTCCATCGGCCATCGGTCCTGCGGCAGACGTGACCGGCCCACTGCCACTTCAACTTGCTAATTTTGCGAGCTATGTCGGTTATCTTGGTTCTCTTACGGATATCCTCGTTTCTAATTTTATCCATAAGAGAAACACCCGACATAGCTCGCTCCATAGCCCGTTGAGCGACTTGGAACTTGTGGACCAATCCTGCCGTAAGTGTCCATGTCTCGGCCCCGTAGGTCAGGACGGGGAGGACGCACTGCTCGAAGACTTTTGTCTTCAAGCATTGCGGAATGGTCGACGAGAAGACTTGACGAAGTTTACCGAATGCTGCCCAGCCCAACTGAATCGATCGAATCGATAATACCCATTTACTATAAATGTAGAAGTATTTATAGGGTTACACAACTAATAATTCCCCCCGATGTACCTGCGCAGCAGACTAATTGTAATAGCTAACCACTGTCTACGAATCATGGGAACGGGACAGAGCTAAGAATGCATAGTTGGCAACACTCTGCCTTTTATGCTTGCAAATAAAGTTCAATATAGATTATTTACATGTTGGCAACTGATCTGCCTCTTTTGCACAAACGAAAACTGCCGATGGAAATCATAGCTTTAATGATCTATATTAACGCGAACGAAGCCGCGAGAAAAGCTAGTATTTTTATATGTTACAGAATGTATTTTTTTCCTATTGCATAAGTTCGGCAGACAGGCAGACGACAGACGACGACCTGATGTCACCATCGCCTATGGATAAGTAATATTGCACTTGGACCATTAAAAAATATATATAGACATAGCCAATGACAGTCCAAACGTCACTGTCAAGAGAGTTTAAAAAAAAAATCTGTGACGGCTGTTAAGTTTGGCTTTCGTTCGAAATTCAAAAATATCAGCTGTTATAATTCTTTTATAAATATTATTGTATACGTTTCAAAACTTCTTTTAACGATATTAAAATAACTACGTGTTCCAGCTGGGGACCAAGGCTACCCTTACTTTGCCTAAGAAAACCTATACAACCAAGCCAACATAATATACCAGACGCGCACAATTACCGATCTAGCTGATATTAGAGCTGTGGAACTACTTGACTCGAAGAGCTTCCAAGGCTTCGACAGGCCAGTGTAGTGCATTGAAGTCCACCGGTTGTCACGGAACAGATTAAATATACTACATAATTATCTTGTATAGTTCATTGACCTACCTAAACCTATTCTGTGGCCAAGGAGAAGGAGCTGACTCTTCACCCCCACGTCACAGACATTTGTAATACCAAAGGTGTCACCAATGTGCTGCTGCTTTCTAAAGGGAGACTGGAACCTGGCCACTAATGCTTAAACATAACTCAAGGTTGTTAAGGCGGCATACTCTAGAACAGGGGGCAAATACCCCAACCACCTAACTGTGGGCCCGGCCGCAGGAAATTGTATTCTTTCTCCGTTCCAACATACATACATGGCTTCACGCCAGTTCCCTTGCTGAGTAGGCACGTACAACAGAGCGCCATTCATGCTTATTCTTACACATCTCACTCGCTTCTTTGACATTCATAGCTCTTGTCATGCACGCTTGTCTGTTCTTAAGGCTTCTGACATCATCCTCTGCTAGTACACGATCAGTTTGATCATGGAAGGTGTGTCGGGGTCTTCCACTACTTCTGCATCCTTCCACTTTTGCATTCTTTCCACACGCCCGAACCACCGGAGCATTCCTTTCCTTACCTTCACCCCGACACTCTTTCAGACAAACTCTCTCTCTTACTTCGGTATTACGAACGCGGTCCGCGAGCGTCACTCCGCAGATTTTGCGCAGTGCTCGCATCTCGACCGCGTTTACTTTCATGCTCTTTCTTCCATACCCAGCTCTCGCTTCCATAGGTTTCGTTTCTCCGTTCCTGCACGGATAACAGGTGTGTCATTCTGATCAACAAGCTATATTAATATAAAGCTTCCACCACAATTCTTTCAGCAATTTTTGTGTGTAAAGCATCCACTTTCTCATTATTAATAGGATCAACCTGTATCAGATAATTAAAATAAAAAACGTCGAAAGTCCGATATGATATAATGCGAGATGAATGTGGATCGCGGAGCCATTGATGTGCTACGATCCGAACGAAGAGGGCCCAATCATTGCTTAACAACATGCCGTTTCATTTTTATAACGCGTTTAAAACATCATAATTATAAACGATTTGCATGCAAATGGTTTCATTTTGAACGATTGACAAGGCTTTCACAAAGCTTGTTTGTTTTATAAGTTTAATATTATGCTTTTATTCCCAAATAAATTATACATACATACATAACTTCACGCCAGTTCCCTTGCGGGGTAGGCACGAACAACAGAGCGCTATTCATGCTTGTTCTTACACACCTCACTCGCTTCTTTGACATTCATAGCTCTTGTCATGCACGCTTGTCTGTTCTTAAGGCTCCTGACATCACCTTCTGCTAGTATACGATCAATTTGATCATGGAAGACACCTTCTATGATTAATTAATTTTATTTACCAAACAATCTGTAAAGCGTCCATTATTTTTTCTAACAAGCTATGAAGCCTCAAATGCCGTTCAATCATTCGAATTGCTATAATTTCTAATTGTAATTTATTGTAATTGCTATGCAGTGTTGCTTCTCACGGCTATCATTCGCTCTGTCAAGTGTTTGTAACAAGATTAATTATTTAATAAAAAAAATATATTCAAATGCCATTTTGAATCTGGCAGTAATAACTGGTTTTAAATCGTACTTAGATTAGTTAAATTATTGCATTGCTAAAAGATATTGATGGGTTTTGAAGTGAATTAGGCATAATAATGTAATATCACCTCGCCATAAGGCTTACTTTGAGATGAGTATCTGTAATATTAATCACTACTAATATAAGTGTGTCCGGGTGAAGGTAAGGAAAGGAATGCTCCGGTGGTTCGGGCATATGGAAAGAATGCATGATGAAAATATGACTAAACAGATATACAATGCAAAAGTGGATGGATGCAGAAGTCGTGGAAGGCCACGACACACCTTCCATGATCAAATTGATCGTGTACTAGCAGGTGATGTCAGGAGCCTTAAGAACAGAAGAGCGTGCATGACAAGAGTTATGAATGTCAAAGAAGCATGTGAGGTGTGTAAGAATAAGCCTAAATGGCGCTCTGTTGTTCGTGCCTACCCCGCAAGGGAACTGGCGTGAAGTTATGTATGTATGTATTTCTTAAATTAGTTTGAGTATTTATGTATCTATTGCCTTTTTCCTGCACCACCTATATCGCCTGATTCAAATTTCTTTCATTTAGGTTGCCTGGTAGAGATCGCTTTGAGCTATAAGGCCGCCTATTGTATTGCCTAGAAATTGTAAATATGGTCTGTTTTTGTAATTCTGTTTGTCTATCCGTGCAGGAAAGGAGAAAGCATACAATTTCCTGCGGCCGGGCGGCCTGTCGTAAGAGGCGACTTAACAACCCACAGCCAGGCGGTAGGGCATTTGCCCGTCTGGATGGCTACCGCCCCTGGTCTAAAGTATGTCGCCATAACAACCTTGAGTTGTGTTCCGGCATTAGTGACCAGGTTCCAGTCTCCCTTAAGAGAGCAGCAGCGCATTTGTAGCAACTTTGCTGTAGCAAATGTATATAGGCGATGGTAACCGCTTTCCATCAAGTGGGCCGTCTGCCTGTCTGCTGATCTCTCTCTAATATAATGATGTTGCTTACGATGTTTTTCCATAACAAGCACAACATAGTGAGTATCATAAAGACTTAAAAACTAACTGGACAAATACATTAAAAGTAACTAACTAATAACTAAGATATATTACTATATATCCATACACTTGAAGAAGTAATTAAGTATTATTGCGACCGGTTTTCATCAAGATTTGAATAATAAAGATACGGTTGATCATAAACAAGCATATGCCACATACCGCCTTATCAATTTCAACTCTTAAAGTCTCATAGATTAGGTAAAAGTCAGAATAGACTGTGTGTATTATTGATTTATATTTTAGCGGAATATTGTACGAACCGCGTGTTTATAATCTAACCGATCGAAATTATTTTTTGTGAAACGGATTTTTGATGTTTTCAAAAATCTCGTAACGCGTGAGTGAAATAGCGCACTCCGTTAACGTAGTTCTTTACGCTGAGTGGGTAAAATATAATATGTTGTATTTTCTTAAGTTTTCGCGATTAGTACAAATAATAACGGTTTTAAGCGAAGAATTTTATTCGAAGGAATGCTCCGGTGGTTCGGGCATGTGGAAAGAATGCATGATGAAAGAATGACTAAACAGATATACAATGCAAAAGTGGATGGATGCAGAAGTCGTGGAAGGCCACGACACACCTTCCATGATCAAATTGATCGTGTACTAGCAGAAGGTGATGTCAGGAGCCTTAAGAACAGACGAGCTTGCATGACAAGAGTTATGAATGTCAAAGAGGCAAGTGAGGTGTGTAAGAATAAGCCAAAATGGCACTCTGTTGTTCGTGCCTACCCCGCAAGGGAACTGGCGTGAAGTTATGTATGTATGTATGTGTAATTTTATTCGATTTTATTTCCAACGTTTCGGTCACTGTCTTTCGTGATCATGGCTACTGAAGTGGCCGAAATGTCGGAAATAAAACCGTTAAGACGGAGTTTTAATTAAATACGTTGTTTTAATACTTCTCCACGTCAGCTAGTAACACAAATCAGGTCTGATGGAATAATGACAGATTGTAAGAGGAAACGGCATATTAATATCATGATTAAGTGATTGGTGTCTAATAACTTCAACTTGATTAAGTTATCAGCTTTAATGGCATAATGATGATTTATAGTATGTTACTAATATAATTTGAATTAAGATGTTTGTACATATAATAGACTGATTTGAAAATTTGTCATTGTGTCTTATTTCATTTGTCAATCAGCCTTATTTCAAAGAAAATCTTTTTGATAAGTTCTAATTCAAAGGCAGTTTGCTTGTGTCTAATTATTAAGGTACTGCTTGGCAAACATGAAACTTCAACTATTTAACTGCTATAAAACAAAAAAAATATTGCGTCTCGGGACGCTCGACAGAAGTGATAACTTAAACTAATCAAGTTGAACTATTTAATATTGAAATTGTTTAACTTGAGAAAAGCTTAGGTTATTCCTTGTATTTTATGTATATTAATACGATAATGTAAGGAAAGATTATTTATTAATAAAATCTTTTATTGATTATAAAATATATTTTATTCTTAGTTACAATTCTTGAATATGTACATTAGAAGGAATACGGCTAGCGCTGTGGGTTAGAGTGAGAGAGGAGGAACCCGCCTACCGCTGCCGTATGCGTGAGAGAAAGGGAAGCCAGACTGGCACTGTAACGCGTTACGTAACGAAGCGGTTTACCCTCCCATAAGAAGTTATCACTTCAAAAAATATAAAAAATACTTTCACATTTCATCATTATACCGCCTAAAATCTGCAAGTTTTGCCTGCGCAGGCGTCTAAGGGAATATCTCTTATGTATAAAATCAGAAACAAGGGCATCCGTAAGAGAACGAAGGCTACCGACATAGCTTGCAATTTAGCAAACTAAAGTGGCAGTGGGTCCCTTAGTTACCTACGAAATGAATAAGAAATACACATACCACATTTTAATCTATGACAATAATACGGTATAAAGCAAAGTTCAGCAATTGGCCATGTCGCAACGATGAGACCGCATTAAATATTCATACAATAAAACAGAAATAACGAGGTATGCCCCAAAATGAGAAGGCGTACAAAATGTATGTATGTGTTAAACACACTGATTAACAGGGAATAGATTCCTTGTTTTGTAGACAGTGATTGACTTGTTAAAACGCATGTCCAAATAGCTCATACTAAACTTCAACCACTTTGTGTCTAACTTGTAACAATTTGCATTATGTCATTAAGACAATCAATATAATTTTTTATGGCTTTCCTTTTTCATGAAATTTGAACGTCATTTAGTTTGTTTCCGTTTTATTTATTTATTTAATTTGTTTGGGAAACATACAATAATTAATATTATTAAATATAACGCACAAAATTAATACATATACCAATCAAATCTCCACTAAAAAATATGTTTTATTTTTGTTTTATAAAAATTGGTTCAAACAGTTAATTATAACAAACCAATCTATAGTATTCAAAGTATCATCAGATGCAGTAAAACAATTTTAATGAATTTTCGTCATAAAGAACCGAACGGTTATAAAGTAAAACTCAAGTTTCAACATAAAATTAACATTTTCACGTCTTTGACATGTTAAAGGCATTAAAATCAGGTTACTTAATAAATTAATTATTTCCCACAAAATACTTTGTTGTTGATAAAAATATTCACAATGATTTTTTTTTATTGCAGGAGACCAGCAAACAGGCAGACGGCCCACTTGATGGAAAGCGGTTACCATCGCCTATGGACATTTGCAACACCAAAGTTGCTATAAATGCGCGCTGCTGCTCTCTTAAGGGGAACTGGAACCTGGTCACTAATGCCGGAACACAACTCAAGGTTGTTATGGCGACATACTTTAGACCAGGGGTGGTAGCCATCCAGTCGGGCAAATGCCCTACCACTTGGCTATGGGTTATTAAGTCGCCCGGCCGCAGAAAATTGTATTCTTTCTCCGTTCTTGCACGGATAAAACACGGATTTAGAGTGAAACAGTAAGCTAAATAATATAATAAGTTGTTCTTAAGGTACACCACAACACAAAAATCACTGAATTAATGTCACACACAGTAACAAAAATAAACAATAGGGGTGTATGAACTGTAAAAACTTTCATAGAAATTAAGTTGTAAAAAAGGGTACGGAACTCGAGTCCGTAGAGTTGTTAAAAAAATTTGTAAGTTTATTATTTGAATAGCAGCAAATTTGGGTTGAAAGAGTGTTATAATATTTTAATCTAAATAATGACTTTATAAAATGACATTGAAAGATTGCGACAAAAGCAGCTAGCACGTTGCACCCTACATTAGGTCGAATTGGCCAAGTTGACGTATCCATTTCATATTGCTCAATGACGTACAGACAAAGAATGTTGCACACCAAATAAATTGTACATTATCTGTTAGAACTGGTTACAAAGCGAGTTAGGTAGATAAATTTTGATTCTGTTTACCATTTTTGTATGTTTGACTGTAATTAGAATAGACCTTCGCGTTTCTCATCAAATACCGTATTAATATATAGACGGCCTCTGTGGTTGAGCGGGCTAAGCCTTTGCCGGCCTACCTCACTACAACGCAGAGGCTCCGGGTTCGATTCCTGGTATAGTAAATTTCGGAAACGTATTTTCTCCGTTATTTACTATGGTCTGGGTGTCTGGGATCGGCCCCAGAGTAGTCCGTTGTATATTACCCATAACACAAGCGTGACTTGCTTAATTTGGGGATATACAATATGTGTGTTTGTCTGCCGATTATTATTATTATATATTATATATAAATTATCTTATTTATCTATTTATCAATAGACTATGTATCTTTAGGTCGTGGTAGCATAATAGCTAACGCACGCGTCCGAAACTCAAAGGGCGCGAGTTCGATCCTGGCTGGAACGTATGCACCACATAGGCAGTTTGCTGATCTAATACATATCGAGGGGTCCAAGGTTATTTGTTTTAAGCGACATTTGCGAAATTGTGTCGATAGAGGAGTTTGAAGTTTCAATGACCCACAAAAAGACTTCATTAGTAAACTATATACTATATTTAAAAAAGAAAAAATCTGTAGTTTTTAGTTGGAAACCAGGTTCACTATAATTCCTTAAGTTTGAGACATTAACAGAAAACCATCAAGTCAGTTCTGTCACAAAATGTCGCTTAAAACAAATAGTCCTTCACCCATCGATATTGTTTAGGGGTGGGACGAAATTACACTCGGTTTGACCGAATTTCGGCAGCTTCAGCCGAACTTCGGAATTCGGCCGAAATTCGGCTTAAATTCCGAACATTCGGTGCAAGGTAAAAGTAAAATATCTTCTAGCACTATTTTGTCTGAAGTTAATAGAAATCATATCATAACCGTAATATAAAAATTGGCATCTATATACTCATGGTCATTTATTTTAGTTAGGAACATGTAAATCTTAACGTGCAATGTGATAAAATATAAATAAAAATAGTTCTTGATTGATGATGATGAGAAAACAAAAATAACATATACATACATACATACATAACTTCACGCCAGTTCCCTTGCGGGGTAGGCACGAACAACAGAATGCCATTTAGGCTTATTCTTACACACCTCACTTGCCTCTTTGACATTCATAACTCTTGTCATGCAAGCTCGTCTGTTCTTAAGGCTCCTGACATCACCTTCTGCTAGTACACGATCAATTTGATCATGGAAGATGTGTCGTGGCCTCCACGACTTCTGCATCCATCCACTTTTGCATTGTATATCTGTTTAGTCATTATTTCATCATGCATTCTTTCCACATGCCCGAACCACCGGAGCATTCCTTAAATAAAAATAATACATATATATATATATATATATATATATATATATATATATATATATATATATATATATATATATATATATATATATATATAATTGTACTCTAATTGTCAGGAGCCTTAAGAACAGACGAGCGTGCATGACAAGAGTTATGAATGTCAAAGAAGCAAGTGAGGTGTGTAAGAATAAGCCTGAATGGCGCTCTGTTGTCCGTGCCTACCCCGCAAGGGAACTGGCGTGAACTTATGTATGTATGTACTCTAAATTAGTCGTTTGGTCTCTAGGTGGTATTTAAATTTTGAGTGACCTTTGAGCTGTAGCCATAAGATACATAAACGTTTACGAGTTTATCTGTTTTGAAAAATATCGTCTAAAGAAGAACAGTATTATGATTCAAACAGTTGAAAGGATTTCAACAAACAATCATCCAAAACTATTTTATTATTTAGTACTATAAAAAGTATTAGTTACGAGGCTTACATTTAACTGTCCTAAGTTTATCAAACATAACAACTTTGTAAATGTGCAAATTTTTATAGTCCGTAGAAGGGTCTACAAATAAAATGTTTGAGTCGTCAAATTTTCGTATAATAGGAAGAAGTAGTGCCTTTCATTCTTTTATATTAATGCTAAAGTTTACGGGCGGCTTATACGACGTACAACCCGCAACAAACAGTTTAGTCATAGATCCCCAAAGTGGTCCATATAGACCCCTGAGGGTCATCAAACTTCAAGGGGTCCACGTCAGCGAAAACAAAATTTGGGGATCCATTTTAACTTTCTATAAAAAGAATAATAAAATATGATAGTGCGCGTTTGTACTTACAAGCTATAAAATTTATATTGTAGCAACTAGAAACCCATAAGGAATTGTGAAAATCTTTTCTAAAATAAAGTTCCTGAACATATCAAAAAAGTATATATTTACACAACGAATTGTGAACCTCCTCTTTTTATTAAGTCGGTTAAAAAGGACGGGGGTTTCCTGAATGCAGTAAAAATTGGTAAGGTGTCTATGAGAGAAAATAGGTTGGGGACCATTGGTTTAGATTATCTATACTAATATTATAAAGAGGTAATAAAGTTTGTGACGTTGTAGGAGGTAATTTCTGGATCTACTAAACCAATTTTAAAAATTCTTTTACTGTTAGAAAGCTACATTAACAGCGAGTGTCACAGGCTATATACCACGGGAGCGGGACAGAGCGGGTGAAACCGCGCCGGGCCGCTAGTCGAATATAAAGACAAAAATAGGAATATGCATAGCTTCTTGTACAACAGATAATCAGACACACACAATAATTAATTCGTATCAAAAGAGGTTTTAATTCAAATATTTTTGAAAAGCTCATGAAATATATAATTTTAATAATATTGCTTAGTTAACGTTCTTGTTTCTACAAAATACTGAGTTTATTATTAAATAAAGCACATAATTTTTTTAAAGTTAGCAATAATATTCACACGTGATATTCACACGTCTATATGATATATATTTTTTTATTACAGGAGGTCAGCAGACAGGCAGACGGCCCACTTAATGGATAGCGGTTACCATCGCCTAGGACATTTGCAACACCAAAGTTGCTACAAATGCGCTGCTGCTCTCTTAAGGGAGACTGGAACCTGGTCACTAATGCCAGAACACAACTCAAGGATGTTATGGCGACATACTTTAGACCAGGGGTGGTAGCCATCCAGTCGGGCAAATGCCCTACCACCTGGCAAATTATTAGTATTATTAGTTTTAGAGCCTAAATGGCACTCTGTTGTTCGTGCCTACCCCGCGAGGGAACTGGCGTGAAGTTATGTATGTATGTATTTATTAGTTTTGATTTTTGCAAAGGACACTACCATAGTAATTACCTAAATACAATGAATTGATGAGTTTTGATAACATTAATAAATTCAATAGAAAGCAGTACTACATTTTAATATACCAAAGGTATAAATATTTTACCACTTTTTTAAAATAAATATTTACAAACAACTGCCCGATAAATTTAAAAATATTGTACTCTGATTCATCAAGATTTATATACTTTATAACAATCGAACATAGACTGAGGCTTGAACCTTGAATCATCTTGAATCTGCTAAATGTAAAGTATTTTATGTGTATATGATAATGTTACATACCGACAAAGAAATGAGCACACCTGCCGGTCGTAAAAGCGCGGTTTATTTGCCTTCCCGGATTTAGGAATTCTATGGTTTACTTTGTGTTTAGAATTTTTAATTAAGAAAAACATGCTATCGTTTTTCTACTTGTTTTATGGCCGTCATTAGTGTCAAACTAATCCTTATTGTTATTGTTTTCAACTTTGTAGGCCGTTCGCCGGTGTGCAAATTACATTTTCTTGGAAGAACCCAGCCCACGAACTTCCTTTGTGTATTGTACAGTCGAGCAAGGATTACGATATGAGTAAGACGTACATTCGACAAGCGATATAGTGACGGACTTTGCGCGTGTTATTGAATCGTGCAGTTGTACTAGTAGTGTCTAGCTATACTTGTATCTATGTTATACGTGTTTGTATAGTTCTAATAAATTCTATAGTCATTTCAACGGCATTTCAATTTGAGTCCCACATTCGTGACAATAACAATAAGTGAAAAAAAAATTTCTAACTTAATAAATTCTATAATATTATAGACTAAAACTTTGACAGTCCCCATTAGTGTTGAGACGTACTAAATAATAACGACCTATCACACAAAAAATCTGTCGTGTAAACATCCCCATTCCGATGGATTTATGGTAAGTTTACGGCCTAGTTAAAGCTAGTTTTTATTAAACTTTTAACGAGTTTTCATTTAACTGTGATCGTTTTATACGTATCGCTTGATACTTGTTTTAATTAGGTACAACTATTAAACTATACCGTGATCTCTGGTTTTGATACTTGGGGTATTTGAGTGGTGTGGCCATGATGGTACGAGGTACCATTTTATTTGGGTAGTGTTCCGCATACGCTTCTTTTATTATTTTATCATCATTTAGACAGACAACTACTTATTGCTTAACTTGAAATTTTTTGTTCAAACGATGATAAGGACTTATTCGCCAGTTAACTAATTGTTTAACTAAGGGCCGATTTTTCAATCGCAGAGAAAGAAAGAAAGAAGGAACAAAAAGAAATTATTTTTATTTTTTCTCCTTTATAATCTGTGTTAAGTATATTTTATTTACATACATACATACATACATAACTTCACGCCAGTTCCCTTGCGGGGTAGGCACGAACAACAGAGCGCCATTTAGGTCCATTCTTACACACCTCACTTGCTTCTTTGACATTCATAACTCTTGTCATACACACTCGTCTGCTCTTAAGGCTCCTGACATCACCCTCCGCTAGTACACGATCAATTTGATCATGGAAGGTGTGTCGTGGCCTTCCACGACTTCTGCATCCATCCACTTTTGCATTGTATATCTGTTTAGTCATTCATTTATTTTATTTAAATTAGTTTTAATCATTGTAAAGGTGGTCTGGAAGATATCGCCGGCGGTGTTAAGACCTCCTACAGTATATGTATGTGTAATGTATTTCTATTTATGTCTTTATGGCTTGGCAACTACGCCTTTAAGCTAGGTGCAGTTGTATTGTAGGCTACAATCCACACCATTCAACGGAGTTCTTGTGAAAACTCGAAAGGCCACATTTGGCTATATAGTTCACATCTCTCGCAAAAACACATAATTCCTACTCAAAAACTATCAATAGCCTACAACTATTGTTCATTTTAGAGTAATTTTACATATTTTTAGAAAATAAAACTGCACAGCACAACATCTCCTTTCAGTTCCTGCCAAAAACTCTGTGTAATGTATGTATGCAATAAAGAACATACATTCATTAATTCAAATAACAACGTACTTACATTGCTGATATGTATCTTAAAAATAAAAATATATTTTGAGAATTTTTACACCGCATTTTCAGCAAACAAGGTTTGCACTGAGCTTAGTGCTGTACCGACGTAATATCCGACACAACGCTGATTTTCAGTGCAAACCTTCCTTTTGCGTAATACTAAAACGACCCGAATATTACATGAATGTAATTTAAAATCTATTTAAATTGTAAATAATAATAATACCTACATAGAATAAACTGTATAAATATTTTGTTAACTTTATGATTTAAATAAAAAATATAAAAGTTATCTATACTAATATTATAAAGAGGTAAAGTTTGTGAGTCTGTGACGTTGTAGGGGGTAATCTCTGGATCTACTAAGCCGATTTTAAAAATTCTTTTACTGTTGGAAAGCTACATTAACAGGGAGTGTCATAGGCTATATAAAATGACGCTATATACCACGGGAGCGGGCCATTAGTTCTATATATATAAAAAAACACAACATAGGAAAATTAAAATGAAAGTTGCATGCATAAAACTGTTCAATTAACATTTTTGAATCTAGTCAGGTCTAGGTTATAATTTATTTGACTGACAACTTTTATCTGATGATTAAATAATGGGCCCCTGAATTAAAAAATGAAACAATTCAACTGTCATTTTTAATTTTCCCGTGTTGTATTATACTCTATAGAGTAATTTAACTTTTCTTTCTTTCAAACACTTGATCACTGACCATTATTTGTCCATTAAGTAAAACTAGTGGTATGTGGAGGTCAGCTTTCATTAATTGATCCCCAATTTTCCCTAACACCGGTATAAAGTTCACATTAACATTGTTACGATGGAAAGTATAACAAGTATAATGAAATCAGATTGTGTTTGTGGCCGTCCAGGGCATCGTAAATGAACTATAAGAAGCATATACGTCTGTAATAACCGATATAAACGTACTGTTTTATTTCTATTTGATTTGATCTGTGTTTATCTAACAATCGATTCAGATGTATGTTTTGATGGGTTAAGGGCGAGGCACACTTATTCGTATAGTTCCGCTAACCGCCGTCCGAAAACGCATAAAACGAAAATTCTATATGTTTCGAAACTGCACTTTAAAGTGCCATTTAAAAATCACTTGTGACTTCTTGGATGTTCTATTCTAAGAAACATTAACGAGGTAGTGATGACAAGTAACCAAACGGACGCTAAGAACCTCAAGTCACATATTATATATGTAGGTATGTAGTCTTTTGATAGTACTTTAGAAGAATCATGTAAACAATGCAATTAAAAAAAAAAATAAACACGACTAAGTAATACTAAATTACACGCTCTACTATGGTAATTTTTTTTTATTGTCTGAAGCAGACAAGTAGACAGACGGCCCACCAGACAACACCAGGGGTGTCGATAACGCGTTGCCGATCTTTAAGAAATTTTATAACGACCTTCTTAAAAAACCCCATGTCATAGCGCTGAAAATCTGTACATTTACAATTAATATTAAATTATTCGCTGCTTATTCTATAAGTATGCCTTATTGTTTTCGGTTTTTTATTTTTTTATTACATGAGTTCAACAGACAGACAGACGACCCACTGGTGGAAAGCGGTTAACATTGCCTATGGACATTCGCAACACCAAAGGTGCTACAAATACCCTGCTGCTCTGTACACGGAGACTGGAACCTGGCCACTAATGTCGGAACATGACTCATGGTTGATATGACGGCATACTTTAGACCAAGGGTGGTAGCCATTCAGTCGGGCAAATACCCTGCCAACTAGCTGTGGGGTGCTATGTTGCCTCTCACGACAGGCCTCCCGGCCGCAGGAAATTGAATTCTTTCTCCGTTCGTGCACGGATAAGATAGTGTCGCAGTAATTAACTAAACTTGTTAAAAAATATTCCAGACATCGCCCACAGTTGTTCAGAATACATGCGTACAAATGTGTCATGTCCTAAATAAAATGTATTGTTGGTGCTTGTTTGATTTTATTGGTAAAGTTATGACGTGCAAAGACTTTTTCTGGGTTTATTTGTTTCTGTTATGTTTGGATTATTGTCTGTTTTATTGCTAGACTATTTAATATTGTATTTTATTTGTATGTCTGATTGCGTAAATGTATAACAGGTAACATTGTTTCGGTTATTTCTGGCGCCGCCGTTCTGCCAATGTTAACTCCATATTGTATTACAGCTATATAGTGAAGGTGGGGAACTGTAAGTCGTATACCTCTCAATTTTTACATACATACATACATAACTTCACGCCAGTTCTCTTGCGGGGTAGGCACGGACCACAGAGCGTCATTCAGGCTTATTCTTACACACCTCACTTGCTTCTTTGACATTCATAGCTCTTGTCATGCACGCTCGTCTGTTCTTAAGGCTCCTGACATCACCTTCTGTTAGTACACGATCAATTTGATCATGGAAGGTGTATCGTGGCCTTCCACGACTTCTGCATCCATCCACTTTTGCATTGTATATCTGTTTAGTCATTCTTTCATTATGCATTCTTTCCACATGCCCGAACCACCGGAGCATTTCTTTTCTTACCTTCAACCCGATACTCTCTTTCAGACCAACTCTCTTTTTTACTTCGGTATTACGAACGCGGTCCGCGAGCGTCACCTCTAAATTTTTACTTTTTTTAAACAGAATTTAACGCTAAATACAATTCGAACGAAGAGTTAAATGGTGTCTTAGCTTTACTGATCCATTGTTGTCATCGTAGCTATTCTAACACGGTAATAAGGAGAGATGTCCGGAGTTCCCCAACTGACGAACTTGTGTTGGATCCTCACAATTTATACTGATGTGGATAGTTTTGTAAGTGCCGCTGGCTTCCAGTTTCGACGCCATTGCGTGGTGGCGGAATTAGTCTCCAACGCACATGAGTTCAGTCCGGACGTTCCGTTTTCTCCGTGCTAAGACCAAGTGAACGTAGTGTTGACGACGACAAACACAATGTATGAAACTCACCGACCCGTCTCAATAGGCGATAAGAACATAGGTATAATTTGCTAAGCCTCATAGACTATGTAGACGCGACCGTTAGGCGCAGGAAAGAGACGGGTCGGACTGAGATAGATATAGTTTATTTTTAACCGTTATTAATTTGAAATTAAATAAATAAATTATAAGAATAAGAATTGAATATAAAATGTAATAAGCCTTAACTCACTAGGAAATAAATGTTGTAGCGTTGTGCCTTTTATTGACCAGTAGGACCCTATTAGATCCCGGTAAATGAGACCGGGCTACGGGCGTGCAGAACGCCGCCTGGAGCCCGGGACTCAGCATGTAAAGGGAACCGGGTTACAGGCGTGCAGAACGCCGCCTGGAACCCGGGACCCAAAAGGGTAGCGGAAACCGGGCTACGGGACTGCAGAACGCAACCGGAGCCCGGGATCCGTGAGGTATGCCTGCACTACTGCCTACTCCGAACGCGAGTAGGCCATAATGATAGTGCAGGCAGAGGTCCGCGCTCGACAGCGCACGTTTTTGTAATGAGGTAATGGTAAGGGCGCTCAGCGCTTTATATTTATACTAATGAAGCGGGGGGCGAGGTAAATGCCCATTACGACGTCCCGCTAACAACAACTATGGGTCACAACTGTGTAAGGACCCTCGAAATGTACTAAGATCTAGGGTGTACCAAAATGTATGATAGTGGTAAGTTAACATAAGGCTTAATGTATGTAAAATTAAGGAAATAAAGTAAAGGGGGTGTTACGACGAAGCGAGGGGTCGGCGGAGGTAGCCTCTATAAATATAGGACGCCTTTGGGGCGCATTTTTGTAGTTCGTGATAGTTCGTTAGTAGTTCGAGACAAGCAGTAGTTCGCAGTTGATAAGAAGAAGCTCCCTCCCGCCGACGCCAACGAAGTCGAAGCCTCCCGTAGCATCGTTTTCGGTTGTTTTCATTTCGGAAAATCGGTTACCCGAACCAGCGACCAACCCTCTACAGTCCTACAGTCCACTGCAACACCAACACGTAGTAACGAAGTAACACTTTAAATAAGACGCATTCGGCCACAGTCAATATATTTAACATTACCGCAGGTGCGGCCCCAGCATTACGAATACTGAAATAAGACCTTTTGTAATTTGAAATGGCAATATATTTCATTATTGTATGGGTGACGCCTTATTAGTGCGTTGCGACGACGCACGACATCGCAGCACAGCGTCTTAGTGCGGATTACAGTCGCCTTTCGACAATTTTATCCGTGCAGGAACGGAGAAAGAACACAATTTCCTGCGGCCAAGCGGCCTGTCGTAAGAGGCGACTAAACCACCCACAGCCAGGTGATAGGGTATTTGCTCGACTGGATGGCGAACACCCCTGGTCTAGAGTATGTCGCCATAACAACCTTGTGTTGTGCTCCGGCATTAGTGAACAGGTTCCAGTCTCTTTTAAGAGAGCAGCAGCGCATTTGTAGCACCTTTGGTGTTGCAAATGTCCATAGGCGATGGTAACCGCTTTCCATGAAGCGGGCCGTCTGCCTGTCTGCTGAACTATGCAATAAAAAATAAAAAATGGATCGGAACCAACGTGTTCTATTGTTTTTTTTTATTACGCTACCGTCGAAACAAACGTAGAAACAATATAATATTCTGGATATTTCCCTTGATTGCACTGTCGCATCAGCACGGAGCTGAGATAGCGCAGCGCATCGTCCTCCCCCTTTTTTTTTTTTTAGCCAGGGGAAATCCGCTTGAGGACCATAAGCCGCGACAAGGACAGAGCCTTGGGGGGATAATTCGCGACCCGTGTGTAGGATTCGCCAGATCGAGGGTGGCACCAGCATGCCCAGTCAGAACTGGTGCCATGCTGTTGCCACCCCCGGTTAGGGATACCCACTAAAACCCCTGGATGTTCCGTCCTTCGCCTTATGCCAGGGCTACGGGTATATGACCTAGCCTCTCCGCAGCCCTGGCAGGCGCATCGTCCTCCCCCGCTTTGTCTCTCGTCCGTCGATCCGAAGAAATATTGCGTGCGAGGACGCAACTCATAACCTGGCATATCACTAAAAGATAAATATGTAAAGCGACGCAGTGTTGACGCTGCGACAACGCATCGCATTAATGAAACTTCAGCCTCCGAATTCTCAAGTACAATATGCATTTCCTACTTACATAAGAAATGAAATAATCTCAACTAAGTTGATAATATTGAGATGGATGTGTGGTGTCACAAGAATGGATTAAGTGAGAAATGAGTACATAAAGGGATCTTTGATAGTTGCACCCGTGACTGAAAAATTGAGAGGAAGAACACTAAGGTGGTATGGTATGGGCATGTAATGAGGAGGGATAAAGTCACGTGACAAAAATAATGTTAAACTGCAAGATTGATGGGTACAAATGTAAAGGTAGACCAAAAAAGAGATGGATGGATGGTGTGAAGGACGATATGATGATTTGTGGTGTGACTGAGGACGTATTTTAGAATAAAGGAGTACGGAATAGAGTTGGGTAGGACATGATTTTAAAATGAATTTGTAGGAGTTACATGATATTTTGTACTGAACCAGTGCAATGTACCACTTCAAATGAGGCGAGATTTTTATGGTTTGTACCGTGGCAATGCATTTGAAGCGATGAGGCCGGTGAGGCGGTGAGCGTCGTTCCCTTTTATTTTTTTGGCCAGGGGAAATCCGTTTGAGGACTAAGCCGCGAAAGGCACAGAAGCCTGGGGGGATGGTCGCGACCCGTGTGAGTGTGTGGGATTCGCCAGATCGGGGGTAGCACTAGCGTGCCCGGTCAGAACCGGTGCCACGCTATTGCCACGCTCCAGTTAGGGATACCCACTAAAACCCCTGGGTGTTCCGTCCTGCGCCTTATGCCAATGCGGGCTTCCCAACTCCGCGTGCCCTGGCAGGCGTGGGCCCCCCTCACTGGGCATCTTCCTATGCCAGGGGACGTGTCCCCCGGCTACTTCTAGGTCTAATCCGTGCGTGGGGCGGTCTGTAACGCGCCCCACGGGAAGAGCGTCATTCCCTCGTTTGTCCCGTACAAAACTTCTATTTGGGAAATGTTCGTTAAGAATCAGATGTAATCGGCCTCGATCACCTCATTTTACTAGTAGTCGTACATGTCATGTTGTCCCTCTTTGTCATGTGACTATCCGTAGAAGCGTTATTATACTGTTGTCTTCGTTCCGTCGTTCCTCTTACATTTGAGGCGTGAGTAGCAGCGCGATAAAAATTTTGAAGTAATACATTTTGTATAGGACAAATGTATTAGCTCACACGTGTTCTACTCATCACTAGTACGGAAGCAAAAGAAATAATTGGGATAATGAATGAAAGTAAATACAAAATTCCACAATACTCTCCCATCACCATAAAATAACTATTTAACGTATAATTAAACCTATAAGTTAAAACTTAACCGAGATAAACAAACGGAGAAAGTTCTAAACAAAATAAACTTATCGATTCAATCTTATAACGAATGAAGTTTACTTAAAGCTCAATGATTAGACAAAAGTAGATGGTAATGTACAGATAAATTGTCGAGATAGGAAACGGACTGGGTACGTATGGGAAATAAATTTGAATAAGTTTTAATTAAGGGACCACACGCGACGGCTGTCCCCGTGTAATGCGGCGGGGCTCATTAAACTTCCCAGATATTACAAACCAGTAAATCAATAGTTGAAATTATGGGAATCTTACCCACTGTGGCATTCATTAATTTAAAAATCTCTGGCGAGATTGTTTCTACACTACCAACGCATCTAGTCATGTTTTGTGCACTTATGTACTGTCATGTACGCTTCTGCAAAAACTTAAGAGAAATCAAATCATTTTTATATGTATATTATTGAGGTGAAAACTTCTTTAAGGATGCTAAGCTCTTTTGAGGTGAGGAAAAAGCACTAGATTCGCCTGGACGTTGCACTCAGATACATATATACAGATGTGTGTGTGTAAATATTTATATAGCTCTTTTGGGATGGGAAAAAGTACTACTAGGCGCTAAGAACCTCAGCCAGAAGGCCCAGCTTGCCATACACAACGCGGTGCTGGTACCTACGCTCACGTATGGAAGCGAGAGTTGGGTATGGAAGAGAGAGCATGAAAGTAGAGTAAACGCGGTCGAGATGCGAGCACTGCGCAAAATCTGCGGAATGACGCTCGCGGACCGCGTTCGTAATGCCGAAGTAAGAAAGAGAGTGTCGGGGTGAAGGTAAGGAAAGGAATGCTCCGGTGGTTCGGGCATGTGGAAAGAATGCATGATGAAATAATGACTAAACAGATATACAATGCAAAAGTGGATGGATGCAGAAGTCGTGGAAGGCCACGACACACCTTCCATGATCAAATTGATCGTGTACTAGCAGAAGGTGATATCAGGAGACGAGCATGCATGACAGGAGTTATGAATGTCAAAGAAGCAAGTGAGGTGTGTGATGTAAGCCTAAATGGCGCTCTGTTGTTCATGCCTACCCCGCAAGGGAACTGGCGTGAAGTTATGTATGTATGTATGTACAATATTATTTTGCTAGACCTTCTAGTACTCACTTTGAACTTTGGCTAAATTTAGTTTTGTCTACCCTCGAGTTGTATTATTTTAATATTTATATTTTGCCGTTAATAAGCTTATTTGGTTGTCGCTTGTGACGTTTGTTAACCATTTAAACATATAATAGTTTGTGAAATAAACAGCAATAAAAAAATTACCTTTTTTTTTATTGCAGGAGTTCAGCAGACAGACAGACGGCCCACTTGATGGATAGCGGTTACCATCGCCTATTGACATTTACAACACCAAAGGTGCTACAAATGCGCTGCTGCTCTCTTAAGGGAGACTGGAACCTGGTCACTAATGCCGGAATACAACTCAAGGTTGTTCTGGCGACATACTTTAGACCAGGGGTGGTAGCCATCCAGTCGGGCAAATGCCCTACCAGCTGGCTGTGGGTTGTTTAGTCGCCTCTTACGACAGGCCGCCCGGCCGCAGGAAATTGTATTATTTCTCCGTTCCTGCACGGATAAAACCTTACGTTAACCGAAAAAAGTTGTTATGGAATCGTATAAACATTAAAACGTAAAAAAAATTAATTAAACACATTTAAAAAAACAATTTTTCAAAACTGTTACAAATACCAAAAATTATTATGACTGTAAATTAAAATTATTTACAACCTGTCTTATATATTATTAAAGAACAATAAAACTACAAAATGCTCGTAAAAATTAAAACTATAATTTTCAAAGAGCACGCACACATCTAAGTATACCACAAATATAATTAAACTTTTGTAAAAATACATTTGCCCATTGCTTGAACTCAAAGTCGTTGTTAGACATAAATCATTTAACAAAAGCCCACCGACTTTGGTATTGCGAAGTCAACTAATTGGCCGACAGAGGGCAGTAAGTAGGGTTGCCAAAGTTGTTACACTTTTACACAACTAATTATTCCTCCCGATGTACACCGACAATGTAGGAATCTTGTAAGCGGAATAGAGCTAAGAATGCATAGCAAGCAACAATCTGCCATTTCCGCCTGCGAATAAAGTTCAATATAAGTCATGTACATGTCGGAAACCGAGCTGCATTTTCTGCGCAAATTGCCGATTGAAATAATAATGTGTAAAGCTTTACCCAACTGTGGCAAAACCCAATGGAGGGGGTTATTGGGGGTTATAGTTTTACCAGTCGATGTATGTTAAAGAAAGAAAGAGAATTTGTATCCTTAAATGCGTGTAGTGAAACACTTACAAGCCAATAGATGGCGCTGTGCTATAATTGAGGTCGCAAACGTTTCCCAACATGTACAAAGAATATATACATAATTTCCGTCAGTAATAGAGGGGCCTAGGCCTGCAAGGACCAACAATAGCCTCGTTGGAGGATCATCCTTTGAGACTGAGGAGCGTTCCATCTCGCTACTCCACCCTCTACGGGGCACGCCCTTCACTTCACTTCACCTTCACCCCTTCAAGAGAATTTTTTAAATTAAATTTTAGTTAAATTATGTGTTTGGTTTTAATGTAAAACATTTTCTACTTTATTATCAAAGTTTAGATATTCCTTAAATGGTCTAAGACATGCAAACACTATTAAATAATATAGTACTATAATTTATAGCTTAGTTTTTTAATTCGCAAACATTTGGTTCTACATATATCATGAAATATCTTTATATATATTCAAGTAGTTTTTATTAAATATCAGGAAATCAGGAAATGAATCATAACGACTGTTATGAATAATTGCAATGACATCATCATAGTAATTCATTAAAAAAGTGATTATGTGAAGTACAAAAATTAAATGCTAAGGAAAAACAATATACTGTTACGACCGAATGCCGACAAAAGACAAAATCACACCAGCGTCTGTATAAATACATTTTATTACCTTTTTCGGCATTTGGACCTCTTTTGTTTGCTTTGTGTTTAAAAATTTTAAATAGTAATATTTTATGGTAGTCATTAACCAGGTGTGTCGAACTGATTCTAAGAAATCCGATCTACACGGGCTGGCAGCCGTATTGTATCGGTGAAGTATAAAGCAATGGCCCAATGGAGAAATCGGCAGTCAAAGCGATAACACAAGCGAGCCAAGACGTGAATACATTTAGTGACGGACTTTGCGCGTGTTATTGAATTGTGCATTACATTTGGACTTATTGAGTCCGGTTATATTTGTACCTGTGTGATACGTGTTTGTATACATACATAACTTCACGCCAGTTCCCTTACGGGGTAGGCACGAAAAACAGAGCGCCATTTAGGCTTATTCTTACACACCTCACTTGCTTCTTTGATATTTATAACTGTTGTCATGCACGCTCGTCTGTTCTTAAGGCTCCTGACGTCACCTTCTGCTAGTACACGATCAATTTGATCATGGAAGGTGTGTCGTGGAAGGCCACGACTTCTGCATCCATCCACTTTTGCATTGTATATCTGTTTAGTCATTCTTTCATCATGCATTCTTTCCACATGCCCGAACCACGTATTTGTATACATACATACATACATAACTTCACGCCAGTTCCCTCGCGGGGTAGGCACGAACAACAGAGTGCCGTATTTGTATAGTTCTAATAAATTCTATAGTATTTCCAACGGCATTTTTAATTCGAGTCCTGTAACTCGTGACAATACTATAGGACTTCTAGTTTTGTATAATTTATGTATTGGTGTAAAAAATGTAAAATTGTTCAGTGAATTCAGTCAAAGACTTACAATTCGTATAAACTGATACTAATTGATACATCTGACAATATACATACATACATAACTTCACGCCAGTTCCCTTGCGGGGTAGGCATGTAATGTATGTAATGTAATGTGTAATGTAATGTAATAATAATAATACATACATACATACATAACTTCACGCCAGTTCCCTTGCGGGGTAGGCACGAACAACAGAGTGCCATTTAGGCTTATTCTTACACACCTCACTTGCCTCTTTGACATTCATAACTCTTGTCATGCACACTCGTCTGTTCTTAAGGCTCCTGACATCACCTTCTGCTAGTACACGATCAATTTGATCATGGAAGGTGTGTCGTGGCCTTCCACGACTTCTGCATCCATCCACTTTTGCATTGTATATCTGTTTAGTCATTCTTTCATCATGCATTCTTTCCACATGCCCGAACCACCGGAGCATTCCTTTCCTTACCTTCACCCCGACACTCTCTTTCAGATAAGAATAATAATAATAATAAATAATGTAATACATGTAATGCATCTGACAATGTACGTTGATATTGATTGTACGTGACGGCTTCTGTGGTTGAACGGGTTAAGCCTTTGTCGGCTTATCTCACTGCAACGCAGAAGCTCCGGGCTCGATTCCTGGTATGGTAAATTTAGGATATGAATTTTCTCCGTTATTTACTATGGTCTGAGTATCTGGGAGCGGCCCTAGAGTGGTAACTTGCTTACTTTGGAGATATAAAATGTGTGTGTTTGTCTGCCGATCAATATAGAGAGAGATAACACTTTATTGCACAACAAAATATACAATTCCATATTTACAATATTTTGTAGGCAATACATACAATAGGCGGCCTTATCGCTCGAAGCGATCTCTTCCAGGCAACCTAAATGTCCTAAGTCCAATTTGAATCGGGCGATATAGGTGGTGCAGGAAAAAGGCATTAGATACATAAATACTCAAACTAATTTAAGAAATAAATATATAAATATATACATAGTCATATATATATACATTAATACATAAGTTATAGGACCTTGAATAAGTTCTCGCTGTTTCTTCAAAGATGACAGTAGCAGCACTTTCGAATGGTAACACACATGCAAGGCAGTAGTGTATCTAACCTTAAATTTCAGTGTATGATAGTTCACTTTAGTGTAAACAAAGTAAGTTTTTCTTAGCTCTGAAAATGTCTACTTTTGTGCTAAATAAAGTGTATTTGTGGGGAATTTTATTGCACTACTTTATTCAAAATAAATCTGCAGCTGAAACACATAGAATTCTTGTTGAGACTTGTGGTGACAATGCTTTGTCGGATACGACATGCAGAGAATAGTTTCGACGCTTTAAAAATAATGATTTTGAACTTGACTATAAAGAACGTTCTGGCACACCGAAGAAATTAGAACTTATTCCAGGTCCTAACTTATACTTAATATTATAAAGCTGAAGAGTTTGTTTAAACGCGCTAATCTCAGGAACCGCTGGTCCGATTTGAAAAATTCTTTCAGTGTTGAATAATACATTTATCGAGGAAGGCTATAATCTATATTATATTTTCAAAAAAATTAGGGGTCCTTACTAAAAGTCCAATAATGTAACCCAAGGTGTAAAAAATGACCCGAAAAAATCCTTACATGGCGTGCGCTGCGAAAACTATTGATTATAGAACAAAACAATGTACTACCACTTTGCAGAACATATAATTGTCTACAAAAAATGTAATCTAACTATTGTAGTTATCTCACAATAAGTGTTTTCTTTTATTTTTTTAAATAATTAAAATGCCGTTGCATCAAAAACTCTTTATTTTGTACCTTGGTATTAATCCTTGTGAAAATAAATTACTTCATATTCAAGACGAATTCAATACCTTTCTAGAACTTTTTGAATTATTCAATTCTGACGTTACACTCAAAAGATATCGCGATATTTAAAATGTAAGTATTAGTGTTGTAGCCAAATATACTAATATTGTTTGATTGAACGCGCTAATCTCAGGAACTACTGGTCTGATTTAAAAAATTCTTTCAGTATTGGATAGTCCATTTATCGAGGAAGGCTATAGGCTATATATCATCAAGCTAAGACCAATAGGAGCGGAGCACCAATGAAGAATGTTTCAAAATCGGAGGGTTTTGAAAGTAAATTCCACGCGGACGACGTTGCCGGCACAGCTAGTATTTATAATAAATGTATTAGCATGCTTACATTCTGTTAATTAGACATAGCTATTTTTGGACAAATAGTGTTTTCTGAGCAAATTTCTAAATGTTGGTAAGGATTTGGCCTCTCCGACAGTACGAGGCGGCATATTCCAAAGTTTGACAAAATTTTAATTTACTTCATTGTCTTGTGGTGGGAGTTGCCATTGCAGCACAGTTTTTTACTTTTGCAGTGTAAAAAACTATTTAATATAAAAAACTATACATGTGTTTCTGTAGATCATTAAAATATTTATTATTATATTGTATGTCTTTAAGGACCATGGGCCATAAAAATGTCCCGGACTTTTGGAGGGCTTGCGTGAGGCCATGGGAAGGCCAACACGTAGAGGCCCTTTGACAAATTTAATGTAAATGTGGCGTGACACTGACCGGCGATTGTCGCTGTTTACACTATATAGTAATGCACCCAAGAACAAGCCCCGGCCAGTGTAGGACTATTGTGGGAAATGAGGACAAAAAGTACCAGGCTATTGAGGTGAACTGCTAGTGGTACTAGGGGTCTGGGAATATGGGGACTATGGCGTCTGCCCGTCGCAATGTTCGGGGAACATGGAAAATTGGGCAGACGTTGACTCGCCACTCCCTGCATGGGCCCCAAAAGATGCCATAGAAGACAGGACCAACATGAGTGTGAGTGGCTAAGGGGTGTAGAGAGATGGGCTGCAGGTTCACCGAAGCTACTTCTGACGTGATGCCATTTATCACTTCCACCTCTGGAGATTGAGTCTTAGCTCTAACGATCTTCACTCCGTGCCGGCTGGTTAAGGCAAGCACGGAGGCCGGGGTCTTGCCTTGGCCCCTGGAGTCAGGTACGAGGTGTTGCTACTCACCTAAGGCTTCGCCACAAAGCCCCCCTGCGGGTCTATTATTATTACTATTAAAAAAAAACTATATTCTAATGTTGTATGAAATAAGTTCATTACATGTTATTCATGTATGAAAAATTCAATATTACCACATCTTAGATTTTTTATATCGATGTAAAGTGCTTTTCCTTAATTGATAAAAATATCCTGTCAAAAGACATAAATTCACTAATTTGGATACAGTTGCAATTTTGCGAAATATTAAATATTTCCTGCTGGCAAAGGTTATTGACTACTAACTAAATATTTTATTAATATATTATGACACAAAGTTCAATAGTACTTCCCGTACAGGAACGAAGAGAGAATGCAATTTCCTGCGGTTGAGCGGCCTATCGTTCTTTTCGTATTTACCGGTCTGGATGGCTACCGCCTCTGGTCTAGGGTATATCGTCATAACAACCTTGAGTTGTATTCCATTAGTAGACAGGTTCCAACCTCTCTTTATAGGGCGGTAGCACATCGGTAACGCCTTTGGTTTTACAAAAATGTCCAAAGGCGACGATAACCGCTTTCTATGAGGTGAGCCGTTTGCCTGTCTGGTGAACTTTTTTTTTTATTGCATGAGTTCAGCAGACAGGCAGACGGCTCACTTGATGAAAAGCGGTTACTATCGCCTATAGACATTTGCAACACCAAAGGTGCTACAAATGCGTTGCTGCTCTCTTAAGGGAGTTCGGAACCTGGTCACTAATGCCGGAACACAACTCAAGGTTGTTATGGCGACATACTCTAGACCAGGGGTGGTAGCCATCCAGTCGGGCAAATGCCCTACCACCTGGATGTGGGTTGTTTTGTCGCCTCTTACGACAGGCCGCCAGGACGCAGGAAATTGTATTCTTTCTCCGTTCCTGCACGGATAAAACGGATGAACTTATGCAATAATATAAAATTTGTCATTAAATTAAATTTTTAAAAATTCATCATTTAACTAAATTAATGTATGCAATAAGCAACAGCCCTACGTAACTTCAAACACAAAAATCGATTTATATAGTCTGCGCGTAAAAAAGTAAAAGAAGACAAAGAGCGGTGTAACACAATCCGGTACTAAGAACACATAAAATCCGGTCGGCTATTAGATTGCACGAATTTAGTCGGTCAACAATTAGGTACTACTCATATATAACAGTAAGAAAATTATATATATATATATATATATATATATATATATATATATATATATATATATATATATATATATATATATATATATATATATATATATACTAGCTGTCCCGGCAGACGTTGTTCTGCCCTGAAGAAATAAAATTTAGAACCCGATTCCAGCGCCACCTACCGGGTCCAAATGTTTTTTTTTTTTTTTATTGCAGGAGATCAGCAGACAGGCAGACGGCTCACTTGATAGAAAGCAGTTACCATCGCCTATGGACATTTGCAACACCAAAGGTGCTACAAATGCGCTGCTGCTCTCTTAAAGGAGACTGGAACCTGGCCACAAATGCCGGAACACAACTCAAGGTTGTTATGGCGGCATGCTCTTGACCAGGGGTGGTAGCCATCCAGTCGGGCAAATGCCCTACCACCTGGCTGTGGGTTATTAAGTCGCCTCTTACGACAGGCCGCGCGGCCGCAGGAAATTGTATTCTTTCTCCGTTCCTGCACGGATAAATGGAAGGATAAATGTAACCTATCCTATCTTTCAAGTAGGATCAAACTGCAAACGGTGTGCAAATTTGATTAAAATCGGTCAAGTATTTTAGGAGTCCATCGCGGACAAACAACGTGACACGTAAATTATATATATTAAGATATATATATTTATATATTACTGCTAAAGTACAGCAGACAGGCTGATGGCCCAATTGTGATGGAAAGTGAGTATCGTCGCCTATGGACATTAGCATTATCAGTGCTGCCAATGTGCAGTCGTCCTTGAAGGAGAAACTGGAACCTGGCCACTGATAGCGGAACACGACTCGAAGTTGTTATGGCGGCATACTCTAGACCAGGGTGATATATACATACATACATACATACATAACTTCACGCCAGTTCCCTTGCGGGGTAGGCACGAACAAAAGAGTGCCATTTAGGCTTATTCTTACACACCTCACTTGCCTCTTTGACATTCATAATTCTTGTCATGCAAGCTCGTCTGTTCTTAAGGCTCCTGACATCACCTTCTGCTAGTACACGATCAATTTGATCATGGAAGGTGTGTCGTGGCCTTCCACGACTTCTGCATCCATCCACTTTTGCATTGTATATCTGTTTAGTCATTCTTTCATCATGCATTATTTCCACATGCCCGAACCACCGGAGCATTCCTTTCCTTACCTTCACCCCGACACTCTCTTTCAGACCAACTCTCTTTCTTACTTCGGTATTACGAACGCGGTCCGCGAGCGTCCGCAGGTGATATATAGGTATACATATATACTTATATATGTCCTTATTACTCGAATACAGCAGATAGGCTGACAGCCCCACTGTGATGGAAAAATTACCATCTCCTATAAACATTTGCAACACTAAAGGTGCTACCAATGTGCTGCCGGACTCGTGGATGGGGCTGACCTGACCACTAATGCCGGAACACAACTCAAGGTTGGTATGGCGGCGTGCTCTAGACCAGGGGTGGTAGCCATCCAGTTGGGCAAATGCCCTATGGGTTGTTGTTGTTCGAGTGGGTCCGGAGATGGTTTAGATTCACAATTACATCCGGTAGGTGGCGCTGGATTCGCATTATAATTTTTTTTTCAGGGCAGGACAACGTCTGCCGGAACCGCTAGTATGAGACCGCCTTTTGTGCATAATGAGACATAGTTTTAGTCTGTAATATCTTTTTTTGTATTGGTGCACAATAAACAGTTATGGATTGATTGATTGATATACACACATACACACACACACACACACACACATATATATATATATATATATATATATATATTTAAATTATCCATACCAACATCATCATGCTTACATATATATGTTGGTAAATACGAAAGCAATTCTGGTCGTAGCCTTTCTGTAAATAGCGACCCGTTCCTATGTGTTACCGACCGTTCATTTTCCTTATTATCGGTTACGATTTGACATAAGCTTCGTACAAGCAATGTTAATTTTCAACCGGTGGTGAGTCAAGTGAATAAATAGTAAGTTATAGGAACCGGCCCTCAGTGGATGAACGAAACTTAATGAAATTTACCAAAATCATGTCCCGGGCAAGGGCATAAACTACCTTTTATTTTAAAAACAGTCTTGAACAGATAAATAAGGGACGACAATTTGCGTGAGCAACTCTTACCCTTACACCCTCCTATTATGAATATGAAAATTCACATTTTTAGATTTTTGATAACAGACGAACAAATATGTGATTCGGCGTTTCACTTGATTCAGAAAGTAAAAAAATAAATACCAACAAAGTCGCAGGTAACCGCTAGTATAGTAAATATTTTGACCAGTACTTGGCTACGGTCGTAGTCAAATGCTACGCAGCGTAACCGTCACGTAGCGAACGTAGCATTGTACATTCGCAAACTGCATGCTTTACAGACGGGTCATTGACATTTTAGTTTGTGAAATATTAATTTTGTTCTAAAAATAATATCAGCTTTTTGTGAAGGGTTTACTCAATAATAGAGTAAAAACCAGCAGTGTTTACTTACCATGAGATACGAAAAATAGTTTTCTTTATTTAAAACCGTGGTAGTTTAGTGGTTAGCGGACTCGCGTCCCATACCCCAAGAGTGCGGATTCGAACCCTGGCCGGAATACATGCACTATTTAGACAGTTCTCTACCCTAATATGCATGTTGTTACAACTACCACGTGCTAACGGTGAAAGAAAACATCGTGATGAAACCTAGACATTAGAGAACCTAGAGATTACCGATGTGTGAAACCCAACAACGTTTGACAGCCGATAATTTTATAGTTGACTAGGCTATGCCCGCAACTTCGTCCATGCTTGACTTGAATTTCCCGGGACACAAAGTACCGCAGCTATCGGTTTAGGGAAAAATGTGTCACAATAAGCTAATTTTTATGCATCCGAACAACTTAAAAACCGCTCCTGGAAAAAATCTTACAGGATTCCTGGAATAAAAAGTAGCGCAGACCTTAAGTCTAAGAATTAGCTGTCGATCAGCGAAAACCGCATCAAAATCGGCCCGGTAGTTTTTACGTGAATCCCGAACAAACAGACAAGAAATCTAAAAAAAAAATTGCATCGTGTTCTTCATTGTTTATATAGTCTATTCCAGTTGTTTTTTTTTTAGTAATAGCTTCAATGTACAGACACGGCATGTTTAGAATTTTATAATATTATAGACTATAGTAAGTAATGAACTAGTAAATTAAAAAAAAAAAGAGCGACCTTTTAAAATTCAAATTTTGAACTGAAACTTTCAGAAACTTATTTTTTGGTCTATAAAATTAGACCGTAACGAGAAAAAAAATTGAATAAAAAATCGGTTTTTGGCGATTTTTGAAATGTTAAAAAATTTGGAGCGACCTCTTAATATTTTTTTTTTTGAGCTATCCTTTGGAGGGAAACCATCAAAAAACTAAAACTACGAAATGATATTTAAATGCCTTAGGGCCGAATTTTCAATCACCAGATAAAAGTTATTCATAGTAAATAATAAAACTACGTTTTAACGGTTTTAAGCGCGGTAATTTATTTAATTTTTATTATTCCGACGTTGCGGCCACTTTTTTGTTACCGTGATCACGGAAGACAATGATGTCGAGTGTCAATGAGTATTGTTAAAGTTTTAGCCTACCACGTTATTATTTACCAGGTTTTACTTTGCCAGGTGGTAGGGCATTTGCCCGACTGGATGGCTACCACCCCTGGTCTAGAGCATGCCGCCATAACAACCTTGAGTTGTGTTCCGGCATTAGTGGCCAGGTTCCAGAATCGCTTAAGAGAGCAGCAGCGCATTTGCAGCACCTGTGGTGTTGCAAATGTCCATAGGCGATGGTAACTGCTTTCCATCCAGTAGGCCGTCTGCCTGTCTGCTGAACTCCTGCAATAAAAAAATAAAAAAAATTTACTCTGTGGGAGCCTTATCTAATTTAGCACCGTTACGCAACATGTTGTGGCTTGAAGAGAAGAAGCGGTGCAAGGAACTCTTCAGCAAACAGGCCTAGCTCTAATAATTTTATATAATATTAACATGGGTTTTTTTTATCGCAGTAGTTCAGCAGACATTTGCAACACCAAAGGTGCTACAAATGCGCTGCTGCTCTCTTAAGTGAGTCTGGAACCTGGTCACTAATGTCGGAACACAACTCGAAGTTATGGCGGCAAGCTCTAGACCAGGGGTGGTAGCCATCCAGTCGGGCACATGCCCTACCACCTGGCTGTGGGTTGTTTAGTCGCCTCTTACGACAGGCCGCCCGGCCTCAGGAAATTGTATTCTTTCTCCGTTCCTGCACAGATAATGTGTTCCGTTGCACGTAGAAGGAGCTCACAGTGTCTTCAGGTCTGGCAGTTGGTGTTTGCTGGGTTTGGGTCTTAATAGTTTTGATGATCGGATCCCAAACAGCTGGTACTTGCCGTGTGGTACTTGGAACATGAAAAAATTAAAAATGACAACAGTTGGTTGAATAAAACAGTTGAATTGTTACACCTTTCAATTCAGTCCGGTTATAATTAATTCTACTGATACCTTCCATCTGATGATTGAAAAATCCTTAGTCAGCTTAAGGAACATCTAAAGTTAAATATTACATACATACATACATACATAACTTCACGCCAGTTCCCTTGCGGGTAGGCACGAACAACAGAGCGCCATTTAGGCCCATTCTTACACACCTCACTTGCTTCTTTGACATTCATAGCTCTTTTCATGCACGCTCGTCTGTTCTTAAGGCTCCTGACATCACCCTCCGCTAGTACACGATCAATTTGATCATGGAAGGTGTGTCGTGGCCTTCCACGACTTCTGCGTCCATCCACTTTTGCATTGTATATCTGTTTAGTCATTCTTTCCACATGCCCGAACTACCAGAGCATTCCTTTGCTTACCTTCACCCCGACACTTTCTTTCAGAGCAACTCTCTTTCTTACTTCGGTATTACGAACGCGGTCCGCGAGCCTCACTCCGCATTTTTATTTCGCAGTGCTCGCATCTCGAACGCGTTTACTCTACTTTCATGCTCTCTCTTCTATACCCAACTCTCGCTTCCATACGTGAGCGTAGGTACCAGCACCTAGTTAAATATTAAAATAGAAAATGTTTTCAATTAACTCACAAGATAAAATAGATTACATGTACAGTCCAAAAACGAAATACAAAGTAAATACATATTATTAAAATTCCGACATTTCTAGAATAATCGGAGGATCGAAAAATATAAAAAAAAAATTGACAAGTTTAAAAATTAATACAATACTAAATTTTAATCAAACCTAGTACTGAATAGTAAAAACCGACCCTATTACGCTAATCTTAACATTTTATTGCGCAAAAGCTAACAGCATTTCACTGATAAAAGAAAACGTTTACATATATTATGTTAAATAAATGGCTATATTTAAATAATGTAGCCATAATGTGATTTGCTTTAGTTCATTAGATAACATTGTCTAATTGAGCAAGTTCAGATAATTAAAATACGTTTCCTAGACACTGCCTTTGCTTACAAAGAGATAATTTCGTTGCTTCACATTAGTCTAGTTCCGATGGCCGACTTCCCCCTCACCAATCCCATTTTCCCCCCTACCTGGGCACATCTTGTTCGCCCGGGCTAAGAAGGAGGAAAAACAATCCCATTTTCCCTTTACCAATCATAGCACATAAAAGTAGTATGTAGAACAAAGCAATATATATATATATATATATATACATATATATATATACATATGGAAGCTGTACTAGAAATAAGAAATGTATTAGATAAAAATAGAATACATAAACAAAATAGATACATATATTAAGAAAAAGAACATCTCTGTCTTGGCAAATGACAGAGGAGATCGGCGATTAAAAAAAAAACATTTTCCCTATCTCATCTTTCTTATCCCATCTTCCCTATATCATCTTTCCCATCCCATCTTTCTTATTCTGTTTTCCCTATACCATCTTCCCGATCTACAGTAGATAATATTCGTTAAGACTGGATATGACTGTAGCCGATATTCAAGATCTTATGTCTAAAATATACCGAGTCGATTTTATAAAATAGTAGCTGTTACCTGCGACTTTGTTCGCGTGGAATTTAATTTTCCTTCCGATGCGGCGACGGCGCCCGCGTGAGCCTTTCAATTTTTTTTTCTAAAATAAAAGTATCCTAAATTACTCTTTATAACATCAGCGATCTCCCAGTAAAAGTCCCGTCACAATTGCTCGAGCCGTTTCAGAGATTAGCCGGTATAAACAGACAAACAGAAAAAAAAAGTTTTTTTTATATAAATACCGTATATAGTTTTGTATGTATTTTTTTTTTATTGCGGGAGTTCAGCAGACAGGCAGACGGCCCACTTTATGGAAAGCGGTTACCATCGCCCATAGACATTTGCAACACCAAAAATGCTACAAATGTGCTGCTGCTCTCTTAAGGGAGACTGGAACCTGAAATTATTGCATTTAGTAAAAAGCTATTATTTTGACATTATAAACGGACACTTCAACTTTATTTATTTGAATAGATATAGATATCACCCATGAAGTAAAAATAAATATATTAGAATAATAAATATATTAGAATAATAAATATATTAGAATAATAATTATATAAAATTCTTTAAAATAGTATTATTGATATGTATAACAGATAACGCTAGATTTTATAAAATATTTAATAAAAAATAGTCCTTATCAACATAAAGTAAAAAAGACATGTATACCACAAACTTAGTTAGATTTAATAAAAATGTTATAGTATTGTTACGAGACGCGAGACTCGAATTAAAATGCCGTTAGAATTACTATAGAGTTTATCAGAACTAAACAAACACGTATAACACAGGTACAAATATAACCGAACACACAGGTCGTAATTGCATAAAACGCTTAAAGTCCGTCATTTGATTCCCGATTGTAGTACACACGTCTTACTTCGCTCGTGGTTATCGCTCGACTGCCTCCCCCCTCCATCAGGTCATCATTTTATACTGCGCAACTGCAATGTCCTCGTATCTGAGTCGACTTAATCCGGCACACTTGGCTAATAACTGCCATAAAATATTACGAGACAACAATAGGCTGTTTTCTAATTACAAATTTTAAACAAAAGAAGACTACCATAAAAGAATTTAAATGTTATTAGTTCAAATGCCGACGGGTAATAAATGTGCTTTGTTTCAGATATGCAGGTGGATTTTGTTTTTATCGGGACCCGATTTGTAACAGTATATATAACGTAAAGCTTTTTAAAATAAGAATAAAGACAAAAATAAATACGTAAAAAATAGAAAAACCACCATGCTTGACTAAGTAGCGAGTCAGGCAGAGGGAAATTTAAAATAATTAAATAACCTATCTCCTCTATCTCATCTTCCCAATCCCATCTTCCCTATCTCATCTTCCCTATCCCATATTCCCTGCCCATTCTTCTCTATCCCAATCCCTTTATTATTTACTGAGATGACGAACAGCGAATAGGTAATCATAAAATAAAATTTAATCGTTTACAACAAACAGTAAGACCAATAACAGGTTTTCCTTATTAACTTTTATAACAGTAGCAACAGTAAAAAATAATTTAAAAAAAGACTTAAAATCGGGTTGTGTTATGAAATTTGCAAGTCATTTACAATATTGCTTTTAAATTTGTTTTTGGAGGATGCAAACATATTAATTGACGGCCTCTGTGGTTGAACAGAAGGCTCCGTATTCAATTCCTGGCATAGTAAGTTACGTAAACGAATTTTCCGTTATTTAGTACGGTCTGGGTGTCTGGGATCGGCCCCAAATCGTGTTTTACCGCCTCTTATTTCTTTACTAGCTTTTGCCCGCGACTTCGTCCTCGTGGAATAGTTAAAAATACCCTCCCGATTTTAAAACATTCTTCATTGGTGCTCCGCTCCTATTGGTCTTAGCGTGATGATATATAGCCTAATTGTTTTTTAATTTATAAATTGTTTTATTATAATATTACCGGGAATATCGATACTTAATTAGGTGCATAAGTTGTATAATAAACTGTTTAAGTAATTAAAGTTTTTTTAACTATCCCACGGGAACTCTTTAATTTTTCGGGATCAAAAGTATCCTATGCGTTGACCAGGGATATAAGCTACCACCATACATAATTTCATAAAAATCGATCCACACGTTTCGGAGATTTGCCCGCACAAGCAGACAGACAAACAGAGAAACAAAAATGTTTGAAAAAAATCTAAATTAGTTCTATTTCACTTCTTACATCTCCCTGACTCGGTTTTTAGCAATTGTTTTTTTGTACAAAAATTCGACCTCTACAATTCTATTATATCTATAATTTTATTATATCTATAATTTTATTATATATATTATTATATGTGTATAAGATATATGGTATTTCAAAAATATTACACTGTTATTATATTTTATTATTATATTATATTTAATCCGTACAGGAACGGAGAAAGAATATAATTTCCTGCGGCCGGGCGGCCTGTCGTACGAGGCGACAAAATAACCTACAGAGCAGCAGCGCATCTGTAACACTTTTGGTGTTGCAAATGTACATTGGCGATGGTAACCGCTTTCCATCAAGTGGGCCGTCTGCCTGTCTGCTGAACTCATGCTATATAAAAATAAATATTATAATTTAAGCATCTGTTCATCACTAACATTTTGTTAGTCCATCTCATTGAAAGGAAAGGGGGTGTCTACTAACCCAGAAGGCGGTGAGATTCGGCTGAAGTCGGCTCTGTAGGTCAGGGTCCGAGAGGGCCCCTCTGCCGAGGGATCCCGAAGCCGAGGAGCCGGACTGCCGCTTACCGCGCCCCGCGCGCCTCTCCCCGCCGCCCGCGCCCTGGCAAAACACCCCCTCGTCACACCCCCACACCACGCCGCGATCACACATTTCCACGCTTCTCTTTTCTACGTATTTATTTAAGCTCTTTAGGCACGTTGGGCACTTTTGGTATGGGCAAAAGGCACTGAACTCGCGTAACCGTCACGCTCTTCAGAGTCCGCGCCTCGATAGAAGTCCCACAGAAATTTATTGACAGCATTATGTCCGTTAAGCAGCCAGGAAATAAATCTACAGCTTTAATTATGGAATGTATTTATTATTCAGTAATTACCTACAACGATTTACGAATTAATAAATAATTACTCTGGCAACATTAAGTATGGCGATTGCAGCGCCGCGTCTGTGGGACTTCTTTTATGGCGGACTCTACTTCTGACATTTACTTAAGGATTTTTAACCATATTGACATGTCAACTCCATTAGACAACGCTATTTGCTAAATCTGTGTATGTATAATATTACTGACGAGGTACACTTTTTAAAAATTCTTGTACTTCTTTCGATCACCTCATTTAACTCTATTTTACATGTGCCCTATAGTTTCAAACATTAAATTTAATTTCAATTAAAGTTTTTCCTTTCCTGATGATAAGGATAAAGGATTATAAGGAATCAATAATTAATTTAATTTTTAAAATCTTGTCTGTATTAATAATACTCGTCTAATAAATTACTTAATAATACAAGGATACTATAAGAGAAATAAAAAAAAACTAAAAATAATAATCAATTAGCATATAAACTAAAAATATAAGAAATCATTCCTATACTTATTGAACTACTTTATTGTTTTCTATACATGTACAAAATGTTCCAAAACTAAGAAATGATAAACTAAAAAAGTACATAATCTATTTAAGAATGGCATCAAAGTCTAAAGTTTTAATTAAACTAAAAAGGTATTAAACTTAGTAGTAGAGGATCTTGCGATCCTCTGAGTTCGTAGCTGTACTTTATACTACTATACATATTATATGGAATGGAGAGCATGCAGAAGTTTATATGACCAAGAAATACATGTGCCTAAGTAGGTGAAAAGCATCGAAATGTGTGATCTCGTGGCGTTCTAATAAGCACTAAAAACTATACACAAGTTCAGTATAACGTCAGCCTGAAACACTGACGAACAACTAAGTAATAACAATATAATACTATGTAAGAAGAATACTAAAGAATGCAAAATGTGTGTGTGTCAGCTCCGACGAATGACTAGAGTTTACGCCTTAAATACAATTATCTTTAAGTATGCATGGATGGATATAATTTTAGATCTTAATTCATTGCATTAAAGTTCAAAATTATATAATAAAAAAGTAACGCTTTTGAGTTACTGCTCATAAAATTTCAAAAATCGATTGCTAAGGAGTAAACTCTAATAATTGCCCAGTAAAAAAGGGTACAGTACGCGCAAAACTAAAATGCGCTTGTGAAGTTAGTTCTGGTTCTGAGTTTTCACAGCTCCATTCAAGTGTTGCTGTTTATAACACCTTGCGGTGTGCTGTGCGAAGGAGATGGCATACGAGTTCGGATAGTGACCGAACGAGAGCGCAACACTGTCCCCTCTCAGCTCTGTCTGTGAACCTTCTAATTGTGTTCTGCGTAATGACCTGTACGAATTTCAGGGACGCATTTAAGTTTGGTTCATATTGTTACTCGCCAACGCCAATTACAATTGGAACCATCTGTCCCTTCTTCCTTTTTGAAGAATCTAAATTAAAACTTTCAATCGCCGTCTTAGAGTTTAAAACATAATTTTTAAACTTAAATAAGGCATCAATTAAAAAATTTAGTTAGCTTTAATTGTATAAAATAGAAAACGAGATTATTAAGTTTAAAAATATGTATTAAATATAAATAATAAGAGGATGGTTGAAAATTTAATTATATTTGTTTTAATGTTATATATGTACGTTCGCATCTGACAGACATAGCACCTGAGTCAAGTAGAAAAGCAGTCTAAGATGGAGTACACTTGCCTAGAAGATACCTGAGGGCCTAGAGCGGTCGAAATTGGCAAATCGCTTAGTGAAATTGATACGTGTCTAGATTTATTGATAGTTAAAAGACATAGCATAAGTTCCACTTTATGTTATTACTTCATGTTTATTACATAAATATGCGTAAGCAACCTCTTTAGGCCCGCTGTTCATGCAAGACTTGAAAATTGTATGATTCAAGAAAAACAGACGACGGTAAACAGTTCCGCTCATCAGCAGTACGCATTAGAAAGGTGTAAGAAAAGCGCTTCGTCCGCCTGCTTGGTATTTCCACCTTACACTGGTGGCGTGCGCTCGTATATCTGCTTATACGAGTTTTGGTTAAGACTGTTATAATCAACGAAGTGATGAATGAATAGTAAAATAAGTCAAATCAAATCAAATTACCCGTGCAGGAACGGAGAAAGAATACAATTTCCTGCGGCCGGGCAGCCAGCTGGTAGGGCATTTGCCCGACTGGATGGCTACATACAACCCCTGGTCTAAAGAATGTCGCCATAACAACCTTGAGTTGTGTTCCGGCATTAGTGACCAGGTTCCAGTCTCCCTTAAGAGAGCAGCAGCACATTTGTAGCACCTTTGGTCTTGCAAATGTCCATAGGCGATGGTAACCGCTTTCCATCAAGTGGGCCGTCTGCCTGTATGCTGAACTCCTGCAATAAATAAAAAAAATCAAATCATCATTTATTGCATGAAAAATGGTCTATAAAAAAGATTGTAGGAATATTCCATAAGTTCATATGTTTTTACCTCTAGGGCGTGTGCTTATTATTATAATTAATAATTCTTACCTATTTGGTATTAATATTACAATCAATATGACAAAATTAAATTAATTAAAAGTATAAAAGTAATGCTCCGGTGGTTCGGGCATGTGAAAGAATGACTAAACAGATATACAATGCAAAAGTGGATGGATGCAGAAGTCGTGGAAGGCCACGACACACCTTCCATGATCAAATTGATCCTGTACTAGCAGAAGGTGATGTTAGGAGCCTTAAAAACAGACGAGAAGAAGCAAGTGAGGTGTGTAAGAATAAGCCTGAATGGCACTCTGTTGTTCGTGCCTACCCCGCAAGGGAACTGGCGTGAAGTTATGTATGTATGTAAACTCAAATCTACACGTTCTAATATCAAACTGTAAATAGAGAGCAATCCAATTGCAAGCAATCCATTGATTTCCAGCAAACGTTTGTTTCTACCCGCCTTTGTAATAGCTCACTAAATCTACTGTCTGTCTTTTTACTGCGAGCCCTTTATTTTACTGCCCATAAAACTTTACTAACGGGCATGTATACATATATATTCACATTGTGAATATTATACCATTTTCATCTAATTGCCAACTGCAATTCGTGCCATGGTAGAGCTATGCTTGAATCATTATCTTGATTACAGCAGTTAGGCTGGTGTGCATAGAGAGTTAACCGGTGGTTATATAATATATATAATAATATCAGCCCATTAATGTCCCACTGCTGAGCTCGGGCCTCCCATTATAGGGGGAACAGACAGTATACCCGCCACGCTTGTCCAAGACGGCTTGGTAGGTTTGACACATCGGTTATCTCGATGTGCAGGTTGCATCACGATGTTTTCCTTCACCGTTGTTAGCACATGGTAATTGTAACAATATGCACATTAGATCAGAAAACTGACAAAGAGGTGCATGCGTTCCGGCCAGGATCGAACCCGCGCCCTCTGAGTCTGGGACGCGTGCGCTAGCCATTACGCTACCACGACTTTTTCACCTTTTTTTAACCGGTGGTTAAAATAAAATAATCACTAAAACTATATGGCTAAGCAGCGTTCATCTTACTTTAAACATTAGTTAAATGTCTATGTACACCACCTAAGCCGACTACTTTATATTTTTTTTATTAATTAAATATTGTATTTCAGATATCTGTTTTTATAAAAGAATATTGTACGTGCAGTCAGTCACTAATAGATATTCCCGCTGTGTACACACGTCTCGCTTCGTTCGTGGTTCTCGCTCGACTGACTCATCTCTCAATTGGGGCATTGCTTTACACTGCACAGATGCAATATGTCTGCCCGTCCGCGTGGACCGAATTTCCTAGAATCAGTCCGACACACCTGGCTAATGACTGCCTTTAAAGATTACAATATACAATGGGCTGTTTTCTAATCACAAATTTTAAACACAAAGTAAATAAAAGAAGTGAAAATTCCGAAAGGTAATAAAATGTGTTTCTACAGGTATGCAGGTGTGAATTTGCCTTTGTCGGCGTCTAGGTAGTAACAATATTATTATACGGTTTTTTAAATACATGTAAAGTTTTTGGATTTTAATAAATCTTTATATAATAATAATAACACCATTGCTAGGCTCGGTCCTCCTGTTTTATAGAAGAACGTACAGTACACCCGCCACGCATGGCCAAGGCAGATAGGCGTGTATGACACATCGGTTATCTCGATGTGCTGGTTTCATCACGATGTTTTCGACGAACACGATGAGTTAAAGATGCGTGCCCTAGCCTAGCTTAATAGAGAAGCACATCTTAGTTAATATTAGGTGGTAGAGTATTTGCCCGTCTAGATGAGTACCATCCCTGGTCTAAAATATGCCGCCATAACAACCTTGAGTTGTGTTCCGACAACCTGGCCACTAAGCCAGGTTCCATCCTCCTTTAAGCGAGCAGCAGCAATTTTTTTTATTTTTTATTGCAGGAGATCAGCAGACAGGCAGACGGCCCACTTGATAGAAAGCGGTTACCATCGCCTATGGACATTTGCAACACCAAAGTTGCTACAAATGCGCTGCTGCTCTCTTTAGGGAAACTGGAACCTGGTCACTAAGGTCGGAACACAACTCAAGGTTGTTATGGCGACATACTTTGGACCAGGGGTGGTAGCCATCCAGTCGGGCAAATGCGTAGGGCACTTGGCTGTGTCTTGTTAAGTCGCCTCTTACGACAGGCCGCCCGGCCGCAGGAAATTGTATTCTTTCTCCGTTCCTGCACAGATAACATTTGTAGCACCTTTGGTGTTGCAATGTCCATAGGAGATGGCCAACGCTTTCAATTAGGTGGGCCGTCTGCCAGTCTGCTGAGCTCACGTAAAAAAAATATCCATTATATTTCCCTAACATTCATTAGTTTGTATTAATACGCTAATGATATACCAAAACCTTTTATATATGGAAATACACTGAATCCTTAATGAGTGGATTCATTGATAGATCCTTTGAAAACTGGTTCGTTACGACTTGTATCGTTTCAAATTGAATAAACATTAGAAATCCGTTTCCTTTGTTCCGTATTCAGAACATCATAATCAGTTTTATTTGTTTTCTATTTAATATTCTGATATGTTTTTATAACTAGAAAAATTCCGCGGGATTCCAGGGATAAAAAAATCACACATTTTATTACATAAAATTTGCTCAGTGAAAAACTCGCATTGGAATTCGATTGCGTCATCACTCACCATCAGGAGAGACAGTGGTCAAACGCAAACCTTATACTTCCATAAAATAAAAGTAAATTTTTTTTTTTATTTGAATGAGGCTTTTCTATTCCCCACTCCTCAGTCGCTAAAAAATTGCCATCCAGAAATTACGTCACACAAATTTAATGATTTTTGACACATGTCCCATCCTTGTCACAGTTAATCAAATTCTATAAGACTCCTCCCTAGTATGACATTTTACATACATACATACATAACTTCACGCCAGTTCCCTTGCGGGATAGGCACGAACAACAGAGCGCCATTCAGGCTTATTCTTACACACCTCACTTGCTTCTTTGACATTCATAACTCTTGTCATGCACGCTCGTCTGTTCTTAAAGCTCCTGACATCACCTTCTGCTAGTACACGATCAATTTGATCATTGAAGGTGTGTCGTGGCCTTCCACGACTTCTGCATCCATCCACTTTTGCATTGTATATCTGTTTAGTAATTCTTTCATCATGCATTCTTTCCACATGCCCAAACCACCGGAGCATTCCTATCCTTACCTTCACCCACACTGTGACATTTTATATCAATAAATTATTAAATTAAAACAGCAGTTCCGTAATTAGTTTCACTTCCTTTTAAATTATTTTTTAATAATTTCAACACTATGCTCATACAGACAGATATAGATGTTATCCGTGCAGGAACGGAGAAAGAATACAATTTCCTGCGGCCAGGCGGCCTCTCGTAAGAGGCGACAAAACAACCCACTGGCAGATGGTAGGGCATTTGCCCGACTGGATGGCTACAACCCCTGGTTTTAAGTATGTCGCCATAACAAGCTTGAGTTGTGTTCCGGCATTAGTGACCAGGTTCCAGTCTCCATTAAGAGAGCAGCAGCGCCTTTATAGCACCTTTCGTGTTGCAAATGTCCATAGACGATGGTAACCGCTTTCCATCAAGTGGACCGTCTGCCTGTCTGCTGAACTCCTGCAATAAAAAAAATAGATTTGGAAACATGTTGAATTTTTATATTTTAAAGCTTAGATTTTTGAAATGTGACGTAACGGTATTAAGGAACACCCCCAAACATGTGATGTAGCTTATGAATGGCCCTTAAGTTACATGTTAACCTTTAACATACCTAATAGTAACTTACTTTGTTCTATAAACTCATATGTGTGTGTTTATACAAAAACATGTTAAAAACAAATTTATAATAGTTTATTGTAGGTATTCAATACCGGTTCGGATGCTTATGTCGCACTATAGTTGGTCGTTAACTTTATCGATACAATGTTCGTATATTTCTTTTGTTGATTGCGTCATGATTTTGTAAGCTTTAAGGAGGAAGCTACAAAGTTATGATATGTAAGTCTGAGGCCGCCGTCTCCTCCTTCTGCGAGCGCGTCATGCTTGCAAAGGAGTAGGCGGAGCGGGAGCGTGAGCGAACGCCTTTGCTCCGCTCCCGCCAAAGGAGGACGCGCTGACGCCGGAGGGCGGGATTCGACCTTCGGCCACCGTAAGCGGGCGGCGCGATGAGGCCCCTTGAGGTAAGGCGCAGGACGGAACACCCAAGTGTTTTAGTGGGTATCCCTAACTGGGGAGTGACATTAGCGTGGCACCAGTTTTGACTGCCACCCCCGATCTGGCGAATCCCACACACGGGTCGCGAATATCCCCCCAGGCTTCTGTGCCTGTCGCGGCTTAGTCTTCAAACGGATTTCCCCTGGTCAAAAAAACAGGTAAGTTTGAGGCGTTGTTTGTTGGAATTCTGAACTTAGAGGTGAAAATGAATGTATTGTAATACTTGCAACAACTCAGAAGGGTTTATGGTAGTAAAAGAGCAGCAACTGGTCACAATACCTATAATCAGACAACCTTACGGTTTAAGAACATTTGATCTTAATCTTTTTAAAGTTAATAACTAATTTTATAATGTACCCTCTTAATTTTTTATTTTTTTTATAAAGTTGTACATGTAATAAAAACAAATTACATATAATCGAATACAATGCAAGAAAACTTAACTTATTTGTTTTGTATGCTACTCGTAGTCCCTCAAGACTATTAGTAGAATACTGAGCCCAGATCACCGTCTTCTAAGGGTAAGGTGCCCAGAAGGCTGGCTACGTTTCCTCGCTGGATCGCCATACTGATCCGTTGGCCGAGGTAAGCACCAGCCCTCTGATCACTCGAAGAGTCAATGAGTCAATTAATTGAATAATAATGTCATATTTTTATTTATTCTGTGATTAGCGCCTGTTTTATATAGAGTAGTTGTCTATAAGTTACCATAATTTTATATAATAATATTTATCTTTTATATGATGGATGTGGTAATGGTGTAGATTAAAATTCAAAATCTCTCATTTGTATATAGACGGTATTCACTACATTTTATTTTCATGTTGGCAGACCCGATAGATTTGTACTGTGTTCGATTTATTTTATTACATGTACATACATACATAACTTCACGCCAGTTCCCTTGCGGGGTAGGCACGAACAACAGAGCGCCATTCAGGCTTATTCTTACACACCTCACTTGCTTCTTTGACATTCATAACTCTTGTCATGCACGCTCGTCTGTTCTTAAGGCTCCTGACATGACATTTATTACATGTACAACTTTAAATATAATATCTTATATAAAATATTATCTAAAATTTCCAAAAAATAATGTAATAAATTCTTGTCATTCATAACCTTTTTAATTAAAATAGTTTATCAATGACTTCAATCCGCTATCGGTTGTGACAATTTTCTAAGTTTCTTATACTGTAAAATTGTTAGAGGGATGGCGAGGTGTTCTAAAAATGCTTGGAGTCAGTGTGTGAAACGTATTTAAGCCGTAAGGTTCTCTGATTATAGTGACCAGTTGCTTTTCTTTTATAACCAAGAACCCTTCTGAGTTGTCGCAATTATTACACTCGTGACTAGCCTACCAAAAAAGTTGCGGATTATCTAGAAGTTAATCTTAGATTTCAATACAGTTTTACGAATAATGGATAGGTTAGTACTTAAATATTATATATATGACTAGCTTCTGCCTGCGACTTCGTCCGCGTGGAATAGTAAAAAAAAACCTCGATTTTGAATTGGTCTTAGCGAGATGATATTTAGCCTATAGCCTAGCTCGATAAATGGGCTATCTAATACGAAAAGAATTTTTCAAATCAGACCAGTAGTTCCTGCGATTAGCGCGTTCAAACAAACATACTCTTCAGCTTTATATATTAGTATAAGATAAAGCCTTTTTTAATAAGAGTAAGCAGTGACTGTGGTTCTGTTTGACTACGAACTTTGCTTGCACCATTCGTTGAATTAAAATACTTCCTAACTAAAACATATAAACCATCATAATAGAATCGCAGGAAATTCAAATATTTTATAAAAATATAATAGCAATATGAATGCCCACACTTGTCCAAATCAGTTATTATTAAGAACCAATTGGTACTACCATCGAGAGATTCATTACGCACTTATTGGCTCAGAACACGAATAAAAACCATTTTTGTGTTTGACTAGTGATGGGGTGTGTGTCGATACTCATTAGGCAGATTTTAATAAAAAGTTTAATAGTATTTTTTCAGTGGACAGGTACATGTTTCTTCGTAATATAAAGTTAAATATACTGGCACATTGGCGTGCACAATTTAGATAAAATTACCGTTTTAATTATGTCGTTTTGTTCTTACGCCAAAAGGAAGGCTTGCACTGAAAATCAGCGTTGTGTCTGATATAATTCCGACACAGCAACATGCTCAGTGTCAAACCTTGTTTGCTTGTAATGCGGCGTACAAATTCTCAAATTATAGTCTGTGTATAATAAGGTATATAGAATGTAATTACGTCGCTATTTCTTCACATTAAGTTTTTCTTTCTTTTTTTTTCTTTTCTTAAGTTTAAAGTGCATACATGTATTGAAACAATTATCACGTGCCGACGATGATAGGAAACATTGTGTAGAAATCTGCACTTTAATTTGCGGATTTACCGTACATATCATTAAAATAGGAAGCCACGAAGCAAGCACCGATACATTTGTGGGCTAATATTCTATAAGCTAATATATTGAAGTCAAATAACAACCTTGTTTTTATATAAGTTAAAAAAAAACCTTTATAAATATTTTAAGTACTGCTTGTTATTAGTAGCAGTAAAATATGATTTTTTATTACCTGACCAGGCAATCAGATAGACGACCAACCTGATCGAAAGTGGTAAACGATGCCCGGAAACTACACATACTAACTGTTACAAATAAAAAGCAAGAAAATAAATTTCAACAATAGGCAAGGGTTTAATGAAACTATAAATTTACTCATGAATTATTAAAATAAAGTACAAACAACAAGTGCTGGTACCTACGCTCACGTATGGCAGCGAGAGTTGGGTATGGAAGAGAGAGCATGAAAGTAGAGTAAACGCGGTCGAGATGCGAGCACTGCGCAAAATCTGCGGAGTGACGCTCGCGGACCGCGTTCGTAATACCGAAGTAAGAAAGAGAGTTGGTCTGAAAGAGAGTGTCGGGGTGAAGGTAAGGAAAGGAATGCTTCGGTGGTTCGGGCATGTGGAAAGAATGCATGATGAAAGAATGACTAAACAGATATACAAAGCAAAAGTGGATGGATGCAGAAGTCGTGGAAGGCCACGACACACCTTCCATGATCAAATTGATCGTGTACTAGCGGAGGGTGATGTCAGGAGCCTTAAGAACAGACGAATGTGCATGACAAGAGTTCTGAATGTCAAAGAAGCAAGTGAGGTGTGTAAGAATGGGCCTAAATGGCGCTCTGTTGCTCGTGCCTACCCCGCAAGGGAACTGGCGTGAAGTTATGCATGTATGTATGTAAAGTACAAACAGAGCAAGAATAAAAGAGTGTGTGCACTAGTAAGTATAAAAAGCATCGATAAAACGGTTGCCCGTGTACCCAAACTTCCCAGCACTACTAGGAAACCAGTCCGCGCTTTAATTGCTGTACCAAATTCGTAAAAACTCTTCGTATAGTTGTAATTTATGGCGGGGACAAGAGTCTCATCACTACTTATAAAAGTATTTGTGCTAATGTGCGCATACATTAAATGTTACACATACCATAATGTTTAGATCTATCTATTAAAATGAACATGTAGGTTTGAGCGTGCTTCTTGGAAATAAATATTGTTTTATGTGGGCGGGTTTTTTGTTAGCGGAAAAGATAATTTTGTAACATACGAAACGCGTTCTCTTAGTTATGTAAATTTTATGTGGACAATAGTCACTGAGTAAGCCTAAGCCGCTGTACCCACTTAGTTATTACATTAGATTGAATATCCGTAAGTGAAGCAAGGATACAAACCGCGTTCTCTTAGTTATGTCAATTTTATGTCGACAATAGTCACTGGGTAAGTCTAAGCCGCTGTACCCACTTAGTTATTACATTAGATTGATTTAGGGAATGAGAATATCCGTAAGTGAAGTAAGGATACGAACCGCGTTCTCTTAGTTATGTAAATTATATGTGGACAATAGTCACTGAGTAAGTGTAAGCCGCTGTATCCACTTAGTTATTACATTAGATTGAATATCCGTAAGTGAAGCAAGGATACGAACCGCGTTCTCTTGTAATGTGAATTTTATGTCGACAATAGTCACTGAGTAAGTCTAAGCCGCTGTACCCGCTTAGTTATTACATTAGATTGAATATCCGTAAGTGAAGCACGGATACGAACCGCGTTCTCTTGTTATGTGAATTTTATGTCGACAATAATCACTGAGTAAGTCTAAGCCGCTGTACCCGCTTAGTTATTACATTAGATTGAATATCCGTAAGTGAAGCACGGATACGAACCGCGTTCTCTTGTTATGTGAATTTTATGTCGACAATAATCACTGAGTAAGTCTAAGCCGCTGTACCCGCTTAGTTATTACATTAGATTGAATATCCGTAAGTGAAGCAAGGATACGAACCGCGTTCTCTTGTTATGTGAATTTTATGTCGACAATAATCACTGAGTAAGTCTAAGCCGCTGTACCCGCTTAGTTATTACATTAGATTGAATATCCGTAAGTGAAGCAAGGATACGAACTGCGTTCTCTTGTTATGTGAATTTTATGTCGACAATAATCACTGAGTAAGTCTAAGCCGCTGTACCCGCTTAGTTATTACATTAGATTGAATATCCGTAAGTGAAGCAAGGATACGAACCGCGTTCTCTTGTTATGTGAATTTTATGTCGACAATAATCACTGAGTAAGTCTAAGCCGCTGTACCCGCTTAGTTATTACATTAGATTGAATATCCGTAAGTGAAGCAAGGATACGAACCGCGTTCTCTTGTTATGTGAATTTTATGTCGACAATAATCACTGAGTAAGTCTAAGCCGCTGTACCCGCTTAGTTATTACATTAGATTGAATATCCGTAAGTGAAGCAAGGATACGAACTGCGTTCTCTTGTTATGTGAATTTTATGTCGACAATAATCACCGAGTAAGTCTAAGCCGCTGTACCCGCTTAGTTATTACATTAGATTGAATATCCGTAAGTGAAGCACGGATACGAACCGCGTTCTCTTGTAATGTGAATTTTATGTCGACAATAATCACTGAGTAAGTCTAAGCCGCTGTACCCGCTTAGTTATTACATTAGATTGAATATCCGTAAGTGAAGCAAGGATACGAACTGCGTTCTCTTGTTATGTGAATTTTATGTCGACAATAATCACTGAGTAAGTCTAAGCCGCTGTACCCGCTTAGTTATTACATTAGATTGAATATCCGTAAGTGAAGCAAGGATACGAACCGCGTTCTCTTGTTATGTGAATTTTATGTCGACAATAATCACTGAGTAAGTCTAAGCCGCTGTACCCGCTTAGTTATTACATTAGATTGAATATCCGTAAGTGAAGCAAGGATACGAACTGCGTTCTCTTGTTATGTGAATTTTATGTCGACAATAGTCACTGGGTAAGTCTAAGCCGCTGTACCCACTTAGTTATTACATTAGATTGATTTAGGGAATGAGAATATCCGTAAGTGAAGTAAGGATACGAACCGCGTTCTCTTAGTTATGTAAATTATATGTGGACAATAGTCACTGAGTAAGTGTAAGCCGCTGTATCCACTTAGTTATTACATTAGATTGAATATCCGTAAGTGAAGCAAGGATACGAACCGCGTTCTCTTGTAATGTGAATTTTATGTCGACAATAGTCACTGAGTAAGTCTAAGCCGCTGTACCCGCTTAGTTATTACATTAGATTGAATATCCGTAAGTGAAGCAAGGATACGAACTGCGTTCTCTTGTTATGTGAATTTTATGTCGACAATAATCACTGAGTAAGTCTAAGCCGCTGTACCCGCTTAGTTATTACATTAGATTGAATATCCGTAAGTGAAGCAAGGATACGAACTGCGTTCTCTTGTTATGTGAATTTTATGTCGACAATAATCACTGAGTAAGTCTAAGCCGCTGTACCCGCTTAGTTATTACATTAGATTGAATATCCGTAAGTGAAGCAAGGATACGAACTGCGTTCTCTTGTTATGTGAATTTTATGTCGACAATAATCACTGAGTAAGTGTAAGCCGCTGTATCCACTTAGTTATTACATTAGATTGAATATCCGTAAGTGAAGCAAGGATACGAACCGCGTTCTCTTGTAATGTGAATTTTATGTCGACAATAGTCACTGAGTAAGTCTAAGCCGCTGTACCCGCTTAGTTATTACATTAGATTGAATATCCGTAAGTGAAGCACGGATACGAACCGCGTTCTCTTGTTATGTGAATTTTATGTCGACAATAATCACTGAGTAAGTCTAAGCCGCTGTACCCGCTTAGTTATTACATTAGATTGAATATCCGTAAGTGAAGCACGGATACGAACCGCGTTCTCTTGTTATGTGAATTTTATGTCGACAATAATCACTGAGTAAGTCTAAGCCGCTGTACCCGCTTAGTTATTACATTAGATTGAATATCCGTAAGTGAAGCAAGGATACGAACCGCGTTCTCTTGTTATGTGAATTTTATGTCGACAATAATCACTGAGTAAGTCTAAGCCGCTGTACCCGCTTAGTTATTACATTAGATTGAATATCCGTAAGTGAAGCAAGGATACGAACCGCGTTCTCTTGTTATGTGAATTTTATGTCGACAATAATCACTGAGTAAGTCTAAGCCGCTGTACCCGCTTAGTTATTACATTAGATTGAATATCCGTAAGTGAAGCAAGGATACGAACCGCGTTCTCTTGTTATGTGAATTTTATGTCGACAATAATCACTGAGTAAGTCTAAGCCGCTGTACCCGCTTAGTTATTACATTAGATTGAATATCCGTAAGTGAAGCAAGGATACGAACCGCGTTCTCTTGTTATGTGAATTTTATGTCGACAATAATCACTGAGTAAGTCTAAGCCGCTGTACCCGCTTAGTTATTACATTAGATTGAATATCCGTAAGTGAAGCAAGGATACGAACTGCGTTCTCTTGTTATGTGAATTTTATGTCGACAATAATCACCGAGTAAGTCTAAGCCGCTGTACCCGCTTAGTTATTACATTAGATTGAATATCCGTAAGTGAAGCACGGATACGAACCGCGTTCTCTTGTAATGTGAATTTTATGTCGACAATAATCACTGAGTAAGTCTAAGCCGCTGTACCCGCTTAGTTATTACATTAGATTGAATATCCGTAAGTGAAGCAAGGATACGAACTGCGTTCTCTTGTTATGTGAATTTTATGTCGATAATAATCACTGAGTAAGTCTAAGCCGCTGTACCCGCTTAGTTATTACATTAGATTGAATATCCGTAAGTGAAGCAAGGATACGAACCGCGTTCTCTTGTTATGTGAATTTTATGTCGACAATAATCACTGAGTAAGTCTAAGCCGCTGTACCCGCTTAGTTATTACATTAGATTGAATATCCGTAAGTGAAGCAAGGATACGAACTGCGTTCTCTTGTTATGTGAATTTTATGTCGACAATAGTCACTGGGTAAGTCTAAGCCGCTGTACCCACTTAGTTATTACATTAGATTGATTTAGGGAATGAGAATATCCGTAAGTGAAGTAAGGATACGAACCGCGTTCTCTTAGTTATGTAAATTATATGTGGACAATAGTCACTGAGTAAGTGTAAGCCGCTGTATCCACTTAGTTATTACATTAGATTGAATATCCGTAAGTGAAGCAAGGATACGAACCGCGTTCTCTTGTAATGTGAATTTTATGTCGACAATAGTCACTGAGTAAGTCTAAGCCGCTGTACCCGCTTAGTTATTACATTAGATTGAATATCCGTAAGTGAAGCAAGGATACGAACTGCGTTCTCTTGTTATGTGAATTTTATGTCGACAATAATCACTGAGTAAGTCTAAGCCGCTGTACCCGCTTAGTTATTACATTAGATTGAATATCCGTAAGTGAAGCAAGGATACGAACTGCGTTCTCTTGTTATGTGAATTTTATGTCGACAATAATCACCGAGTAAGTCTAAGCCGCTGTACCCGCTTAGTTATTACATTAGATTGAATATCCGTAAGTGAAGCACGGATACGAACCGCGTTCTCTTGTAATGTGAATTTTATGTCGACAATAATCACTGAGTAAGTCTAAGCCGCTGTACCCGCTTAGTTATTACATTAGATTGAATATCCGTAAGTGAAGCAAGGATACGAACTGCGTTCTCTTGTTATGTGAATTTTATGTCGACAATAATCACTGAGTAAGTGTAAGCCGCTGTATCCACTTAGTTATTACATTAGATTGAATATCCGTAAGTGAAGCAAGGATACGAACCGCGTTCTCTTGTAATGTGAATTTTATGTCGACAATAATCACCGAGTAAGTCTAAGCCGCTGTACCCGCTTAGTTATTACATTAGATTGAATATCCGTAAGTGAAGCACGGATACGAACCGCGTTCTCTTGTAATGTGAATTTTATGTCGACAATAATCACTGAGTAAGTCTAAGCCGCTGTACCCGCTTAGTTATTACATTAGATTGAATATCCGTAAGTGAAGCACGGATACGAACCGCGTTCTCTTGTTATGTGAATTTTATGTCGACAATAATCACTGAGTAAGTAAGTAAGCCGCTGTACCCGCTTAGTTATTACATTAGATTGAATATCCGTAAGTGAAGCAAGGATACGAACCGCGTTCTCTTGTTATGTGAATTTTATGTCGACAATAATCACTGAGTAAGTCTAAGCCGCTGTACCCGCTTAGTTATTACATTAGATTGAATATCCGTAAGTGAAGCAAGGATACGAACTGCGTTCTCTTGTTATGTGAATTTTATGTCGACAATAATCACTGAGTAAGTCTAAGCCGCTGTACCCGCTTAGTTATTACATTAGATTGAATATCCGTAAGTGAAGCAAGGATACGAACCGCGTTCTCTTGTTATGTGAATTTTATGTCGACAATAATCACTGAGTAAGTCTAAGCCGCTGTACCCGCTTAGTTATTACATTAGATTGAATATCCGTAAGTGAAGCAAGGATACGAACCGCGTTCTCTTGTTATGTGAATTTTATGTCGACAATAATCACTGAGTAAGTCTAAGCCGCTGTACCCGCTTAGTTATTACATTAGATTGATTTAGGGAATGAGAATATTCGTAAGTGAAGCAAGGATACGAACCGCGTTCTCTTAGTTACGTAAATTCTATGTCGACAATAGTCACTGAGTAAGTCTAAGCCGCTGTACCTACTTAGTTGACACTAGATTGATTTAGGGGATGAAAATATCCGTAAGTGAAGCAAGGACACAAACCGCGTTCTTTTAGTTATGTAAATTTTATGTCGGCAATAGTCAGTGAGTCTAAGCCGCTGTACCCACTTAGTTCACACTAGATTGATTTAGGGAATGAAGATATCCGTAAGACAACCAAAGCTTCAAGCTTAATGAAAAGTGGTTACCACCACTTATATAGACGTTTGCAACACCAGGGGTGACGTTAGCAGCGTTTAGGATGAGATAAGCGGGAGGGATTGAGATTGAAGGAATTGGATAGAGTAGTTGATATGAGAGGGGTGGGATATTAAGGGAAATGGAATAGGGGGTGGAGAAAGTAGGTCATCGGTACTTTCACTCATCGTACGAAAGACTATCAGTTCAAGGTTAACCATTTGACGCCGATATTCTGTGAGAGCGTGGTATCACACCGATTGAGCTTTTTTAACGAGGGGAGCTCCGGGAAATCCGGAATGTGGGATTCACCATATTAGGGTGACGCTAGCATCGTAAGCAAGGGGGTGCTATTGCCACGCCACGGTCGGGGATACCCACTAAAACCACCTCGGTGTTCCTTCCAGCGCCTTATGCCGGAGCTACGGGATAAGCAGGGCTCCACCAACTCCACGTGCGTTGGCAGGCGGGAGCACACACCGATCTAGCTGGCCTAACAAGTTGTATCCAAGATAATGATTTCAGCATGGCTCTACCACGACCAACTTTGATTAAATTTATTCCTTATATCATCCACAGTCACTCGTCTTGGTCTCGTGTATATTTCAATGAAGTGAACTAATGGCCGGTTCATATACTTAACATGCATTCACTTACCGTACTTGTAACTTGCCATTACTTGTATAGAGCTTAAAGCCAATTTTTTATCTATAATAAGACAAATGAACGATTGATAAGATATAAGAATCGGCCTTAAGACAGTTAGAGCAACATCTCCAAATTATTATTATTATTATTTTATTGCAGTTCAGCAGACAGGCAGACGGCCCACTAGATGGAAAGCGGTTACCATCGCCTATGGACATTTGCAACACCAAAGGTGCTACAAATGCGCTGTTGTTCTCTTAAAGAAGACTGGAACCTAGTCAATAATGCCGGAACACAACGCAAGGTTGTATGGCGGCATGCTCTAGACCAGGGGTGGTCGCCATCCAGTCAAGCCTAACACCCTACCACCTAACTGTGGGTTGTTTAGTCGACTCTTACGACAGGCCGCAGGAAATTGTATTCTTTTTTTGTAATTGTAAATATATATTTAATTTAAAAATCGTATGTATTATACCAAAATGATTTAATAAAAAATAATATATTACTCTATTTATACATCCTGTGATAATATTAGAACATTGTAAAACAACGAGAACATAATAACAATAAACTATGTAAATAATAGTTGAATAAAATACAGTAATAGCCATAAAGATGGGATTTAAAATAATTCACAATATTATGTTATACATCTTTTATCTCAGGATTGAAATCAATATGATTGTTATCAAAATGTATTCATACAAATGGTCAAATTTAAAACCAGAATTCATTAATTTGGATACAAGTAATGTCAAGATTTAAGCAAAGATACCTACGTATTTGAATTAACAATTTATTTGTTAAGATTTAGACGATTCAATGTTTTTAAAATTCCGTTAGAGTTGACGAACGTCGGTTGTTTTTGTTACGGAATCGAAAAAAGCATTTAATCGAAAATATCATATAATCATCGAGAAAATGCGGCCAGCGTTTCGGGAATGTTCTCAACTGACGACGATTCGGAACTCATATCTTATATTATATATCATTTTCGTTATTATTATTCTTTGGAGACCACGGGCCATAAAAATGGCCCGGACATTTGGAGGGCTTGCGTGGGGCCATGGGAAGGCCAACACGTAGAGGCCCCTTGACAAATTTAATGTAAATGTGGCGTGACACTGACCGGCGATTATCCCTGTCTACACCATATAGTAATGCACCCAAGGACAAGCCCCGGCCAGTGTAGGACTATTGTGGGAAATGAGGACCAAAAGTACCGGGCTATTGTGGTGAACTGTTAGTGGTACTAGGGTTCTGGGAATATGGGGACTATAGCGTCTGCCCGTCGCAATGTTCGGGGAACATGGAAAAATGGACAGACGGTGACTCGCCACTCCCTGCATGGGTCCCAAAAAATTCCATAGAACACAGGGGCAACATGGGTGTGAGTGGATAAGGGGTGTCGAGAGGTGGGCTGCAGGTACACCGAGGCTACTTCTGACGTGATACCATTTATCACTTCCACCCCTGGTGCCTGAGTCTTAGCTCTAGCGATCTCCACTTAAGGCAAGCATGGAGGCGGGGGCCTTGTCTTGACCCCCGGAGTTAAGTACAAGGTGTCGCTACTCACCTAAGGCTTCGCCACAAAGCCCCCTGCGGTTACAAAGCCCCCCTGCGGGTTATTATTATTTTTTTAAATTTGTATATATAGTCTATTTTTAGTGTTTAATCTGATTTTAATTTGTACAGATTATATATAAAATATATGATGCATGTCATTCTAAAAAAAAACCCGATAATATCCATTATCTCAAAAACTGAACTAACGTATTATCAATTATAAGCTAGTACACTGAATAAATTTATAAATAATCGAATACAATAAAAGAAAACTTAACTTATTAGTATTATATTGTACCCATAGTCCCTCAAGACTATAAGTAGAATACTGAGCCCAGATCACCGTCTTCTATGGGTAAGGTGCCCAGAAGGCTGGCTACGTTTCCTCGCTGGATCGTTATACTGATCCGTTACCCGAGGTAGGCATCAGCCTTCTGATCACCTGAAGAGTCAATAAGTCGTTTTGATAAATTTTGGTAGAAGCTCATGGCCTCATACCCCACCCATTAATTAACTAACTAATAATGATCAAAACAATTTTGCATTGAATGTATTTTGTAAGCTGTAGCTTAATTTGTTCGGAGGTATCCAATTCATAGTTTAGAAGTTTGAGAGAGGGGGGGCATAATTTTCACGACTAAGTAGTAATAATTCGCCACCTAATGACATCATTAAAAAGTAATTTTAAACATTATTATATTTTTTAAACTCCAACTCGACTACATATGCACGGGAATTCAACCCTTAAGTACATATTATGTATATCGTGATTTTCTTTACGATTTCATTACATATAGCGCTAAATAGACTACACCTTTCTATCAATGTATATCCAGCAGTTTCCGAGGGAAATACTGTAACATACACAGATAGACGGTTCTTCCAGGGTCATCTTCCCCTTTATAGTATTCAGGAGGTTGGGCTCTCGAGATTTAACCTCTTTGCCCCGGATGCAACTCGTGGGCAACTACCCACTGACAACTGGGTTTGGAGCCGCTGGAGCTTTCCTCGCTTGCAGATGGCTTTGCAACAGCTCACGTTGACTAATTTGCTCACGTTGACCAATCTGCTCACGTTAGCTAATCTACGGCGTCCTATGACATAGCCAATTCTGGATTCCAAAGGCGTTGTGATGTCTGCTGATCCTGTTGGAACCTGCCGCTTCCAAGGCCGGCCCCATGGTCCTTCGAGCCGGATCAAAATGATTATAACGTTTATCTTGAATTTGTAAGTTTTGGGAGAAAATGAAAAAAATCGATTCCGACATTTCCACATTCGACATTTGACACATAACGTTCCGTTCACAAACTTTTGTATAACGAAGTAACATCCCCTCTATATAACAGCTCGACGGTCATCGAAATGACTGTTATTATTTGATTTAATGCATCTGGAGGTCTGGTCCGGAGATTTTCGGGTCTGTATATTACCGGACTTTTTTATTTTAATTAGGGTGAAATTGTTGCTAATATACCTATCTACTAGGCGTGTGCGAAATGTCACATTTTTGCAATTGGAACATTTGTATCTGGATCAATAAAATGTTCCGGATCACTGATATGTTTCATTTGGAACATTTGGAACATTGAGTCAAAGATATAAAATCATGGTTGTCTTGACTTGTTATGGTACGTCGCGGACTGAGGCTGAGAAACGGGCTGCGGTCTCATTTGAAACATCGTGTCAAACTTGTCAAAGATAAAAATACAGATATATATGTCGTGTCGCTATATTTGTAATATTTGAAAAAATTACAAATTGTGAGATCATTAATAAATTATAATTTGCTTATATTTTATTGTTTTCTTGCTCTCTCGCTACGCTTGTTGCTCTGTGATTCATTATGCTCTGGTCGGTCTCTCTCACACGCGAGCGACATGATCGCGCTGAACAGAGTCAGAGAGATCGCGATGTTCCAGATCCAAATGATGCATTTGGAACATTATTGTTCCAATCTTTTGGAACACCTAAATGTGTCGGATCAGTGAGTCGGTTCAGTAATGAATTACACACGCCTACTATCTACGGACTATTAAAAACCAACTTTCAATTAATACCTGTATTAGCAATACCGTTGTTAGCAACTAAAAACCTTTTCCATTAGCAATAAAACTTAGTCATTTCAAAATATGCTTCTTGGGCTGATTTTATGGCGTCTCTATTTAAGATTACACTCGTCGTAAAAAGCACAAAGACTCGATTCATTTTGGCAAGGTTCATAGACACCGCTGTTACTTAAATGGCCGTGTTTATATTACTTTTGTTATGTTGGTACTGCACGACGTTGGGAGTTGTCAACTTGTTGACCTTGCTTAAACGTATCTCATATTAAGTTTATATTAAGATAACATTCTGATCCATCAGCTAAGTTTGCTTATCTCTTGAAGAAAGCAAATTGACCAAACTGCACTACTTGCGTTGAGCTTTTTTTATATCGCTCATCATTTCAGGTCTCGGGGAAGGTCTAGAAAGGTCTTAGGAGTGGTATATATGCCCGGGTGTCGGCTCTGCACACATCTTCACCGAGAAAGGAAATCTAAAATGCTGGCCGCCGAACTTCCCACTACACCTATTTATTGTATTTTTATTTTTTTTTGCTACATTTTATTGCAGATATACAATACAAAAGTGGATAGATGCAGAAGTCGTGGAAGGCCACGACACACCTTCCATGATCAAATTGATCGTGTACTAGCAGAAGGTGATGTCAGGAGCCTTAATAACAAACGGGCGTGCATGACAAGAGTTATGAATGTCAAAGAAGCAAGTGAGGTGTGTAAGAATAAGCCTGAATGGCGCTCTGTTGTACGTGCCTACCCCGAAAGGGAACTGGCGTGAAGTTATGTATGTATGTATGTATTTTTATTGCTGAAGCTAGCAATACCAGTGGTGCTGCCAATACGCTGTCGGCCTTGAAAGAGAAACTGGAATCTGGCTACTGATGCCGGAACACAATTCGAAGCTGTTATGGCGGCATACTCTAGACCAGGTGGTAGACATCCTATTGGGCAAATGCCTTACTACCCGGCTGTGGTTTGCTTTGTCGCCTCTTCGACAGGCCTCCCTAACGTAGGAATTAGTATTCTTTTCCGTTCCTACCACCATTACCTACCAGGCATTACCTAACTTATGCAGTTCATCGCGACACCCGGACGCAACCAAGCAGGCATACAAGTCACGTACATGTGGTGACCCAAAAGTTATCCAACATTCGCTGATGGTTTGTGCCAGAAATAACAAGGAAGGGCAGACCCTTATGAGGGACTTTTGTCTATGAGGTGAGGTGATTAACAACCCACAGCCAGGTGGTAGGGCATTTGCCCGACTGGATGGCTACCACCCCTGGTCAAAAGTATGTCCCCATAACAACCTTAAGTTGTGTTCCGGCATTAGTGACCAGGTTCCAGTTTCCCCTAAGAGAGCAGCAGCGCATCTGTAGCAACTTTGCTGTTGCAAATGTCCATAGGCGATGGTAACCGCTTTCCACCAAGTGGGCCGTCTGCCTGTCTGCTGATCTCCTGCAATAAAAAAAATGAGGATTTAGACTGACAATATTGGTGTTATACAAACGATCCTGTCCGAGCCCACATTTGAAATATTGCGATGGCTGGATGGTTACATGGAAGTCCTTCATCAGTAAGCACCTTTTCATTAATATTCTTTAAGTAGTGTTATTTAGGATAAAATGAGGTTGACGTATCCTTATGGCAAAAAACCCTCCAAAAACAAAAAAAAAGACGTTTGACAAGAGCTTTTTTTTAAGTTTATGCCTTGGCAACTAGGCCTTTAAGCCAGGCGCAGTTGTATTGTAAGCTACAATCGACGGCATCCAACGGAGTTCTTGTGACAACTCGAGAGGCCACGTTTGACTATACAATTCACATTTCTCACAAAAACACATAATTACTACTCAAAAAATATCAAGATCCTACAACTATTGTTCATTTTAGAGTAATTTTACACATTTAAAAAAAATAAAACTGCACAGTACAACATCTTCTTTCAGGTCCCGGCAAAAACTCTTGACAAGCGCTACTTCAAGAAAAACATAGCAACAAATCTTTTGATCTATGCCTATATTTATTATTCATATATAATCATGATTTCTAATAATAAAATAAATTAAATGTATAATCTAAATATATAATTAAATATATATGCACTTTAAATTCCTTTAAATTAATTTATCAAATAATAAATGATCAACTTTTGTTATCGTTAATCAATGCCTATATAGCTGTGTTAGCCAGGACGTAAGGATAACTAACCAATGATAATTGTGTATAAAACTCGTTCTCATTGGCTGGAATTCAAAATGTAAAATAGACACAGGTTTTTGAATTCAGTTACGAGAGACTTTTTGTACTATTGAAAGATATTTACTAGAGTTAAAATAACAGCCAGTTTTAAGATCGAAGTTATATTTATTCAAGAGCCTTACATCACGATTATCCGTGCAGGAACGGAGAAAGAATACAATTTCCTGCGGCCGGGCGGCCTGTCGTAAGAGGCGACTTAACAACCCACATCCAGGTGGTAGGGCATTTGCACGACTAGATGGCTACCACCTTTGGTCTTGAGTTGTATTCCGGCATTAATGACCAGGTTCCAGTTTCCCTTAAGAGAGCAGCAGCGCATTTGTTGCAACTTTGGTGTTGCAAATGTCCATAGACGATGGTAACCGCTTTCCATCAGTTGGGCCGCCTGCCTGTCTGCTGATCTCCTGCAATAAAAAAAAAAAGAAAAAAAAAACTCATCCAGCATCATAGCACTCTTCAAGAATAACATGTTCTTCTCTTATAGGTATAATGTAAAGAGATTAACATCTCGGGTGTCCTTGTGCAGATCAGATCAGCATCTCCTCCGTTTTTCAGCGTATAGAAATGGTTAAGGATATTGAAGCTAGGATTACCGAAAATCAGCAGCAACACCCCCCCCCCCCCCCCTATCGACCAAACCGCTGTACAAAAAATGAAGTCCAAAATTCACATAACGCACAAAAGCTAAAAAGCTTATCACTCATTTTATTACGTTAGAAATACAAAGGTAGAGTATGAAAAAATTGACCGCAACGCGCCGACTCCGGAGCGTTGCACAACAAAAAACTTTTTTTATATTTTTACCTTTTTAAAACTTTTTACCTCTCCGCCCTGTGACTTTTCGGTAATTTTGTATTTAGGGTACCGTAAGGCAATGGAATTTTTGAATTTTGGATTTCGCATTTTTGAAGTGATAACTTCTTATGGGAGGGTAAACCGCTTCGTTACGTAACGCGTTACGGCGCCAGTCTGTCTGGCTTCCCTTTCTCTCACGCAGTGGTAGGCAGGCTCCTCCTCTCTCACTCTAATCCACAGCGCTAGCCGTATTTCTTCTGATGTACATATTCAAGAATTGTAACTAAGAATAAAATATATTTTATAATCAATAAAAGATTTTATTAATAAATAACCTGTCCGTACATTAACATATTAATATACATAAAACTTAAGTAATAACCTAAGGTTTTCTCAAGTTAAACAATTTGAATATTAAATAGTTCAACATAGATTAGTTTAAGATATCATTTCTGTCCCGAGACGCACATGTTATTTTTATTTAAGCCTTTTATTATTATTTATTTAGGTTTATGGCTTGGCAGCTAGGCCTTTAAGCCAGATCTTAGTTTACAATATTGTTTCTTCATTTTCCTAAGCCTATGTGTAGCACAGCTGAACTGTAGGTTATCAGCTGGTGCCATTCAACGCAGTTCTTGTGACAAATAAAAAAACCACATTTGACTTTACAGTTCATATTTCTCACAAAAACACATAATTGGTACTCAAAAACTATCAATATCCTACAACTATTGTTGATTTTAGAGTAATTTTACACATTTTTAGAAAATAAAACTGCACAGCACAACATCTCCTTTCAGTTCCCGTCCAAAACTCCTTATTTAAGCCTTGATTTTATACAACCAGTAACTTAAATGTTATACTATTATATTCTAAGCTTTATGATACAACACTACCAATACCGAAGTAAGAAAGAGAGTTGGTCTGAAAGAGAGTGTCGGGGTGAAGGTAAGGAAAGGAATGCTCCGGTGGTTCGGGCATGTGGAAAGAATGCATGATGAAAGAATGACTAAACAGATATACAATGCAAAAGTGGATGGATGCAGAAGTCGTGGAAGGCCACGACACACCTTCCATGATCAAATTGATCGTGTACTAGCAGAAGGTGATGTCAGGAGCCTTAAGAACAGACGAGCTTGCATGACAAGAGTTATGAATGTCAAAGAGGCAAGTGAGGTGTGTAAGAATAAGCCTAAATGGCACTCTGTTGTTCGTGCCTACCCCGCAAGGGAACTGGCGTGAAGTTATGTATGTATGTATGTATGTACTACCAATATTTGGCTTGTTCCTAAAGTACTCCATTTTTCGTTTAAAAAGATAAGATACAGGAATTCCCAAATCACTCCAAGAAAGTTTCATTACAAATTTTCAATCTTTTTGATATCCCGAATAATTGCAAAGGTAGCTGAGATAATTCCCAAAGTAATTCAAAAAATGTTCAAATCAGTCCCCAAAGTACTCAACGGAAAAATATTGTTAAATCATACATACATACATACATAACTTCACCCCAGTTCCCTTGCGGGGTAGGCACGAACAACAGAGCGCCATTTAAGCTTATTCTTACACACCTCACTTGCTTCTTTGACATTCATAACTCTTGTCATGCACGCTCATCTGTTCTTAAGGCTCCTGACATCACCTTCTGCTAGTACACGATCAATTTGATCATGGAAGGTGTGTCGTGGCCTTCCACGACTTCTGCATCGATCCACTTTTGCATTGTATATCTGTTTAGTCATTCTTTCATCATTGTTAAATCAAGAAACTTTTATACTCTCATATTATAGTATAATCACATGATTAATAAGTATATGTTGTAAATACATATATAGGTAAATAATATCTATTTTTTTTTTATATTAACCTTCATCAATACTATATATTTAAAAAATAATTCCATACAATTAATGTAATTTTTTGCCTTGGTTCGGTAAGAGAACCGACCACAAGAAAATATAGAAACACCGGCATAAATTGTTTTTTTTTACTGCATGAGTTCAAAAGTCAGGCAGACGGACCACTTGATGGAAAGCAGTTACCATCGCCTATGGACATTTGCAACACCAAAGGTGCTACAAATGCGCTGCTAATCTCTTAAGGGAGACTGGAACCTGGTCACTAATGCCGGAACACAACACAAGGTTATTATGGCGGCATACTTTAAACCAGGGGTGGCCGCCTCTTACGACAGAAATAGCTACAGAACCTCTTGTAATAATTGAAGTTTTTTTGGTACATTTGGTATTTAAGGATGGCAACAATGCAACGGATCATGACTTTTGTAGAGATAAATGAAATATAAATCTGGTGAAAAAATGGACGTGCGACGTCCAATTTAGTGGATGCGGGGGTAGTATAAAAACGTAAGTGCGTAAAGGTCCATAGGTGTATGGTTACAGATATACGAATGAAGGGCTGCATGGATGCGGTATTGTATGTTCATGACTTTTATTTCATTTTATTCGTATAGAATTTAAAGGTAAAGAGATACAACTGTAAATTTTTAGATCATAATTTTTGGTAAAATCATACATACATACATACATAACTTCACGCCAGTTCCCTTGCGGGGTAGGCACGAACAATAGAGCGCCATTCAGGCTTATTCTTATATACCTCACTTGGTAAAATCAAATTATAGAATTATAAATAAACGGTAATTTTTTTGAAAATATATTATCTATGCATCTATATTGCTTCTAGTATTCTTTCCCAAACAACTATATATACTTAGAGAAGAAGAATAAGAAAGGTAGAAGATTATTCTTAGTTTCGGTCTTAGTCACAAACATATTTATGCTGTACTACATCTAAAATTTTTGTTACGCTACCTAGCTGTTTTTTTTTACTAAAAATAAAGTTTATTATTATTATAAAAGAAGAGAATAAATTAAAATAAATGAGCATCAGAAGTGCAAAGTCACTTACATCTTTTAATAAACTCCTCAAAGACCACTATCTAAATTTGTAAACGGTAATTCATGTATGTATATGTAACTTTATATACATATATTTGTATATAAATATATATATGTATTTTTATTTACTATTAATATATGTATATATTATTGTGTATATTTTAAACTATGCGCACTGAATATCGACCCATTATTAGAAATATGAAATTATCTCTAGAAGGTTCTCTGGAAAAAATCGCTGTCAGGGATAAGAACGCCGATTGTACTGGTTAAATTATTATTAACTCGTGTGTATTATTTTCTTGTGTGAAATAAAAAATATTCTATTCTAAAATAAATTCAAACACTATGGGGAAATAGCGTGTACACAAGTATAAAAGTTCCTCCTAAGACCGGTTACTAAATAACCAAAATTTATTGATCTAAATAAATATATACATGTAAGGTTTAGTTTAGAGATATTAGTTAGGTAAATTTCATTTGTATATACATACATATATAAATACATAACTTCACGCCAGTTCCCTTGCGGGGTAGGCACGAACAACAAAGCGCCATTCAGGCTTATTCTTACACACCTCACTTGCTTCTTTGACATGCATAGCTCTTGTCATGCACGTCCGTCTGTTCTTAAGGCTCCTGACATCACCTTCTGCTAGTACACGATCAATTTGATCATGGAAAGTGTGTCGTGGCCTTCCACGACTTCTGCATCCATCCACTTTTGCATTGTATATCTGTTTATTCATTCTTTCATCATGCATTCTTTCTACATGTCCGAACCACCGGAGCATTCCTTTCCTTACCTTCACCCCGACACTCTCTTTCAGATTTGTACCGATACCTTACATTTGTATATAATAGGTTTATATATTATTTTATCAAAATCTTGCACCTGTTCATTAAAATGTAATGTTTATTTCATTTTGTAACAAAAAACAACAATCTCAGTAAAAGTTTCTATGCTAAATTGCAAAGCAGTTTGTCAGCAACATTCTAGTGGATCATAAATTACTTACCTTAAAATATTGTTTTTAATTTAATATTATTTTCATTTATCTATTTAACCTTCTACGATATGCTTTCTCATGTTAACGTTACAGTGGGCGTCAAACATTGTTAATCTTCTCTAATATTGTATTACGATAATATTATGCAAAATTGGATGGATGCAGAAGTCGTGGAAGGCCACGACACACCTTCCATGATCAAATTGATCGTGTACTAGCGGAGGGTGATGTCAGGAGCCTTTAGAACAGACGAGCGTGCATGACAAGAGTTATGAATGTCAAAGAAGCAAGTGAGGTGTATATAAGTAAGCCTAAATGGCGCTCTGTTGTTCGTGCCTACCCCGCAAGGGAACTGGCGTGAACTTATGTATGTATGTATGTATGTATTAGGTATGGTAACTAATTCCGACATAATATTATTATATTTTTCCAAGCGAGTTCGAGGCTATATGTCACCTCCATAAATTTTCTGTATTCAACGATCAGGTAGATTTTGGTAATGCGATATTCTGTGTTGTTACACGACATACGCATGTGTGCGTGTGTTTGTCTGTCGTTACACATGTGTGTGTATGTGGGGGTATAAGGGACGTCACACTTGCCTGGGGGGTGGAAACAGGTGAATTCCATGCAATAAAGTCACATTGTTATATCGTATTCTGGTGATAATTTATTGCCTTTGCACTGTAACGTGAGAAATTTGATATTTGTACGTAAAAATGGATTTTTGAATGTATCACATTTTTTTGTTTGGGTAGGTTAAAGTGCGAATTTGGCTTTATTTTTTTTACAATTTAAACAATTTTTTTGCTCGTCCGGAAATTTCGGATTTTTAGAAATGTTTTGCAATTGTTTTTCGTTGCTTATATATGTTTACATTTCTTACGTTGCTAATAGACCCAGCAAAACTTCGTTAGAGTTGCTGGGGGCCGTCCCACACGTCACACGAATATCATGATTCTTGACCCCTACCAATCCTTGTCACAGCTGGTCACATTGGTGAGACTCCTCCCTCCGCAGTGTGACGTCACAAATTTTGCAATTTTACATACATACATACATACATAACTTCACGCCAGTTCCCTTGCGGGGTAGGCACGAACAACAGAGCGCCATTTAGGCCCATTCTTACACACCTCACTTGCTTCTTTGACATTCATAACTCTCGTCATGCACGCTCGTCTGTTCTTAAGGCTCCTGACATCACCCTCCGCTAGTACACGATCAATTTGATCATGGAAGGTGTGTCGGGGCCTTCCACGACTTCTGCATCCATCCACTTTTGCATTGCAATTTTACATTAAGAAATGATTAAATTAAAACAGTAGTTCCGTAATTAGTTTTATTTCGATTTAAATTATTCTGTAATAATTTAAACACTAAAGGCCTTACTTATAATAATCTCGTTAAGAAACGATTAGGCATCTCTTAAGTAACAGAATCAGACCCCTAATCAATTAATATCTTTTTTTTCACTTATAAACGTGTATTACTTGTTGTTTACCTAAGAGGAGCACAGATAAACTAAATTTGAATGATTAACGTAGGTGGTACCCACCGTATTGGACTAAAGAAGAGTTTATGGGTAAGATTTTCACTAATGATGATGCGAGCACTGCGCAAAATCTGCGGAGTGACGCTTGCGGACCGCGTTCGTAATACCGAAGTAAGAAAGACAGTTGGTCTGAAAGAGAGTGTCGGGGTGAAGGTAAGGAAAGGAATGCTCCGGTGGTTCGGACATGTAGAAAGAATGCATGATGAAAGAATGAATAAACAGATATACAATGCAAAAGTGGATGGATGCAGAAGTCGTGGAAGGCCACGACACACTTTCAATGATCAAATTGATCGTGTACTAGCAGAAGGTGATGTTAGGAGCCTTAAGAACAGACGAGCGTGCATGACAAGAGTTATGAATGTCAAAGAAGCAAGTGAGGTGTGTAAGAATAAGCCTAAATGGCGCTCTGTTGTTCGTGCCTACCCCGCAAGGGAACTGGCGTGAAGTTATGTATGTATGTATGTATGTATGTATTTTCACTAATCAGATGCTGAGCAGTTTCTTAAAATTTAACCAACGATTATAAGTAAGGCCATATGTTCATACAAATAGAGTTAGAAATATATTGAAATTTCACATTTCGTGTTTTAAAGCTTAAATATATTAGAATTCAAAATGTGACGTCACGAAATTTAGGACCTTTACCACCCCTTGTCATATAATGTTGCACTTACAGGGCGTTCCATTAGTAGCTCACAACGCCCAAAATGCTCCGTTAGCCGTTCCACAAGGCGACCGCGATCGTGGCGAAAACGTCACTAATGACGTCATCATTTTCGATCACACACCGCTCACAATGACCCATGTCAAGAGGTGGGTCGAATAACCGTTCCACTTGGGTTTACTTGGGGGAATGGGAAAAATCGCGGTCGTGAACGTGGTCGCTGTGAGTCCCTAATGGAACGTAGCCTTAGTCGGACCCCCCCCCCCCCCTCCCTGCTTAACGTGTGACGTAATTTATACATTGCCCCGAATGACGACGCCATAAATAAATCACAGCGTCGACACCAAAGAAACGTGACAGCAGCGCCATATCGGCCTCTGTGCTTGAGCGGGTTAAGCCTGTGCCGGCCTACCTCGCTGCAACGTAGAGGCTCCGGGTTCGATTCCTGGTATAGTAAATTTCGGAAACGTATTTTCTCCGTTATTTACTATGGTCTGGGTGTCTGGGATCGGCCCCAGAGTAGTCCGTTGTATATTACCCATAACACAAGCGTAACTTGCTTAATTTGGGGATATACAATGTGTGTGTTTGTCTGCCGATTATTATTATTATTATTATATCTTTGACTATATTCATCTATCCTACAGACTATCATCTAGACAGACATCCATCAGGATAAAAAGCATCCTGAATGTTGACTCGGGATATAAACTGGCTCGTGTCGAGAATGCCAGTGTCGAATTTCATTTAAATCAGTTCACTAGTTTTCACAAATATTCTAACAAACAAATTAAAAATCTAAAAATTGCATTCTCGGAATTTTATGGTTCGAATTAGCCACACTGGTTATTTTTTAATTCGTTTTACAAAGACCATCCTTTTTATGTGAAGAGAAACCCATTACGGACACCCCACTGCTGGGACATAACAATGGGACTCGCGGGCTAATTGCCTAAATACATACTATAACACCTCGTTTGTCTCCTTCTCACCAGAAGTCAGGGCCAAAGGACCAAAGCAATGCCGACGCAGCGACCCGGGCTGGCAGGGGCCCAACGCTGTTTGTGGGTGGGCCTCTCCTTAGGCCGCTAGAGATTTAATATAGTGTTACGAGTCGAGAGACCCAAATTAAAATGTCGCTAGAATTACTATACAGTTTATTAGAACTATATAAATAGCTTCTCTAAATCTATCTTATTTTTAGTTATTAATAATGATAGCTGTTAGCCCCCCAAATAAAATAAAATAAAATAAAATATAAACACGTATTACACAGGTACAAATATAACCGAACACAACAAGTTCAGTCATAATGCAGAAGGTCGTAATTCAATAAAACGCGCAAATTCCGTCACTTATTAGATTCCCGATTGTAATACACACGTCTTGCTTTGCTCGTGCAATATGTCCGCCCGGCCGCGTGGACCGAATTTCCTAGAATAAGCTTGTACTTTAAATCTGTAACACCTGGCTAATTATTACAATACAACAATAGGCCGTATGCCCATTAGTAAACATAAGAAGACGACCATAAAAGAATTTCAATGTTCAAATGCCGATAGGTAATAAAATGTACTTCGTGGAATTTGTCTTTGTCGGGGGGGCTAAGTTGTAATAATAATATACATACATACATAACTTCACGCCAGTTCCCTTGCGGGGTAGGCACGAACAACAGAGCGCCATTTAGGCTTATTCTTACACACCTCACTTGCTTCTTTGACATTCATAACTCTTGTCATGCACGCTCGTCTGCTCTTAAGGCTCCTGACATCCCCTTCTGCTAGTACACGATCAATTTCATCATGAAAGGTGTGTCGTGGCCTAATAATATAGGAGATTATAATTGCGATTAAATATTCAACAGATGATTTGACTTCTACATTTTATACAAACAGTAAAACTAAAGGGGGCCCAAAGGTGCAAGGTATTAAGTACATCATGACATTTGAAACCACTAACCCTTCAACGTAAATCTTTGCAGGTAGTTCTTATCACATCTTCATCTCACAAAATTATTGCTTCTCAATTACTCAATATACGACTTTATCACAATGTCATAAGATCCCTGAGAACTGCATTTTAAATTTGTTTTTAATTACACTGTTTTATTCAATAATGAACTTTAAAGTAGCAGTAATAAAAGGCCCATGATGTGCATTTTATATAATCTAATTATATTATTGGGTTTTGATTGTATCATTGTCATAGAAGATTTTATAGCTGATGATAGACAGATAACGTTATATTGCTCACCGAAAACAAAAAACAGGCAGCCTAATTATTAAAAATTCTCATAAATATATAATTTTTGTGACTTCTTTCATTAACAGTAATTTATCAGCTATAAAATTAACGTATGATTATTTTTGGAGAAATAAATACAAGATTTCACGTAATTTGTTACATTGAATTTTTTATGGCTCACAAGTGACTTTAGAAGCGATAACCTATCAACTTAAATTTAAAAAAAAACATTAAGAAATGTCATTGTAATTATTGAAAAAAAATAATCCCACACATGTTTGACGACCGCCGCTAATACTAATAGCGGCAGCGCCTTTGGTGTTACTAATATCCAAAGACATACCCATAATATCCATTATTGCATAAGTTCAGCAGTCAGGCAGACGGCCCACCTCATGGAAAGCGGTTACCATCGTCTATGGACATTTGCAACACCAAAGGTGCTACAAATGCGCTGCCGCTCTCTAAATGGCGACTGGAACCTGGCCTCTGATGCCGGAACACAACTCAAGATTGTTATGGGGGCATACTCTAGGACCAGGGGTGGTAGCCATCCAGACGGGCAAATACTCTACCACCTGGCTGCGGGTTGTTTTGTCGCTGATGAAAATGAAAGCTATAAGGATTCCGTTCTGGTTAAATTATCCAGGATGCCATTTTTTATTACGGGACTGGAGAACAGCAGACAAAATAACAACTATCATGATGGAAAGTGGTTACCATCGCCTATAAGCATTTGCAATAGAAGTGATACCAAGGTACTACTGGCCTCAAAACGTAAACTGAAACCTGACCACTAATGCCGGAATACATCTCAAGGTTTTTATGGCGGCATACGCTAGACCAGGGTTTCCCAAACTATTTTTGACAAGAGACCCCTTTTCCAAAATAACCTGATACCTCAGGCCCCAATAGCTAAATTATTTTAAAAATTCTATCTGTAGTTTTTTTCGTATTGATATAAAATACTTATCAATTTAAAAATATTGCGCTTGGTTAAGCGAGTAAACTTGACATCATTTTCTCATCAAAATTTAACAAAATAAATAGACACAAAATTCGGTAAATATGTCTAATTAATAATTATTAATACAAATTACTTAAAATTACTTAAGTAGGTAATTATTAAAAAAAAAACAAAGTGAAGATAAAAAAATTAAAAATTCAGTGTGATGGATTAACCTGGTGACTTTCTACCAATCTAGCTAAATCTGGTTCTATATTGGTAAGTTGAGTTAAGTTTTTTAAAAGTACAAAAATGATACTTCCTACTAAAATATTAGCCATTCTTATAACAAGTTGGTACACGTAATACAGTTTTTCACGTAATACACTTTTACAGTATTTGACAGTTTCAAATAAGAACATGTGTTAATTAATGGGGGTCGATTTTTAGACCTCATCGACCCCCAAAATCAGTTATTGTTTATGTCGACCCCTGGGAAACCGATTTCGACCCCCGGGGGTTGATATCGACCACTTTGGGAATCCTTGCTCTAGACCAAGGGTTGTACCTATTTAAACGGCCTAATGCTCAACCACACGACTGTGACTTGGTATCTTGTCTGTTACAAATGGATATTCTTTCCCCGTTCCTGTACGGATAAAACGATGAAAATATCACCTAAAAGTATGCGGATAAAAAAACGCATTATATTTGCTTACAAGTTACAGCCTTTAACAAAAACGAATACAGTAAATTCAGGCAAATCAGAGTTGCTATATATCATTTAATATGTCTTCAATATAAAATTATTCCCCATTTGCACAGGATATGCAAGAATCGCTGGTTTGTAAATCACAATGTTGCCATAAGCGTGATAGAGCACCTGCCGGCGCACCGCTTTGATCGTTAATAACGACAATTATCGCGTGCGCCGACGCACTAAGAAGGTGACCTGCACTTGGTGTTGCCAGGGCCACATAGACCAATTTGCCTTAAAATAATTAAAAAAATCGGTTAAGTACTAACTGTCTGTTTCTGTAATATTTTTTAAATTAATGTTTATATAAGCTCTATTGACAATATTAAAAAAATAAATATTTTAGTTCCAAACCGAGTTTATACTTAAAAGAATTAAAATAAGCAATTTGCCTTTTAATTAATATTTAACCAGATCTAAATATTGGGGAATAGTTTGAATGGAGCGTTAGGTAAACTTCTAGGCGCTAAGAACCTCAGCCAGAAGGCCCAGCTCGCCGTACACAACGCGGTGCTGGTACCTACGCTCACGTATGGAAGCGAGAGTTGGGTATGGAAGAAAGAGCATGAAAGTAGAGTAAACGCGGTCGAGATGCGAGCACTGCGCAAAATCTGCGGAGTGACGCTCGCGGACCGCGTTCGTAATACCGAAGTAAGAAAGAGAGTTGGTCTGAAAGAGAGTGTCGGGGTGAAGGTAAGGAAAGGAATGCTCCGGTGGTTCGGGCATGTGAAAAGAATGCATGATGAAAGAATGGCTAAACAGATATACAATGCAAAAGTAGATGGATGCAGAAGTCGTGGAAGGCCACGACACACCTTCCATGATCAAATTGATCGTGTACTAGCAGAAGGTGATGTCAGGAGCCTTAAGAACAGACGAGCTTGCATGACAAGAGTTATGAATGTCAAAGAGGCAAGTGAGGTGTGTAAGAATAAGCCTAAATGGCATTCTGTTGTTCGTGCCTACCCCGCAAGGGAACCGGCGTGAAGTTATGTATGTATGTATGTAAATATCGGGACATAGTCAAATGTCTGGTGGATGTCTCACGTGACCAAAAGACTGGTTTATACCTCGGACAGCGCATCAGCATTGCCATTCAGAGAGGCAATGTGGCCAGTCTTTTGGGCACGTTTCCGACTGACAACGGTCTAGAACTAGATTTTATACTTTAATTTTAGTTTGTATATATAGTTTAATTTATTGTATAGTTTAATTTATTTATAATTTAGTTTATTTATAATTAGATACATATTTATTTTTAAGTATTTAGTTCATAATTTAGTTTTATTTTCTTTCATTGTAAGATCTAAATTGAATGTTTAATTATTTATTTATGTATAATAAAATTTTAAAGTTTTTATTTAAAATAAATGTAACTAGAGAACGTTTTCAAGTTTCAAGCCAATTTTTGAATCTACTTTCTATTGTATGTACGCCGCTACACAATGTGTTTTGGCTGTTTATAGAGAAGAGACCTCAAGAAACTCCTCAGCAACAGGATAGCTAAATGTATTTTTTTTTCATCATTTATTATAATACAATAAATTTTAATTTTAACGACATAGCTCACAAAATTAGCAAGTTCAAATGGCAGTGGGCCGGTCACGTCTGTCGCAGGGCCAACGGCCGATGGAGCAAACGAGGCCTGGAGTGGCGACCACGACTTGGCAAACGTAGCGTAGGACTGACGACTTGCGCAAGATCGCCGGCAGGAGCTGAATGAGGAAGACGGGAGACCGGGATATGTGGCGCGTATTAAGGGAGGCCTACGTCCAGCAGTGGACAGAGATTGGCTGAAGAAGAAGAAGATATTTTAAATATTTTTACACATAAAATAACAGGCGTTTTTTTTTTATTATTATTAACATCTCTACGGACTCGAGTTCCGTAACCTTTTTTACTACTTAATTTCTATGAAAGATTTTAGAGTCCATACACGCTTATTGTTTATTTTGTTACTGTGTGTGACATTAATTTAGTGATTTTTATGTTGTGGTGTACCTTAAGAATAACTTATTATATTAATTTATTCTAATTTTAATACTAAACTTATACTAATGTAGAGTGTATCTGTTACATGCTGGTGTTGTGAGGAAGTGCATGTGCAGTGTTGGCCTTATATATATTGTCCTACCAAGTGCCATGTGTGTTGTTTTTTTCTTTTCTGTGCCTGAGTTATTAATTTTTAGGCTTTTTGTGTGTCTTGGTTTGTTTGTGAAGTGTGCGTGTAATGCAATGCGGTGGTAGTGCGCGTTGGTTTGAGTATGTGTATAAGTTTTATTGTTAGTTACGTGTTTGTGACTTTGTGTGGTGTTATAATTTATTGTTTAATTGTCGTGACATGAAATGAAAGAACAGGCGTTAAAATATTATTAATTCGTTATCATCTAACTTTTATAACATCATAACAGAAATTATTTTAATTACTTTTCAAACAATAATTGCTTATAATAATTATTTCTTGTACCTACTTATACATACATACATACACAACTTCACGCCAGTTCCCTTGCGGGGTAGGCACGAACAACAGAGTGCCATTTAGGCTTATTCTTACACACCTCACTTGCCTCTTTGACATTCATAACTCTTGTCATGCAAGCTCGTCTGTTCTTAAGGCTCCTGACATCACCTTCTGCTAGTACACGATCAATTTGATCATGGAAGGTGTGTCGTGGCCTTCCACGACTTCTGCATCCATCCACTTTTGCATTTTATATCTCTTTAGTCATTCTTTCATCATGCATTCTTTCCACATGCCCGAACCACCGGAGCATTCCTTATGCCGTCATAAATAGGTATTTTAACACAAAATCTTTGACGCTGCAACATTCTGTCATTTTGAAAAATTATCTCAGTTGATTTCCCAGTCAGAATATAGAAAAATTATAAAAGGAAGACAATCATTTTTAAAATATGTATGGTTTAAGAAAAACTACAGTGTAAACTCTATATATCGATACTGAAGGGACTGTGCATTTTATGGCGGTATAGAGAGTTGTCGTTAAATGGAGAGAAGGCTGTTATTTTTGTCCGAAGTCTTTTGCTGCACCAGTAATTTTGTTGTATTTTTTACCTATTTTATTCGTGGAGTTTCCAATGTATTTTTGAATAACAGTACATACAGATGCATTTAACTAATGCGTATGGCAACCCTACAATCGCAATACCCAAGGCCAAGGGCGTTGCGGGCGCAGCCGGCGTTGATTTCTTTTTGTTTTGCGTTGCGCGAGCGCAGCCAAGGGCGCCGGTCTGACCCACATATAGCCGAGCCTTAGGCCGTTTAGCACGTGCCTCGGCAGATGTGCTTAACAATGATTTAAGGAAGGATATTACATTTACTTTATTTATTCACGCTTTATATTTTGAAATTTTCAAATTATTTTTATTGCTTAAATATGATGAAATTACATCATTCTACCAGTCAATAATAGAATAGAATATATAGTTGAACATATTTTAAATTTAAGGAACAACACATTGCACACAAATCTATATACATAAAAATTCCCTGTCAGTGTTTGACCGCGATGAACTTCGAAACTACTCAACCGATTTTGATGTTTTTTTCATTTTACTGGATATGTTCCAATTTAGGACACAGGATAGATTTCTATTTAATTTATATTCAAAAATTTGCATTTTTTTTAAACCGAGAGGTCGGTAAGCGTCAGTTCTACCGTCAACTAAGTTTCCTAAGCCTCAAATAGATGGCGCCATACTTTAAGTCCCATCCTTTATTTTACAATTAGAACCGGTAGGTGACATTAGAATTGGGTTCTAGATTTTTAGTTAATATTCTTTTAGGTATATGTATATATATATATATATATATTTATATTGGTTTTATAATAGTCATAATTAATAGTAGTAGTCTTAATAACCACGCAGATCAGATCGTTGATTATATACTTGAATATTAATGTTAATAATTTTATGTATAATCTTTATTTACTTAGTATAAAACAAAAGACGCTTTCCGCGCCTGTTTGTCTGTACATCCGCTAACTCTTCCTAAAGTACGCAACGAATTACGGATAAAAATTTAGGACCCGATTCCAGCGTCACCTACCAGCTCCAATTGTGAATCTAAATAATCCAAGGACCCACTCAAACATACACAAAAAAAATCATCAAAATCGGTAAAGTCGTTCTCAAGTTTATGCGCGTACATACATTTCTACGATTCATTTCATTTTAACTAAATTAAATGCAAGCAATGAACCATCTAAGGGCTTAAGCATTTAGTAAGAAAGTGTACTGCGACTTTGCCATCAAAACACCTCTTGGAGTTAAAAACAAGCCAATTGTGCATTATAATAATATAGTAGTATCTCTTACGAAAATGTTGTTTTATTACCTAAAGCCTATTCTTCAATAAAAACGGGTTCCACACCCACGTGGACAATAAAAAATTTAACACACCATCGCGCACTATGATGTTGGTAAAGTGACATCTTTCACACGGGCTTAGTTAGATTACTGTATACGGATATAAATTTTACATTGAATTTGCGTTTCTAACGGTATTATGTACATATAAATTTGTTGCGCGTGAGAGCGCCAGCATGATATTAACTTTATCTACATTATTATTCTTATATTAGATACATACTAACAAGTTTTGTAGTATTGTCACTATAATTACACCTTCGATGGATATATCTGTATTCTATTGCAATCTGATTAAATAAACAAAAAGGTCTTTATTTTATTTTTATTTTATTATTATTAGAATCTCCAACAAAGGATACAAATTTGTAAAATATAAGTATACATAACCTTAAATTTCTAATCAATGTGCTCCTTCAATCACTGGAGACCACGCATGCGTAAAACTAATCAAATAAATGTAATACATACATACATTCCTAACTCCACGCCCTTGCGGGGTAGGCACGAACAACAGAGCGCCATTCAGGCTTATTCTTACACACCTCACTTGCTTCTTTGACATTCATAGCTCTTCTCATGCAAGCTCGTCCGTTCTTAAGCCTCCTGACATCACCTTCTGCTAGTACACGATCAATTTGATCATGGAAGGTGTGTCGTGGCCTTCCACGACTTCTGCATTGTATATCTGGTTAGTCATTCTTTCATCATGCATGCTTTCCACATGCCCGAACCACCGAAGCATTCCTTTCCTTACCTTAACCCTGACACTCTTTTTCAGATCAACTCTTTCTTACTTCGGTATCACGAACGCGGTCCGCGAGCGTCACTCCGCAGATTTTGCGCAGTGCTCGTATCTCGACCGCGTTTACTCTACTTTCATGCTCTCTCTTCCATACCCAACTCTCGCTTCCATATGTGAGCGTAGGTACCAGCACCACGTTGTGTATGGCAAGCTGGGCCTTCTGGCTAAGGTTCTTAGCACCTAGAAGTTTACCTAACGCTCCATTCACACTATTCCCCAAATTCACTCTTCTTTCTATATCAGCGGTGTATCTTCCAACCCTACTAAAAGCACATCCAAGATATACAATACAGATATAGTATAGAAATGTATGTATAAATTATTTTAACATCCTTGTATTGTCACTTTCCTAGCAAATAAATCCTTCTTTCTTTCATTCCAAAAAATACAGCTCTAGGTTCAACAAAAAATAAAAAAATTACTGCCTTTTTTTATTAGGGTACGATGGAGTTGGCGTATCCATGTGGATGTGCCCCGATAGCCCCCGAACCCCCTCCAAAAAAAGACATTGAGCATTACTTAAATGCTTTTTAACCTGTTCTTTTACAGCTCCATAAGCCAAACGAACATTCTCTACGGGATTTTTAATTCTTCGTGGACTGACATGAACTTTCCCGATTTTTAAATGGTTAAAAATGTTAGAACGACGCTTTTATAGTATACCATTCCAAACGTGCAGCTGCTGTATCCAGGGGATATTATAAATCTAACGTTTTGCCAAATAAACAAGTAAAAACATGGCTGCGAGCAATTCGCGATAGACTATGAATAATTCAACAGTTGTATTGATATGGCTTTTTTTCATGTCATACCTATATATTCTTATTTATTAATATAATTTATTACATTTAAAAAGCGTAGTGGCTCAGTAGCCACGAGTACAAGTATCAAAAGCAAACACCGTTGAGATCATGAAGACGTTAGGATTTTGGTGATGGCCAATTTTTCAATGATCAGATAGAAATTACTCATTGAATAAAATCGAAATGTGTGCTGGGACACATAGTAGAAGTGAAACTTCAACAGACAAGTGGAAAAACGAATCGCAACGGACAAGTGGTAAAATGAATCGCAACGGACAAGTGGAAAAAAGGAATGGTAACGGACAAGTAGCAAAACGATTCGCAACAAAATTTTAATTTGAAGTTTTATGGGCAGGTTTTCAAATTGGGCAAGTAAGTACATTAACAATTTGCCCTTAAAACTGCAAGTTCTACAATATGTCCCAGCACACATTTCGATTTTTCGCAGGTTTACTGCAAATTATGATTTGGTTAGGTTAGGTACATTTCATTAAATGCATTTTTTATTTAAACATATTTTATTTTAATAAAAAAACTGAATTCGATCCGGAACCAAAAAAACATCCAGTCTAGTCCAAAATTATGCCGACTCTCACCACGCGATGTACTTTCTACCCCCTCACGAGGCCGTAACGATTTTTTGTGACAAAAAAAATCCTAATACTCCATCTGTACAGATGTATTAATTCAAAAACATTAATTATGAGATAATTAAAAATTACACTTTCATGAATAAATAGTTCTAGTGTTTAACTTTTGTATTCAGTTAGGTTACAATTTATTGATAGCAACTTTTATCTGATAAATGAAAAATAGGTCGTTAATTGACGAATAATAATCGTATGTTTTATTTATTTCTGTTTCAAGAACTTTATTGCTAACTATGAAGAACATTAATAGGTAAGTGCAGGATCTGTGCAGGAACGGAGAAAGAATACAATTTCCTGCAGCCGGACGGCCTGTCGTAAGAGGCGACAAAAGAACCCACAGCCAGGTGGTAGGGCATTTGCCCGACTGGATGGCTACCACCCCTGGTCTAAAGTATGTCGCCATAACAACCTTGAGTTGTGTTCCGGCATTAGTGACTAGGTTCCAGTCTCCCTTAAGAGAGCAGCAGCGCATTTGTAGCACCTTTGGTTTTGCAAATGTCCATAGGCGATGGTAACCGCTTTCCATCAAGTGGGCCGTCTGCCTGTCTGATGAACTCCTGCAATAAAATAATAATAATAATAATAATTGGCCTGTCTTATGGCAATAGGTAGCTGATTTCAGAGACGCACAGCCTGGACAGTAAAAGAGTGATTATAAAATCAAGACGTACGTACAGGTGTGTTTATTCTGTATTTAGTCGAGGGACGCAAATTATGGGAGCTAGAGTAAAAGTAGCAGAAGGTGATGTCAGAAGCCTTAAGCGAGCGTGCATAACAAGAGTTATGTATGTCAAAGAAACAAGTGAGGTGTGTAAAAATAAGCCTGAATGGGGCTCTGTTGTTCGTGCCTACCTTGCAAGGGAACTGGCGTGAAGTTATGTATGTATGTAGAGTAAAAGTATGTAGTATAGTATTACATTTATTTACTTGCATAGTTGTTGTCATGTTTCTTTTTAAGGTTAATAATTAATTTTATGTACCCTCTTATTCTTAAGATACAATCGGTCATTTCCTTAATTGAATTATAATGTTATATTTTTATTTATTCTGCGATTAGCGCCTGTTTTGTATGGAGTAGTTGTCTATAATTTACCATAATTTTATTTAACAATATTTATTCCTAATATGATGATGTAATTGTGTAGATTACATTTCAAAATCTCTCAATTGTATATAGACGGTATTCGCTATATTGTTATAACCTAAGCGCCGACAAAAACAAATTCACACCTGCATCTGTAAAAGCACATATATTACCCGTCGGCATTTGAACTGATAACATTGAAACTATTGTAATTCTTTTATGATCGTCTTCTTTTGTTTACTTATTTATTGGCATACGTCCTCCTATTGTTGTATTGTAATCGTTTACAGCCACCTGCGGCTGTAATCATTAGCCAGGTGTTATGGATTTTAAAGTACAACTTAATTGATTTGACGGCCTCTGTAGTTGAGCGGGCTAAGCCTTTGCCGGCGTAGCACACTGCAACCCAAAGGTTCTGGGTTCGATTCCTGGTATAGTAAATTTCGGAAATGTATTTTCTCCGTTATTTACTATGGTCTGGGTGTCTGGGATCGGCCCCAGGGTAGTCCGCGTTGTATATTACCCATAACACAAGCGTAACTTGCTTAATTTGGGGATATACAATAGGTGTGTTTGTCTGCCGATTATTTATTTATTTATTTATTCTAGGAAATTCGGTACACGTTGCCGGGCGGACATATTGCATTTGTGCAGTATAAAACAATGGCCCGATTGGGGGAGGGGGCAGTCGAGCGAGAACCACGATCAAAGCGAGACGTGTGTACATTCGGTATTCTATTAGTGACGGACTTTACACGTTTTATTGAACTACGACCTTCTGCATTACGTTTGGATTTGTTGTGTTCAGTTATATTTGTACCTGTGTTATACGTGTTTGTATAATTCTAATAAACTCTATAATAATTCCAACGGCATTTTTAATTCGAGTCTCGCAACTCGTAACAATATATAATAAAACTACGTTTTAACGGTTTTAAGCGCGGTAATTTTATTTGATTTTGGTTTTTCCGACGTTTCGGCCACTTTTCAGTGGCCGTGATCACGGAAGACAAAGATGTCAAGTGTCAACGAGTATTGTTAAAGTTTTATTTAGCCTACCGCCAACTTATTAATTTTAATTATTTAATTTTTAATTTTGTTTATGGTTATTATTTAATCTATGGGAGCCTAATCTAATTTACTACCGCTTCGCAACATGTTATGGCTTGAAGAGAAGAAGCGGTGCAAGAAACTCTTCAGCAAACATGCCTAGCTCTAATAATTTTTTTATATAATATTAAAATGGGTGGAAGGAAAAATAAAAGTAATTATCAGTCAAGTTGGTTTGTGTTCCGTTGTACGCAGAAAGAGCTCACAGTGTCTTGAGGTCTGGCAGCTGGTTTTTGCTGGGTTTGGGTCTTAATAGTTTTGATAATTGGATCCCAAACAGGTGGTACTTGCCAACCATCTTCTCTATTGAAATTTGGGTGTTTTTTGATTTCAATTGCCTCACGCATCATTCTAGGTATGAAACGATTCTCTTTCGCGAGGATTTGTGGGTTATCGAATCTGATGTAGTGGTTGGGTTTATCCAGCGTGTGTTCACTGATCGCAGACTTCGTAGACCTTGTGTGTTTCATGTCAGCAATGTGTTCTTTTACTCGTGTTTTTATGCTCCTATGCTGAAAAGTGGCCGAAACGTCGGAGAAACCAAAATCAAATAAAATTACCGCGCTTAAAACCGTTAAAACGTAGTTTTATTATGTATACAAGTCGCGAAAACTTAAGAAAATATTATCGTAACAATATTTTATTTTCATGTCCCCAGATGCGATAGATTTTTTTACTTTGTTTAATTTATTTTATTACATGTAAAATTTTAAATATAATATCTGATACAAAATATTTTATAAAATTTGCAAACAATAATGTATTAAATTCTTGTCATTCGTAAACCTTTTTATTAAAATAGTTTATCAATAACTTCAATCCGCTGTCGGTTGTGCCAATTTGCTAAATTTCTTATACTGTAAAATGTTGGAGGGATGGCGAGGTGTTCTAAAAATGTTTGTCGAATGCATAGAGTGTAAGGTTGTCTGATTATAAGTATTGTGACCAGTGCTGTTCTTTTATTACCATAAACCCTTCTGAGTTCTTGCAAGTATTACAATAGTGAGTAATAATGAGGTTTCTTATGTTTAATTAATACAAACAAGGATAAAGATTTGCATGTATGACTGTGACTAAGTAATGCAAAATGGTTTTGCCGAAACACAATCTGCAATATCAAAAGTACATAGATATACCATAAGCGTTATACGAGGAAAACGCGGAATAATTGTTTTATTAAATCTTAAGTCTCACAAAAAACGTGGAAACTGTATGAGTAATAAGGAAAAAACGATGCGTTAGTTTTGGAGACTTGCCTATTTTCTTGCAAATATCTTTGGTAATTGTAATTCGGGATGGGTCACAATATCCTAATAATAAAATATGCATGGCTTAGAAAATCTTTCTGGCCTAATGTATGTACATACATACATAACTTCACGCCAGTTCCCTTGCGGGGTAGGCACGCACAACAGAGCGTCATTCAAGCTTATTCTTACACACCTCACTTGCTTCTTTGACATTCATAACTCTTGTCATGCACGCTCGTCTGTTCTTAATGCTCCTGATATCACCTTCCGCTAGTACACGATCAATTTGATCATGGTAGGTGTGTCGTGGCCTTCCACGACATCCAGTTTTGCATTGTATATCTGTTTAGTCATTCTTTCATCATATTTTAATTTTCAATATTTTAATTACTTGGTCCAAATCAGACAGGCAACAAAGATTACAGTTATTTTGCCAAATTTGAAATCAAAAGTATTTTCAGTAGGGTGATGGTTTTTTTTTAGTATGAAAATACATAATTCCCGTGAATTCCCGTAAAAACAACGTTACTAAAGGCATTTAAACCACTACAATTGTTCTGATAAAGATTTCATCGAACAGTGAATTGGAATCAGACTTTTTTTTCGACCTGACCACTTTAAACCTCTCCCACGGAAATTCCAGGTAGATTCCCGGGATATAAAGTACCGCAGATTTTAAGTCCAAGAATTTGCTATCGACCAGCGAAAACTTTATCGAAATCGGCCCAGTAGTTTTTACGTAAATCCCGAACAAACAGACTAATACGAAAAACGTAAAAAACAAAAGTCTTCACTTTTATAATATTACAGATATAGGTTTTATATTATCTTTATATATATAATTCTTCTGTATTGTGATTTTTTACTGATCGATAGCAAATTTTATATAACAAAATGTGTGATATTTTTCATCCGAGGAAACCCGCGGGACTTTTTCCGGGAGCGGTTTGTAGTTGTTCGGATGCATAAACATTAGCTTATTCCGACACAGCTTACACTAAAAGGATAGCTTACATTATTTTTGTAAATACTGAGGTACTTTGTGTCCCGGAAATCCCGCGGGAATCTCAAGTCAAGCGTGGACGAAGTCGCGGGCATATCCTACTAAAAGATATTTTAACCCTTCACCCTCTTATCGATATTACCAAAAACCGCAAGACTAACACTATCACTATCGCGTAATATACCAAGAAAATATACCCATTTCATACAAATCCTATATAAACAGAGTGAGACAACAACACAAAAACAATCACGTGCACAAACGCGGATCTGCACTGTCATCGCGGACACGTATGTGCTAATAGTGAGTGTAAGGGTTAAGAGAACTCTAGTATTATCATATAGGAAGAAAGAAAGAAAATTTATTTGAAGAAATGGCGACGTACTTACATTGCTGACACGTATCTTAAATATAAAAACATATTTTGAGTAAACAAGGCTTGCAGACTTGTTGCTGTGCCAACATAATATCCGACATAACGCTGATTTTCTGTGCAAACCTTCTTTATGGCGTAATACGAAAACGACCCGAATATTTTAATGACTTTAATTTCAAAACTTAAAAATATACTACAAACTATAAAATATAAAAACAAATAAAAAAGGGGGAAATATCTAAAGATAAGTTATTGTTCCCAAACCACAGTCACTTACCGGGAACGTTCCCAGAAGGCTGGCGGCGTTGCCACGTTGTATAGCAATGCGTAATCTTTGAGCGAAACAGACGCCAGCCTTCTGGTCGCATGTGACGTCTACTAAACGTTTGGCGACGTCACGATAGACCTTTAGAGCGTTAAGACCTCACGGACCTTATCTTTAGACATAATAACTTGTCTTTAGATATTTTCCCCTTTTTTATTTGGTTTTAGTTTTTATAATGTATAGTTTATTTTTAAGTTTATAATTATTGTAACTATATTTCAAAACTATTTAATTTTTAAATTATAGTATATACCTACATAGAATAAAGAGTATAAATATTTTGTCCATACAAGTTTCACCAACTGTCACATATTTCACATAAAACGTGATTGTGAAATCACAAAGCGGTTAGTAAAGCAAATTAAATAAATTTGTTCACAATAGAAAGTCGAAAAACTGATCTTAGAACAGGAAATATACGATTATAATATAAAATAGTTTCACATGTGTGTCTGTACTGTGCTTTTTATTCAAATTGTGTAAAGCTATTGGACAGAGGGACATAGAAAAAGCGATTTTTTGATCTGTTGTAACAACACTTAGGGTCAGCACAGACAGAGAGGAATAATCCCCGCGCGGTCTCGGGCATTTTCTTTACGGATCGCGTATGCTCGAGCTTGCGCGCGACCTCGCGAGCCTGCGCGAGTAAGCCGTTCTGGGTTACCACTCTACAGTAAACATGCCAGTTTGTCGCGAAAGTTCGTCAACGATGGTGGACTGGGATATGATTATAATTGTTCTTTTGGCAGAAGAAGAAGAAATGGAAGAACATGTTAATAAAATAAGGCGTCAGAAAGTTAGACGAAGAACATGGGTCGAGGAATGTTGGCAAGAAAGGTGTAGTTTTATTGAATTTAATACATGTATTGTGTAATATGCTTTATTTATTAATAATTGTCTTAATTTTAATTTAAAGCTTTTGATGTTGAGTTCCTTAATTTTCAGTGGTAATTTATTGTAAATTTTAGTCGCTATACAGAAGAGACTGTTTTGAAACAAAGTGTTTTTTGAAGGAAGTGAAAGCAGGTAGCTGTTATGCCGTTTACTGTTGCATTTAGTGTATACATGTAAATTATTTTTAACAAACAAAGCAACTTCATAAATGTATAATGATGGTTATATTTATTATTCGTTATGTAGGTACTTCGAATTCAAAATCTAAAAAAAATGACGTCATCCCTCTTTAAACTCAGTGACAACACTGAAAGTACGCGTACGACGCGGGCGCCGACTCGACGCCGCGCGAGGATTCCCGCGTATCTTCGAGGACGCGTTTGTCAGGTTCAAGCATTTATGCACTTTATTGTAATAATTTTAATATTTATTTTCAAGTGCGTTAATAAAATCCTCTCCGCTGCGCTCCGTTCTGTCTGCGCTGACCCTAAGAAAGTATTTTTGAAATAGAGGTGTTCGATTGAATGTTTAATAATTTTGAAAAATGCGCTTATAATTAGTTAGATTCGACTTACCGATAGCTCATTGTAGATTTTGATTTGAATAAAGTGAAATGCAGTATCGTATGGACGGTGGCGCCACGCGTCGACGTGTTGAAATGTCTCACGTTGTCTGTTATGGAAGCTGGCCCTAGACCAGGGTGGTAGCCATCTAGACGGGCAAATGCCCTTTTTTCTTTTTTTTTAGCCAGGGGAAATCCGCTCGAGGACCCATAAGCCGCGACAAGGGCAGAACCTTGGGGGGATATTCGCGACCCGTGTGTGGGATTCACCAGATCGGGGGTAGCACCAGCACCCCCGGTTAGTGATACCCACTAAAACTCCTGGGTGTTCCGTCCTTCGCCTTATGCCAGGGCTACGGGTTAATGACTTAGCCTCTCCGCAGCCCTGGCAGGCGTGGGCTCCCCTCACGAGGCCTCTTCCATCGCCGGGGACTCATCCCCCGGCATCATCATGCTCTCTTTGGCGTGGGGCGGTCTGTAACGCGCAAATGCCCTACCATCAGGCTGTGGGTTGTTTTGTCGCCTCTTACGACAGGCCGCTAGGCCGCAGGAAATTGTATTCTTTCTCCGTTCCTGCACTGAGTTTATGTGAATTGTTAATGCTTAGACATATGAATGGAAAGTAACGCACGGGAGCCGCCTGTCACTGATCTCTAGTGTTATAGCCCCAACCGTACATTCAGCTTCACCGTTACTTTGACATTTTATTTATATTGCTATTTGGAAATCGATACTGCACGAATAACCAAGAATTTACCTGTGACACTTTTTTCACTTAAAATTCAATCATTTTTATTAACTGAGCTTAGAGCTATGACGGCTACTTTCCGAACCGGTAGTGTGTTTTTATGAGACTTACTATGTAGTGAATCTAATAGAATATTTTAATTCGGGCCCGTTGATGAGGTACAATGATATCGAAGGTCTTTGACTTTTACATTTGGGAAACTGAGATGTCTTTATGGCCTCTTATTGCTAATGTTCAATCAAGAATTATTATTTTCAATTAACATAAATTATTTAATCCTTTCGAAATTATTATATCATTACTTAATTTAGTTATATTCTTAGGCATTTTGGCGAAAATAGAAAATGGTGAGATCGATATGTGAGTTTTTTTTTTCATTTTTATTGCATGAGTTCAGGAGACAGGCAGACGGGCCACTTGATAGAAAGCGGTTACCTATGAACATTTGCAACACCAAAGGTGCTACAAATGCGCTGCTGCTCTCTTAAGGGAGACTGGAACCTGGTCACTAATGCCCGAACACAACTCAAGGTTGTTATGGCGATGTACTTTAGACCAGGGCAAACTGGTGTCTGGCTTTATACGTCACAGTTATAGTTATCTGGTCTCCATGGATACATTTCTATATATTATGGTAATATTTAATTTATATGCCGCTATAGATGTACAAGATTGTACAGGAATGTGGCGACTGTGATTTCATTTAAATATTAGCCAAAGCTTCTCCGTGCATATACGGAGAAAGAATACAAATTCCTGCGGCCGGGCGGCCTGTCGTATGAGGCGACAAAACCACCCACAGTCAGGTGGTAGGGCATTTGCCCGACTGGATGGCTACCACCCCTTGTCTAGAGTATGCCGCCATAATAACTTTGAGTTGTGTTCTGGCATTAATGGCCTGGTTTCAGTTTCTGCTTCAAGGCCGGCAGCACATTGGCAGCACCTCTCGTATTGCTAATGTCCATACGTTACGGTAACAACTTTCCATCACAGTTGGGCCGTAAGCCTGTCTGCTGTGCTTTATCAATAAAAGAAGCTATGGTTTAAAAACACGCTGTTTACATATCACACCTAATATAAAATATGGTGCCTACCTCTCATGCGAGGCTGCAACCTGTCCACCAGGGTATTCAGATTAAATTCGGACATTCCTTAATTTGGCGAATTTATTTACTACGCCAGAAGTAACATGACATCCAGACTGTCGTCATTATTAGTTTTTAATTTTGTGCTGAGACGTAGGCAGCCACCAATGTTCGTAGTACCATATGGCAGGACCAACTTGCTTAATGAGCCGCCGATGACACAGGCCTCGCGAACATTGAACAAGATATGTCAACAAATTGACATTTTTATCTGTACTGTGACTGAATCCACAAGAACTGCCTATTATATTATATGTTATACATACATACATACATACATAACTTCACGCCAGTTCCCTTGCGGGGTAGGCACGAACAACAGAGTGCCATTTAGGCTTATTCTTACACACCTCACTTGCCTCTTTGACATTCATAACTCTTGTCATGCAAGCTCGTCTGTTCTTAAGGCTCCTGACATCACCTTCTGCTATTACACGATCAATTTGATCATGGAAGGTGTGTCGTGGCCTTCCACGACTTTTGCATCCATCCACTTTTGCATTGTATATCCGTTTAGTCATTCTTTCATCATGCATTCTTTCCACATGCCCGAACCACCGGAGCATTCCTTTCCTTACCTTCACCCCGACACTCTCTTTCAGACCAACTATCTTTCTTACTTCGGTATTACGAACGCGGTCCGCGAACGTCACTCCGCAGACCGCGGACCACGGTCCGCATTATATGTTATGACGACTGAATTTGTATATATATATCTATAGTGTATTATATGTACCACGCTATCGTATTGGTGGTAACTGTAATGATGTTTGTAAGCTAAGAAATAAATAAATAAATTAGATATATTTTAATGCTAAGCTCAAATGTTTACTTTTTTTATTGCTAGAGTTCAGCAGACAAGCAGACGGCCCACTTGATAGAAAGCGGTTACCATCGCCTATGGACATTTGCAACACCAAAGATGCTACAAATGCGCTGCTGCTCTCTTAAGGGAGACTAGAACCTGGTCACTAATGCCGGAACACAACTCAAGGTTGTTATGGCGACATGCTTTAGACCAGTACGACAGGCCGCCTGGCCGCAGGAAATTGTATTCTTTCTCCGTTCCTGCACGGATAGATACATCCCTAGAGATAATATGTTATTTTAAAAAAATTGGAAAAAATCCTCAATATGGAAGTACCGGAGAGGACTGTTCTTATGATGGCATATTCTATACCAGGGTTGATAGCCATCCAGACTTGAAAACGTCTTACCATCTGCTAATAATACCAATAAAACATAAAGAGATACACAGCAATGCAAATATAGAGTAGATACATACTGTATATGTACTTTTACGCATCGTCGATGTGCGTAAAATTCCGTGGCACGCAACGGGATCGTGCGTAAGGCTGGTCTGGTTTTTGTTCTCAAAATTCGGAGGCTGGACGACCTAATTTCGATTGCGTAACGTCTCCGACTTATCCGGAGATCATTTTCGCGCGAGCATTACGCGTGTGTAAATCTTAAAGTATTAACACGTTCACAGCGACAGTCTGTGCTTTCCATTTCTGTGGTACGGGGCGTTTTAGACCTCGTTCTAAAACTACTATTGTGGCGACACGAGGCCTATTGAGCTCCGTAACGTTTTAAACAATAAACTATTTTTTTAGCTTTTACATAAATTGATCGTGTACTAGCGGAGGGTCATGTCAGGAGCCTTAAGAACAGACGAGTGTGCATGACAAGAGTTATGAATGTCAAAGAAGCAAGTGAGGTGTGTAAGAATGGGCCTAAATGGCGCTCTGTTGTTCGTGCCTACCCCGCAAGAGAACTGGCGTGAAGTTATGTATGTATGTATGTATGTACATAAATTAGTTTATGGATTTTTGTTTTGTATTGTGTGGTACTAGGTCAAAGTAACCCCGTATTAAGGCAGGTATAGCACGGTACTGTCGGAAAAATCATTTAATGAAAAGACTGTGGCTATTGCTTCGATATTTTTTATTGTAATAATTTTAAATTGTATTCCATACAATTGGGTGTTTTGTCTATGACATTTACCTTAAAAAGGTTTTATTACAACAGGAACATTGGTTTAACAGCACACCTTAGATATATGTTCATCTTCTTGCTAATGAGACGCGTTCGGGGCCTCTTAGACCCCGTTTCGCAGTGAACGTGTTAAAGGGTAAACTACGTTTGTGACGTGTTCACTCCTTGACTATGCAACAGATCGTCACAAAATGTTGCATACACGTTGTCAGGAGTATAGAGTAGGATACAGAGTATCTTTCATCTAGAAAAAAGGTACTGTTCCCGAATTATTCCTGTTACTGCCACCACTGGCAGCTATAACTTTAATGTCTTTTTAAACCACCCAGCCAATGAAAAATGATTACCGTTGCCTCCAGACGCATGCATCACCATAAGCGACGCCAACGCGTTGCCAGCCTTTAGGATGGAATACGAGGGTTAAAATAAAAGGTTTGGGATAAAGGCATGAGACAGATGAGAGCATGAAGATGCCTGGGGCAAAGGTAGTTCCCCGGCAGTGGATGCGGCCGAGAACCACCATCTGCCAGGGCCAGTGGAGGGGCTATACCATAAACCCGTGGCTCTGGCATTACTGGTACCCTAGAAGTACGGAATACCGAGGAGTTTTAGTGGGTATCCGTAACTGTGGTATGCAGCATGCTAGTGCCACTTCAACCTGGCGAATCCTCAAACGCTGTTCGCGATTTTCAACCTCAGGGCGGCTGATGGCTTTTAATCGGGTTTCCACTTGTTAAAAAAAAAGCATCAGACAGAAAGAATAGAATACAGGAAGTGGGATGAGACATTGAAATCGGTTATTGTGATAGAGGAAAGAGAAAGTCCTTTTGTGAGTCGATCTACCCAGAAGAAGGCGTCCAAGAGGCAGAGAGAGGAGATTGCGTATGAGGACCTCATCCGCAGGAGGCGGCTTCGGAGTCGGAGGCGCCGCTACGCACAACAACTCCGCCAACCATGATTCCAGAACAGGAGGCCGCCTGGTACCGGAGGATGTTGTTGAAGAAGGTATCCTCCCCCGCAGGACACACTGTGCTCGTCGACAACGCTGGGACGCCAAAGATGCAGTACCTTCTGGTCTAGTTCCTCTGGCATCCCGTAAAAGCCTATGAATTATAGGTTTAGTGGGTAATTTGACGGCCGACTTCCCCGGGACCTCCGCTGGAGGTCACGTTGGGCATACGGCCTTTTCAAGAGTCCCAGTGTTACCTCAGTAAGCATAGTGTCCCAAGAAAGGACATTACCCCTGCGTCATCAAAGAAAAAATCCCCGCACAATTAACTTTGACATTTCTAAGAATTATATCATACCCACTTCATGAGATACATAACTTTTTTTAATGCGAGCGAAGCCGCGGGCCAACGATAGCGGTTATTATATTTCAATGACAACATCAAATATAGAAGTACAAAGAAAAGAGCTGGAGACACTCGGTCCACTGACTTCATTTACGGCACACATTACCCTGCCTTTGATGTAAATTAAACTTCACACTGCGCTGCAGATTTAATGAGCATGTTTCATTTACGAGCTGTATAAATACAACTCTGAATATGTATGGTTGTATGGATGTATGGATGTTATTCTGATTGTTCACTACTTTTTGAACTGTATTCTGTAGTATGGAACAAGCATAATTATAACACCGACCCACAAAAAAAAAATGCGTGTGTGCAGTTCACACGCAGTAGAAGTGAAACAAAGTGTGACAAGGGGTGGGATGGATTCTAAATTTCGTGGACATTTCATATATTTCATCGTTATAATAAACTGACGGACTCATAAACTACATCAAAGTTCAGGATTACTTTGAAATGATTTTTTTAAATAAGTATGCAAACTTTTTAGATTAAATTATGTAAATATGGAGAGACTGGTTCTTAATCTCAAAAAAAAAGGAAAATTAGAAATAGAACTGCAGTAAAACAAATGAATATAGCCGGGAAAATAAAATTTACTCGTAGTATCAGATTTGCGTGTTATTTATAGCAAAGTTTTAAATTGATTCTCATTGATTTTTTATTCTTTTGTCAATTGAATTATTGTTACCAGCAGAATTGTTGGGTTAGTTTTTTAACTCATCGAGAGGTTTTGAACCATAATATGGATACTTCGTCCGAACAAGCGGCTCAAATTGTAGCATTGGTGCGGGAGGGCTTGGATCAACGAACGATTGGTAGAAATTTAAATTTAAACCAGTCTACGATTTCTAGAATATACAGAAGGTTTGTGGAGACAGGTTCTTACAGAAGGAGACGTGGTACAGGCAGGACTCGAGCAACCACCGGTCGTGATGACCGATTTATTGTTACAACTTCCCTGCGAAATCGTTGCCTCACGTCTGTTAACATCAAAACAGAGCTTAGTGAAGTGCGTGGAGTAAACGTGAGTACACGAACAATAAGAAGAAGGTTAAAGGAAGCGGATATCACCCCTTTTAGAGCAGCAAATGGTCCAAAGTTGTCTGTAGCTCACAGACAAGCTCGCTTAAGATTTGCGCGTGATCATCTGAATTGGACAGAAGAGCAATGGACCTCCGTATTGTTCACGGACGAGTGTAGGACATGTTTATATGGTGCAGATGGTCGCAGAAGAGTCTATCATTGACGTGGGGAGCAATATGCTCAAAGTTGCATTGAGGAGCGTGTTTCTTTTGGAGGCGGTTCGTGTATGGTCTGGGGTGGCATATCGATGAACGGACGAACAGAACTTGTGTTCATAGACATGGTCCGTCAAAACGGTAATAGAGGGAGTTTGACTGCACATCGCTACATAACAGAGATCTTAGAAGATCACGTGGTGCCTTACATGGGATTCATACGCGAAAATTTTACTTTAATGCAGGATAATGCCCGGCCGCACGCTGCTGCACAAGTTCGACAATATTGCGAAGAGGTTGGGATACGTACAATGAATTGGCCAGCACGCAGCCCGGATCTTAATCCCATTGAGCATGTTTGGGACAATTTAAAAAGAGCTGTATATGCGAGAAACCCTTTGCCCACGACAGTGGCAGCACTAAGAACAGCACTTTCAGAAGAATGGGACAATATTCCGCAAGATCTTTTAATAACCCTAATAAAATATATGCGGAACCGATTAGAATCCGCAATAAGGGCACGTGGAGGTAATACACCTTATTAAAACATAAATAAACCCTTGCATAAAGTTTGTGTCTATTGTTAACACCAATTTTTTAATTAAACCAATTTTCCTTAAATTTCTGTTTTTTCTTCAAAAAAAGTCTTAAGGTCCTTTCCAGTACACAAACTTAAACTTAAGGATATGACCCTACGCTGTTTTAAAGTTCACGAACCAATCTAGAGGTTTCAATTTAAATCTGTATAGAAAGTTTGCATACTTGGTTAAAATATTTATTTCAAAGTCGTCTATTACTTTGATGCAGTTTATGAGTCCGTCAGTGTATATTTAAGTTTTGAAACACGAAATTTGAAGTATTTACGAAAACTTCAAAACATTTCTAACTCTTTCTGTATGAGTGTAGTGTTTAAATTATTAAATATAATGTATTTTATTTCATTCTCTCGCAGGCTTAGTCTATGGATTTATGTGTTTTTTAGTTTTGCTTTTTTCCTTTCATCGAGTTTCAGATCACAACGATTCTAAAGAAGTTTCACTTCAAAAGTAGTCTGTACTTTTGACCAGACTCATCTATTCGTATGTATTTCGATGCGCTAAATTAGAGCATGGGGTCTGGTCTGGAAGTGTTAAAAATTTATGCAAAAAATCTGGGGTCAGTTTAGTCCATACACACTTAAAATATTGTGTAATTTTTTAACACTAACGCAGATGAAGCCCTGCCTACCATAATGACCTTATAATTGACTATAATGCATGAGCATATACTTTATATATTACTCCTAAACATCCATGTAAACTCAGTAGTTTCCAAGAAAAATGACTGTGACATACAAAGAAAGATGGACAGACGGAGATTTTTATATATAGGTACAACCAGAGTTTGCCCCTAGACAGTAAGAAGCTTTATTTTACTTAGAACAAAAACTTAATTTGGTTTTAAAGAAAGTAAGTTCATATAATCTAGACAACTGCCCAGCAAAATATAAAAGAGAGTCGAAACCAAGCTTATTTGAAGTAATACAACGAATGACACGTTGTTTATGACAACGTAGGTATTTGTTAGTAAATTGAATAAAACGCGTTGCAGCGCAAACGACATCATTTTTCGGGATAAAAAGTATCCTAAGTGTTGATTCGGGGTATAAGCCATCTCTCTGTCGAATTTCGTTCATATACGTTCTGTAGTTTTCAAAAAGGATGCGACCGCAGCGCCACCTTTTTCGTTATTTTCGTCTATCTCGCGGAGAGACGTCATGTTGACTCGGGTTTATAAGTCAGCTGTGACGAGTTTCATATATGTTCAGTAGTTTCCAGAAAATATGCGAAAGGAGCGCCATCTCTTGCTATCTTCGTCTATCCCATGGAAATGACTTCCTTTGTCGGGATAAAAAGTATCCTAAGTTACGCCTCGGGATTTAAGGTAGCTCTATGTCGAGTTTCAATTAAATCCGTTCAGAAGTTTTCACGTGATGCTCTACCAGACAGACAGAAAGATAGACAGACAGACAAAAATTCTAAAAATTACATTTTCCAAATCTCCTTGTCCGAATTATCCCCCCTGATTGTTTGCACATTTTTAAACGCATTGTAAAAACTTGAACCATTTACAGATTTATTATAGCATAGATAGATAGATGTAATCTTTGGACGGAGGGTCAGATAGACGGAAAACCGACAAATGATTATTATCTGTGCAGGAACGGAGAAAGAATACAATTTCCTGCGGCCGGGCGGCCTGTCGTAAGAGGCGACAAAACGACCCACAGTCAGGTGGTAGGGCATTTGCCCGACTGGATGGCTACCACCCTTGGTCTAAAGTATGTCGCCATAACAACCTTGAGTTGTTTTCCGGCATTAGTGACCAGGTTCCAGTCTCCTTTAAGAGAGCAGCAGCGCATTTGTAGCACCTTTGGTGTTGCAAATGTCTATAGGCGATGGTAACCGCTTTCCGTCAAGTGTCTACCGAACTCCTGCAATTAAAAAAAAATTAAAAAAAAAAAAAAACGGACAGACGACAAAAATTTCCCCCATTTCCTCGAGCTCCCACGCTCAACTACTCAACGGTTCTTTAGAACATTTATTCCGCACACAACGATGATCTGGCGGGAACTTCCCGCCACGGTTTTCCCCTTGGGCATTATAAGATATCTTAGAGGTCGGCAACGCGTTGTCTATAGGCGACGGTAACCACTTTCCATCAGGTGGGCCGTCTGCCTGTTTGCCTACTTCAGGCAATAACAAGACAACATGTACAATTTTGAAAAAGTTCCTTTTTTGACAAAACGGTTACGGCCATAATAAGAATGTTTTCTGAATACAAAGAACACGTTAGTTCTAACCAATGTATAAAATACATAATAATGTATTAACTATAAACAGCTAAAGAAATTTTTGTTCAAAACAAGACCAAATGTTATTCATTAGTTTGGTGTTATAAACACTTTGTACGGATTAACAAGTTAAGGAGAGCACAGACTTGTTTCATACAACAAAACATAATGCAGTATACAAGTAACTAACTTACAGCGCGTACTAATTTTTTTTTTTTACACAACTCAAAAGATTGGTTTTCTGTAAAAAAAATACTATTAGCTATTAAGCCACTTATTGTCTTGTTTACTATAACTTTTTGGGCTCCACTGTCGTTTTGGCTAATTCTAAAGCCTTATGAAATTATCATATTTTCAAATAATATTCAAGTTCATTAATTTATATAAACTTATTTCTAGGACTTATATAATTATATCCAAAACTTATGGTAGTAAAACATTGTGAATTATAATAGTAAATTATAAGGCAAAAATTTTGGCGACGGTAGTTATATTAGATCTGTATCGCGGCAGCCAACACAATTTTATTATAAGAACTTAAATATCGTGGAATTATTTATAAATTTCCCCCTGCATCTGTGTGTAATAGTAATATTTCTAAGAGATATAACAGAGATTCTTGAATTTAAGTTAGTAGATTTATTATATGTAATCTATATGCCGCTACATAATCATAAAAAGTAAAAATTGAGCACATACACGCTTATGCGGTTAGCCGCAATCTATTCAGCCGGTTTTTTTTTATATATTCGCCAACTACCTCCGTCATTGTGCAAGACAGAGCATTTTCTTTTTCGTGTCTCTTTTAATTTTTTAATCTAATTTTAACTACAGAATAGGAAAAAGGGGTGGGAATTTTTATTTATTTTCTTTCTTTTTCTTTTCTTTTCTTCTCTTAATAATCTTATTTCTATTACCATCTGTTATATATCTATGTTTATATTACATTTATGTTTATTACTATTTATTATTACTGATTTATGGCTATCTACTATTAGGTTACATGGTATTATAATCTATTTCTTTAAAAGCTAATACTACATATACGATATTATATGTCTAAAGCTTTACTGGTTGCGCCATTCCTTTTGACTGCCTTTCTTACTATTTTTATTGCATAAGCCATGAAGCCCTCTAGCAAATTCTTACTTAGAAGCTCCTTAACGTTACTCCTGGTTATTTCGGTCCGCAGGGTGCTCTCCGTGTTGTAGCGTTCCTTGGCGAAGAGGGGGCATTCGAAGATTATGTGTAAGGGGGTGTCTGGTACTCCAGGTTCACAGACACACGATGGGTCATCCTTTAACTTGAAGCGATTCAAGTATTCGGAGAACCCACCGTGGCCCGTGAATATCTGGGTCGTCTGGCTCGTAGTGTCGACTCTATTCAGCCGGTTGGCCGCAGGTATGTAAAACTGATTTCTATATGCAATACGCGATTGCCACATAGTGCTTTAAGAATAACCCTAATTGGCGGAAAAGCGAGGTGGAATGTCCTCCGTCAAAGGGCAGAGTTTCCGCCGTGGCTATTGCTGTACTTTGCAGGTCCGACTATTATTGTTGGAAATTTTTATAAAATTATTCTTTGCACGTGTCGGGAATGGTTTACGTCTTCCAATTATTACAAAGCGCCATTTATTGGCTTGTAAATGTTCCACTACAGTGCGTACTAAATCAGTTTTACATAATATCTTTCATAATTGCGGCCAGCTGGACCGCTAACCGGACTGCGGCTAGCCTCATAATACGTTTAAGTGCTTAGGATGGTCGCCATATTATGTGTAACTGAGGATTAACAATTTATTTTCGGTATATATAGTTTATCGTGTATGATATCACTTAGTTGTAACTAAATTTAGAACTTCTTTATGTGCGTATATTCGTAAAGATTCATGTTTGATGATTGTCTCGCCGGCTGTGTTATCTTTACGCGTAAAAATATAAACAACCCTTAACTGCTTGGATATTATTATGTGTAATATACATATAAAAGAATTAAACCCAAAGTAATAAAACGATATCTGTGAGTTCAAAGACCCGCAGCACTTACGGACATGAATCCTACATTGCAAGCAATTAATTTGGCGTAATATAAATGATTTTAATTGAATATATTGAACAAGTTCTGTTTGACGCGTGGGCCGGTAATAGCGCTACATACCACCTATTAATTGCTGTTTTTAACTATTTCTTGTTTATTTCTATTTATTTTTATGTTCTCAAAACTTTTTAATACAAATTACAAACAATTTTATTAAATTAACTTCTTAAATAAAATCTTTTGAATAAAAACAAGCGTAACAAATTAAACATTTATTATAACAAATATTAATAGTGGAAACTGCCTCCAGTAGTGCCTGAGGTCTAAGTTAAATATGTCTTGTTTACTTTAAAAAGAGAAATCATATTTTTTTTATTGCAGGAGTTCAGCAGACAGGCAGGCGGCCCACTCGATGGAAAGCGGTTACCATCGCCTATGGACATTTGCAACAGCAAAGTTGCTACAAATGCGCTGCTGCTCTCTTAAGGGAGACTGGAACTTGGTCACTGATCTCGGAACACAACTCAAGGTTGTTATGGCGACATACTTTAGACCAGGGGTGGTAGCCATCCAGTCGGGCAAATGCCCTACCATCTGGCTGTGGGTGGTTTTGTTGCCTCTTACGACAATCCGCCCGGCCGCAGGAAATTGTATTCTTTCTCCGTTCCTGCACGGATAAAAATTTAAAACAATTTTTAAAATTTAATTGAAATTTAAGTACGTGTGCAACGTCTAAATATAAATAAAATTTTAGAATTCTGCGTATAGATCTGTCTGAAAATTTGCCTTAAAAAGACACCGAAATGGATCGAGTCAACAATTATTTATTGTTCTTGTATATTTCTTTCGATATTTTGCAGAGTTATAATAATACAAGTTAGTATAATATATATAGGTATAGACATAAGGCACACACTGCACATGCACTTCCTCACAACACCAGCATGTAACAGATACACTCTACATTAGTATAAGTTTAGTATTAAAATTAGAATAAATTAATATAATAAGTTATTCTTAAGGTACACCACAACATAAAAATCACTAAATTAATGTCACACACAGTAACAAAGTAACAAATTACTTCTTTCTTCTTAAATTTAGTTGTAAAAAAGGGTACGGAACTAGAGTCCGTAGTTGTTTTGTTTTTCTTAAGTTTTCGCGACTTGTATACATAATGAAACTACGTTTTAACGGTTTTAAGCGCGGTAATTTTTAATAATATATAAAATTATTAGAGCTAGGCATAAAAATACATTTTTCCATCATGATTATTTATCTCGGACTTTTTTTAAAATACATATAGAAGTTGTTACAGAACTTTTTTTATTGCAGGAGTTCAGCAAACAGCCCACTTGATGGAAAGCGGTTACCATCGCCTATGGACATTTGCAACACCAAAGGTGTTACAAATGCGCTGCTGCTCTCTTAAGGGAGACTGGAACCTGGTCACTAATGCCGGAACACAACTCAAGGTTGTTATGGCGACATACTTTAGACAAGTACTTTTTAAACAATTAATGGTGTTGTACAAAACAAAAAAACATTGTTACTGTCGCAATAATGATATACTAAAAAATCATACTGCGACATATTTCCACTAATTCCTTATATGTTATACAGAAGATAGTACAAAAGGTAGGAGCGAGCAGCTATATAAATGCAGTTTTGTCATTTAGACATTTTTCAATAGTGTAGTATCCTTCAAAGCAAGGTGCTTTTCAATTTGGAGGGCAGATCCGATATATATATATCAGATATATAGAGTTAGTAACTTACCTTGATATGAGTACAAGTCCTTGCATATAAAATTGAATACAGAGCAATGTAGCGTGAGTTGATATATGTTTTTATGCGTAATATACATACAATCAGGTTACAACATAGACAAGTATAAGTTATATATATGTATATATACATACATACATACATAACTTCACGCCAGTTCCCTTGCGGGGTAGGCACGAACAACAGAGCGCCATTTAGGCTTATTCTTACATACCTCACTTGCTTCTTTGACATTCATAACTCTTGTCATGACCTAGTTGTAAGCACCTTGCTTTATGCGGATGATGCCGTGCTTTTAGCCGAAGCGCCATCAGAACTGCAAACACTAGTCACAATGATGAAAGATGACTGTCAGGCGAGAGGCTTACATTTGAATGCGAAGAAAACAAAGGTTATGGTGTTTGAAAGAGAAGAAACCAGAACGAATGCAAGGATAATGGTCGATGATGTTATGCTGGAACAAGTGAATGAGTTTGTATATCTTGGATGTGCTTTTAGCAGGGATAGAAGGTACACCGCTGATAAAGAAAGAAGAGTGAATTTGGGGAACAGTGTGAATGGAGCGTTAGGTAAACTTCTAGGCGCTAAGAACCTCAGCCAGAAGGCCCAGCTCGCCGTACACAACGCGGTGCTGGTACCTACGCTCACGTATGGAAGCGAGAGTTGGGTATGGAAGAAAGAGCATGAAAGTAGAGTAAACGCGGTCGAGATGCGAGCACTGCGCAAAATCTGCGGAGTGACGCTTGCGGACCGCGTTCGTAATACCGAAGTAAGAAAGAGAGTTGGTCTGAAAGAGAGTGTCGGGGTGAAGGTAAGGAAAGGAATGCTCCGGTGGTTCGGGCATGTGGAAAGAATGCATGATGAAAGAATGACTAAACAGATATACAATGCAAAAGTGGATGGATGCAGAAGTCAGATATATATATATATATATATATATATATATATATATACATATGTGTGTGTGTATGTATATATATATATATATATATATATATATATATATATATATATGTGTGTATATATATGTGTGTGTGTGTGTATATTGTTTTATTATTTAAATCATAACGTTAACAATATATTTATACTGTTTCTTCTATGTACATATATATTATAATTTACAAATTAAATAGTTTTAAGTTAAACTCATTCAAATATTCGGGTCGTTTTAGTATTACTTCAAAAGGAAGGTTTGCACTGAAAATCAGCGTTGTGTCGGATATTATGCCGGCACAGCAATAAGCTGAGTGCAAACCTTGTTTGCGGAAAATGCGGCGTACAAATTCTCAAAATATGTTTTTATTTTTAGGATACATGTTAGCAATGTAAGTATGTCGCTATTTCTTCAAATAAATTTATTCTTTCTTTCTTTCTTTAGATCCAACACTTCATGCAGAATCTTATTGAAGAAGATTTTTTTCCTTTATCCATGCAGGAACAGAGAAAGAATACAAATTCCCGCGGCCAGGCGGTCTGTCGTAAGAGGCGACAAAACAACACACAGCCAGGTGGTAGGGCATTTGCCCGTCTGGATGGCCTTTGTCTAGAACATGCCGCCATAACAACCTTGAATTGTGTTCCGGCATTAGCGGCCAGGTTCCAGCCCCATCTACGAATCCGGTAACCACTTTCCATCGCAGTTGGGCCATCAGCCTGCCTGCTGTACTCCAGCAATAAAAAAAGAAGCGTATACCAACCCCCATGAAAGAGTACAGTACTTTTTGTAATCTGATTATTGCGAGCACTGCGCAAAATCTGCGGAGTGACGCTCGCGGACCGCGTTCGTAATACCGAAGTAAGAAAGAGAGTTGGTCTGAAAGAGAGTGTCGGGGTGAAGGTAAGGAAAGGAATGCTCCGGTGGTTCGGGCATGTGGAAAGAATGCATGATGAAAGAATGACTAAACAGATATACGATGCAAAAGTGGATGGATGTAGAAGTCGTGGAAGGCTACGACATACCTTCCATGATCAAATTGATCGTGTACTAGCGGAGGGTGATGTCAGGAGCCTTAAGAACAGACGAGTGTGCATGACAAGAGTTATGAATGTCAAAGAAGCAAGTGAGGTGTGTAAGAATAAGCCTAAATGGCACTCTGTTGTTCGTGCCTACCCCGCAAGGGAACTGGCGTGAAGTTATGTATGTATGTATGATTATTGCATGGGGGCTGTGACGAACTCTTTCGTATATTTATTATTAAATTTATTTTAATTATAAGAGAATGACATTTCGGTTTATTAGTTACCAAACATATTTATTTTCACCATCGTTGTCCAGCGTATTTTTCAGTTTTATATCTAAATTCATACAGTCCCTGACAGGGGCGTTGATATATAAATTTATCAAGAATATGAAGACCAAGGCCCACGCATAGGACGTCGAGGACGCAGCAAGTGTGAAATAAAACTTTAAAGCAGCCATAGCCCAGAGATATATCCAAAGAAGCTATAGCCTACAACACACCAATTAACGGCGTAAGTACAAATAAATCTTTATTTAAGTGCCCATTACACTTGACCACTCGCGTGAACAGTGCGTCGATCATAAAGGTGCCCACACACCGGATAATGAGTGCACGGATTTATGGCACGTAAATAACGCTGGTTCGCGTGTAATCGGTGTATCGATGTATTTTAACTACTTGTGAATATACCTAATTAGCTGTCTCGCTCAATTTAAAAGAAAGAAGAAAGAAAGAAAGAAAAAATATTTATTTAGGACAAGATACAAAATAACTAAACAGGTTTTTTATCTGTGCAGGAACGGAGAAAGAATACAATTTCCTGCGGCCGGGCGGCCTGTCGTAAGAGGCGACAAAACAACCCACAGCCAGGTGGTAGGGCATTTGCCCGACTGGATGGCTACCACCCCTGGTCTAGAGTATGTCGCTATAACAACCTTGAGTTGTGTTCCGGCATTAGTGTCCAGGTTCCAGTCTCCCTTAAGAGAGCAGCAGCGCATTTGTAGCACCTTTGGTGTTGCAAATGTCTATAGGCGATGGTAACCGCTTTCCGTCAAGTGGGCCGTCTGCCTGTCTGATGAACTCCTGCAATAAAAAATAAAAAAAGGTATACAATGCAAAAGTGGATGGATGCAGAAGTCGTGGAAGGTCACGACACACCTTCCATGATCAAATTGATCGTTTACTAGCAGAAGGTGATGTCAGGAGCCTTAAGAACAGACGAGCTTGCATGACAAGAGTTATGAATGTCAAAGAGGCAAGTGAGGTGTGTAAGAATAAGCCTAAATGGCACTCTGTTGTTCGTGCCTACCCCGCAACGGAACTGACGTGAACTTATGTATGTATGTAAGATACAAAAAGACTTATATGATAATATATGTAACAATTAATTGTGATGTCCTAAAAAGGCTCTTGCTCAGCATATTGCTAGTTTCGAAACCAGCGCTGATCTTCCGCAAGTACCTGTAAGTGATGCCACGGCTTAGCTCCACAAAGCAAATTAAAACAATAAACATTTGTTATAAAATTATGCAAAATAAATCACTAATTTATATGAACATTGTTCTTTATTCTTTATTGTACACAAAAAGTTACATACACAATTATAAAACAGTGGTGATATACAAAGGCGAGCTTAACCCTAAAAGAGTTTTCTTCCAGCAAACCTATGAGTCTAGCGAGAGGGGGAGAAGCAAAAGGCAGGGTTATGTACGCAAAAGATATTTTACGTTACAACGTGTAATATAAATAAATTAACAAAAATAAATTATATACAAGATACTCATAAGATATATACATATATACATACATATATAGTGTAAAATACAGACATGTAAGGATAATTTAGCATAGATAGTGTTCTTTGACTTTTTTTTTGAAACTGCTCTCCGATGGGCTATCTCGGATCGTATGTGGCAGGGCGTTCCATAATCTAACTGCGTGGACGGAGAAAGAACCACTATAACATGCCGAGGAGTGTGTGGGTGCCTTGAGAAGAAGAGATTTAGAAGTTCTACAATGTTTGTCAGAAGGAACAAGAAATTCAAAACGTTGACGAAGATAGGAAGGAGAAATGGGGTTATGTAAGATTTTATACAAAAATGTAACTACGTGAAGGTCGCGACGACGACGAATTGGCAGCCACTTAAGTTGCGATCTAAATTGTTCTAATTACAAATAAAAGAAAATAACAAAAAAAAACTAAACAGAAATGACGAACAAGACAAAATAATAATAAGTTGATAATGGTTTGTCATATCGTAATAATCGACGTATTATAAAAATTTGCCCTTTTTGTATTGCTTCCTAAAAAAAGCTGCTAAAGTTTGGTTAAAGACCTTGTTTTTTAAATATAAGATTTTGAGATCCTGGATATCATGTAGCAGTGGAGTGCTACTAGCCAAAACAAGTAAAACGAGCCCAAACACGACGGGTCTATCTAGTTTAGTACAGGAATTCCTATGGCCACCTTCCGACTCCATCATCAGATCAGCCCCATGGTACTATATTATTGCATTGTCACGCGATATACATATGCGTGCAAAATTTCAGCTCAATCGGAAACCGGGAAGTTGGTCAAATTTCACTTGCAAGATTCCACCCGAACTTACATACATACATACTTACATCCATTGCAAGTTAAATAAAAGCTTGTAAAATAGCTATCTATAGCTCGCCCAACTTATCTGTGAAATGGTAAAAAATGTATCTATAGCCGCCATGTTCAAATTTCATACGAAGTTTTTTTTTATTGCATGATTTCTGCAGACAGGCAGACGGCCCACCTGATGGAAAGCGGTTACAATCGCCTATGGACATTTGTAGAAACAAAGGCGATATCAATGAGCTGCCGCTCTCTAAAGGGAGACTGGAACCTGGTCACTAATCCCGGAGCACAACTCAATGTTGTTATGGCGGCATACTCAAAGCCAGAGGTGGTAGCCATCCAAAAGAAGAAACGCCCTACCTCCTGGCTGTGGGATGCTTTGTCGCCTTTTACGACAGGCCGCCCGGGGGCAGGAAATTGTATTCTTTCTCCATTCCTGCACGGATCAAGGGCTACCAGTCCAAAAAAAGTGATTCATTCTTTAACGACGTTATTTTTAACGTTATAAACAAGACGTATTTGGCCACAGTCCATAAGTATAACATTATCTCAAATGGAGCCCAAGCATCATAATACGATATATGATTATCTATACAATCTATACTAATATTATAAATTAGATAGAGTAAATAATAACCATAAACAAAACTAAAATTAAATAATTAAAATTAACAAGTTGGCGGTAGGCTAAATAAAACTTTAACAATTCTCGTTGACACTTGACATCTTTGTCTTCCGTGATCACGGCCACTGTAAAGTGGCCGAAACGTCGGAAAAACCAAAATCAAATAAAATTACCGCGCTTAAAACCGTTAAAACGTAGTTTTATTATAATATTATAAAGCTGAAGAGGTTGTTTGTTTGTTTAAACGCGCTAATCTCAGGAACCGCTGGTCCCATTTGAAAAATTATTTGTGTTGAATAGTACATTTATCGAGGAAGGCTATAATATAGGCTATATTATATTTTTTTTTAAATTAGGGATCCTTACTAAAAGTCCAATAATGTAACCCAAGGTGTAAAAAAATGACCCGAAAAAATCCTTACACGGCGTGCGCTGCGAAAACTATTGATTATATATAGACTTTGCAGAACATGTAATTGTCTACAAAAAATATCGCGTAACCATATGTCTAACTATTGTAGTTATCTCACAATAAGTGTTTTCTTTTATTTTTTTAAATAATTAAAATACCGTCGCTTCAAAAACTCTTTATTTTGTACCTTGGTATTAATCCTTATTAAAATAAATTACTCCATATTCAAGACAAATTCAATACCTTTCTAGAACTTTTTGAATTATTCAATTCGGACGTTTCATTCAAAAGATATCGCGATATTTAAAATGTAAGTATTAGTGTTGTAACCAAATATACTAATATTGTTTGATTGAACGCGCTAATCTCAGGAATACTACTGGTCTGATTTGAAAAATTCTTTCAGTGTTGGATAACCCATTTATCGAGGAAGGCTATAGGCTATATATCATCACGCTAAGACCAATAGGAGCGGAGCACCAATGAAGAATGTTTCAAAATCGGAGGGTTTTGAAAGCAAATTCCACGCGGACGACGTCGCAGGCACAGCTAGTCTTAGATAAATGTAATATATTCAAATGATTATTCACACCTAGAGACTGGCAACACCGGAGCGAACACAGCGACGCTCTACATTTCGCAGACAAGTTGAGAGCAGTATACTCGAATTATTCACAAACTTTTTACATGTTAATACTAGTACAAATGTCAATGTCATTTTCCCAAAACATTGTCGACATTACCGTCATTTAGTTATTTGTATTTTAACGTTTACGAGCTTAAAACATGAATAAGACTATTCAAAGTGAATTGTAGAAATTATTGGTCTGCATGATCTCCAAATTCAAGGAAAAGCAATAAAATGAAGACGCTGAATTCAAAGAAACACAAGATAATTTACGTATTCTATATGTAGTAAATACTCTATGGTAATTTGGAGTTGCCATACTGACATTTTTAAATTTGCCGCGTTTTTCAGCCTTATTTTCATTAACCAGACTATGTTCCTATATTTTTTCATCAGGAGGGTCGTCAGTCTGCCTGCTTTTTCTTCTTCAGTAATAAAAAATGTATATCTATATAATTTTTTCATTCATCAAGGAATAAATCATATGACAACTAGAGTATTCCCTGCGGCGTAGCCTTAGTCAAACCCTACGAAGTAGATTTATTTTACTTACATGAAAACCTATTTAGGCTTTTTATTTTTTTATTTTATTGCAAGAGTTCAGCAGACAGGCAGATGGCTCACTTGATGGAAAGCGGTTACCATCGCCTATAAACATTTGCAACACCAAAGGTGCTACAAATACGCTGCTGCTCTTTTAAGGGAGACTGGAACCTGGTCACTAATGCCGGAACACAACTCGAGGTTGTTATGGCGACATACTTTAGACCAGGGGTGGTAGCCATCCAGTCGGGCAAATGCCCTACCACCTGGCTGTGGGTTGTTTAGTCGCCTCTTACGACAGGCCGCCGGACCGCAGGAAATTGTATTCTTTCTCCGTTCCTGCACGGATAAATTTTAAACCTTCAGTGAAAAAATACGTAAGAAATGGTGAAATCTGCTTAAAAATCCGTTGCGTTGTTTGGGATCCGTTGCGTAGTTATACAGACGACTGGTCTAGAGTATGCCGTCATTACTTACAACCTTGAGTTGTGTTCCGGCATTAGTAGCCAGGTTCCAGTCCCCCTTAAGAGAGCAGCAGCGCATTTGTAGCACCTTTGGTGTTACAAATGTCTATAGGCGATGGTAACCGCTTTCCATCCGATGGGCCGTCTGCCTGTCTGCTGAACTCTGCAATTAAATTAAATAAACAGACAGATACACGGACACCGAAAGCGACTTTGTTTTATACTATGTAAAGATATGTTCAAATAGGCCTTAGGCTCTTTTACAAGCTTTTAGTTAACTTGCAATGTATGTATGAATTTGACCAACTACCCGCTTTCCGATTGAGCTGAAATTTTTCACGCATATGTATATCGCGTGACAATGCAATAATATGGTACCATGGAGCTGATTTGATGATGGAGTTGGAAGGTGGCCATAGGAACTCCTGTAGTAAACAAGATAGACCCGTCGTGTTTGGGCTCGTTTTACTTGTCTTGGCTAGCACTCTGTTGCTACATGATATCCAGGATCTCAAAAGCTTGTATCTAAAATCCTTTTTAAAAAAGCTTATTTAGCATAAATTTCTTACTGCACCATTTGTAATTTCTAGATATTTTTTCTTCCACGACAGTAAAATTCAGTTGATTACAACGTCATCAATATGTGTACAAACAATATTTTTAATCCAATTCAATTCTACGTACATCCATTAACGCAATTGATTTAGTAATTCAATTAAATTGAGAAAAATTATGCTTCACTCTACAGTCTGGACATTTAATAGTAGCGTGGGTAGTAAACAGTTTTAGAGGTACTATAAATTTTAATACAAAAAACTGTTTTATATAAAGCACTTTGCATAGCGCACTTATAATAATGTTGTTTTTTTAAATTGATGTCTTGTGGTTTCATTACACTAACAAAAAATAAATAGCGGTCTATTCTTTTGAGCAGATCCATCTATTCATTTCGATGCGCTGAATCCGAATCTGGGGTCAGTTTAGTCTATATATCCTTAAAATATTGCACTGTACCTTGTACTTCCGTACTTTGACCAGATCCATCTATTCTTATGCATTTCGATGCGCTGAATCCGAATCTGGGGTCAGTTTGGTCCATACACCCTCAAAATTCTGAGTGTCGGTGGACCTAACTGGAAAAGAACCAGGAAGCCGGTCAACAATGGTCGTCTTTTTTATGCTCGACTTCAGAGTCTAGAGCATAGACGCAAAATCGCGGGGCTGACCGCTTCTATCGGATACATTTCGGGGAGCGTTTCTTGGAACTGCACGAGCTGATTCCTCCGCCCCCATTTTACCATCGGACAACCAGACGCGCCGGTTCGCTCCACCGTTACATGGTGTAAACACAACCAGTTAGAAGCTAGCGTTTCGCTTTATCTTTTCTGGTGTGCACTGCCGAAGAGTGGAATAATTTGCCGAGTCTGTTTTTCCTGACAAATACAATCTTGAAGTCTTCAAGTCACGAGTGAATAGGTATCTTCTAGGCAAGAGTGCTGCATCCTAGACTGCGTCATCACTCAACATCAAGTGAGATAGTGGTCAAACGCAAACCTATACACCCATTAAAAAAAGCTCATATTCTGGATCAACACTCTCGATACATTACATCGGATAAATCCGACGAAAATGACTATTTCATAAAGGTTCCGATTTTGAAAAAATGGCTACGAAACCTGAAAAAGCGGGATTGTCATTCCATTTTCTTCCACCCTATAACGACGAATATATATTTCTATTTTATTGCTGGAGTTCAGCAGACAGGCAGACAGCCCATATGATGGAAAGCGGTTACCATCGCCTATGGACATTTGCGACACCAAAGGTGCTACAAATGCGCTGCTGCTCTCTTAAGGCGGACTGGAACCTGGTCACTAATGCCGGAACATAACTCAAGGTTATTATGGCGGCATACTCTAGACCAGGGGTGCAAATGCCCTACCACCTGGCAAAAATATAAATGACGTCTCTCTCTTTTCATTTACCTTCTCCCTATTATTTGGGATGGGACTATATCTCGTTTCCTTCCATACTCAGTCATACTCTTCTATTCTGCTAAACATACTATATCACACCATAAATAACCGTGTCGTCTTTCACACAACTTTTATGGTCTACTTCTACATTTGCATCCATCCTCATAACAGTCCCATGCCACGTTAGGCTGAGTTCTCATTAGTGCATTGCGTTGCGTTGCGTCGTATCAGCGTCCACACTGCGTTGCGTCGTTGCACGCGACGCTTCAACGGTTCCACGGACAAGAAACTAAGCTCCGCGCCGGTGCGACATTACAATCAAGGGAGATATCCAGAATCTTTTATGGTATCTACATTTGTTTGGGCGATGGTGTAATAGCAGCAGCAATAGAACACGTTAGTTCCGATGAATTGTCGACAGTCGACTGAAACTCGCACTGCGACGCTGCGTTGCAACGTCGTGCGTCGTCGCAACGCAGTTGTAATATACAATGCGTTGATCCGTTGTTATGACGCAACGCATTAATGAGGCCTCAGCGTTTCTTATTCTTCCTCTCAGTTTTTCAGTCACTTATAAATATAAATGAGCTATCATTCACATATTATTACCCATAATATCGTTTAATATAGTATACGATTTAAATCACTAAAGTTTTATACGTCGCTTATCGCCTTACATACGGCATCGAGATACGGACCCGCGTTGATAAAGTGTTTTTAATTATTTAATTTCAACGCCTACGCCTCTGGCATGGCGTACGCTTACTATCAATAAACAAACTGATTTATATACCTGCATTATATTATGTAGATCTTTACAGTAACAATCTATGACGGAGTTAAAATGTTTCATAATAGCTTTCCCCGTTTTCCGGTATTAAAAGAACAAATAGAAAACAATTTGTATATATTTTCTTTAAGAATGCAATTTCCTGCGGCTGGTAGAGCATTTACCCGTTTGGAAAGCTACCACCCCTGGACTAAAGTATGCCACCATAACAGGGGAACCTTGAGCTGTGTTCCGTTATTAGTAGCCAGGTTCCAGTCTTCCTTAAAAAGCGGTAGCAATTTGGTTAGAAATGTTCATAGACGATGGTAAAAACTCAGCCATGAAAAACTGTAACTGGTCAGTGTACCTAGAAGGCTAGCAGCATCCTCCCTGGATACAGAGTCCTTTAAGCGAGGTAAGCTCCAGCTTTCAGATGCTTTCTTTGTTAAATCAGGCAAAAATTTAATATACTCCAAGCAGGCTGTGTACCTAACACCTTTAATTAACCAAGCCGACCTTTCTTAGAAGAAACAAAAACCTTTTTAAGTAATTTATTAGCGAAATATTTTCTTTCTCTCAAATATGGCGCACTAATCTCATATAGTTTCTAATAACAGTATAACTTTTGAATACACACACAAAAACGCAGACTTCGTGACTCAGGATTAACATCGTCAAACGTATTTAATTGATTTAGAAAAATATTCCAAATAAGTGAAAATTCAGATTAAAGATGCAAGGTGGTAACATTTGTTGCTCCAGATAAACGTGCGGTCAAGCTGCAAGTGTTTGCTAATGTAAGCAAACATGTGAAGCTTAGGATTGTAATTGAAACAACATATTAAGTTTGGTTTTAGTTAGTTTTTAATAAGAGAAGCGCTCTGTAAGCCATTTCCAAAGAATTAATATAATTTATGGGTGACTAGCAATATATTATAACCGTGTGCTGATTGCTATGGAGTAATATTGATAACTGTCACAGTTTTGTTCTTAAAAGATAAGAACTAAATATGCCATGTATTTATAGGTATAAACCTATTTACCTTTTTTCAAAACTTTTCATAATCACACATTAAAAATTTGGAATGAGCATTTAGTGAATATTTTACTATAGCGTTACGATATGGGTTACTTTTAATGCAATAAAACTCTTCAACGACAAGTTGGTTATATATCTGGTGTTGCAATTATACATAAGTGACGTTAACTAGTTTCTATCAAGTTTGATTATTATCATGGTTATTTATTATTATTTTATTAGCATAAAAATACTTGATTCATTGATTGAATAGTGATAGATAGATAGATAACACTTTATTGCTCACCAAAATAAACAAATACAAAAACAAAATGCATAATTACAATACTTCTTGACAAAACAACAGGCGGCCTTGTCGCTAAAAGCGATCTCTTCCAGGTAATTAAAAATTATCGTGATGTAATAGTGATAGCACATGCTAATAATACTGGTAGTCTTTCGTAAAATCAAAATGTAGCACAGTTACAATTTTCCAGTGCAAAGCACTATTTATTGTCGTATACACACATGTAAACCTATACATTAAAAAGTACCTACCAACAAATAGGCTTTGGTAAAACTGCTGTCTGTTACCAAAAGAGAAATTTGCATCGTAGACCACATATGTATCTTACGTGTGTTATATTTTCAATGCTTGCCGTATTTGTTTTTATTATGTCTCGAAGTGGCGGGTGTCGTCGATATGAACGCCGCTTTGTTTCCGCCTCGAATTGTTTTCTAAATGATTACAAAGAAAGAAAGATACTAGAAGTGGCAAATGAAATATATCTAAGGATAAATAAGTGTTGCACAAACAAATTTTGCAATATAATAATTATCTCCAACCTGGTGGCCTGACGCTCTATACAAGGTCGCCAATGGGGGCTGGATAAGGAAAGCGTAAGACCGGAATATGTGGCACAGACTCAAGGAGTGGACAACAGATAGCATCCAGATCGTATCTGGAGACATTGAATGCGTGACCTTCCCTTCCCCCACCTCCCTGAATTCGTATCCATTTCTATATATAAATAAATATTTTGATAAAAAAAATATGTATGAATTTTTTTCTAAAAATAAATATCTTTTGTGCAACATACGTAATTTTATTGTTGAGATTTCTCATAATTATATGCATATCAATTGATACCTTCAAAAATTTAGTAATTAACACACAAGCGAGTTGGCCAACTCCATTTTTCATTTTCGACAAGCATGCACCTACATACTTTATTTATCCTTATGATGGCAGAATAGGTGTTGGATAGAACATTATTATAAAATGAGTTTTTAAGAGAAACATGACATTTTGTACTGAACCAGTACAATGTACTACTTCAAATGAGGCGAGGAGATTTGTAAAAATTAAAAAGTAAAAAATTAAATTTGAGCTGTCCTTTGGAACAAGCACTCCCGTTCTTAAACCATCAAAAATTATTTTTTTTTCACTCAAGACTCAAAAAGAAATACATTATTTTATACATACATAACTTCACGCCAGTTCCCTTGCGGGGTAGGCACGAATAACAGAGCGCCATTTAGGCTTATTATTACACACGTCACTTGCTTCTTTCACATTCATAACTCTTGTCATGCACGCTCTTCTGTTCTTAAGGCTCCTGACATCACCTTCTGCTAGTACACGATCAATTCGATCATGGAAGGTGTGTCGTGGCCTTCCACGACTTCTGCATCAATCCACTTTTGCATTTTATATCTGTTTAATTATTATTTTATGTCCTTTCTAAACTTTCCTAATTCGTCAAAAAGCCAAACAATAGTCCTGAATTTACTTTTTATTTTGCTAAACTGTAAGAGGAATGTAGACTGTACCGTATAATGATGTTCCCCGTATCCGACCGCAAATTTATTACCCACCCGCCGGTATTTCTCGGAAACTACTGAATAATTCGCGAACGGGCATACGCGGTATGCAGGTTCGGTTCCCGTGTGCCTCAAACACAGTTATGTTTGCTATTCTTACGCAACTCCAACCAAAAAAGATGGCCGCCTCGTTTGAGATTGCTCCCTAGAATTTCGTCATTACTGAGTGCTAAGTTCCACGGTAGATATTGTGATGATAATAATAATAATAATTCAACCGCAGGGGAGCTTTGTGGCGAAACCTTAGCTGAGTAGCGACACCTCGTACCAAGGCCAGGCCCCCGCCTCCGTGCTTGCCTTAACCAGCCGGCACGGAGTGGATATCGCTAGAGCTAAGACTCAAGCTCCAGGGGTGGAAGTGATAAATGGGCAAACGTTGGAAGTAGCTTCGGTGAACCTGCAGCCTACCTTTCGACACCCCTTAGGCACTCACACCCATGTTGCCCCCTGTCTTCTGTGGCATTTTTTGGAGCCCATGCAGGGAGTGGCGAGTCACCGTCTGCCCATTTTTCCATGTTCCCCGAACATTGCGACGGGCAGACGCCATAATCTCCATATTCCCAGACCTCTAATACCACTAGCAGTTCACCTCAATAGCCCGGTACTTTTTGTTCTCATTTGCCACAATAGTCCTATACTGGCCGGGGCTTGTCATTGGGTGCATTATTATATGGTGTAGACATGGATAATCACCGCTGAGTGTCACCTCACATTTACATTAAATTTGTCAAGGGGCCTCTACGTGTTGGCCTTCCCATGGCCCCACGCAAACCCTCCAAATACCTAAACCAAGCCAGGAGAGGGTGGATCTCAAGGTTGGTGAAGCTTCTGCTTTTCTAGTGCAAGGATCAGTTCCATAACTATCGAACCATATTATCCGTGGCTACAGCACCGCACACTTAGTTGACATTATTTATAGATTTGATAATTATGAACAAATGTTGAACTTTACGTGTACTATAACATTTCAATGTATAAATACTTAAATAGACACAACAACACCCGTTGATGGACATTCGAATAATTTGGCTGAATAATAAATATAATTAGCACTTAAAATTACCTCAGCAATTATAATTACATATGATTAAATTACGATAATAACGCGTTCAAAGGTACTCGTGAAGCTCCCCCCTCCCGCCCCGGCGAGCCGTCGCGGTAGGCGTGGCGAATCATGCGCGCGCGCACCGTTCCGTGAATCCCACAAGGCCGTCTGACCGACTGATATAATTTCCATTATGCCTTGTTTGTATTGCGTCTGGCTGTATCAAAAAACTACGGAGACCGTTTTGGATGATTGAATTTTCGAAACTAAACTTTTGTTTCAATTTTAATTAGCAACTAGTTATTTTTACTACCTCAGGGACTGAGAATCGATTATAGTGAGTAATAGTTAGCTATGCCGGTCATGTTGTATGATCCCGAATATTGGGCCAGTAAGGTAATAGAACAAAAAGTCTTCACTTAGCTAAGATGAGAATCATCTAGATCAGCCGGTTCGGCGGCGGAAACAGCTGAATCACTCGAGCGGCGTAAATATGCAACCCTCAGTGAGAGTTATATATTTGTGCCGTTTGCTGTCGAGACGCTTGGACCGTGGGGTCCTGAGGCCATGAGCCTCTACCAAAATTTATCAAAACGACTCATCGACTCTTCAGGTGATCAGCAGGCTGGTGTTTACCTCGGGCAACGGATCAGTATGGCGATCCAGCGATGAAACGTGACCAGCCTTCTTGGCACCTAACCCATAGAAGACGGTGATCTAGGCTCAGTATTCTACTTATAGTCTTGTGGGACTATGGGTAGAATACAATACAAATAAGTCAAGTTTTCTTTTATTATATTCGATTATATGTGTAATTTTATAATTGTTTTTTATATGAGAATGTTGAGACGAATGTGTGGTGTGTTACACGAATGAATAATTTGAGTGAAAATTTGAGACGCATATTAAGATGGTATTGAGCATGTAATGAGGAGGAATGAAAGTTTTATCCGTCCGGAGTAAGAATACAATTTCCCGTCGTAAGAGATGACAAAACCACCCACAGCCAGGTGTTGAACAACCTTGAGTTGGGTTCCGGCATTAGTGGCCAGGTTTCAGTCTCCCTTTAAAAAGCAGCAGCATATTGGTGTTACAAATGTCCATAGGCGATGTTTACCGCTTACCATCAGATGGGTTGTCTGCCTGTCTGCTGAACTCATACAATAAAAAAGTCACTTGAGAAAAATAATGTTAAACTAGAAGACTGACAGGCACAAACGTATAATAGACAAAAAATACATGATGATTTGTGGTGTGATAGAGGACTTATGCCAGAATAGAGGAGTAAAGAAGGAAAATACATATTAAATAATTAAGAGAAGGTGAAAGGAAAGAAAGACAAACTCATCCCCAATTTCTGGATGCTTGGCACACGATTACTAACATAATTGTATTGCGCCATGTAATTACATCATCTTTCTACTAAACATGGATATAAACCCGTGCGTTTTATCCGTGCAGGAACGGAGAGAGAATACAATTCCCTGCGGCCGGGCAGCCTGTCATAAGAGGCGACAAAACCACTCACAGCTAGGTGTTGAACAACCTTGAGTTGTGTTCCGGCATTAATGACCAGGTTCCAGTCTCCCTTGAGAGATCAGCACCGGATTTGTAGCACTTTTGGTGTTGCTAATGTCTATAGGCGATGTTAACCGGTTTCCATCAAGTGGGCCGTCTGCCTGTCTGCTGAACTCCTACAATAAAAAAAAATATCCAGTACCTACTTTCCGATAAAAATGACTACAACAAGGATACAGAAAGAAAAAGATAGAAGTACGTGGATATATCATAAGTGATTTCTATTCGTACAGGAACGGAGAAAGAATACAATTTCCTGCGGCCGGGCGGCCTGTCGTAAGAGGCGACAAAAAAACCCACAGCCAGGTGGTAGGGCAATTGCCCGACTGGATGGCTACCACCCCTGGTCTAGAGTATGCCGCCATAACAACCTTGAGTTGTGTTTCGGCATTAGTGACCAGGTTCCAGTCTCCCTTAAGAGAGCAGCAGCGCATATGTAGCACCTTTGGTGTTGCAAATGTCCATAGGCGAGGGTAACCGCTTTTCATCCAGTGGGCCGTCTGCCTGTCTGCTGAACTTCTGCAATAAATAAAAAAAGTGAAACAGAAACCAGAAATAACTAAAATCCTCATTTGGCTAAGCCTCTCCCGTGTATATCCCGATGAAGCTATGAGAGGAATCTTTATTCAGAAGTGTCCGCTCGTATTTTCAACTGGTCTTGGGCTTTACCAATGAAAGAGATTAGTCAAAGCACTACACTCTCACGATAGTACCTACAACACAAATTAATTACATAATTTTATCTTGTACACGATTACCGTGGAATTCACTGGCGTTTATAAATAATTATTCTCATTAATCCATCGCAGGTATTTTGAGTACGAACATATCTTATTGCATCATTAATTGTACAGTTTAGTAAAGTACTCGACGAATTGTTAAACCATATCTCTATTTAAATCTATTCCTATAAATAAAATCGAAGTTTCTGGATGTGATTTCGAAATGTCTTCAAAAATTGCTATTAATATTGACTAGCAGCAAAGTTAAAGCATAAATGGGCAGGTCCCTCAGTAAGGAGACAAAAATATGAAATCAAAGAATTGTCTTCTGGTACCCCCCATAGATCAGAAAAGAGGTCAAGGAAGGCCCATTACAAATTTGAGCTATTTTTTTTGCAGACCAACCGACATATTACATATCCCCAAATTAAGCAAGTTATCCTTGTATTATAGGTAATACGCAACGGACTACTCTAGGGCCAGGTGGCAGGGCATTTGCCCGACTGGATGGCTACCACCCCTGGTCTAAAGTATGTCGCCATAACAACCATGAGTTGTGTTTCGGCATTAGTGATCAGGTTCCAATCTCCCTTAAGAGAGCAGCAGCGCATTTGTAGCACCTTTGGTGTTGCAAATGTCTATAGGCAATGGTAACCGCTTTCCATCAAGTGGGCCGTCAGCCTGTCTGCTGAGCTCCTGCAATAAAAAATAAAAAAAGGGCCGATCACAGACAACCGAACCATAGTAAATATCGGAGAAGATTAGTCAGTACAGCGCTATCAAGTCTCACTGACTTCAATATACCCGATTTCATATTCTGAAGTCAGACCGCTCCCCAATACAGTAGATGGGTCAATGTAAATCTGCCTTTAGATGACAGCTCCATGTAATGTCTGCATCTGTGGTCTGCGTATAATTTGTGTTAATCAGGAGTTTTTGGCGGGAACTTCATCCGTGCAGGAACGGAGAAAGAATACAATTTCCTGCGGCCGGGCGGCCTGTCGTAAGAGGCGACAAAACAACCCACAGCCAGGTGGTACGGCATTTGCCCGACTGGATGGCTACCACCCCTGGTCTAAAGTATGTCGCCATAACAACCTTGAGTTGTGTTCCGGCATTAGTGACCAGGATCCAGTCTCCCTTAAGAGAGCAGCAGCGCATTTGTAGCGCCTTTGGTGTTGCAAATGTCCATAGGCGATGGTAACCGCTTTCCATCAAGTGGGCCGTCTGCCTGTCTGCTGATCTCCTGCAATAAAAAAAAAAAAAAAAAAAAACTGAAAGGAGACGCTGTGCTGGGCAGTTTTATTTCCCAAAAATGTGTAAAATTACTCTAAAATGAACAATAGTTGTAGGATATTGATAGTTTTTGAGTAGTAATTATGTGTTTTGTGAGAAATGTGAACTGTATAGTCAAATGTGACCTTTTGAGTTGTCACAAGAACTCCGTTGAATGGCACTAGCTGATTACCTACAGTTCAGCTGTGCTACACATAGGCTTAAGAAAGTGAAGAAACTATATTGTAAACTAAGATCTGGCTTAAAGGCCTAGCTGCCAAGCCATAAACTTAAATAAAATAAATTGTGTCAATCATATGTACATTTCAACCTATTGCAGATGTTTAGAAAAACATTTAATGATGTTTCGGAATACTATCACTCAATCGTACTACTTTCTATTCCGTATAATTATAATTAAAACAATTAATAAACTAATTACAACAAAAAATCCAATTACAGTCGCAATCAAACAAAATAGTGAAACTGGAGAAAGGTCGTTTTTTTAATAAAGAACAAAACAAAATAATTCCTAGTAATCAAATTTCGCCAAAAAGCAAACACCACAATTGGCGAATCGATTATAACGAATATATTCTTAGTTTGGTGTTTGGATATTTGCGATAATTACACCAATTTCGCATATTGGGGGTTATTTTTAATTGCTCGCAACACCAGAATGGTGACTTGTACGTATTAAGGCCAAGTTGGAACAATTTTCGATACACAATCGAGTTAGTGTAATTTGGCTTATATTTTTTTATTGCAGGAGTTCAGTAGACGGCCCACTTAATGAAAAACGGTTACCATCGCCTATGGACAATTGCAACAACAAAGGTGCTACAAATGCGCTGCTGTTCTCCTAAGGGAGACTAGAACCGGGTCACTAATGCCGGAACACAACTCAAGGTTGTTATGGCGACATGCTTTAGACCAGAGGTGGTAGCCATCCAGTCGGGCAAATGACCTACCACCTGGCTGTGAGTTGTTTTGTCGCTTCTTACCACAGTCCGCCTGGCCGCGGGAAATTGTATTCTTTCTTCGTTCCTGCACGGGGACTAGGTATTTCTCATGGATCCATAATCTTGTTTTTGCATTTTTCGGAATAAAAAGTATCCCTTGTTTATACTTGATGTATAAGGAACACTTCTGTCCCTAAAGCGGCAGCTCTCGGAGTATCCCTTTTGATGTGTCTAGATATACCGGTAGGTGCAAGATATAGTATTAAGTTCCACTTTATTTTGATTCTTCTTTCTATGAAAGCGGTAAAGTGGCCGCATTCATAACTTCGCGCTGTGTTCCCACTAAATTTCGTTTCAATCTCCAAAATGTGAAGAGGGTAGAAAGTAAAACTATCTAAAGAAGTTGATTCCAACAGTGACTGATTTAAAGTTTTTTTTACCTGATGGAAAGTGGCCACCGTCGCCAATGGAAATTCGCAACATAAGGTGCTACCAATATGCTGCCGTCTTAAAGGTGATCCTGGAACCTGGTCACTAACACCGGACAAAACTCCAGCATCGTATAGCGGCGTACTCTAGACCAAGGGTGGTAGCAGGTAGACCTGTCTGTTGGTTTTTCGTCGCCCCTTCCGACAGTTATTCAGGCTGCAACAATTAGTATTATTTCTCTGTCGCTGCACGGTTAAGACCAAATAATCTAAATTTAATTCAGTAAAAATATCCTATTTCAGGAGCAACATAAAGTGTTAATAAATCATAGTGAGGGAGTACTAACGCCTGATAGATCTTCCTAATATTTTAGTACCTTCTTTACAGTCTTGGAAATGTACCGTAGCAAAGCTGAGATGGTAATGCACAGTATTCTATTTCCAAGAATCTCATTGCAGTGAGTTGGGTTCAAAGCCTAATTGCACCGTTTAAGCACTTCTTTGGTCTAATGTGCATAATTGTTTTATACTTATGCGTACGCTGTTGTGGTTATTAAAAAACGGCAGTCTGAAATTAAAGGCAGCGAATGGAGTACTTGATCTGCAACACTATAGATGCCACATGCGTACGCATAGGCGAAGATATGGTCGAACGCGCAGACTAGTTTAAGTATTTCAGATCTGTACTTCACGAGTCTAATGACATCAAGCCACTATCGCAGGAGCTTAATCCTGTAGCAGCGGAAGATAGAGGTTAAATGATATTTCAGATGGCATAGAGTAGTATTCGCTGTCGAGTGCTGATGTGAGAACTGAAGTGAACTAATTTATTTTGGAAATTGTAACCATAAGTACAAATATTAACAAATCGTACTGTTAGTACAATGTGTGAACGGGACAGATTGATGTGCGAGCGAGATGGAACAACTATTAATATGTGCGCTCCCGCGTTGCGCTAGCCAGTAGTGCGTTATCCGCTGCGGTGACAAGACATATGCAGCTCCCATAAGCCACGTATCATGATGGGGGGGACTGGGATCATTTATGATCCCAAAATACTAATTAAGTTGGCAGGACTACAAACCTATCCAGACCTGTTATTTAATATGGCAGCGAGTTGTGGCCTATACTCGATCGACACAAGCCAAAGGTGCACGTCACCGAAAGGAATATTTTGCGGTATCCACTACATCGCGTGACTCCACACTTCACACATTCCGTGTAGAGCACGTAGAAAGACTACGACAGGAGGTGCCGGATCAGCAGCATACTGAAAATCCATTGCATAGCAGACAAATCGCAAGAAAGAGGCTTACGCCAGAATCCTACTTTTTTTTTTTTTTGAGGCGAGGGAAAATGTTTAACCGATTTACGCACAAACTGGGTCGTTGCTAGGGGAACGACACGCGTCGGTCGGGGGCGATAACACTGCAGCAATAGTATGCTCTTGGCAGCGCTCCGTCCGCGATCGACGTCACAGAATAGTGTGGAAGACTCCGAGCGTCGCTACACGAGCGAGCAACCCCAATACCCACTGAAAACCCCCTCCTCCCTGACGACCCTGCGCTTTGTATGTGTTGGAAAGGCTGAGATTTAGAACATAGTTACGCCCAGCCGATCCAGCGCAATAAAGTGCCTGGAGTGTGCCCTGGGAGAACACACCCCACTTCGTTGTGCGGGGGTAGAAGGTCCTTTGCTCTCCTAGCAAGCTAAAGGAAAGCGGTAAACGGAACCACGCCAGAATCCTACTACATTGTCAATGCACAAGCTTCATAAATCTTAAATATCAATTCAATATTCAATGCTTTAAAACCTGTAGATTTTACAGAAATGAAATTATTATTTCCATGTATACATGACATACTAATCATCTAAGTTGTGTATATTACATCTTATCATACATAAACTGTGAGATTAAATTTGAAAACGTTATCCAGCGTAAAACGGAACCTGTTTTTCGCTTCAAATTGAATGAAAACAACGGCACACGACATAAATAACATTATGTTAATTTAATTTTTCCTATTTGACATTGTAAATTGTTTTCTAATACGATTTATAATATTGATAATTTTTATGAATGTAACGAATGCTTCGTCTTAGAGTGTTTGGTGGTTTTTATTTAACCTCAACTGGAAGCAATAACTTCTTTCACTGATATAACGGTAATATCTACTTAACGCATTATTACTTAGTTTCTCGCTATGAGAAAGAATACAATTAATTTCCTTCGGCCGGATGGCCTGTCGTAAGAGGCGACAAAACAACCCACAGCCAGGTGGTAGGGCGATTGCCCGACTGGATGGCTACCACCCCTGGTCTAGAGTATGTCGCCATAATAACTTTGAGTTGTGTTCCGCGGCATTAGTGACCAGGTTCCAGTCTCCCTAAACAGAGCAGTAGCGCATTTGCAAATGTTAACAGGCGATGGTAACCGCTTTCCATCAAGTGGGCCGTCTGCCTGTCTGCTAAACTCCTGCAATAAAAAAAAATAAAAAAAAGAGTATTGATAAGTACAAATATAAAGCTAGGCCAAAAAGAGATGGATTGTGTGAAGGATGACATGATGATTTGTGGTGTGACAGAAGACGTATGCCAGAACAGAATATTAGAGAATAGATGATTGCGGAAGGAAAAGACATATTGCGCCGACCTCAAATAATTTATAATTTGGAGAAGTTGAAAGAAACTGGCAAACGGGTCCACTTGATGGCAAGTGGCTCCCTTCGCCCATGGACATCTGCAACTCTAAGGAAGGAGATGCGTTGCCTACCTCGTTGAGACTTTAAATATCTGTTTTTTTTTAATTGCAGAAGATCAGCAGACAGGCAGACGGCCCACTTGATGGAAAGCGGTTACCATCGCCTATGGACACCTGCAACACCAAAGGTGCTACAAATGCGCTGCTGCCCTCTTTAGGGAGACTGGAACCTGGTCACTAATGCCGGAACACAACTCAAGGTTGTTATGGCGACATACTTTAGACCAGGAGTGGTAGCCATCCAATCGGGCAAATGCCCTACCACTTGGCTGTGGGTTGTTAAGTCGCCTCTTACGACAGGCTGCCCGGCCGCAGAAAATTGTATTCTTTTTCCGTTCCTGCACGGAAAGTACTGTTGACGTCCTTTTTGAAGAGTCCCATATTGTAGCGCTCTGGGAAAACCGCGGCAGGGAGCTCATTCCACAGCTTGCTCACGTATGGCATAAAGGAGCGAGCGCCACCTACAGTGGATAACTTTCAGGTGTCAAGTAAGTGTGATTGAACTCCCAGTCGCCGGCGAGCAGTGCGGTGGTAAAATGGCGACGTACGATACACAAATCTAACTATTATAGTATTTGGCTGAGCGGGTTAAGCCCTTGCCGGCTCACATCACTGGAACGCAGACGCGCTGGATTCGATTCCTTACATGTCGTAAAAGAATTTTATTTACTCTGGTCTGGGATCGGCCCCAGAGTGGTCCATTGTAATATTACCCGTAACACAAACGTAACTTGCTTAGCTTGAGTATATACAATTTGTTTGTCTGTATCAGGGTGGAAATATAAAAACCACATACAACATTAAAAATAAGCTAGTATTATTAATTATTTCATTACAACTACATTATTAATTATTTAATTAATTAACTACCAAAACTGATTTTTGGCTTTCTTTACAAGCGATCCAATAATTGAGTACTAGTGAGTAATATTCAAATTCTTGAAGGAGAACATCTCTTGAAGGTATATATAATATATAGATTAAAATTTAAAACTTTACATTCCACGAACATCGTTTCGCAAAGTGTAATCGCTGTTGAAGAGAAGAAGCGGCAAGAAACTCCCCAGCAAAGTAAGTAACTAAAGTAAGCCAGACGTGGCTAAAAATTTTTGATTTTCAAATTTATCTGTATCAGCCTATTTTTTATTATGAATAAGAAGAGAAGACATCTTCTCAATAGAATTGTCTGGTTAACTTACTCACAACATGGCCTTAACAGTGCGTGGGTGTCGCATAGCAAAATGCTAGGTAAATTACACATTTGCGACCAAAAGTTGTACGCGCCGATTACTGTTAGGCCGTGGTCTGTCACAGATGCTGAATGCGGCGTCTAACGTCAACGGAGGTTGAATGTCGCTTGCGGCGTCACATTGACGTTACACCGATGGAAATGTCTAAGCGCTCATCAGTTTTTCACGTGCACTCTGTATTTGATTTGCTTATGCGATTAATTGACGTTAAAAAAGCAGCGTACGACGTTTTATGGACGCATAGCGCATGTGTGCGCATCAGGCGTGTTTGAAAAACTAGTATAGTGCATTTTCATAATGGCGACTTTAATAATGTCTCATACGAGTCCAAATGTTCGGCCACTAAATTAATAGACCAAAAACGTCTCCAGGCAGCTGAGATGAGAATGTTGAGACGGTTGTGTGATGTCTAAGAACGGATAAGGTGAGAAATGAATACGTAAGGAGACCTTTGAAAGTTGCGCCCGTGACTGAAGGATTGAGAGGTAGAAAACTACTATGGGCATCTAATGAGGAGGTATAATGGTCAAGTGACAAAAAGAATGTTAAGCCGAAAGATTGATGGGTACAAATGTAAAGGTAGACCAAAAAAAGAGATAGATGTTTTATGTGAAAGGTGATATGATGATTTGTGGTGTGATAGAGGACGTATGCCAGAATAGAAGGAAGGAAGGAAAGAAGGAAAAGATATATTGTGCCAACCCAAAATAATTCGGAGAACGTGAAATAGAAGAGAGTGCATTATCGTAATTAGTAGTAGTCATAACGCCATACGCAGCCCACGGCGTTTATAACGGACAAATGCCTTATTGAGGAACATACGTATGTATTTCTTAATTAAAAACAAACGGATGTTGCTGTGAGATCGCGTGTTGGAAGTAATTCGAATTCACGGGTCGAATATGTTTAATGGAGTTTTTTTACGTTATTATAAAACGAGTAAATACTCGTATATTTATGTATGCCTAACTCCGTCGACTCAGCGAACCAAAGCAATTCTTGGCCTCCGAAAGGAGCACGCTACTTTCCTCTATCCTGTAGTGTCTTGCCAGTTTTGGGCTTGAAGTTCGATATTGATTACTAGCTCGGAGGTCTTCAGGTAGAAATGAAATACTGTTCTGTGTTTGAATTGCAGTTCAGGAATGCATATTTAATTTGTAAAAATGCCGAATAATATTTTATAATATAGCACACATTTAGCTGCTAAACGAAATATAAGATTTAATAATAATAAGCGCACTCGCGCGATCACACGTGCTGAGGTGAGGTGAGGTGTGCGCGGAGGGAAACACGGGGCGAGACGAGGCGTGCGCGCTTGTCGATCATTTGCGATCGAACGTCTGCGGCTACACTAGCATTTGCCGCGTTGCTTTGAGATATTTGTTAATAAATTGCAACGAGGGTTCCAAAAAAACCACACACTACTTATTTATTATTTAAGAGCTATGCTCTTGTCGGTGGAGCGTCTTCCAATCTTCTCTATTATGAGCCAGTTGTTTTACTTCTATGTACGACACGACCCCCATTTTTTCTTTTATTCGATCCATGAATGCTCGTCTTGATCTGACCTTCCCTCTCCTTGCTTCCACTTTGCCTTCGATTAACGTGCATAAGGTGTCGTGTCGTAGCCAATGGCAAAACATCTTCCCCCTTCTTTCGTTTCGTATTGTAGGAAGAGAAGAAAGGTTTGCACTAACATCTATTCTTACAAAATTTAGGAACTTTACGTACGATTTTACCGCACAACCAATATTGATAGTGTTCTAGCTTTCAGATCATATTGCTTTAATTTTTCCGTTGCGGAAATAAAAGAGCGTTTTCTGCTTACAGTAAGACCAAGACCTTTGTAGGCGAGACACCAAAAAGGGTCGTGTATTACGCATGTAAAGCGGTTATTATAGTAGGTGAATTTTTGAAACCTTTTCTCCAAATTAGGGTGATATGACATAATATAATGCAATGCAATGTAATCCAACATAAGAAATTTAATAATAAGTAAAATAACATGATGTAATTGTAGATGTCGCGATTCTCCATGATGATAACCTCATCAATGCTAAGAAAGAAAGGGAAATAAAGTATATTAATCTTGCTCACGAGGTTACTGCCAAATGGAACTTGGACTGTACAATCATAGTACCAACCGTGGTATCAGCAAATAGTCTAATAGCGAAGAGCCTCGATGGCCATCGTGAAATGATCTGGCTTGGTATCTTGGTGAAGGGTCGGATGCAGAAGACAGCTCTGTTAGAGGCGGACCATATTGTAAAGAACTTCCTACCTCTGGAGCTTTAACCATCGGTAGCTTAAACCTTAGGCCCCACTATCGACGGAGATTAGGAAATAAATGTACATGATTTATATATATAATATTTATAACTACGTATCACCGAGATGAATATGCTGCGTTGGATGGACATGAAGACTCCCGCGTCCGCGGAAGTCTTCATGTACGTGACATAGCAGACAAACTGCAAGAGTGTCGCTTACGCTGGTACGACCATGTTTTACGGAGACCTGCTAATTATGGGGGGGAAGAAATATCTAGCCATGCCGCCTCCGCCAGGTCCCGGTCGAAGCGGAAGGCCCAAGAAATGCTGGCTTGACGTTGTGAAGGATGACATGCGTACCATACCAATGATTTCAAAACAGGGGATGCTGAAAACCGCGCGAAGTGGAGTAGAAAAAGTAGGAAAGCGGACTCCGAACGCAACCGAGATTTAACGCTCGGATGATGATGGTGATGATTTTATATAGGCAATATTTATGTTATAATAAAATTTAAAATGAATAAACATGTGAGTAAAGTCATAAGTAAATAGGTTAGTCACATTGGCGACACTTTGTACCGGGTCTCTAGATCAGTGCACTGTAATAATGCGTGTAAATCAGGGGTGTTGATTACCTGCGGGTGGCTGCGGTGGGTGTGGCGCGTAGGTTCGCGGGTGTCCGGCGCGCGCGCCGCGCTCATGCCTCAGCGCCGCCGGCGCATGCCCGACTGTTACCTCACCGCGCTGACAACAAACGAGACAAGCAATTAGGCCAGTACTCTACAACAATACTCATTAGCAAATCTACGCTCCATATACTCCATTTAAGGCCTGATGCATACTATTCCATTCGCTGCAGTTTGATCAGTTGCCCGGCTGACCGTATCTCTCTTTTCTTTCACCATATCCCAATTACTTGGGGTCGGCACAATATGTCTTTTCCTTCCACACTCTTCTATTCTGACATACCTCTTCTGTCACACCGCATATCATCATGTCATCCTTCACACAATCCATCCATCTTTTTTTGGTCTACCTTTAAATTTGTACCCATCCATCTTGTAGTATAACATTCGTATATACGGTTAGAGTTAGGGCTTGCTCTAAAACATCTTTCGTCGTTCGGTTCCGTTTACATTAAACTTGTTCTTTATAAAAATAATTGCTAAAAGTGCTTAGAACAGTGAGAATGTACTTTACACAACTTTAATTTTCGAAAATTGAGAATAAAACATACTTTGAAGGTTAATTACTGCAATGTTTACTTTAGTCTATTTAAAGATACTAGTGGTCGCCCGTGGTCGAAATTCGACCATAATAATTAATTTAACATAATTTTGAACATTATTAAGGTTCTGTTGTCAAAGACTATAACTTCTATAATCACATATTTCACCAAGGCTACTCTTTTAATTTGACTTAAACAATAAACAAAAGAGTATACATATACATGCGTATGTGTGTCAAATACATGGTGTGTAATGTTTTTTTTTATTGATTTCATGTATTCTTATGCATAATTGTTTTTAAATATTAGCATTCTGCACTCCTTCTCTATATAAACTATAAGTGTGCGAAATTTCATACTCGTCCGTCCGCGCAATTTTCGTAAAAGGGGGTACGAAGTTTTTGCTGTGCTTTTGCTTCACGTATTAATATATAGATGTTAAATACGTCTATGTCTATAAAGTTGAGATTGTATGTATTGGTGCAACGAAAAAAAAATCTTCTAATCTGTGACCGCAACGCTTTAAGCAACCGGACTGGTTCGCCAGCAGCCACAGCGTCTTAAAACTGATTTACATTAATCCAGCTACCGACTTCAAATTCAAAGCAAGCTAATGCTGTCTTCATACTGGCATCGTGTATTTTGTTTTGAAGTCAGCGCAGCGCTACCAAGTTTCACTGACTTCAATATTCCCAAATGAAAATTTTAAAGTCAGTTCGATCCCCAAGTTAATCATAACATCTTCATCTCTCCCAGATTTACGTAATTCTATAAAATATTAGTATGATTATTATATATATATACATACATACATACATACATACATACATACATACATAGTTACGTTTCACGCCAGTTCCCTTGCGGGGTAGGCACGAACAACAGAGCGCCATTTAGGCTTATTCTTACAAACCTCACTTGCTTCTTTGACATTCATAACTCTTGTCATGCAAGCTCGTCTGTTCTTAACGCTCCCGACATCACCTTCTGCTAGTACACCATCAATTTGATCATGGAAGGTGTGTCGTGGCCTTCCTCGACTTCTGCATCCATCTACTTTTGCATTGTATATCTGTTTAGTCATTCTTGTCTTTTTAGTCTTCATATATATATATCAATATATGTATATTTTTGTCTTATTTCTATGTCTATTATACTTGCCATTTCAAAATTTTATATGTATACTTTTTTATTCTAGTTATATTGCAAAACCCACATGTTACACAATTTTTCTCTAATCCGTCCTAAGGTTGTCTGGAAGAAATTGCTTTTAGTGATAAGACCGCCTATTGTCTTCTATACTTAAACTTCTTGAATTGGATCTTAACATTATGCAATAAAGTATATTATATTATATTCAATTCAGTAGCTGGATCAATGTAAATCAGCCTTTAAGCAAATTAGGTCCGGACACTGCTTAAGCGGTGCATGCTTCTCCGGCCAGGATTCGAAACGTGTGGTTTAAATTTGGAACGCTAGTCCGTTACACACTAAGGTACCATGAGTTATGATATACGAAGACAGTTTGGTGAAAATGCAGGAATTTTCCTACGTTTCACCATGTTGATTAAAACCATACGATAAAATATGAAAACGTAATAAAATTGGCCAAGTACTTGTTAGTCTATGAGCGATGATGGGTTCCGTTGAAGTGGCCAACATCTACCGCTTTGTTCAGAATAAAAAAAAATACTTTATAACGGATTTTGGCCGAATCTATTTCTTTTGAGAGTGTATTTTAAGCCTCTTCTACCTTCATTTTTTTCAAAATCCATTCTATAGTTGAAAAATTACTTTACCCCACCATTAAAAGCTTAATATATCTTATGATATATATGAGGTGTGTAAGAATAAGCCTGAATGGCGCTCTGTTGTTCGTGTCTACCCCGCAAGGGAACTGGCGTGAAGTTATGTATGTATGTATGATAATATATTGTATACATTGAACCTGTTATTCGATTCATATTGAACTAGCTGTATAGGGACGGAGAAAGAAATTCCTTTTATTGCACGATTTCAGCAGACAAGCAGACGGCCCACTTGATGGAAAGCGCTTACCATCGCCTATGGACACTTGCAACGCCAAAAGTACTACAAAGGCCACTAAGGAACACAACTCAAGGTTGTTATGACGGCATACTCTAGACTATAGGTGGAAGACATCCAGACAGGCAAATAGTGATAGACAGATAGATAGCTGGACAGACAGTCGAACAGGTATGACGTTTTAATAAAAAATCCATATTTAACAAAGTTACTGCTTAACCCTAGAAATATCGAATATTAATATTAAAATGATTTAGAAAACGTATTTTAACTTCATAATATAATATATTTCATCTGTTTAATATTCACATAATCCAGCGATCGTAATAATTTAATGGACTAACGACCGCCCGCGGTTTCTCTTACATTTAAATGTCTTTTTAACAGTATACGTTTATTCTTACACATCATATTTAATATGTTTGCGAAGTAACGGTTAGGGCATAAATTAAAATGTGAATTAATTGGAAAACAATTTTCTAAACACAGATCTGGATTATATTATATGAATAATATATTATTTTTAATCTATGCAAATTTGATCTTATAAAACATGATGGTAAATTTTACCTACATTGACTTAACTTTTAGGCTGCTGTGCATAGACATTCAAGCGATAGCTAAAATAAAATAATCGCTGTTTAGTATAGTTTTAGCGATTATTTTATTTTAATCATTCGTTAAATGTCTATGTACACCAGCCTTAGTAGGTATCCCTATTTTTTAGAAATTTGTTACTCAGGGATATACATTATCCCTGAGTAACATATTCTTTTTAGGATTATATGAATAATATATTATTTTTAATCTATGCAAATTTGATCTTATAAAACATGATGGTAAATATTTACCTACATTGACTTAACTTTTAGGCTGTTGTATATAGACATTCAAGCGAAAGGTAAAAGAAAATAATTGCTGTTTAGTATAGTTTTAGCGATTATTTTATTTTAACCATTGGTTAAATGTCTATGTACACCAGCCTTAGTAGGGATCCCTAATTTTTAGAAATATGTTACTCATTATCCCTGAATAACATATTTTTTTAGGATTATATGAATAATATTCTATTTTTAATCTATGTAAATTTGATCTTATAAAACACGATGGTAAATTTTTACCTACATTGACTTAACTTTTAGGCTGTTGTACATAGACATTCAAGTGATAGCTAAAATAAAATAATCGCTGTTTAGTATAGTTTTAGCGATTATTTTATTTTAACCATTGGTTAAATGTCTATGTACACCAGCCTTAGTAGAGATCCCTATTTTTTATGTATATACTCAGGGATAATGTATATCCCTGAGTAACATATTCTTTTCAGGATTATATGAATAATATATTATTTTTATTCTATCCAAATTTGATCTTACAAAACATCCCTGAGTAACATATTTCTTTTCAAATTTAATTCAATTTTTTTAAAGTAAATTTTATATTGAATAAAAGGCTAATTAATTTAAATGTATAACAAACAAAAAAAAACATTTAAATGTAAATTTTAATTTAAGATTTGAAAATCTTAAAACAAAATAATACTTTAAAATAACTTATGCAACAAAAAATATACTTAGGTCCAAATGTCGCTTACGATAAAATGGTGGTAAAAGCATTTTATCGTGAGCGTCGTCGTTATGTGACTTAAAAGAGTGGGTCAGTGTCTAGTTCCAAACAAAACTCATACATATTAATAATAAAATATGACATTAAGTAAAAATAGTTACAATTATACATACCTATATAAGTGACTTTTAATAGTATAATACAGACATATATGTATAGAATATCTATATATTAATACGTGAAGCAAAAACTTTGTACCCCTTTTTACGAAAATTGCGCGGTTGGAGGAGTATGAAATTTCGCACACTTATAGTTTATATAGAGAAGAAGCGACGAATGCGAATATTTAAAAAAAAAATACATTAAGTCAATAAAAAAAAACATTACACACACTACCATGTATTTGACACACACGCGCACATATACTCTTTTCTTCATTGTCCAAGTCAAATTAACAGTGTAGCCTTGGCGAAATCTGTGATTATAGAAGTATAGTCTTTTGCTACGTACGAAGAAGCCTGCCAATTTTATAACATCACAAGCCTTACAAATAGAAGACAGCTTCTTGACATGTCTTTCCTTTACGATATCGTAAATTCTCGTTTAGACTGTCCTACTCTCACCTCATCTATATCGCTGGCAGTGCCAGCTCTAGCCACAACAAATTGTTTCACGTGCCCTGTAGAAGAACTAATTATGGCTTAAATGAAGTGCTTGCTCGTCTTACTGCCACTTATAACAACAAATATAATGATATAGATATTTTCTATCATTCAAAATTAATTTATAAATCAAAGATACTAGAAAAATTGGGCTAATATTTTTAACTGTTTATTAGGCACTATAAATATCCACGCCTCTGTCTGTATAGTTTAATTTTTAGTTTGTGTAACATGTATTACTGCATTATATATATGAATATTATAAATATATATAATATGAATATCTGTATATTTATTAAATATTATTTTTTAGTTACTTATCTACAACATATACCATATAGGGGACGCTACAGCAGGCATTATTTTACATTATTCTACATTTTTTATTTTTACATTACTTTACATTGTTTTATTTTTTTAAATATACTACATTTATATAGAGCTTAACATAAACAAAACTCTTTATTGCGGTCTTGGTCTTGTACAAATACACTGTAAAGCGTGAAGTATCCAGTAATTGGCTACATTCATATTAAACAGAGTTGATTGTTTTAAGTTATAAATATAGCTGTTGGATATGTAATAAATAAATAAATAGACAGTACATTTAGGTACTCATACAGCAACGTCGCGCATGACCTCATAGATTTTATATACATAATGAAGTCATAATTTTCCACGAGTAAAAGAAGTCACATAGCGCATTAATTCTTTAAAAGTTAGAATAATTTTTATCAGGATATTTAAAAGTAATGTAATAAGATAATATTTCAAATACCGCTTTTATATATAAAAAAATGTTGTTAATGTTTGTTAATTGCCATAAAAATTTAGCTATCATCAGGCGGTCCTTCAATTATTTTAAAACTATAATTATGAGAAGCGGAAACGACATGACCTCAAAGCAACATAATGAAGTATGTATAACATAAAAATATATGATAAACTATCAATAATTCACATACATATAAACTTTCACACCGCACCTACTTTAATAAAGAAAGAAAAAACATTAAAAACATGCGTAGAAACAAAATTTATTGTCGCCATTTAATTTGAGAACCAATATGGCGGTGTACTGCGGCTAGAGAGGGCCTGGGGCGCTGCACATTCGGCGTAGACTGTGCCGATGAAACACGAATTTTATTTCAAGTCTCAAAGGATATTTGTGACTTGACTATCAGCATGGCAGTTAGTCTTATGGCACATTCGCATTCAATTAGTTCGGCTGCTGTGTGCGCTGTCGTAAATAATTCCCAAAACACTGCTGTAGCAGTCTCACAGGCAGTGAGTGTTTACATGTTACTTCTACGCCTACTCAACTCGAATTCGAATGGGGGGTAATATAATATATGAAATGAATATAGCGTAGTCGAGCTGCCCTTCTTTTGACTTCTAGACGAAAACTGACAACGCGGTGAGCGTAGGCCAGCGGCAGCGGCAACAATAGTCGCAAGACGAGCGATGTGTTAAAATAATCGTGCTGCCCATTTGCCTCACGCTTACCCTGCTTCATGCCTCCAAAGTGGACATGTAAGGACGAAGATTAATAGTCGCAGAAGAATAGTAGAAATAGTAATATAAAGAAGAATAGCAGAAAAATAATAAAATCTTCTTAACTTATCAAGTTTAATAGGAAGGTGTAGTCTGTATGGCGCAATCATACATGTACCGACTCACTGATCCGAAACATTTAGGTGTTCCAAAAGATTGGAACATCAATAATGTTTCAAATGCATCATTTGGATCTGGAACATCGCGATCTCTCTGACTCGCTGTTCAGCGCGATCATGTCGCTTATGTGTGAGAGAGACCGACCAGAGCATAATGAATCACAGAGCAACAAGCGTAGCGAGAGAGAAGGAAAACAATAAAATATAAACAAATTATAGTTTATTAACGATCTCACAATTTGTAATTTTTTCAAATATTACTCTGAATATTCATCTTTGCTTCAACCTTAACACCGTCTGCCTCGATATGCCTGCGACACGACATATATATATATATATATATATATATATATATATATATATATATATATATATATATATATATATCTGTATTTTTATCTTTGACAAGTTTGATACGATGTTTCAAATGAAACCGCAGCCCGTTTCTCAGCCTCAGTCCGCCACGTACTAACAAGACAACCATGATTTTATATCTTTGACTCAATGTTCCAAATGAAACATATCAGTGATCCGGAACATTTTACTGTTCCAGATACAAATATTCCAATCACAAAAATGTGACATTTCTCCCACGCCTAGTAGAGAACAATTTTTCAGTGCACACAGTTGAAGTTGTATCTTCAGTCGTATAAAAAAAAATCGCGGCGAAGTTCTTTAATGGCTTTTTTTAGCCATAAATATTGTGTACCCCTCTAACTCTTGTGAGCTATAAAGTGGAAAATTCTAAAAGAAATCAAGATCAATCGAAGTAAATATACTTTTAACGAGAATTTGCTTAAATACAATCGTCGGCAGTGCAATGTGCCGTTCTACCCGTAGAACGTCGCGTCAGCGTACCACCATTTCGCTCTAGCGGTCGCGTGTCGACTGCTCATGAGCCTACTTTCAAATGTACCTTATATAGAAAATAAGATTCGCTACTACCCGCGCATATACTAGAATGGTGATTTGAAAGACCGTAACCAAATGACGAAAACAGGGTATGTTTGTCATCTCTACGGAACACTTCATTGTTCGCGAACTGTCAAATACTTAACCGTTTTTTTTAATATTTAGGCGTCACTAGCCTTAGCCATTACTCAATCTGCACTGAAAACCATTGCTGTGTCGGATCATGTTTCGGCACAACAAAATACTGAGTACCAACCTCCTTTCTAAACTCGCGGCATTCCATTTCTGTATGTAATATATTTTCTTATCTGTTTGTATTGCGTGTGTCGCAACTGGAAATAAATATTTTCTTTCTTTTGTTCCATCATTCTTTGTATAAACAATATACCAGCCGAAAACAGAATGCCGAATGTTATGTACCCGTCTAACATAGTCGCCTGAACCGATGACCGCGGGGTCAGTTTTTTCCGTCACATAGATGTTTGAAAGTTGTCCGTCCGCTTGTGTGTACCATACAATCTGTGTCGTCGTCATTAAGAGGTCAAGTGTTTCACGAAAAAATAGTTTTATTATGCGCTTGCGCAACTATACCGCAATCACGGAATTCGACGAACATTGCCGAGTCTACCCGAACATTGACATTTCTAATTTTTATTATCTTTAAATAATATAAAACAAAGTCGCTTTGCGTGTCTGTCCGTCTATCTGTATATCCGCTAACTCTTTCTAAGCCACGCAACAGATTTTTAAGCGGTTTTCAATCATCAGTTAGGTAATTTTTCAAATAAAGGTTTATATGTATACTAGTGCTTGTCAGCGGCTTCACTCTCCATATCTAAACCTACTTAAGTTTTATCTAAGTAAAGTAGAGTTACTTACTGTGGTTGGACCCCGGAGTAACCGCGGGGAAAAGTCTGGTATTTTACAAAACTTATTTACTTAACAATATTAGACAAGCTATGTATAATAACAGTCGAAAAACGTCCCACTGCTGGGCTGGGGTCTCTCAATTTTATAAAGGAACGAATAATATAACCGACACGCTTGCCCAAGGCGGAATAGGTTTGACACATCGTCTATATGGATGTGCAGGTTTCATCGCAATTTTTTCCTTCATCGTCAGCCCGTGGTAATTTGAAGAATATGCGCTTAGGAAACTGCCTAAGTGGTACACACGCTTTTCTGGCGAGGATTCGAATCCGCGTCTTTTAAGTATAGGGTGGCGTTAACCACTCTACTACCACGGGTTTTTAACTACGACCAACTATGTGAGCATAAAAATTCTCATATTTTATTAACCGCTACAATCTATATCAACATTTTACATACATACATAACTTCACACCAGTTCCCTTGCGGGGTAGGCACGAACAACAGAGCGCCATTTAGGCCCATTCTTACACACCTCACTTGCTTCTTTGACATTCATAACTCTTGTCATGCACGCTCGTCTGTTCTTAAGGCTTCTGACATCACCTTCTGCTAGTACACGTTTAACGATATCTCTACAATATCTCTTTAATTACGTACGTTTTGATAACGTAAGTTAAAACGTTTACTATTTTACATACATACATACATACATACATAACTTCACGCCAGTTCCCTTGCGGGGTAGGCACGAACAACAGAGCGCCATTTAGGCTTATTCTTACACACCTCACTTGCTTCTTTGACATTCATAACTCTTGTCATGCACGCTCGTCTGTTCTTAAGGCTCCTAACATCACCTTCTGCTACTACTACTTTACTAGTTTACTATTTTACTAGAGAGAAATCTATAAGAGTAATTTGAATTAATTTAAGTTGTATGGAGTTTCTTTAACCAGACTTCAAGATGCATTGTTCCTCGTAACTATAATTATAATATTCTAAATCTTTATATATATCGCATGAGCTCATCAGACAAGCAGACGGCCCAACTGGTGGAAAGCGGTTACCATTGCCTATGGACATTTATTGTAACAATAAAGGTGCTGCCAAGCTCTAAATAGAGACTGAAACCTGACCAGTAATGTCGGAACATAACTCAACGTTGTTATGACGGCATACTCTAGGCCAAAGGTGGTAACCATCCAGATGGGCAAATACCCTACCACCTGGCTGTGGGTTATTTTATCGCCTCTTACGACAACCGGCACTGATAAAATCGTTCGTCTGTACGTCTGTATTTCGCGGAACTGCTCCTAAATCCCTTAACAGATTTTGATGACATTTTATATGTATATATGAGTGGGTCTCCGGATGGTTTAGATTCTCAATTGGACCCAGTAGGTAGCGCTGGAATCGGGTTACAAAACTTTGATGAATTTGTGTGGGTGTGTATAAGTAGGTCTGTGGATGAGTTAGATTAATAACTGAAACCGGCAAGTGGCAATGCAGTCGCATCCAAATTTTTACATTTTCAAGGCAAGACACCGTCTGTCGGGCCTGTTACTATATAATAAATACATATTTGTAAAAACCTACATACATACATACATAACTTCACGCCAGTTCCCTTGCGGGGTAGGCACGAACAACAGAGCGCCATTCAGGCTTATTCTTACACACCTCACTTGCTTCTTTGACATTCATAACTCTTGTCATGCACGCTCGTCTATTCTTAAGGCTCCTGACATCACCTTCTGTTAGTACACGATCAATTTGATCATGGAAGGCGTGTCGTGGCCTTCCACGACTTCTGCATCCATCCACTTTTGCATTGTATATCTGTTTAGTCATTCTTTCCACATGGCCGAACCGCCGGAGCATTCCTTTCTTTACCTTCACCCCAACACTCTCTTTCAGACCAAGTCTCTTTCTTACTTCGGTATTACGAACGCGGTCCGCCAGAGTCACTCCGCAGATTTTGCGCAGTGCTCGCATCTCCACCGCGTTTACTCTACTTTCATGCTCTCTCTTCCATACCCAACTCTCGCTTCCATACGTGAGCGTAGGTACCAGCACCGCGTTGTGTACGGCAAGCTGGGCCTTCTGGCTGAGGTTTTTAGCGCCTAGAAGTTTACCTAACGCTCCATTCACACTATTCCCCAAATTCACTCTTCTTTCTATATCAGCGGTGTACCTTCCATCCCTGCTAAAAGCACATCCAAGATATACAAACTCACTCACTTGCTCCAGCATAACATCATCGACCATTATCCTTGCATTCGTTCCGGTTACTTCCCTTTCAAACCTAATATATAATATACTTCAAAAAAAAATCTATTTATATAAAAATGAAAAGCAACATCTTAAAACAATTTTTGATTTTGAAGATATTTAACACATTAATTTTTACAAAATGTGGTAAATACAAAATATGTTTACCACTTTATTTTTCCAAAAATAATCTGGTTAACCGAATTCTACAAAGTCAGTTAACATTAGAAGCCTTTGTCATCAAAAAAATTAAAAGAACATTTCTTCAAATTATACAAATGACCATTCCATTTTCGAGTTGATCCTTTTCACGCCCGCTGAGAGCTTTCAAATGTCACTATGACAGCTTCCGACGTCCAATGAAAAGTGAGCTCCCGCGTCCTTCGCTTTATTAACAAAAGAAGGCCACTGCGGGAGGGGGAGGTCATACTCAAGGGGTCTAGTGTTATGGTCGACGCGACTACTGCAGCGCCTCCCGCAGGCTTTACACGTCAAGGTCGGTCTCAAAATAGACATGTTATAACTTTCAAGCAACTAATTAGACGATATTTTTATAAATTTTGAAATACTTCTCACATTTATCATTATACAATCATTTCTTATTGCCTTTTATAGTTTACAATGGAGTATATTATCATAGATTATAGCCAAAAAAAATATGAATTCTCTATATATTTTTTTACAAGATTACTCAAAAAAAAGGATTGTTAAGTATGTGTTCTACACTTTGTGTATTTTTTTCATACTAGCTGTATATGTAAACCCATAAACTTTCGACGTAAACAAATCATTAAAAATATGTGAATATGAATTAAAACTTTCAAATTAAACTGGTTTATGGATGCTTCAATGAAGTACACGCGTTTAATTATCAATTATCGTAAATAAAAAACAATATGACGCAAAGCAGTTCAGTGCAGAGCATGCGCAACAGTGGTTGCCCTGAAATTGCATAAATAACATTGTTTTTCAATCTTTCTACATTCATTATAACATTTTAGGTATATGTGTTAAAGTTAGAAGTATCATCAGAATCAAAATGTGACGTATAAATATTAATATTATTTAAAGAGTAACACTATTGTCGAAAAACCGTGTAACAGGTTTTCCATATGGCAAGACTGTTATGATTTATTGTTTGTTCGAGTAATAGAGGAATATTTGATATAATATTGTTAGTTATAGTTAAGAAATCAAGTAAACGCGCCCAAAACAGACAAAAGAATATAGCCAAAAAGGATCTGTCAAAATACTTACACCAAAACCGAATTAACCTCAAAATTGCACTTCCTGAAATCACTATAAACTTCAATAACACTATTTTGATACAAAACACGGTACCGAATGCACTTCTTTTCGGAAAATTTCAGAGTTTTCAGGGAGGCCTGAAAACTGTAAGGGCGATCGAGATGACATTTGACAACTGCGGCGCAGACTCGTGTATGCTCGGAAATGTTCGGCTGTATTCGGGTTAACTCGGCAGCGTTCGGAGTCTTCGGCTCTTTTCGTCGGGTATTGATTGTTGTAGCGGCGCCAGGTCGTCGCCGTCGGCAGAGCCCCCTCTCGGCGCTAATGAAAGCCGATGGACATTCATTATTTAAAAGCATTCAGGAGATAGAGCGGTACGCGAAAATTAATGGCGTATTTATTGATTTATCGAATGCGAAGTTAAAGATTGATTGGGTTTAGTGTTTTGGTTCATATCAACAATTAATATTGGGGTGTGTTGTAATTGATTATTTGTTGCGATGTCGGAGTCGAGTTTAATTAAGATAGGTTGCACGTAGGTACTCTTACAAGATAAAAGTAACTTATACGATTAAATATAATTTGTCTTATGGGTAAGCACAGGTAAATATATAGGTACTCAACATGTGCGCCGCGCCGGCGCGACGCCGCCGCGTTCTTCCTGCGCGCCGCCGCCGCCATTTACGGGCGGCGTTTACAGTAGTAAGACGTTGGTTGAGTTGTAATCAATTTCTAAACTAATTTTAAATTAATAATTTAAAAATAACTGAACTCTCTACAACAGTTTAGTTTAATTGTTAGCATGATATAGAACAAGTAATTCGCGTTTTTCAATTCTGCCTATTTATTACCGGTTTTAGGTGCCCGATTCTTGTTTGTACAAGACTCGAGCACGTAAAATTGTGAGCTATTTAACTTTTTTCAAAGCAAACGTAGGTGTAGACTATTTAAATACGTTAACTTAACAAATTCGAAAATCTTCACGCTGACGACGCCGCGCCGCAGGCGACTGTATACCTCAAGCGCGGCGCCGCCGCTAGTTCTCAACGCGGCGCACACGTATTATAAATGAATAAATAATACGTAAATTAAAATACATACATAACTTCACGCCAGTTCCCTTGCGGGGTAAGCACGAACAGCAGAGCGCCATTTAGGCTTATTCTTACACACCTCACTTGCTTCTTTGACATTCATAACTCTTGTCATGCACGCTCGTCTGTTCTTAAGGCTCCTGACATCACCCTCCGCTAGTACACGATCAATTTGATCATGGAAGGTGTGTCGTGGCCTTCCGCGACTTCTGCATCCATCCACTTTTGCATTGTATATCTGTTTAGTCATTCTTTCATCATGCATTCTTTCCACATGCCCGAACCACCGGAGCATTCCTTTCCCTACCTTCACCCCGACATTATCTTTCAGACCAACTTTTCAACATTAATTTCGGCTAATGCCATTTTTACTAATGATAGTACCATTTTTTTCTACTAATATTCCGCCGCGGCGGATTTAGTATGTAGGAATCATATTTGTTATTATAAACTAACCATATGACGGAAGTAGTCATTAACCGGTTTGAGTATACTTTGATGTAGTAATCGGAAGTGATATAACCGGATGTTGACGTAGAAGCATTTATTATCAAGCTAACGAATACCGGAAATAGGAGTAACTGGAAGTTGGAAGTTAATACGGATGGCGGAAGTTGGTTTTATGAAGAAAGTGAAACTGAAATGGCGCCAAAGCATTGCCGGATGGTGTCACTGCCGCTCGTTACGAGGACCTTTTAAATACGCGGTGTTCGGGCAGAGAGGGACAGTCCCCCAGGGTCTTCTTCCTCGGTTTCTTATGAGGAGGTTGGGGCCTCAAGGTATACCTCTTTACCCCGGCTGCAACTCAGTGGGCAACTACCCACCGGTGATTGGGTTTGGAGCTGCTGGAGTCTTCTCCGTATGGCGATGGCTTCTCAGCAGCTCTCGTTGGCCAATCTGCGGCGTTCGGTGGCCTTCGCGGGCTATCCGCTGGCTACTTCCGCGGCTTAGTTGGCCATTCATTGGCGTTCGATGGCCATCTCGGGCTTTAGGTGGCCATCTGTGGCATCTGGTGGCCTATCAGCAGCTTTGTGGATTTTGCGACCTCACGCCAGAGAGGGACAGTCTACAACCAGTAGTCCACAATGACAGTCTACACGGATAGTCTGTAGCAGTCTTGGACAAGGAGCGCATAATATATTGTTACGAGTGTGGGACTCTAATTAGAATGCCGTTGGAATTACTATAGAATTTATTAGAACTATACAAACACGTATAAAACAGGTACAAATATAACTGGACGCAACCAGTACAAACTGCACGATTCAATAACACGCGCAAAGTCAGTCACTATATAGCTCATCAAATGTACACGTCTTGATCGTATCGTAATCCTCGCTTGACTGCCTCACCCCTCCGTTCGGGCATTCCTTTTATTCTGTACAAATACAATATGCCTCGACGCAAAACAATAAATTCTAAGAATTAGTTCGACACGCCTGCCTAATGACTGTCATAAAACAAGTACAATAACAATATAATGTTTTTCTTAATTATAAATTTTAAACACAAAGTAAACAAAAGAAGTCCAAATGCGGGAAAGGCAATAAACCAGGTTTATGGCAGGCAGATGTGCATTCACTTTTGTCGGCATGTAACAATATTGTAGTCGATAATTACTGTCTGTTAATCGCAGTATTCTTTGAGGGCAATTGCTGCACTTGACCAGCGTGGATGGAGCTCTTGGAGTTGCCCTAATATTTCTGTGTATTAGTGTGCTATATTAAGGGCCGCTTGCAAAACGATCGCCTTTAAATAAAATTAATTAATCATATTAAGCTGCCTAAATACGTTTTATACAAAACGTATTGACAGTTCTTTAAACGTTTTTAGCGGCATATTTTGTGTTGTGCAAGACGCTAATTGTATTTAAGGGTGTTAAATACGTTTTGTGTTTCTTAAATAAATTTAAGCAACCTTATGCAAGCGGCCCTTAATATTGCAATTGGAATAATTCTAGTGTAATAAACTTTGATTATAATATTTCAGATTATTATTGTGTTATTCCCGGTCATTTGGGCGGGGTGAGCCTACAAGTAGAATACATATTTTTGAATAATAATATATAATAATAATAATTAATTTTGAATATCTTCGCAACACCAAATCAAATAATATATTGCACAAAAACATGGTAGTTATACAAATAGGTGTTATTATTTTATAATTATCACATTTTTTGCCGGTTCGGCGTCCAATTTTTTGAAATTTATATTATATAGGTACATACTTAATTCAATATTTATTTGATTTGTATGTATTTTGAGACCACGGGCCATAAAAATGGCCGGGACATTTAGAAGGCTTGCTTGGGGCCATGGGCAGGCCAACACGTAGAGGCCCCGTGACAAATTTATGTAAATGTGGCGTGACACTGACCGGCGATTATCCCTGTCTACAACATATAGTGATGCACCCAAGGACAAGCCCCGGCCAGTGTAGGACTATTGTGGGAAATGAGGACAAAAAGTACCGGGCTATTGGGGTGAACTGCTAGTGGTACAAGGGGTCTGGGAATATGGAAACTATGGCGTCTGCCCGTCGCAATGTTCAGGGAACATGGAAAAATGGGGAGACGGTGACTCGCCACTCACTACATGGGCCCCTAAAAATGCCATAGAAGGCAGGGGCAACATGGGTGTGAGTGGCTAAGGGGTGTAGAGAGGTGGGCTGTAGGTTCACCGTAGCTACTTCTGACGTGATGCCATTTATCACTTCCACCCCTGGAGCTTGAGTCTTAGCTCTAACGATCTCCACTCCATGCCGGCCGGTTAAGGCAAGCACGGAGGCGGGGGCCTTGCCTTGGCCCCCGGAGTCAGGTACGAGGTGTCGCTACTCACCTAAGGCTTCGCCACAAAGCCCCCCTGCGGTTTGATTTTAATTATTACTACTAATGTTACAATCTTATAATTATGTATAACCTTAAATTTAACAAAATATTAAATGCTACACAATTTAAATTTACATATGTTTCTAATGATAGTAATATGGTACAAATATTATAAATATATTTAAACAGTTGACATTCTATGTTATCCTATATTTAAAACTTATCATTAAGGAACTCCGTTACTAGCAGAAGGTGATGTCAGGAGCCTTAAGAAGAGGTGTGTAAGAATAAGCGTAAATGGCGCTCTGTTGTTCGTGCCTACCCCGCAAGGGAACTGGCGTGAAGTTATCTATGTATGTATGTAACTCCAGTACACTGTAGTAGCTTTTTGTTATTAGTAGTTTTTTTTAATTGTCATTTGAATAATGAGTTTTCAGAGCTTTCAGCTGTTTTGGGATTTTTTTATATATTTTTAGAACCATGCATACCTATACTCTTGTACAGAAAAGTTGTTTTTGCAGGGTACATACAAAGTTTTTCTTTATTACATATATTCCTTACCGTAACCTCGGATGTATTTGGAAACAAATGTAGATTTTTGTGTACAAACATTGTAACTTCAAAGATATATACCGATGGAACAGTGAGTAAACTATATTTGATAAATAGCGTTTACAGCTGTCAGTTATATGTATTTTGAACATTGCTCGTATACAGCGTTTATGCATTAAGAATATAGTATTTGTATTGGATGAGTTACCCCAAAAACTAAAAAGTATAAAATAACTTATTTCTAAAGCTGTTATTATTAATATATATTATCTAAAACATTTTAAAGTCGGTGCTTAGTAATTTTCAAAAAAATTTAGTAATTTTTATGTTTTACTTTGCACCGACTTCAAGATGTTTTAGATAATATATATTAATAATAATAGCTTTAGAAATAAGTTATTTTATACTTTTTAGTTTTCGAAGTCGGTTATTTTATACGAAGTTTTTTTATTTTATTTGTTACTTTTTAGTGTCTAGCTATGTATGGGTAGACATACGAAAGGTGCCGCGCTCCTTAAAAAATTTAGTTCCCAAGAAACGGGAACAAAAAAAATATTCGTAAAATGAAAACTACTGGGCCAAACTATGTTAAATTTTTAGAGGACCAAATGGCAACTATTCCGCATCAAAATAAACAAGAATCACGTAAATCGGATCATAAATCTCAGCGTAATCGGTGTACATATGTAACGGAACGGAATTTTTTTCATAAAAAATGTTTTTAAAATGAAAACTACTCGGCCAAACTATGTCAAATTTTTAGGGGACCAAATGGAAGCTATTTCGCGTCGAACAAAAAAAGAATCACGTAAATCGGATCATAAATCTCGGAGTAATCGGTGAACATACATAAAAAAATTAAAAAAAAGATCCCGACGAATTGAGGACCATATCTTAAAACAGTCTACAAGCCCATAGCAAGCTGTAAGCAGATCGTCTGTATAGACTGTCGGTGGTAAGATATTGAAATAGCAGAATTGGATCCGTAGTTCCCTAGTATCGGGCACGTATTGACGAGTTTCCGCCTCGCCGATTTCAGTATCGCCAGATCGAGTGCACTTGTTTTTCACTGTCTGCGGGGCTAATTGCGCCATTTTTCATTTGCCCTTCCCCCAGCCCCGGGCGGATGGGGAGGGGGGGAGGTCGTGGGTATGGGGTGGGGGGCAAATGCCGGTGTGACCGTTGCCTATTCTTAGCATTGACGAATAACATTGTTTTGGCTAATTGAATGTGTTTTCGCATTGGTCGTGTGCCAGGTAGAATAAAGGGTTGACAATTATTCTTGAAATATTTTCTTGAGTGTGCAATGTTTGATATTAAATATCTATATATATAAAACAAAGTCGTGTTAGTTACATCATTTATAACTCAAGAACGGCTGGGCCAATTTTCATGATTTTTGTGTTTTTGGAATTGTCTTCGTCCGGAATAGGATAATAAGTATTAAATAAAATATGACATTCATCAATAAAAAAATTGACATTAAAAAAAATATCAGTCACAACATCGGTCTAGCCATTCGTTTGTTATGATCTTACCCGGCCGATTTCGGCCATGGTGACTGCATTTAAACTCATTTTCATTTGTTTGATTTAGGTGAATTATTTTTGTGTGTGTTCAAGTGGAACCCGGGATAGTTTCGATCCAGGATTTGACCCGGTAGATGGTACCGCTGAATCTCTCCTCCTACCTCACCTCTTTAACGGCGAGACCAATTTTGATTATTTTTTTCAAGTAGATTCGAGAAGGGTTTCGATTAAGAATTAGTCCCAGTTGATGGCGCTGCAATCGGTTTCTAGATTTTTATTTTTTAAGAGGAAGACAATGTCTGCTGGGTACATCTAGTTATTCATATAACAAAGCCATAATCTAAGAGATTATATGAAACTATGACGAAAGAATGACTAAACAGATATACAATGCAAAAGTGGATGGATGCAGAAGTCGTGGAAGCTCACGACACACCTTCCATAATCAAATTGATCGTGTACTAGCAGAAGGTGATGTCAGGAGCCTTAAGAACAGACGAGCTTGCATGACAAGAGTTATGAATGTCAAAAAAGCAAGTGAGGTGTGTAAGAATAAGCCTGAATGGCGCTCTGTTGTTCGTGCCTACCCCGCAAGGTAACTTTGACAGTTGTGAAAATAAGTAGTTGTATTGTTATTGAAAACGTCGTTCCCGCCAATATCCGCTGTTTAAAGATGGCGCCGCTCAAGATGCCGGTCGCTAACGGCAAGTCAGTTGGTTTTGGCGTAAAAATATAAAAACGGCTAGTGCTTATTGGGAACGGTTAATCGATCGCAATCTGTGGACTAATAATGCTTAAAGTAAAGTGTAAAGATTGGAATTGTGTTTAGATGTGGAAAGTGAAATAAAGTGTTGTTATAGTGCATTGTATTTTTCTGAGGCTCTACGTCCTGCAATTGTTAGCAATATGCTTCCATACTCGAAGGAGAGACTGAAACCTGGCCACTGATGCCGAACGCAACGAAGGTCGTTATGGTGGTGTGCGTGCGGAATAAAAAGGTAAAAAAACCCCGGATATAATAGTATAATTTTGTTTCCTTCAGTTGTTGTCTAATTGTTTGTCGAATAATAATAAATAAATAGAATAGACTATTATATAGACTCACCCAGAACCCCGTTGACTAAGATCGTCCACCTTGGATTCAGAAGTAGATATCACACGGAAACTGAAACCCCCTCAACCTATCATTCAAACAATAACTCACTGCACTTGCCTAAAATCTTATTATTTCTTACATTACTGTCTTTTTAACACCGCAAACGAATCCGACGACAAAATGGCGACGTCTTCCATCTACCAAGGCATAATTCGGGGGATAGAGATAGATATACATACATACTTTTATACAAAAACAGAAGGAATATGTATGTGTCAAGAATGTGTATTGTGGTTTGAACAAGAGATGGCTGTATCATGATTTGAAAACCATGGATCAACATTAAATAATAAACAGGCGGTATGCTCTAGGCCAGGGGCGGTGGCCATACAGGCGGGCAAATGCCCTACTACCTGGCTATAGGTTGTTATGTCCTGTCTTACAAGAGGCCGCCCAGTTTCATGAACAAGTATTCTTTCTCCGTTCTTGCACTGATGAATAAGTGATTTATTCATTACTTTCTAGTTGCAGTAGGATACGGATTTACCCGGATGGTACGCCGTCTCCTCCTTCTGCGAGCGCGTCATGCTTGCGAAGGACGAGGCGGAGCGGGAGCGTGAGCGGAGGTCTTTGCTCCGCTCCCGCCAAAGGAGGACGCGCTAACGCCAGAGGGCAGGATTCGACCTTCGGCCACCGTCAGCAGGCGGTGCGGGTGGGGCCCCTTGGAGTATAGGGGTTCTCACACACCCGCACATGCCGTCGAGATGAGAGCGCGAGTGTTCCGCGCGCGCTCACATCTCCTCCCGTGGGGCGCATTACAAATCGCCCCACACCCGGACTAAACCAAGATGATGCCGGGGGACAAAAGAAGTCACCCTGCAAGGAAGAGGCCTGTGTGTGAGGCCCACGCCTGCCAGGGCCGCTGAGCCGGGAATCCCAATTACCCGTAGCCCTGGCAAAAGGTGCAGGACGGAACACCCGGGGGTTTAGTAGGTATCCCTAAATGGGAAGTGGCAATAGCGTGGCACCAGTTGTGACTAGGCGCGCTAGTACCACATTAGGGTCGCGAATTTATCCCCCCAGGCTTCTGTACCTGTTGCGGCTTAGTCCTCAAACGGATTTCCCCTGGTCAAAAAAAGGACACGGATTTAAGACCTACGCAAGTGAAGTCACAATACAAGTTCTAGCGAATTTATAAAACGAGCTCATACTAGCTTCAAAGGCAAATTTTATAAAAACATATTCGATTTAACAAATCAACATACAAAATGGTGGTCAATAAAAGAGCAAAAGAAAACAGGTACAAACTAATTTTATACATTGAACCGTTAGAACAAGTATCGCGCAATATTGGAAAGCTTCTCTAGACGACCAATGATGTTAATCAAACCAGATAGGACATAATTAAAAAGTACTTAATCATAATTGTATGGAACAACAACGGTAGAACGATGAGACTTTCGTTTTGAGCGCTCTTTTAATATCTATTGGGCCGTGAACCGCAGATTTACATTTATTTTATTAGTGAATAGTTTTTATAAAATTCAAGAGTTTAGCCGTAATTTCGTCCATGCTTAACTTGAAATTCCTGCAGAATTGCCGGGACACAGCGCGCGCAGTACTTGATCATTATTTTGCTGCGATGTTATTTTAAAACTGCGATGTCTCCTAAGATATAATTGAAATCGAATGATGCAAATGGCAATATTGTTTTAAATTAAATACTTGTGATGAATAACGTGTTTATTTGGATAAGAATTAATATCATGTTTATAAAAACACCTTCGCAAATAATGCATTATTTTAGAACAAATTTGGTTAGCATAAAAAAGGTGTACTAGCAGGAGGTGATGTCAGGAGTCTTAAGAACAGACGAGCGTGCATGAGAAGAGTTATGAATGTCAAAGAAGCAAGTGAGGTGTGTAAGAATAAGCCTAAATGGCGCTCTGTTGTTCGTGCCTACCCCGCAAGGGAACTGGCGTGAAGTTATGTATGTATGTAATGTTTAGACTCCGAAATTGTATTCAAACATATGTATTGGAAAAATATATTTGGCAATAAAAAGAAAATATAAAAGACATGAACAAAATACCCTGAAAGCGTTGTGCGTCAGAAGGAGAAATTAAAAAAAGCGTCGATTTCAGGTGTTTTTAGCTAAAGCCTGGTTTACATTTAAAATTGAACATTGAAAGCCTTGTAGGTAAATGGTTAGAGCACGCTTCAATCTCTAAGGGCGCGGGTTCGAAGCTTGTGCCGTACGCGTGAATCACTTAGGCAGTTTTCTGGCCTAATGTGCATATAGTTACCACCTAGACGCCGACAAAGACAAATTCACATCTGCATACCTGTAGAAACACATTTTATTACCTTTCGGCATTTGGGCTTTTTTTGTTTACTTTGTGTTTAAAATTTGTTATTAGAAAACAGCCCATTGTGTATTGTAATCTTTTATGGCAGTCATTAGCCAGGTGTGTCGCGTTTTAAAGTACAAACAGATTCTAGGAATTCCGGTCACGCGGCCGGACAGACATATTGCATCTGTGCAGTATAAAGCAATGCCTCAAGCGATAACCACGAGCGAAGTAAGACTTGTGTACATTTGGTAATCTATTTAGTGACGGACTTTGCGCGTGTTATTTAATTGTGCATTACGATTGGACTTGTTGTGTTCGGTTATATTTGTACCTGTGTTATACGTGTTTGTATAAATTCTAATAAACTCTATAATAATTCCAACGGTATTTTAATTTGAGTCCTGCAACTCGTAACAATATTATTTATTACAATTACCACGTACTAGCAACGGTGAAGGAAAACATCGTGACGAAACCTGCACATCGAGATAACCTGCCAAGCCGCCTTGGACAAGCGTGGCGGGTATACTGTCCCTTCCTCAATAGTGGGAGGCCCGAGCCCAGCTGTGGGACATTTATGAACTGTTATTATTATTATTCTGGTTGACATTTAGATTAATTAAGTAGTTACTTGTGAAACTACCGAGTTAAGTCTTTATCATGGTTTGGAGAAAAAAAAATAAGTGAGAAGTTGTCAATAAGTAGATGCCTGTCCAAATTCAAATTCAAAATTCAAATTCATTTATTTATATAAACTTATTTCTAGGCCTTATATAATTATATGTAAAACTTATATAGTAGTTAAAATTAAGGCTACAAATTTTTTGGCGGCGGTTGCTGCACTAGACTCTAGGTCTGTATCGCGGCACCCAACACAATTTTATTATAGAAACTTAAATATAATTGATTTATTAATTAATTAACCTAAAACCATGAGTGTGTGTGTGTGTGTGTGCCCCTAGTGTTGTAGTCAGTTTAGTATTGTGCTTTCTGTGTCACTGTAATTTAATGTTTTTAACCATTTACTAACTTGGTGTTTAAACTTTGGTGCTGACATTTCTTTGGCGGAGGGTGTGTTTTGGCATACTTTATTATAAATGGATATATGGATATATGGAGGAAGGCGTTTGGCAGAGGATGTATGTATTTTAGGTAAGGGTATATTATAAATTCTACGGGAGCTGAAGTATTGGAAGTTAGGGGCATTTAGATTTTGTTTATGAATTGCTGTGGCTACCTTGCAAATATAGAGTTGTCGGACTGACTGACGATAAGAACTTACTTGCAAGTGAACTAACTATTAATAGCTTGGTTTGCTCTTGTCTTTATTTGTGCTTGTTCATACATTCAATTAAATAGAGAAATTATTTTACGCTTTATAACATTATCTATATACATTGAAAGTCAGAAATTAACAAATTTCGGCTTTAGATGTCAAAAAGTGTGTCAGTGGATGCAATGGTAAACCCCATTAAGTTTGGTACCGCCATGTAAACCTCCTTTCGGCGTATTCATACTTTTCTTCGACATATTTAAATTCTCACTTCAAATATGACGGCGCCGTCTCTTTTACGCACGCACGTCAATCTTTTTCATTGTCATATAATAAAATAAAATAAATTAAATCGCCCCGCAAATGCAAATATATATATATATACTAGCTGTCCCGGCAGACGTTGTTCTGCCCTGAAGAAATAAAATTTAGAACCCGATTCCAGCGCCACCTACCGGGTCCAAATGTAAACTATCCTATCTTTCAAGTCGGATCAAACTGCACACGGTGTGCAAATTTGATTAAAATCGGTCAAGTAGTTTAGGAGTCCATTGAGGACAAACATTGTGACACGAGATTTATATATATTAAGATATATATATATATATATATATATATATATATATATATACATACATATATATATATATAAATACATATATATATATATATATATATATATAATATATATATAAATTTCTACAAATACATACACATAAAATTAAATACGTTAAACCATATTATTAGGACCGCGTTCGTAATACCGAAGTAAGAAAGACAGTTGGTCTGAAAGAGAGTGTCGGGGTGAAGGTAAGGAAAGGAATGCTCCGGTGGTTCTGGCATGTGGGAAGAATGCATGATGAAAGAATGACTAAACTGATATACAACGCAAAAGTGGATGGATGCAGAAGTCGTGGAAGGCCACAACACACCTTCCATACTAGCAGAAGGTGATGCCAGGAGCCTTAAGAACAGACGAGCGTGCATGACAAGAGTTATGAATGTCAAAGAGGCAAGTGAGGTGTGTAAGAATAAGCCTAAATGGCGCTCTGTTGTTTGTGCCTACCCCGCAAGGGAACTGGCGTGAAGCTATGTATGTATGTAAACCATATTATAACAAATAAAGTGAAGTGGACTGAGGAGCAGAGGAGCAGCTGCATTTCATTCCCATTAATCTGGTAAGTGCGTGATCATTCTCAAATTCCCGTCCAAATTGTCCCACACTTCTTTTGCCGCAAGATTGACACAGTTCGCTTCTCGCTAAACCCAGCGCCTCCGCACCAAAGTTAATAATACCACATCTTGAAAAGTGAAATAGAATGAGTACAAAACCCATAGCAAAAGGTCCGATAGTATGTGTATTAATAATTGCCAGGCATAAAAAAAACAATAAACAATACTAAATATTCTTGAACCTTTATTGTAAAAGACGGGACACAATATAATCCTGATAGATTATCCGTGCTGGAACGCGAAAGAATACAATTTCCTGCGGCCGGGCGGCCTGTCGTAAGTGGCGACAGAACGACCCACAGCCACAGACTGGATGGCTACCACCCCTGGTCTTGAGTATGTTGCCATAACAACCTTGAGTTGTGTTCCGGCATTAGTGACCAGGTTCCAGTCTCCCTTAAAAGAGCAGCAGCGCATTTATAACACCTTTGGTGTTGCAAATGTTCATAGGCGACGGTAACCGCTTTCCATCAAGTGGGCTGTCTGCCTGTCTGCTGAACTCCTGCAATAATTTTTTTTTTTTAAATTAGCCCAATTGAATATCCGAAAATCGACCTATAATTCGAAAGCATCGGATACATTCACGACATGTCCCATCTCTATTAAACAGTAAAACTTTATTCGAATTACAGTAATAGTGTATCGATTACTCACTAATCTCTTATACTGTATACATTTTTATTAATTAATTGTGCTTCTTTAATGCTATTTAGGTGTACGGCTTTTAAATCGATTGGATCTTTGTATCGTGTGAACTGAAGAATTCAAAGACCGACTAAAAATATAGGAAGTACTTAGTATCTAATGCTGGTAATAGACAGATCAACCAAATTGAATTACTTTGGTTCCAAGGTTGAACTAAGGACACGACGGTAATCCATGACATTGAATGAGTCAAGTTTTTGTTTTTATGGGTCACTTTGATTCATTCAAATTGAAGACAGAAATGAATGATTTAATATCCGCTTATATATACGGCTTTGTCTTTTTAGCCTTAAGCCCATATTAGACGGTTCATTTATGTCTTTAAATTTAGATGAATTAACCCAAGTGATTTCATGCATACTGTTGCGGACAGAGAACACCCCCCTGACCCGCCCGCTGGAGCACACCTTCTCTCCACGCCCTGCATACCGCCGATGCCTATACGCCGATAGCTCGCACAGATAGCAGCTAGGCGTTAGACGGAACGTGTGATATAGAAGCCGCCACTTGCTTCATATTGCTCACATACATATTTTACTCTCTGCCATTATCATTTTCTCTGTATCTCGTCTATGTATAGTTTTAATTTAATTGTAAATAATGCCAATAATTAGTCGTGCATCGACTTTTATTTGAAAGAAGCATCTGCCACCAGTACAAACACAAACTCGAATTGTAAGGTTATTATTATACTTGAATTTACCTAAAAAACCGTTGGTGATCCGATAAATAAACAAACTCACGTCATTCAGTATCGTCGTGTCTTTTCCGGTCTAGGCCTTTCAACCAAAATTGTTCAATTTGGTTGATCTATTTAAAATCAGCATTAGCAACAAATAGCTATGCCTTGAGATGGTTTTCCATTCCTATTGCGCAGGCTTCAGCACTATATTAGTTTGAGTAGCCCGTAACTTAAACTAAGATGTCCCTAAAGCTGCTAAATCCTAGATAACTAGATGGCGTTAGAGGTCTTTTTTTCAGTTATTAACGTTTTAACATTTTGAGGGTAGTTCCTTAAAAAAGGGTGTCATCATATTTTGTAACTGACGGTGTTAGCGAGATCTATTGTATGGCAAACGTTTATAGACTGCAGTAGCCACTTTCCATGAGGTGGGCCTTTTTAACCAGTCTGCTGTGTTCCAGAAGCTAAAACAGCTGTGTTTATTTCAGAGTTGGGGATTTTATTTCCCCCCAACAGGTTTGGGTTCAAAATTTTTTAGGATAAGTATAAAATTTTGTTTTTAGGCTGTAAAATAGTAAAGTAGACAAGACAAGACTTAGACGTAATCTAATAATGACGACAGTCTGGATTTCATGTTACTTTTGGCATAATTTTCACCAAGTTGGGATAATTTTCAAAATTCAATCTGGAACCCTAGTTTACATCCTACTTTTCAATAATAAATCAAGTTAGCCATTTGAAATACCTGTGCGCATTATTTAAATAAATTTTGATTACCTTTGATAGTTTAAATTAACCTAATCAAATATGAACCGACACGACCCCCATTGACATCAACAAAATACAAAGAGTTCAATGAACTTTCAACAACGAAACATAACTGCCAATAACTACACAATAATAGCACTAACTTTTCCTATGATGTCTCTAATCCAAGGGAAATGCCTTTAATATCATCTTCAGGGTTTTAACCTTATCAAAGCGCTTACTAATCGCAACAGCAAACCGCGATTTCGTGACGCGGCAGCATTAAAAGACAATACTAGGTGCGGCCCAGTACTATTGACCGCGGCTTTACGCGTAATGGTGTTTACGGAATATGAAAGAAGTACCTACCAAAAAGGCTCTTTAACATCACTGCATTCGTCATCCATCGGCATGTTAGTAGCGGTACATTATTAACAGTCGCAAACAAAACGCGCAATGAACATCGTGTTATGTATAAAGTCAGTGAAACATCGACACCGCAGCCTAACCTCTAGATGAGTACAAATCACGTTTCGCGCGAATCAATACTTAAGTTGAGGCGATCGCCCCCCTGTTTATTGCGGGGGGGTCAAGTGAGGGTTGGGGGTTATCGACCGCCCCCAACCACCTGACCGTCACTAATCAGGGCTCATCCCGCGGACACCTAGAGTAATCGAACGCACTTTATTGCTCAAATTGTGTCTGTATAATTTATTGCGAAGCTGACGAACAAGCAGACGAACTATCTAATGGAAAGCGGTTATCGTCCCCTACAGACGTTTGCAACACTAGAGGCGAAGACAACACATTGCCAACCTTCAGGTGGTATACTAATTGGCAAGGATCGTACGATGACACGATGCATTCTCGTCGTACGATGATATAACAAGGGTGTTCTAATAGTCGCGTGATGCTCATCGTGCGTTGGCGTCGCGCCTCCATCAACTATTTACACACCGCCATTTTAACAATAGCTCTTTACAGAGATGCACAGTTTTTGCTATCGGGAAATATAACTTTAAAAATTGCAAATGACATTGAAAAAAGGGAACGTAGACCACATAATACACTTTTTAAATCCAAAAATCAGCACGCTGAATTTTTCAACCAATATTTTGAAGTTCGAATTAACGAAGAAAAGTTTTATAATTATTTGTCCATGTCAAGAGAAAAATTTGATTACATCTGCAATGGAATACTCAGCAATTGTGATCATAGAGTGGTCAACTTTAAAAAACCCATCAGTGTGAAATAAACATTGATATTAACCAATTAAGACACTCAAAACAGATCTGTATGTCTGCACTCATCGTGCGACGAGATCGCATCGTGACGTTGTACGATCCTTGCCAATTAGGACGTCACCTTATGATGATGATGAGGTTAGGAAATATAAGCGGCTAGAGTAATGGAATAAAGACTCCCTTTAGAGAGCGGCAGCACATTGGTAGCACCTTTGGTGTTACAAATATCCATAGACGACGGTAACCGCTTTCCATCAGGTGGACCGTCTGCCTGTCTGCTGAACTCATGCAATAAATATAAACATTAAAAAAATTATAGCGTGTTCCAAATTTTATAATATTATAGATAATCGACGGACCACACACACACACGCGCATCGTATATCCCCAAGCTAAGCAAGTTACGCTTGTGTTATGGTTAATACACACGGACCACACTAGGGCCGATCCCATACACCCAGGCCACAGTAAATAACAGAAAATTTGTTTACGAAATTTACCATGCCAGGAATCGAACTCGGAATCTCTGCGTTCCAGTGAACTCGGTCTGCTAAGGCTTAGCCCGCTCAACCGCAGAGGCCATCAAATTTTTTGTATGAATAATTTTAATAAATTATTCATATAGAAATGCCCGCCTAGCATCTCGTTTGATAGAAATCTCACGTGACCCAAAAGGCTGGCCTGTACTTGGGGCAACGCATCTACTGGCAATGCTGCCATCCGGCGCGAGAATGCGGCCAGAGTTTTGGGCAAATTCCCAACCGACAGCAATTTGGGACCCATATACTATTTGTACAAAAAAATACGAGTTTATGTATTGTACCAGGAATACTGCAAGCCCCTAAATAATTATAATAGCTATTTAAAATACAAAAGCAATAATTAAAACGCAAACAAATCAAGTAAAACCTTCAAAACATCCATTGCCAAGCCCGTCTAGTTAGCACGCACCCATTTACATCGATGCGTTGCGTTCTGTAATTACGTGACCCCCTGACCCCCGTGACCCCCATGACCCCCTCGTGTCCCACCCCAATGCAATGATTTGAAACAAAGCAAAATTATTATTATACTAGCAATGGCCGCCGTTTAGTTCGCGCGGGACTTGGGGCTTTACAGTGATGTTATACCAGGAAAATCCAGACCAATTTAACAGATGCTTCACTCAAATTGTAGATCTTTGACTAAAGCCAAACCAGGAAGTTTTTGTGGCAGTTCGAAAAGGCACATTTCACTAACGAGTTGAGTTTTTCAAAATTAAAAACATTTTATGTTTTTAAAAATAAATTTCAGGACCATTAAACTTGGTACCCATTTAGATCTCACTTCTTTTGTCGTTGAAGTCAGCAACCAAGGCATTTTTTTTTTTTTTTCCCTGGTGGGCCCGGACGAACAAGATATATCCGAGCTGCTACTGTTTATTTCTACTTCTTATTAATATAGTACAAAAAACTTACGATTTAACTTGGAATATACATTTTAATTCTACATATTAAGGTTATGGAAGATTGGTTTAGGTTGGCTTTGATTGGCTTAGGTCTGGAATGACTGAATGTCTTACTAATTGATGGGTATGGATTGGAATGGGTTGGGAGTGGGTTGGGTATGTCGGGGTATCATATAATACTTATATATTCATAAATATTTCATTTTTCTATCTTTATCTATTACAATTTATATTACTATATAATATAATACATATATTTTATACCAAGGCATATGTCATAATATTGAACTTGGCTATCATTTCACATCTATGTTTTTGATGGGTTCATTATTCTCACCTCACTAAGCTTCATGAGCATGTGACATGACAAGAGCTATGAATGTCAAAGAAGCAAGTGAGGTGTGTAAGAATAAGCCTGAATAGCGCTCTGTTGTTCGTGCCTACCCCGCAAGGGGACTGGCGTGAAGTTATGTATGTATGTATGTATGTACTAAGCTTCTCTTAGGTTTTGACGTTTTATGTTTTTAAATTATATTTTTAGATCAAATTTACCAAAACCCACAGTATTTACAGTCGTGGTATGAAAATGTTTGTCAGTTTTCAAATTGATTCATTTAACGCTCCGCGAGCACATGTTACCTTTTCAAACTAAGTCACAGAACAGACTGTTTCACAGAATATAAGGTTTCACTATTTGACAATATGGTTTAAAGTTACTTACATCAAAGTTGTTTGATTTTCTATCTTGTCTAAGGAGATTTTTTTTAAATGCAGGAGTTCAGCAGACAGGCAGACGGCCCACTTGATGGAAAGCGGTTACCATCGCCTGTGGACATTTGCAACACCAAAGGTGCTACAAATGCGCTGCTGCTCTCTTAAGAGAGACTGGAACCTGGTCACTAATGCCGGAACACAACTCAAGGTTATTATGGCGACATACTTTAGACCAGGGGTGGTTGCCACCCAGTCGGGCAAATGCCCTACCACCTGGCTGTGGGTTGTTTTGTCGCCTCTCACGACAGGCCGCCCGGCCGCAGGAAACTGTATTCTTTCTCCGTTCCTGCACGAATAGAAACGGAGATTATTTAGACATGTAAAATCTTTTTATTGGTTTTAATATATCTTATGTTAAGCGTAGTGATTATATCCTCTTTGTTCCTTATTGGTAATGGCAGGATCTGTCATTGTCAACATTGTAATTTTCTTTTTTCACGTTTCTATATTTTATAAACGTAACGTTTATTAAAATATTGGCAGTATTGTTTCTTGTATTCGTGCAAGCAAAAGTCGACTTTAAGGTGACGAACATTTTCATTCCGCGACTGTACATACTTATATATATACCGATATTTCTGTCTGTTGTATTTTTAAATAAATACAAAAAATTTAATGAAACCTGCTCTTTATTCGATTCCTGACCTTCTAGAATGTTTCTCTGATAAGTCTCGAATAAGCTCCAAAACAGCTAAACGGATTTTAATCAAATTTGCAAGGATTCAAACAACAATTTTTGTTTGAAAATAACATATCTTTTCTATATTTATATCCTTCAGGATTTAGATGATATTAAGACGTGTTCAAAGTAGCCACAATATATATTAATACGTGAAGCAAAACACAGCAAAAACTTTGTGAGGAGTATGAAATTTCGCACACTTATAGTTTATATAGAGAAGGAGTGCAGAATGCTAATATAATTTTTTTTAATTATGCATAAAAAATACATTAAATCAATAAAAAAAACATTACACACACTGCCATTTATTTGACACACACACGCATATATACTCTTTTGTTTATTGTTAAAGTCAAATCAACAATGTAGCCTTGGCGAAATCTGTGATTATAGAAGTATAATCTTTGACAACAGAACCTTAATAATGTTCAAACTTATTTCGAATTTCGAATAATTAAAAGGCTGAGTAATTTTCTTTTTAATAAGTAATCTGTAATCATCTATTTTGTAATAAAATGCTTTCATATTCCATTAAATAAATCAGTCAGATTCAATACGATAACATTTCTGAGCTCAAATGATCCCGAACTGAAGTAACACGGTAAATTCCTACAGCCACAATAACCATAATGCCCGCGGTACTCCTTTCAAACCTCTCACCGAGTACCAAATGCATTAATAACCAGTTTGGAATCTAGTTATTTCTTTTATTAACGTTAATTGCGCAATAAAATATATTATTGACTGTTTAAAATTTTAATTGAATTTAGTTTTGGGATGATCTGCTGCGATTGCGGTATTCAGTTAATTACTTTTCGATAATATTAATTGTTGTCGTATTATTAAGCATAGGGAATCATTTTCAATACATGACACATGTTTTGATTTAATTTCTACATACATACATACATACATAACTTCACGCCAGTTCCCTTGCGGGGTAGGCACGAACAACAGAGCGCCATTTAGGCTTATTCTTACACACCTCACTTGCCTCTTTGACATTCATAACTCTTGTCATGCAAGCTCGTCTGTTCTTAAGGCTCCTGACATCACCTTCTGCTAGTACACGATCAATTTTTTTCTGATCTGATTTAATTTCTGAACGTGGTATATAAAATTTTGTTTGTCTTTAATTAAAGTTAAAAACTCGAAGGGTTCGGGTTCGATCCTGGCCGGAACGCATGCATCGCTTAGTCAATTTTCTGATCTAATGTGCATATTGTCACAATTACCACGTGGTAACAACGGTGAAGGAAAACATCGTGATGCAACCTGCACATCGAGATGAGCAATGTGTCAAACCTGTCAAGCCGCCTTAGACAAGCGTGGCGGGTATACTGCCCGTTCCCCTATAGTGGGAGGCCCGAGCCCAGCAGTGGGACATTTATGAGCTGATATTACTATTATTGTCTTTACTAATATTATAAAGAGGAAAGATTCGTATTTTTGTATGTTTGTAACAAAAAAACGCAAAAACTACTGTACCGATTTCAAAAATTATTTCACCATTAGAATGCTACATTATCTCAGATTAATATAGGCTATATTTATTACTAGTAAAATTAGGAATCCCTACTAAAACTTCAATAATGTAACCCAAGGTGTAAAAAAATAGTGTTTAAGTGGGTCCCAGGATAGTTTGCACACAATTAGACCCTGTAGATGGCGCTGGAATCGGGTTCTAAGTTTTTCATCTTTTCAGGCCAGAACAAGGTCTGCCAGAACGGCTAGTGTTTGTATATAACATAGACATTATATTATATATTATACCTTTTTATCCGTGCAGGAACGGAGAAAGAATACAATTTCCTGCGTTGGGGCGGTCTGTCGTAAGAGGCGACCAAACAACCCACAGCCAGGTGGTAGAGTATTTGCCCGACTGGATGTCTACCACCCCTGGTCTAAAGTATGTCGCCATAACAACCTTGAGTTGTGTTCCGGCATTAGTGACCAGGTTCCAGTCTCCGCTAAGAGAGCAGCAGCGCATTTGTAGCACCTTTGGTGTTGCAAATGTCCATAGGTGATGGTAACCACTTTCCATCGAGTGGGCCGTTTACCTGTTTGCTGAACTCCTGCAATAAAAAAAAATATTATAGGCCGAACTCGCTGGAACGCAGAGAAAACGAACTTTCTGTTATTTACTACAGTCTGGGTGTCAGGCATCGGTCCCCAAGTGATCCACTGTATATCAACCCATAGCACAAGCGTAACTTGCTTAATTTGGGGGGGGATATACAACATGTGTGTTTCTCTGCCGATTTTTTTTATACTTTCTCTTGTTTACCCTTTTCACCAGCTTTTTTGTGTACTCTATAAATCCTTTCGATAGCTTCTTGCCAAGAAGATTCTGTATTCACGCTTGATTTTAACTCTCAAGGCACTGCGCAAATGGATTCCACCTTGAATAAAAAAAACGTAAATCCAGGAGGAAACCTCAAACAAAGAAGCTTTTGTGTACAAAAACAAAAGAAAATTATTTAAAGGAAAGCTATGGTGTAACAAATAACTTGTTTGTTTACTATTACAGGCGACAAATCGTTTTGTTTACACTCCACCGGCACAAGCACTCGCCATCCGATGTTCTGTGTCAACAACACGACTTATTGGTTGCTGGACGATTGATTTGACTGAATACGTTTACAACAACCCATAAATGTACCACTACTGGGCACGGCCTCCCACTATTCGGGGACGGCTTGGCAAGTTACACATCTCGATGTGCAGGTTTCATCACGATGTTTTCATTCACCGTTGTCAGCACATGGTACATACATACATAACTTCATGCGGGGTAGGCACGAACAACAGAGCGCCATTCAGGCTTATTCTTACACACCTCACTTGCTTCTTTGACGTTCATAACTCTTGTCATGCAAGCTCGTCTGTTCTTAAGGCTCCTGACATCACCTTCTGCTAGTACACGATCAATTAGATCATGGAAGGTGTGTCGTGGCCTTCCACGACTTCTGCATCCATTCACTCTTGCATTGTATATCTGTTTAGCACGTGGTAATTGTAGCAATATGCACATTAGGTCAAAAAACTGACTAAGTGGTGCATGTGATCCGGCCAGGCAGTCAAACTTGCACGCTCTAATATAGATTTTTGAAGTTTACTATAACAGTAGCAGTCCAACAATAAGTAGGATAACTCTTTATTGTACAAAATTACAAAAAGTTACAAGCGATACATTCATAATTACAGCCACGATGCGATGGCCAGAATAAGGCAAAGGGGCGTAGAGGAAGATATAAAAGGAAGAACTACCTCGCCACCAGTCCGCAATTCACTTGTCCTCCGGGGCCTTACAAACCACTACGAGAATTTAACAAGGATGCATTCCTCGACGCAACCAATAATATTATCATAAATGTGGTGGTGAAATTAGTTTAGTGGTCGCCCAGTGGTCGAAATTCGACCATAATTAATTGAAATTATAAATCTGAACATTATTAAGGTTCTGTTGTCAAAGACCATACTTCTGCATCACAGATTTCGCCAAGGCTACACTGTTAATTTGACTTTAACAATAAACAAAAGAGTATATATGCGTGTGTGTGTCACATACATGGTAGTGTGTGTGATGTTTCTTTGATTGATTTAATGTATTTTTTATGCATAATTTAAAAAAAATATTAACATTCTGCACTCCTTCTCTATATAAAATATAAGTGTGCGAAATTTTATACTCCTCCGTCCGCGCAATTTTCGTAAAAAGGGGTACAAAGTTTTTGCTTCACGTATATAATGTATGTATAATGATTTCAAACAAATCATTCGATCGTCACTTGTCCTCTTTTCAGCCACAGTCTATTGTTCATCATCTATCTTTCTCGCTCACACATCGTACACATTGTTCGGAAACACTCTCAACTGCTCTATGCAAAACCACTCATACGTTCAGGAATATTTATAACCCCTCATAAATGAGAAAGTAACTGGTCTTTACTTTTTGCAGGACTAAACAACTCAGCAGTACAATTTCAAAACCAAGAAGAGCTTCCGAAGAAGTTTTAAAACACAGCATCAAAATATTATGATATTTTTTATTCATATTAAATTAATCTAATACAATTCTTCCAATGAATGAATTAGAGGCTGGCAACGCTGCTTCAAAAGCTGAAGCTCTCAAACGGCGCAAATATAGAACCTTAGGAAGGGGTTACATATTTGTGCCGTTTGGTGTTGAAACGTTAGGTCCGTGGGGTCCGTCGCCAAAGAGTTTCTTCAAAGAGATTTGCAAGAAACTCTTTGATGCCACCCGTGATCAGAAGGCTGGCTCATATTTCGCCCAACAAATAAGCATCGCCATACAGCGCGGCAATACAGCTAGCCTTCTGGGCACGCTCCCATCTGGCAGCGATTTGTTACACAGTCTATAATCGCTTGTACTTTATAACTTAGTTTATTTTAGTTTTTAAAAGACAATTTCATATGTTAATTTAATGTAAAATCTAATACAATATAAGAAACTTATTTGTATTGTATTCTACCCATAGTTCCATAAGCCTATAAGTAGAATACTGAGCCTAGATCATCGTCGTCAATGGGTAAGGTGCCCAGACGGCAGGCTACGTTTCCTCGCTGGATCCCCATACTGATCCGTTACCCGAGGTAAGCATCAGCCTTCTGATCACCTGAATAGTCAATGAGTCGTTTTGATAAATTTTGGTAGAGGCTCACGGCCCCAGGACCCTACGGTCCAAGCGTCTCGACAGCAAACGGCACAAACATAACTCTCACTGAGGGTTGCATATTTGCGCCGCTTGAGTGATTCAGCTGTTTTCGCCGCGGAACCAGCTGATCTAGAGTGTTTGGTAAATGGGATGCGGCTAACGTGTCTACGTAGATCGCATCGCACACCAAAGGTTTGCCACGCCGCCAGGGAATTAGAGTCATTCCGTCAGAACGCCTTATAAAATTGAACTACATACCGTTTTAAAACTATCTATTAAGTAGTGACAAACACAATAACTCGAAAAATGCCTAGTAAGACAATGAATGCATAAACATTCATTAAAAAAAACAATGTTAGTTGTTAGATGAGTTGTACGTATCTCACTGAAATTTGACGAGGAGTTCGTTTGGTTTCCTGGAGAATGATGTACCCTAATCTGTGCCTCAAAATCAATCTTGAAAGGGTTGAAATAACGGATGAAAATTTTTGTATGCGGCAAGGGGGTTGGAGTCTCGAGGAAGACCTCTTTGGAAGGCTTCTACTCGTCGGACAACTACCCGTCGGTGGCGGCGTTGGGACCCATTGGAGCCTTCCTAACAGTGTTCTCTCAACGGCTCTCGATGGCCTTCGCGGGCTATGCGTTGGCTTCGTCTGCAGCTTAGTTGGCCATCTCGGGCTTCGGTTGGCCATCTGTGGCTTCTAGTGGCCTTTCAGCGTCTTCATCGTCTTCGCGTCCTCGTAGCGTCACCCTGACCAGACGAGCGTATTAATCTAATTGATTTAAGAGCATATTGTGACGATGTCTTTTTTGACCCCGTCATGTCAAGAAGGAGGAAAGACTTAGTTCTAATCAGCACCCACATTACCCCAACACGCTTCAGTCGCCAGATAGCCGTGCTATCAGCATCAGGCCACCCAAACCCCATAACTTCCCACTAACACCTCATTTGAAATTCGGTCAAACCCCGAAAAACAACAAAACACCGAAAAACAAATCTATCCGCACATAAATACGAAACAAGAAGGCTTAGGGGTGACTTCCGGCGTGTGGGTGCTACCCTCCCTCACCCTCCCGCCTAAATATAGCGCAGGGCGGGTCTGGTCGGGGCGGCTATCTGTTGTAAAGCAACTATTTTTGCTCTACTTACCGTTTATTTCTATCGGTTTTCGCAGCCATTTCACGGTTCATTCCGCTTTAATTTAAGAGCTCTTGACGATTGAAGGTTCGGATTTTGGCTGTCAATACGATAGTATTAGACGCAATAGATGGAGCCTGGTAGGGTATTTGCCCGACTGGATGGCTACCACCCCTGGTCTAGAGAATGCCATAACAACCTCGAGTTGTGTTCCGGCATTAATGACCAGGTTCTAGTCTCCCTTAAGAGAACAACAGCGAATTTGTAGCATCTTTTCTGTTGCAAATGTCCATAGGCGATGGTAACCGCTTTCCATCAAGCGGACCGTCTTCCTGTCTGCTGGACTCCTGCAATTAAAAAAAACTTAAAATATGGCTTCTAGAGAAATCATTTATGACTTATGGATTGAGATCCCAGTTATAGTCTAGCTCATTGAAAAATATTATACTTGATAATATATATAAAATTCAGCCTTCCTAAAATGACGTAAGTTCCCTTTTTTTTTTAAAGTGTCTGTCAAAAGTTATGACCCACAGGAAGTGTCTGGCAACTGTATATCTTCGTTTATAAGAATCTAATATATAAAATTCTCGTGTCACAGTTTTCGTTGCCATACTCCTCCGAAACGGCTTGACCGATTTTGATGAAATTTTTTTGTGCTTATCCGGTATGTATGAGAATCGGCCAATATCTATTTTTCATCCCCCTAAATGTTAGGGGTAGTCCACCCTTAAATTATTTTTTTTATTTTTTAAACAAAATTTTTAATTTCTATTTTTTTATGATACAACATACAAAAATACATACAACCCTAAATTTTCACCCCTCTACGATCAACCCCTATTTTTTATTTGTTAATTATAAACTTTAATTTTTTGACAAGATTTTTAATCTCATTTTGTCATGACTTAGAATTTAAAAAAATATATTACTCTTTTAGATTTACAATTAGAACGGGTAGGTGGCGCTGAGATCGTGTTCTGGAATCCTCCTAATCACCTGGAGCGATTTTGGTGATTTTGTTTTTGTGTGTTTGAGTGGGTACCCGGATGGTTTAGATTCGCAATTAGAACCGGTACGTGGCTCTGGGATCGGGTTCTAGAATTTTATTTTTTAAAGGCAGCACAACGTCTGCCGGGGCCGCTAGTATCATATATGACATATGTAAAAACTAGCCTTGCTACTTTGACGTAAATTAGCATGGTTATTTTCCACCTTTGATAGCTGCTACCTGAAAAACGGCCCCGCTTTCAGCTTAGCGAGTATCCATTCCTTTCTAAGTTTATGTTAAACTACCGATCCTGAAAGTTTCATCTTTCCTAAAATCACGTATGTCTGGGGTGACTGGGATCTCGGTCTATTATATTATAAAATTCTAAACATTGTCTGTACATTGAAGCTATTAAAAAAATCAACTGGAATAGACTATATAAACGCTGGAGAACATGTTGCCATTTTTTTAGGTTTCTTGTCTGTTTGCCTGATTGTTCGGGCTTCACGTAAAAACTGTCGATTTCGGTGATGTTTGCGCTGATCGACAGCAGACTCTAAAACATAAAATTTGCACTACTTTTTATTCCGGAAATCCCATGAGAATTTTCTCGGGAGCTATAAAAATTAGCTTATCCGACAAAGTTTTCACTAAAACGACAGCTTTTTTTTATTGCAGGAGTTCAGCAGACAGGCAGACGGCCCACTTGATGGAAAGCGGTTACCATCGCCTATGGACATTTGGAACACCAAAGGTGCTAAAAATGCGCTGCTGCTCTCTTAAGGGAGACTGGAACCTGGTCACTAACACCGGAACACAACTCAAGGTTATCATGGCGACATACTTTAGACCAGGGTTGGTAGTGGCAAAAGCTTATACTTTTTTTTAAATGCTGCGGTACTTAGTGTCCCGGGAATCCCGCGGGAATTTCAAGTCAAGCATGGACGAAGTCACGGGCATATAAACTACTTACTCATGAAATATTATAGTATGTTGTTATTGCTGTCAGGGTGCATTTCGTTTAGTTTATAATGACATAGGTTTACATCTTATATCTTATACTAATATATAAAGCCGAAGAGTTTGTTTGTTTGAACGTGCTAATCTCAGGAACTACTGGTCTGATTTAAAAAAATCTTTCAGTACTGGATAGCCCATTTATCGAGGAAGGCTATAGGCTATATATCATCACGCTAAGACCAATAGGAGCGGAGCACCAATGAAGACTGATTCAAAATCGGGGGGTCTTTTTAACTTACCTTTTTTTATTATTCCACGCGGACGAAGTCGCGGGCAAAAGCTAGTTAAAAAGATATAAAAAATGCTGAAATCATTATTAATTAACAACTAAATGAATGAATTATTATTTTATATAGTTTTGGTAATTAGAGGTAATACATAACATTAATAACAAATCTTTATAAATAAAAAATAATCGTAGAAATGTATGTATGCGCGTAACTTGAGAACGACTTTACCGAGTTTGATGTATTTTTTTACCTTACCTAGAAGGTAGAAGAGCCTTCAAGACACCCAGGTTGTATGTATCGAGTAAGATCGACTCCGGCAGTGAGTTTCACTGTTGCGTACGACGCTGTCCAACCACGTTACGATGTATCAATTTGATAACTACCACGGTAATGAATATCTGTCTTTACCTTGATTAAGTAGTAGGGGTGTGCGAATAATTCGAACTTACGAATTATTCGTTCTGAAACGCGAATCAAATATTAATTATTCGAAAAATTTCCAATCATTCGATTTTTTTCTGAATTGCATGTGTAACCATTTTCTTATAGATTTTTTTCAAATGGTAATTAATAATTAAAAACCAAAATGAATTGAAAAGATCTCTCGCCAATATTAGTATCTAGATTTTTTATGTTACTGACAGAAATGAAATGAACATATATTGAAATTGAGCAATTGTTTTCTCCGGGTAATTGATTTTTAATCAAAATGTATATTATTTGTAAGTAGAATATTTTGATACACGATGTAATGGAATTCAAATTGGAAAAAAAAGAAAATCCAGTGATATTTCGAAATTCGAATTATTCGAATCGAATAAAAATATTCGATTCGATTTGATTCGCACGATATTCGCATACGTCTACTAATTAGGTAAAACAACGCTCCGCTGATTTTGTTGTCTACGCTCTTTATGACGTAAGGCAACATCAAAGCAAGGGAGGGTAAAGACAGCTATCTTGGACACCACTAGTCAACGCGTGACGAAATACACCGCACCGTACGCTCATCTCTTTCTTACGATATTATCAATTAATCATGATTTCTGGCCGTACCAATCTTTTTCAACTTAAGACTTTGTAAAGACGTGTACTGTTCCTGTATGCAACCTGAACCGAGCCAGAATAGGCTTAGCTCAAGGTTAATGGAGCTTCTGCTCTTCTAGAGCGAGGATCGATTCATCCGTGCAGGAATGGAGAAAGAATACAATTTCCTGCGGCCGGGCGGCCTGTCGTAAGAGGTGACAAAATAACCCACAGCCAGGTCGTAACCCTACCCTACCTGCCGCCATAACAAACTTGAGTTGTGTTCCGGCATTACTGACCAGCTTCCAGTCTCCCTTAAGAGAGCAGCAGCGCACTTGTAGTACTTTTGCCGTTGCAAATGTCCATAGGCGACGGTAACTGCTTTCCATCAAGTGGGCCGTCTGCCTGTCTCCTGAACTCATGCAATAAAAAAAATATATCAGAGTCACATCTCTCCCATACAGTCAATTACAATCCAGGAGTCAATACATTATCCATGGGTTATGGCGCCCAACAAATTCCTTTGTATACTATTTATATGTGATGTCAAGAGCCTTAAGAACAGACGAGCGTGCATGACAAGAGTCATGTCATATGAATGTCAAAGCCTAAATGGCGCTCTGTTGTTCGTGCCTACCCCGCAAGGGACCTGGCGTGAAGTTATGTATGTATGTATTATTTATATTTAATTGGATCTATCAATCTATCGCCTAAAGATACATAAACTACATAAAAACATAAGATAACAAAATGTCCGGAACGTAGAACTTGTTTCACAAGGCTTACACGCCAGTACTTGAGATCTACGTGAGTCACCGACAGGTAATATGGTATTTAGTGAATCATACATACACTCTCACGGCTATTGCGAGCTGATTATTCGGAAATACCGCGGTAATGTGGCTCCATTCACATACCGTATGTATAATTAATACCTTAGCCCCCGGCTACATATCGGCCTTATCTGTTGTGGAAGAACATCGAAAACGACACTATTTATATGTACTTGAACGTGCTAATCTCAAGAACTACTGGTCCGATTTGAAAAATTCTTTCAGTGTTGGATAGCCCATTTATCGAGGAAGGCTATAAGCTATATATCATCACGCTAAAACCAATAGGAGCAGAGCACCAATGAAGAATGTTTCAAAATCGGGGGTCTTTTATTTAACTTAATTTTTTTTACTATTCCACGCGGACGAAGTCGCGAGCTAAAGCTGGTACTAACATATAAAGCTGAAGAGTTTGTTTGCTTGAACGCGCTAATCACAGGAACTACTGGTCCGATTTGAAAACTTCTTTCAGTGTTAGATAGCCCATTTATCGAGGAAGGCTATAAGTTATATATCATCACGCTAAAACCAATAGGAGCGGAGCACTAGTGAAGAATGTTTCAACTTCGGGGGTCTTTTATTTAACTAATTTTTTATTTACTATTCCACGCGGACGAGGTCGCGGGCAGTAGCTAGTATATATATATATATATATATATATATATATATATATATATATATATATATATATATATATATATATATATATATATATATATATATATATATATATATATATATATATATATAAATACATACAGAGGAGACGGGGTGTTTTTGTGGGCCAAAGAAATGTAAAGATATGGCTTAAAGAAAGCGTTATATTTTCTATTACAGAATGAAAAACATCAGCTCCAAATTCTACCTGGAAAACGAGAAATATTAAAAATTAACTGTGTGATATTTTTTTATCCCGGGGATCCCGCGGGAATTTTCCTGGGAGCGGTTTGAAGTTGTTCGGGTGCATACAAATTAGCTTATTCCGACACAGTTTTCACTAAAAACTAAGCTGCCGTACTTTGTGTCCGGGGATTCGAATACCGCGGGAATTTCAAGTCAACCGCTTTCCATCAAGTGGGCCGTCTGCCTGTCTGCTGAACTCCTGCAATAAAAAAAAAAACTATTTTTAAGGTTTTTAAATACAAACTTTTGAGATCTTAGATATCATGTAGCCACAGAGTGCTAGCCAAGACAAATAAAACGAGCCCAAACACGACGGGTCTATCTTGTTTAGTACAGGAGTTCCTATGGCCACCTTCCGATTCCATCATCAGATCAGCTCCATGGTAGCATATTATTGCATTATCACGCGATATACATATTCGTGCAAAATTTCAGCTCAATCGGAAACCGGGAAGTTGGTCAAATTTCACTTGCAAGATTCCACCCGAACTTACATAAATACATATATACATAGGTACATCCATTGCAAGTCAAATAAAAGCCTGTAACAACAAAGCTTGTACGACAAGGAAAATTTTATAAACAAAAAGCTACAGAACCAGAGAGTATAAATAAAAAGGATGAAGAGGATCAACAATCATACAACAATCTAATGACATTTAAAAAAGTGCATGACATTAATTGATACCAATTTTGTCGCGTTTCATAACTTATTCGAAATCATTTGACGCTAAATGCTAGATTTAAGACTATTAATATGTAAATATACTTGGATTGCTCATCGCATTCGTAACTACATGTAATATTATTAGTAGGTATTCTGATGATATGGTAGGTATGTAAATGGTATAACAATCAGTTACACGCATGATGTTTTTGAAGTGAAATTTCTTTTGAATCGTTGCAATTTGAAATTCGATGAAACGAAAAAAATACGAAAGGAAAGGAAAGCTCCGGTGGTTCGGGCATGTGGAAAGAATGCATGATGAAAGAATGACTAAACAGATATACAATGCATAAGTGGATGGATGCAGAAGTCGTGGAAGGCCACGACACACCTTCCATGATCAAATTGATCGTGTACTAGCGGAGGGTGATGTCAGGAGCCTTAAGAACAGACGAGCGTGCATGACAAGAGTCATGAATGTCAAAGAAGCAAGTGAGGTGTGTAAGAATAAGCCTAAATGGCGCTCTGTTGTTCGTGCCTACCCCGCAAGGGAACTGGCGTGAAGTTATGTATGTATGTATGTAATTTTTTTACATTAAATAGGTTTGCGTTTGACCACGATCACGTCCAATGCCGGACGATGATGCGGTCGAAGATGGAGCATGCTTACCTAGATAGTACCTATTCACACGAGACTTGAAGATACCCGGATTGTACTTTTCGGGAAACACGGACTCTGGTAGTGCATTCCACAATTCTGCCGTACGTAGAAGGAACGTGGAGGCGAAACGTTTAGTTCGCACTGGTAGCGTTGCCACTGTGAAACGATGGCGTAGACGAGAGCGCCTTGTGGTCCGAAGACGAGTAGGAGTAGCAGGAATCAGGTCGAACAGTTCAACCGGACACTCGAAATGGATCCTATAAAAAATCGAATTTAAACACTATGCTCATAATGATAGAGTTGGAAATATTTTGAAGTTTTGAAACTCACAAATCAAATTGAAACTAGAGCATTTGTTTCCTATTTTAAATATCATAAGCCGTTAGTTATCATAATATCGGTTTTACGCCATTATTCTGTGAGAGCGCGGTGTCATACCGATCGAGCCCGTAGAGCAGTGACTAAGATTCCAGTTTGGTTTTTTTTATAACTTGAGTTCAGCTTATGGACATTTGCAACACCAAAGGTCCTATAAATTCGCTACTGCTCTGTAAAGGGAGACTGGAACCTGGTCACTAATGCCCGAATACAACTGAAGGTTGTTATGGCAGCATACCAGGGTTGGTAGCCATCCAGTTGAGCAAATGCCCTACTTGGTTGTGGGTTGCTTTGTCGCCTCTTACGACAGGCCGCCCGGCCGCAGGAAATTGTATTCTTTCTCCGTTCCTGCACGGATAAAATTGTTGTTGTCATGCACGGATAAACAATCCGTGCATGACAACAACATGACGGAGGTGGTAGAGCATTTGCCCGACTGGATGGCTACCACCCCTGGTCTTTTTTTTTACCAGGGGAAATCCGTTTGAGGACTAAGCCGCGACAAGGGCAGAACCTTGGGGGGATAATTCGCGACCTAGTGTGGGATTCGCCAGATCGGGGGTGGCACTAGCATGCCCAGTCAAAACTGGTGCCATGCTATTGCCACTCCCCGGTTAGGGATACCCACTAAAACCCCTGGGTGTTCCGTCCTTCGCCTTATGCCAGGGCTACGGGTATATGACCTAGCCTCTCCGCAGCCCTGGCAGGCGTGGGCCTCCCGAGGCCACTTCCACTGCCGGGGGACTACTTTTGCCCCCCAGCATCTTCGAGCTCTCAAGGCGTGGGGCGGTCTGTAACTCGCCCCACGGGAGGAGAGGTGAGCGCGCGCGGAACACGCCGCGCCCCCATCTCGACGGCATGTGCAGGTGAGTGAGAACCTCTATACCCCAAGAGGCCCCACCCACGCCGCCCGCTTACGGTGGCTGAAGGTCCTGGCTGGCCCTCCGGCGCCGACGCGTCCTCCTTTGGCGGGAGCGGAGCAGTGATGTGCGTTCACGCTCCCGCTCCGCCTCCTCCTTCGCAAGCATAACGCGCTCGCAGAAGGAGGAGAACCACGCCTGGTCTAAAGTATGTCGCCATAACAACCTTGAGTTGTGTTCCGACATTAGTGGCCAGGTTGCAGTCTCCCTTAAGAGAGCAGCAGCGCATTTGTAGCACCTTTGGTGTAGCAAATGTCCATAGGCGATGGTAACCGCTGTCTATCAAGTGGGCCGTCTGTCTGTCTGCTGAACTCGCTGCAATAAAAAAAAAACAAACATTGGTATGACAAAACAATATTTTTAACAAAAGTAATAATATTCAGAGCAGTCGAGAGTCGCAATACAAATCTAGTTTTAATTTCAACAAATGAATCTTCGCCAAAATGTAGACTACGTTGCGTAACAAAAAATATCGGTTGCAAATATGTAAATGTTTGTTTTTATCTATTTTATTCCGCATTACGAGTGTGAAAATTTTTGAATATTTATAATTACATCCTTTAGTGCCCCGATGATGTCACATAAAGATAAATTGCGAATGATGTATTGTTGATATACATAATTATCTTAATCCTTAGGGTTCTGTAGAGATTTAACAATGATAAAACTACGTTTTAACAGTTTTAAGTCTTCCGTGATCGTGATAGATAGGACTATATATAACTATAGATAAAAGGCCAACACTGCACATGCACTTCCTCACAACACCAGCATGTAACAGATACACTCTACATTAGTATAATTTTAGTATAAATTAATATAATAAGTTATTCTTAAGGTACACCACAACATAAAAATTACTAAATTAATGTCACACACAAAAAAAATTCATAGAAATTAAGTAGTAATAAAGGTTACGGAACTCGAGTCCCTAGAGATATTAATAATAATAAAAATAAAAAAAAGTCTTCCGTGATCACGGCCACCGAAAAGTGGCCGAAACTTCGGAAAAACCGAAATCAAATAAAATTACCGCGCGTAAAACCGTTAAAACGTAGTTTTATTATGTATACAAGTCGCGAAAACTTAAGAAAATATTATATTAACAATGTTTAACAACTGCACGTCTTATAACTGGCGCTGTCTCATCGAAGTAAACATTGGTCGCGCGGGGTAAAGTATGTGAAACACCGATTTTAATTAGCGGTACACCCTCTTAACAATATAACGTCAATGAGACTCTGATATGACCTAAGCTACCTAAATGCCACTTTACTGGAGCCACTTACATGCAATATTGGTCTGCCCCCTCTTTGCTGTGGACCGGTACAACGCGTCGTGCACCTCGGAACGGACATCACACAAGGCAACGTTCAGGAGTTGATGGGTAAGAAGTTGCGCGAGGATTTACTGGCTTTCGCAATAAAAATTGTAAAAACGCTGAACAATAAAAACGGGCCAACAAGAAACGTTAGTAACATATCGAGGGTTGAGAAGCTATTTGTTTTAAGCGACATTTTGTGTGAGACTTAATTTATCCTAATGTCTCTTAAAGAAATATAAATAATCTGATGTCTAGTTTCAATCTATAGATGTTCTTTTTTTAAATATGGGGTACATAGTTCGTTAGTGATGTGTTTTTCTGGGTTATTTGAAACTCCAAACTTTTCTCCCGAAAAAATTTAAAAATGTCGTTTAAAACAAATAGCCTTTCACCCATCGATATAATGATCATTGTAAACCTAGCGGTTCTCTTCCCAGGTCTTGTCTCACAACATCACACTTCATCGACCCCCTAACGTGCGATGTAATTAATGTAAATAGTTAAACTTAAATTATAAGTTACATACATACATACATAAATAACTTCACGCCAGTTCCCTTGCGGGGTAGGCACGAGCAACAGAGCGCCATTTAGGCCCATTCTTACACACCTCACTTGCTTCTTTGACATTCATAACTCTTGTCATGCACACTCGTCTGTTCTTAAGGCTCCTGACATCACCCTCCGCTAGTACACGATCAATTTGATCATGGAAGGTGTGTCGTGGCCTTCCACGACTTCTGCATCCATCCACTTTTGCATTGCATATCTGTTTAGTCATTCTTTCATCATAATTATAAGTTAATCTATATATTAATACGTGAAGCAAAAACTTTGTACCCCTTTTTACGAAAATTGCGCGGACGGAAGAGTATGAAATTTCGCACACTTATAATTTTTTTAAATACATTAAATCAATAAAAAGAAACATTACACACACTACCATGTATTTGACACACACGCATATAATACTCTTTTGTTTATTGTTAAAGTCAAATTAACAGTGAATGTAGCCCTGGCGAAATCTGTGACTATAGACTATATGACTATATATGTGACTTAATATTGTTGTTAAAAATGTTCAAACTTATAATTTAAATGAATTATTATGGTCGAATTTCGACCACAGGTGACCACTAGTTAAACTTAAATAATTAAATTTTCCACCTCTACGGAACACTGTATTACGCGTGGCCTATCACGTACTTCCCAAATTTATTTGAAAGTATATACCGAGAATTACATTGCACTCATAACTTACGAAGATTTAAACTTAATGGCGGAATGTTGAAATCAATTTAATGCGTCATCTTTTTTACTGATATGTTTGCTGTTTATGACATTTCTATTTTAAATCACTTCGCATTGAACTTTCTTTTTTTTAAATAATAATATTAATATTATTATAATAATATTATAATAATCGGCAGACAAACAAGTTAAGCTTGTTTTTTTTTGTTTTTTTTACACTTGTATTAAGGGACCACTCTGAGGCCGATGCCAGACACCCAGACCAAAGTAAAATAAGTAAATAACAGAAAGTTCGTCCGAAATTTACCATTCCAGGAATCGAACCCGGAGCCTCTGCGTTTCAGCGAGTTCGGCCGGCTAAGACTTTAGCCCGGACAACCACAGAGGCCGTCTAGTTTTATCTTTCTACTAGCTGTGCCCGCGACGTCGTCTGCGTGGAATTTGCTTTCAAAACCCTCCGATTTTGAAACATTCTTCATTGGTGCTCCGCTCCTATTGGTCTTAGCGTGATGATATATAGCCTATAGCCTTCCTTGATAAATGGGCTGTCCAACACTGAAAGAATTTTTCAAATCAGACCAGTAGTTCCTGAGATTAGCGCGTTCAATCAAACAATATTAGTATATTTGGCTACAACACTTATACTTACATTTTAAATATCGCGATATATTTTGATTGAAAATTCCGAATTGAATAATTCAAAAAGTTCTAGAAAGGTATTGAATTCGTTTTGAAGATGAAGTAATTTGTTTTGATAAGGATTAATACCAAGGTACAAAATAAAGAGCTTTTGAAGCGACGGCATCTTAATTATTAAAAAAAAAAAAAAAACACTTATTGTGACATAATTACAATAGTTAGACATATGGTTAAGCGATATTTTTTGTAGACAATTATATGTTCTGCAAAGTGGTAGTACATTGTTTTGTTCTTTAATCAATAATTTTCGCAGCGCACGCCGTGTAAGGATTTTTTCGGGTCATTTTTTTACAGCTTGGGTTACATTATTGGACTTTTAGTAAGGATCCCTAACTTTTTTGAAAATATAATATAACCTAAATATAATATAGCCTTCCTCGATAAATGTACTATTCAACACTGAAAGAATTTTTCAAATCGGACTAGCGGTTCCTGAGATTAGCGCGTTTAAACAAACAAACAAACTCTTCAGCTTTATAATATTAGTATAGATGTAAAAAAAAAAATTCTCTTCTTTCTAATTGTTCAACTCACATACATACATAACTTCACGCCAGTTCCCTTGCGGGGTAGGCACGAACAACAGAGCGCCATTCAGGCTTATTCTTACACACCTCACTTGCTTCTTTGACGTTCATAACTCTTGTCATGCACGCTCGTCTGTTCTTAAGGCTCCTGACATCACCTTCTGCTAGTACACGATCAATTTGATCATGGAAGGTGTATAAAACTATTTTAGAAAAAAAATTTTAGCCTAATTTGACTCCTGGGAAAAAATGGGTATCCTGGGTGACCGTAGCTATGGTACTTACTAATAGATATATAAGGTAACTCTAGATTTCACATAATACTTTCTTAAGTTTTCGCGACTAGCGTACATAATAGAACTACGTTTTAACGGTTTTAAGCGCGGTAATTTATTTGATTTTTATTTTTCCGACGTTTCGGTCACTTTTCAGTAGCCGTGATCGCGGAAGACAAAGATGTCAAGTGTCAATGAGTATTGTTAAAGTTTTATTTAGTCAACCGCCAACTTGTTCATTTTAATAATTTAGTTTTAATTTTGTTTATGGTTATTATTTACTCTCTCTCTTTTCTTTCACCATATCCCAATTACTTGGGGTCGGCACAATATGTCTTTTCCTTCCACACTCTTCTATTCTGACATACCTCTTCTGTCACACCGCATATCATCATGTCATCCTTCACACAATCCATCCATCTTTTTTTTGGTCTACCTTTAAATTTGTACCCATCGATCTTGTAGTATAACATTCTTTTTGTCACGTGACTTTCATCCCTCCTCATTATATGTCCATACCAACTTAATCTTCTTCCTCTCAATTTTTCTGTCACCGGTGCAACTTTCAAAGATCCCCTTATGTACTCATTTCTCACCTTATCCATTCTTGTAACACCACACATCCATCTCAACATTCTCATCTCAGCTGAGTGGAGACGTTTGTAGTTTATCACTTTAGTGGCCCAACATTCCGACCCGTATAGCATGACCGGTCGTATGATAGATTTATATATTTGACCTTTTAGTTTCAGTGGCATTAGTTTGTCGCACGTCACACCGGTTACCTGTCTCCACTTCAGCCATGCTACATGGTTATTATTTACTCTATGGGAGTCTAATCTAATTTATCACCGCTTCGCAACATGTTATGGCTTGAAGAGAAGAAGTGGCACAAGAAACTCTTCAGCAAACATGCCTAGCTCTAATATTTTATATAATTTTTTTTTTATTATTAACATCTCTACGGACTCGAGTTCCGTACCCTTTTTTACAACTTAATTTCTAGATTTAACTTTTTTAATTTAACACGCTTATTAGTTTTTTTGGTTCTTGTGTGTGACATTAATTTATTGATTTTTGCGTTGAGGTGTATGTATCTTACGAATAACTTATTATATTAATTTATTCTAGTTTTAATACTAAACTTATACTAATGTAGAGTGTATCTGTTACATGCTGGTGTTGTGAGGAAGTGCATGTGCAGTGTGGGCCTTATATCTATACTTATATATATAGTGCCATGTTTTGTTTTTTTCTTTCCTGTGTGTTGTTTTTATATAATATTAAAATGGTTGGGAGGAAAAATAAAAATAAATTATCAATCAAGTTGGTTTGTGTTTCGGTACACGCTGAAAACCGTTAAACCGTAGTTTTATTCTGGATTTCACAATTTAATAATAAGGTAATTTTGAAGACATTACAGAGAGGGTACTTGTAGTAGTACCCACCTACCTGGTCCAATTGTGAATCTAAACCATCCTCGAATCCACTTGAACACACACAAAAAAATTCATTCAAATCGGTCTAGCCGTTTAGGAGGAGTTCACTGTCAACACACGTACAGAAGAATTATATATATAAAGATATAGGCAGATTTGCTTTATTTTTTCTATCACCATAGAAGAAAATATTAAGGTATAACAATACCAATGCTATAACCTTTTGCCCTCGTGTTTAGTTCCATTATCTTCGCTATCACGTATACGTATATAGAAGAAAGAAAATAGAAGAAAGAAAATAATTTTATTTAGGACAAATTATATAAATACAGTAAGCATAATTGCTAACAAATTTAAAACTAATGTCATACAATCTTGTCCCAAAAGAGGCATCAGACTCAGCATAATGCCGGTCGGTTGAAACCAGCGCTGATCTTCCGCTGTGCCCATGGGGTATCGTCACGGTAGACATTACATCATTGTAATTGCATAAAATTAGAATCTTAAACTATATACATATACATACATACTTGTATATATATATACATATATATATACATATATATACACACACACATACATACATAGTACATACACAATAGATAGAAATAGGGAAAGGTGTTATAGATACGTTCTTAAAAAAAATAAACTGAAACGAAATTACAATTAAATTAAGTTAAATACCACTTGTATCGTGTTTTAAGTCGCGTTGTGAATGTTGGTGCTCTTTTAAAAATATATATATACATTTTTAAGGATTTTTTTATTTGCTGTCATCTACCCTATTCACTGTAAATCGTATTTTTTTATTTATTTGTTTTATTGCAGAAGTTCAGCAGACAGGCAGCCGGCCCACTTGATGGAAAGCGGTCACCATCGCCTATGGACATTTGCAACACCAAAGGTGCTACAAATGCGCTGCTGCTCTCTTAAAGGAGACCGGAACCTGGTCACTAATGCCGGAACACAACTCCAGGCTATTATGGCGGCATACTCTAGACCAGGGGTGGTAGCCATCCAGTCGGGCAAATGCCCTACCACCTGGCTGTGGGTTGTTAAGTCGCCTCTTACGACAGGCCGCCCGGCCGCAGGAAATTGTATTCTTTCTCCGTTCCTGCACGGGTAAAACACACTCGCCGAAGTGTATCCTATAGACCTCAATCAGTTATGGTTTTAATATCATATGAAACTAAAACTTAGAAAACCATGGCGCAGCAAAAACATGAAAAAGGTTCTTCTTTCTTCCCCGCCGTCACACTCTTAGCGGAGTGGCCGTGCTCCTCATGACAGGGGTGGTGGCAAGCTTCACAATTCGTCGCCATTCCTCTCGTACTGTAGCTTTCCTCGTGCATTCGTGGAGTGGGCCATTTAGTGCGGTTTTGACTTGGTCCAGCGCATTGGTGATTTTGCCCTGGACTACGAGTCGCTCCACCGACGCTCTCGTCGTGTAATATGTCCAAAGAAAGTGAGAATACGACCTTGAACGATGGAAGAAAAAGATAACAAACCACGGAAGTATCGGTGTAGCCAACACTTTATCGCATAGATATTTTGGTATACATGTTTGTGCGGCTGTACCCCTGATTTATCCCCTTAGGGGGTAAAGGGGGTGTGTCCACTTCACTGCAAATGTTATTGATGTCCGCCCTGACGATGATACACTATTGCTAACGTTTGATATGCCAGATATCGTGTTTACAAATTCTATTCTATTCTTGTTGGTGATGGCCCCAACAGAACGTTTTTATAAATAATATTTTCTTAAGTTTTCACGACTAGTATACATAATAAAACCAAACGCCAGACCTTAAGACACTGTAAGCTTTTACTGCGTGCACCGGAATACAAACCAACTTGATTGATAATTTCCTTTTATTTTACCTCCCACCCATTTTACTATAAATAAAATGATTAGAGCTAGACATGTTTGCTGAAGAGTTTCTTGCGCCGCTTCTTCTCTTCAAACCACAACATGTTGCGAAGCGGTGGTAAATTAGATTAGGTTCCCATAGAGTAAATAATAACCGTAAACAAAATTAAAACTAAATACTTAACAAGTTGACGGTAGTATATCGTCGTATATATATATATATATATCCATCGCGGACAAATAACGTGACACGTAATTTATATATATATATATAGATAGACAGATAACTCTTTATTGTACACCAATACAAACATGAACTGATAGACTAAAATTATATCTATTTATGTACAAAGGGGGGACTTGTCGCTAAAAAGCGATCTCTTCCAGACAACCCCAGGAATTAATTGAGATGATAATGGCGATGGTGGTATACGTAACATATAGTACGAATTACTTACTTTTTTTTATTTTTTTTATTGCAGGAGTTCAGCAGACAGGCAGACGGCCCACTAGATGGAAAGCGGTTACCATCGCCTATGGACATTTACAGCAACAAAGGTGCTACAAATGCGCTGCTGCTCTCTTAAAGGAGACTGGAACCTGGTCACTAATGCCGGAACACAACCCACCTGGCTGTGGGTTGTTTAGTCGCCTCTTATGACAGGCCGCCGGGCCGCAGGAAATTGTATTCTTTCTCCGTTCCTGCACGGATGAATAATAATTAATACATAAATGATATATGTATGTATGTATATATATATATATATATATATATATGTATGTATATAAATTACGTGTCACGTTATTTGTCCGCGATGGACTCCTAAACTACTTGACCGATTTTAATCAAATTTGCACACCGTGTGTAGTTTGATCCGACTTGAAAGATAGGATAGCTTACATTTGGACTTGATGGACCCGGTAGGTGGCGCTGGAATCGGGTTCTAAATTTTATTTCTTCAGGGCAGAACAACGTCTGCCGGGACAGCTAGTATTATATATATATCTATGACTGTGACAGACAGTCTGATGTGACGATTTTGCAAGTGTTCTCTTTTTGCTAAAATGATTCCGGATCCCAAAAACTGGGTCAAATTTTAAGTTCAGTAAGATGGTAAGTTAATAATATGCATTTAAACGCAACATATTCAATCAAAAGTAGGTGAATTGACGATTCGGTTATAAAAATGTGATATTACGGCATTCTTGTGTGTATTTGAAAATGTAAATTATTCCGTGGTATACAAAGTTCTCACATATTTAACGCCGTTTTGGTAGTTAAACACGAATGATATATTAGATACTAGTTCTACCCGCGGTATCGTGCTCACGAAGTTTGGTAATTATATTTAAAATTATCTTCTGAACCTTGCAAGATATCAAAATGAAAATTACACGTAGAGGTAAGATAAAACTGTTATTTTTGTTGTATGACTACAGTAGACTGGATGACGGTCCACCTGATGCAAAGCGGATATTGCAAAACGCAACTCAAGGTTGTTATGGCATGCTATAGCAGCTATCTAGACGGGCATACTATGTTAGCCATCCAGACGGGATGCTGTGATAACCGTAGCCTAGCTAGTCTGTCTATTGGTTCTTTCTAATCTCTAATACGGCTGGATCGATTTTGATGAGACTTTTACTGGCAGATAGCTGATGTTATAAGGAGTAACTTAGGCTATTTTTTAAATTAGGGTTCGGCGAAATAAAATTCCACACGGACGAAGTCGCGGGTAACTAACTAGTAATTAATAAAACCTAAGAAACATGATTCGATACAAGTTGATACACGAGTATTTATTTTAATTTTGTAGCAACGTATTTATTGTTGGTTTTTTATTAAAAATTTATTTATTTGTTTTTTTACGATTTAAATATTATATAAGTAGAATTAGTTTTTATTAATTATTATTCTCATTTATTATTTAATTAACAAAACTGGGTCATTTTGGTCTTACACCTAAAGGAAGGTTTGCACTGAAAATCAGCGTTGTGTCGGATATTATTCCGACACAGCAATATGCTGAGTGCAAACCTTGTTTGCTGAAAATGCGGCGTACAAATTCTCAAAATATGCTTTGTGTATAAAAATGTATAAGGAATGTAATTGAAACGTCATTACGCCCCCCCCATACGTGACCGGGGGGTGTTTCCACCCCATCCCCTTACGCTTTATTGAGCAGTAATGAAGCTCGAGTTTCCTCGGAGTTTTACCTCGCGTAATTTCACTATTAATGCTGGTATACATCCAACATTACTGCTTTATGGAATTGTATTGATCTTATTTTAATGCATGAGTTTAGCAGACAGGCAGACGGCCCGTCTATAAAGTAATTCTGTAACATACTTCTGTATTAAACTTATAAAAAAAGAACTTGAGATATAAATATAATAGGAAATGTAAGGAAAAACATTTTTAGGCGTTTTCCCATTTTTTATTTAGTTTTCACTTTTACGTAGTTTATTTTTAAGTTTATATTTATAAGTTAATTTATTTTTAGTATTTAATTATATGTTTTAAGTTAATTTTAGTTTGATATTATTTGATTTGAGGAAAAACTATTTTTAGCTAGACGTGTTGCTGGGGAGTTTCTTGAGTTGAGTTCCGCTTCTCTAACAGCAATAACATGTTGCGAAGCCGTGTACATAGAAAAGGAAGCAAAGTTAAGTTTTAACTTATATATATGACCTTAAAAAATATTCTTTTATATTTTTTTTATTATTGCTTTATATATATATATATATATATATATATATATATACATATATATATATATATATATATATATACATACATATATATATATATATATATATATATATATATATATATATATATATATATATATATATATATGTATATATATAAAGCAAAATTCTTGATTATGATGGAACAGAACAATTGTTAAAAATAAATATATAACACAATTATATACATTCCGTAATCTTATTTATTTCATTGACATTGTTATCTTTTTATACATACAATTCACAATATACACATAACATGCACACACACACACACACACACACACACACACACACACACACACACACACACACACACACACACACACACACGCACGCACGCACGCACGCACGCACGCACGCACGCACACACACGCACGCACGCACGCAATCATACATATTTCTTTATTTTTCTTTTAAATTAATGTAACTGTAGTTGATAATTTCACAATCAGCATTGTACCAATTTGGAAGGAGATCCCCGAGATATACAGGTCGACCTAGTTTGGGGACCAATGAGTGTCAAAAATTGTGAATTATGTTTTATTCAATAAATGATCTTTGATTTTTTTTTATTGATATATATATTTAGTCTACATTTCATTAAACGTTAACAGACTGCACTATGCTATATATTTTGTTGTTGTTATGTGTTGTATTGTCCACCGTGACTTCACTTTCTGGTCCCAGACGGAAGAACAGCGCTAGTCCTTGTTGGCTAGCATTATGCTGAGACTGGGTCCAATTTAGGACTTATTTTGTTTTTTCTTTTTCTATTTATATTAACTTAGTTTTTGTCCTAAATCAAATATTTTCTTTCTTTCTATTCTCCAGTGGAACTTATCTATATATTAATACGTGAAGCAAAAACTTTGTACCCCTTTTTACTAAAATTGGGCGGACGGAGAAGTATGAAATTTCGCACACTTATAGTTTATATAGGGAAGGAGTGCAGAATGCTAATATTTAAAAAAAAATATACATAATAAAAATACATTAAATCAATAAAATAAACATTACACACAACCATGTATTTGACACATTCACGAATATAGTCTTCTGTTTATTGTTAAAGTCAAATTAACAGTGTATAGCCTTGGCGAAATCTGTGGTTATAGAAGTATAGTCTTTGACAACAGAACTTTAATAATGTTCAAACTTATAATTTAAATTAATAATTATGGTCGAATTTCGACCACGGGCGACCAATAATTTTAAATAAAAACTTTTGAATTTGAATTTGGACAGCAAAGATGCTATCAATGTGCTGCAGCTCTCTAATCGGAGGCTGGGACTTGGCCACTAATGCCGGAACACAACTCAAGGTAGCGATCCAGTCGGGCAAATGCCCTACCACATAGCTGTGGTTTGTTTTATCACCTCTTACGACAGGCCGCCCGGTCGCAGGAAATTGTATTCTTTTTCTGGCCCTGAACGGAGAAAGATTTTATTTTCGGCTCATTCAACCATTTTGGGTCACCATAATATGTCTTTTCTTTGTATAGAATGTACAGGTAAACGGTCTACCTATATTTTATACACAAGTCACACAACTTCGAGAGTGAAGCCAATAGGAGGTTTCCATTGCGCTAGGCAGCGTTCAGTAAGTAAGCTTCATCAAGTCTACTCAATGACCATCCCGTAATGCTTGAAGGTAAAAGTCTTCGAGTGGTGAGTCCTCCTTGAGCCCGAGACGAAGCCGAGACAGGATCGGTCCACAAATTTCAAGTCACTCAACTAGCTACGAAGCGAGCTATGTTGGGTGTTTCTCTAACAGATAAAATCAGAAGTAATCCTTATTTATCAGAAAAAGAATTAAAGTAACAGACAAGTTGAAGTGGCAATGAGCCGGTCATGTCTGTCAAAGGACCGATGGCCGATGGAGCAAATGAGTCCTGGAGTAGAAACAGCGTCTCAGTAAGCGTAGTGTCGGACGCCCTCCAACCCGATGAACTAACTGCGTAAGGTCACGGAGGACCGGGATATGTTATGCGGACTGGGGATGCCTACGTTCAGCAGTGGACTGCAATAGGCTGATGACAACGTCTTTTCATTCCATACTTTGCTATTCCGGCATATGTCCACTGTGACAACAAAATCTATCCATCTCTTTTTTGATCTGACTTTACACTGGTACTCATGGATCTTCCAATGTAACATGTAGGTACTTTTCCACATGACTTTCATCCCTCCTTATTACATGCCCAGCAACCACCTTAATCTTCTTCCTAATTTTATAATCCGATTAATTTAGACACGTTTAATACGATTAGATGGGTAGCTTATTTATTGGAAACCAGTTGCTACGCGTGGCTTCATTTTCGTTAATTTAAAGGATTTGTAACCATTAGTATCCGTGCAGGAACGGAGAAAGAATACAACCACTACCACCCCTGGTCTAAAGTATGTCGCTATAACAACCTTGAGTTGTGTTCCGGCATTAGTGACCAGGTTCCAATTTCCCTTAAGAGCAACTTTGCTGTTGCAAATGTCCATAAGCGATGGTAACCGCTTTCCATCAAGTGGGCCGTCTGCCTGTCTGCTGATCTCCTGCAATAAAAATAAACCATTTTGGCAAAAAGCCCTCACTTTTTGCCTTGTCGGCACCGTACCGCTCGCCAGCGACGGGATATTCACCACGATTTCCTTGAGCTCCCACGCTCAACTACGCAAGAGTTCTCTAGGACATTTATTCCGCGTACAACAATGATCTGGAGGTAAGTTCCCGTCGCGGCTTTTCCTTTACGCTATGACATTTTTTAAGAAGGACGAAAATTTCTTAGACGTCGGCAACGCGTTGGCGACACCGTAACCGCTTTCCATCAGGTTGGCCCCATGACTGTTAGCCTGCTTCAGGTAATAAAAAAAATCTAAACGTTCATTTTCACAATCTGCTGGCCCTCTGTTTTTTTAACGGTTTTAAATCATTGTAAAAATTCTACAACCCCAAAAGATTTACTATATAATAGACTAGCTGTGCCCGCGACTTCATCCCCGTGGATCTTTTTTCCGGGTTCACTAAAAAAAGAATCGGTCCAGCCGTTTCAGAGATTAGCCAGAACATCCAAACAGACAGCCAAAAATTTTAAAATTGTTCTTTTTGATATAAGAACCGTCTATACTTTCATATGCATTTAGTAAAAAGCTGTTATTTTGACAAACAGAACCTTCAATTTTATTAATCTGCATAGATTATAGATAGAAGATACATAGATATGCCCCTACACAATTCTGTAATGATATATTAGGTAGATCACAGGTACATTAGGGGTGGCCGCAACACATGTAACTCAAAATTGAAAAAATCATCAATTCAATCGCCATACTCACCTTTTTGATCCTTCGAGCCGGATAGTGTAAACTTTGTACTAAACTTGAACTAACTAACACCCTTAAAACTAATAAACTGCAAGATTTTAATATGTACCCTAAAATTAAGTTGATGGTAGAAAGACATTTGTCAACAGCAGCAGTCACTGACGGATGAGTCGGCGATGACGCGCGAGGGGTGGCTGCGGTGGATGGGGTGAACTAGGGTGAAGGGGGCGAAGGGGCGAGGACACTTTGCTCGCCACTTGCGACGCCGATTCGTTGCTATAATGTGCATTATGATCACAGCTGGATTTGATTTAAATGTACTTTTCCGTTACTTTTGCGAAAAATATCAATTATGATATGTTATATAGTGCTAACCAATATCTATATTATAAAACTAGCTTCTGCCTGCAACTTCGTTCGCGTGGAAAAGTTTTAAAAAAAAACCCCGATTTTGAAACATTCTTCATTGGTGCTCCGCTGCTATTTGTCTTAGCATGATGCTATATAGCCTTATAGCCTTCCTCGATAATTAGACCAGTAGTTTCTGAGATTAGCCCGTTCAAGCAAACAAACAAACTCTTTAGCTTTATGTATTAGTATAGATTCTACACTTGCCGTGTCTGTCCATTAAAGCTATTAAAAAAAAACAACTGGAATAGACTATATAAACGATGGAGAACACGATGCAATTCCTATGTATTTATTGTCTGTTTGTTTGTCTTACTTACTTACTTGCTCTTTACCCATATATAAAACTTCTGGGCCCGGAAGGAGGTTACCAGACCAATGTGTGGGTCCTCCAATCAGTCTACAAAATTTACATTGACGCGAGCTAAGCCGTCGGCAAAAGTTAGTTATATATCACTATGTAGTTAATTATATAGTTATATATAACTATAATAAAAATGACTCAATATTTGTCTATCTTATATATTATTACTAATATATAAAGCTGAACAGTTTGTTTGTTTGTTCGTTTCTTTAAACGCGCTAATCTCAGAAACTACTGGTCTGATTTGAAAAATTCTTTCAGTGTTCGATAGCCCATTTATCGAGGAAGGCTACTGGCTATATATCATCACACTAAGACCAATAGGAGCCGAGCAGCAATGAAAAATGTTTCAAAATCGGGGGGGCTTTGAAAACAAATTCCACGCGGACGGCGTCGCAGGCACAGCTAGTAAGATGATAAAAGTACCGTGTCTATATATTGAACTTATATCAAATAAGGCAATGGGTAGTTCTGTATTAACAATGTTGAACACTGTACTTTTTATTAGATTTGGTTTGTTTGTTAGGAATTCACGTAAAAACTACTGGACCGATTTCGACGCGATTCTTTGATCGGCAGTAAATTCGGACTTAAAATCAGCGGTACTTTTTGTCTTGGAAATTCCGAGGGAAATTTTTCCTTTTTCATTCGGATGCAAAAAAAATAGTTTATTCCGACAGTTTTCTTTTCATGATTTTTTCATTTCTACTTATTCATGAAAAAATAAATACAATTGCTATATGCACTTGGGCTATATTCCAAAAGAATAATATAGAAGGTGTGTCGTGGAAGGCCACGACACACCTTCCATGATCAAATTGATCGTGTACTAGCGGAGGGTGATGTTAGGAGCCTTAAGAACAGACGAGTGTGCATGACAAGAGTTATGAATGTCAAAGAAGCAAGTGAGGTGTGTAAGAATGGGCCTAAATGGCGCTCTGTTGTTCGTGCCTACCCCGCAAGGGAACTGGCGTGAAGTTATGTATGTATGTAATAATATATAAAATACAATATCTAATGTCAATCCGTTTATTGCATCTGAATGTAATTTATCCGTCTGTACGTGGGTGTGATTTATGGATAAAAAAATTTACAACCATTGTAATAATGTCGTAAAATGTAAGTGGTACTATAAAACGTTTTGAAGAGCATCAGTTTATTTCCTAATCTTCTTATTTCGATATGTCAAGGGTACAGAAACAACAATATTCAAAAATTAGCATCTAACTGTGTAACCGTACACGGCGGGATCGGTAACCTGACGGCACAAACCCACAAGGTAAATTCTGGTACTTATATTCTAGGTACTTGGTACTCCAGCCGGCGGTGGTGGGAATAGGAACAAGGGGGAACACCAATCTGTCAGTATTTTAAGGGAAGGGAAATATATAAAATATCCTACCAAACTACTACTACAAGGGAAACACTACGGGGGTTGGATAAAATGTCTGTCCAAATACACCCGCGCCTCGTCCTATTTCGTCACAACCACTTGTTCACTGAATATATTAACTATTATATTGTTCCACTAACTGGTATTTATCAGAAAATCTCAATAAATAATTTAAGATTATTTTTTTTATTTTTTATTGCAAGAGTTCAGCAGACAGGCAGACGGCCCACTAGATGGAAAGCGGTTACCATCGCCTATGGACATTTGCAACAACAAAGGTGCTACAAATGCGCTGCTGCTCTCTTAAAGGAGACTGGAACCTGGTCACTAATGCCGGAACACAACACAAGGTTGTTATGGCGGCATACTCTAGACCAGGGGTGCTCGGCATCCAGTCGAGCAAATACTCTACCACCTGGCTGTGGGTTGTTTAGTCGCCTCTTACGACAGGCCGCCCGGCCGCAGGAAATTGTATTCCTTCTCCGTTCCTGCACGGATAAAAGTTATTCTTAAGGTACACCACAACACAAAAATTACTAAATTAATGTCACACTCAGTAATAAAAATAAACAATAAGCGTGTATGAATTATATCTACAACGCTTAGCCGACAAGAGTGAGGAGACTACGAAGCACTGCAGAAAACGGAGACCGAATAGTATGGAAAATATACCACCTTCGCCATTAGCATCTCGATTCATTCCTGGGGTTGTCTGGAAGAGATCGCTTTTTAGCGATAAGACCGCCCTTTGTACATAACTAGATATAATTTTAGTCTTTAAGTTCATGTTTGTATTGGTGTACAATAAAGTGTTATCTATCTATCTTTTTTTTTACTGATCTCCTCCGCTTTCCATCCTTGATGGATAGTGGTTACCATCGCCTATAAACATTTGCAACACCAAAGGTGTTACAAATGCGCTGCTGCTCTCTTAAGGGAGACTGGAACCTGGTCACGTATGCCGGAACACAACTCAAAGTTGTTATGGCGACATACTTTAGACCAGGGGTGGTAACCATCCAGTCGGGCAAATGCCCTACCACCTGGCTGTGGGTTGTTTTGTCGCCTCTCACAACAGGCCGCCCGGCCGCAAGAAATTGTATTCTTTCTCCGTTCCTGCACGGAGAAATATAATTAATTACCGGTGTTTTCGAGAAAGATACTGCCATACCAGTATTTTATAATAGTTGCATTTTATCACTATATGGTTGCGCCGAGGAACACCTCCTTGTAAATTCGTCCTCCCCATCCTCGCCATCAAGAAAAGAATAGAACTTTAAATGAAGAATGCGCAATATAAGACGATTCAGCAGTGTCACTGCTGTCACCGCAATAAATATATACATAATAGCTGTACCCGGCAGACGGTGCCCTGCCTTTAAAAAATAAAAATCTAGAACCCGATTACAGTGTCATCTACCGGGACCATACGTTAATCTAAACTCGAATCAACTTGAACAGAGTAGAAAATTATTAAAGTACTTACATCGCTATTAAAAAATTGGGGTTGGTGGTAGAAGGATGGAAATTTAGGATTGTATGTATTTTTCAATGCTAAATCATAATAAAATATAAATAAGAAATTGTGTTAAAAAAATATTTAGGAGTGGGTCACCCTAACTATTCTATCTACTTCTATCCGTGCAGGAACGGAGAAAGAATACAATTTCCTGCGGCCGGGCGGCCTGTCGTAAAAGGCGACTTAACAACCCACAGCCAGGTGGTAGGGAATTTGTCCGACTGGATGGCTACCACCCCTGGTCTAAAGTATGTCGCCATAACAACCTTGAGTTGTGTTCCGGCATTAGTGACCAGGTTCCAGTCTCCCTTAAAAGAGCAGCAGCGCATTTGTAGCAACTTTGGTGTTGCAAATGTCCATAGGCGATGGTAACTGCTTTCCATCAAGTGGGCCGTCTGCCTGTCTGGTGATATCCTGCAATTAAAAAAACTGCCTAAGTGGTGCATGCGTTCCGGCCAGGATCGAACCCGCGCCCTTTGTGTTTAGGACGCGTGCGCTAGTCATTACGCTACTACGACTCATTCATACATAACATTCAATTTTTATCATCATAAAATTGTAATATTTTCCTAAGTTTTCGCGACTTGTATACATAATAAAACTAGTTTTATAATTTATAATATTGGCCAATCATAAAAATTATAATATAATAAGCGCGGTCTAACCGCGCTTAAAACCGTTAAAACGTAGTTTTATCATCATAAAATTGGCCAATCCGCGCACCGCACAGCGCATTACGATTACACTATACAACTATCATTACACCACTATTGATTCCTAATCCGCACTTCCGGATGTTACGTAAACCCCCCACCTCCGGGTGCCGCGACCCCCCCACCCCCCGTAAAGATTTACTGCCGGCCCAAGCCCGCGCGCTTTGACGAATGATTGGCCGGACTTGGCGGGATAACGTTTTGTTTTTCCACTTTTTCCTCAAGCGATGATTGTAAGATGTTGTGTGAATGGAATATATGACTGACGTAATGTAACTCAACTTTGCTTAGTAACTTAATACTGATTGGTGGCAAATATACAGCGAGAACTTTTCAAATGGGCCAAATCACTCAAAGGAGTTTCGAGGCCTATTTTGACGACAACTAAAATGGTGTCATTAGTTTTTCGAAAAATCATTTATCCTTGTCAGGAATCGAATCGGCTGATTTTGCAAAAAGTAAAACTTATCCTGTTTTATTATACCAAATTATAGTGTAGCGTGTAAGGATCAATTTCCGTGAAGGTATGTCAAACGGAAAATCAAGGGAAAGGGTTGTTTTTGAACAAAACGCATTAATACCTACCGAGAGGTAGTAGGCTACAGGTACATTTTTCAAATGGGCCTTAAGGGCCAAATCCTAAACTATAAGAAAGATCGGAAATTATTAAGTGTCTCGGGGCAGACTTTGATCAAAACTAAAGCGGTATTATTCGATTTTTAAAATATCAAATGAATGAATGATTGAATGAATGAAAACTCTTTATTGTTCACCATAAACTTAAATCTAGACAATTGATATGGATACATTTGCATTTGAACAATGGACGGCCTTATCGCTTATAGCGGTCTCTTCCAGCCAACCCAGCGTCTAAGGAGATTTCAAAGGTTTCAATTAACCAATTTTGGTGGTGTCCAAAACTAAAATAAAAGTAATAAAATCACAATCAAATACTATTAAAAATAAAATAAAATATAAATATAGTACTATATATACATATATAATTAGATTTTTTTTTTATTGGACTTGACTTTATGTTGTTGGTCCGAAGACCTTACAACTTTACCGGGGTCTTTGGGGCGAGTGCCTTCGCGAAGCGAAGGCGCTCGAGCCCGGGGGGCAACTTGCTCGAGGGAGCTCCCTAAGGAGTTTTACCTCGGCTGGACTGTTGCCATGAATGGGGAATGAATTTAATGATGCCCACCATAGGGCGACACAAAATACTAATTGAGAACGGGCGACGGGTAATATAAAGCCCGAAGGGAAGGATCACGGCGGGCCGGGATCGGTGGTTTGCGGTGGCCTACGCTATCTTACTGCCGTTTCGCAACGTGTTATGGCTGGGAGAGAAGAAACGGCGAAAGAAACTTCCCAGCAACACGCCTAGTCTATCCTGTGGGGTGAGCTATGTCTCCTAGCGTCCCTCGCGGGGACGTGGAGAGATCTTGATTGGCGGCGTCTGAGACGCCGCCGTCTGTGTCTGTCTGTCGGTGCCTGCCAGCCTACTGTTCTAACCGTGGGCGGACTGATCCGGGCCAGCCGTTTCGTAATAACGTCGACTCTGTCCGTCAGGACGTTACGCGGTCGTCGCACAAGAGCCTTTCGACGAGGCTTATAATCGGACGCGGACACGACGAGCGGATTTCGATGGTGCGGCGCGAGATCGAAATACTTACGCGAGAGCGACGTAATGTAGTTTTTGATGGAGGGAAGCTCCAGATCGCGGTGGAGGTCGACGTTACGCATATAGAGGGGAGCACCGACGGCTCTGCGCATGAATTTATTCTGCACGATTTGCAGTTTATCTAAAAGGGCAGGCTTGACATGGCCGAATACCACACTCGCGTATGTCATGATCGGGAGGATATAATTAGATATATGATGATATTATAAATTAGATCTATATACATTCGAACAATAGATACATTCATGTAATGCAACAATTTTATTTAATAGACCTATATTGGTTTCGTGCCTACCCCGCAAGGGAACTGGCGTGAAGTTATGTATGTATGAATGTATGTATATTGGTTAGTGACCATACGTTTAAATGTAGTCATTGATTTAGCTTGTCTGATTGGTAAGGGGAGGGAGTTCCACAGTCGAACAGCCTGTACGGCAAAAGAATTTCCTACGAAGCAAATTACAGGAATGAGATTGATGAAGAAAACTAAGAATTCTTTTAAATATGGGGCAGTACAGGGATTGTAAAGGATATTGTGCCAAAGTGAAAGTATGATTTTTTTGTAAAAATAAACACAGTCTTCTCAGAGACCACGGGCCATAAAAATGGCCCGGTCTTTTGGAGGGCTTGCGTGGGATTATGGGAAGCCCAACACGTAGAGGCCCCTTGACAAATTTGATGTAAATGATGTGACACTGACCAGCGTTTATCCCTCTCTACACCATATAATAATGGACCCAAGGACAAGCCTCAACAAAAGCTACCAGGCTATTGGGATGAATTGCTAATGGAACTAGGGACTTATGGGGACTATGGCGTCTGCCCGTCGCAATGTTCGGGGAACACGGAAAAATGGGCAGGCGGTGACTCGCCACTCCTTGCATAGGCCCCAAAAAATGCCATAGAAGATAGGGACAACATGGGTGTGAGCGGCTAAGGGGTGTCGAGAAGTGGGCTGCAGGTCCACCGAAGCTATTTCCGACGTTATGCCATTTATCACTTCTACCCCTGTAGCTTGAGTCTTAGCTCTAGCGATCTCCACTCCGTGCTGACTGGCTACGGCAAGCACGGAGGCGAGGACCTTGCCTTCGCCCCCGGAGTCAGTCAGTGTTGCTACAGTCTTTATTATTATATCAAATAAAAATGTAGCTTGTAAGGATTAATTTCTATAAAGGAATGTCAAATAGCAAACCAAGGGAACCAGTTGATTGTTTCAAACCGTGGTAGCTGAAGAAGCCATGTCTGTGCATTCGTTTTATGACCTCGTGAAACAGCAGACAAGAGTTATGAATGTCAAAGAGGCAAGTGAGGTGTGTAAGAATAAGCCTAAATGGCACTCTGTTGTTCGTGCCTACCCCGCAAGGGAACTGGCGTGAAGTTATGTATGTATGTATGTGAAACAACACTATCTCAAATTTGTAACTGAATATTGTTATAGTTATAATATGCTTGGGATGGTATTATTTGACGACACACAACATGTACATTTAGATAAATATGTATATTTCTATTGTATATATTAGTATATTATATTGCATACCCCATCCATACCGAGTTTCTGTCCATCCAAAGGTTGTCTGGAAGAAATAGCTCCCAGCAATAAGGCCGCCTATTGTACTTAAGGTTTGGTCAAAGAGCGTACAGGACGGGACGGCGAAGCGACGCTAGCGGGACCGCATCGCGGCGTGGATGTCACACTGCGGGCGCATCGCGTCAGCCGACCCGTCGCACTCGGCGCGATATCTCGAGCATTTCGAAAAGAGCCTCCTTCATTTTTGTAAATAGATACAAAATTGGCGTCACGTCGAACGCGACGTGCTCCCGTCGCGCTGTCTATTTGACTACTCAAATGAATATCCATAAAACACAAAAAAATCATCGCGCTCACGTCGCAATCGCGCTCCGTCCCGCCGCACTCGTATTGCATTCCCGCTGAACGCGGCGGCGACGTGACGTGACCGCAAGTCGAGCGCCGAGCGCGGCGGCTCTATATGACATATTCTACATCTTAATATATATAAATTACGTGTCACGTTGTTTATCCGCGATGGACTCCTAAACTACTTGACCGATTTTAATCAAATTTGCACACCGTGTGTAGTTTGATTCGACTTGAAAGATAGGATAGCTTACATTTGGACCCGGTAGGTGGCGCTGCAATTGGGTTTTAAATTTTATTTCTTCAGAGCAGAACAACGTCTGCCGGGATAGCTAGTTAACTAATATATTACAACTCTTCACGTCCCGCCAGCGTCGCGTCGCCGTCCCGCCCCTTCCGCTGTTTGACCAAACCTTTCTCGTTACGATTGTATGTAGGAGTATAATAAGTACCTAAAACAGACGCTTAGGTGAGAGTACCTATTTTCCGCACGTTCCACTGTATGGTGCGTAAATTTTAACGTTCGAACAATGTAGAGACAGGCTTAGTAAATGCATTTATTGAGTAAATGTGTTAAAAACTGTGTTATTCCAGGTGGTAGGGCATTTGCCCGACTGGATGGCTACCCCTGGTCTAAAGTATGTCGCCATAACAATTTGTAGCACCTTTAGTGTTGCAAATGTCTATAGGCGATGGTAACCGCTTTCCATCAAGTGGGCCGTCTGCCTGTCTGCAGATCTCCTGTAATAAAAAAAGAAGGTTAATTTTCTTTGATACGTTAGTGGCTAATTCTGACTTTGGCATGAAAAAGTTGTATCATATGATAAACATAAGTCATTCATAAACAGACTGGTCAGGTTTCCTTAAATCGCTATCATTTGCGTATCTATTAGGTATTAATATGCCACCAAATACGTTTTGCATTCTATATATATATAATTCTAGCAACATCACTAATAATAATATATTTTGAATGAACTTTACTATACGCGACATATTAATGATAATCTATATATTAATGCGTGAAGCAAAAACGCAGCAAAAAGTTTGTATCCCTTTTTACAAAAATTGCGGGAGTATGAAATTTCGCACACTTATAGTTTATATAGAGAAGGAGTGCAGAATGCTAATATTTTTTTTTTTTTAATTATGCATAAAAAAATACATTAAATCAATAAAAAAAATAAAAAAAAAAGCATTACAAACTATAATTATATTTGACACACACGCATATATACTCTTTTGTTTATTGTAACAGTGTAGCCTTGGCGAAATTTATCTACCCATAGTCCCTCAAGACTATAAGTAGAATACTGAGCCCAGATCACCGTCTTCTATGGGTAAGGTGTCCAGAAGGCTGGCTACATTTCCTCGCTGGATCGCCATACTGATTTATTATTTATTTTATCCGTGCAGGAACGGAGAAAGAATACAATTTCCTGCGGCCGGGCGGCCTGTCGTAAGAGGCGACTTAACAACCCACAGCCAGGTGGTAGGGCATTTGCCCGACTGGATGGCTACCACCCCTGGTCTGAAGTATGTCGTCATAACAACCTTAAGTTGTGTTCCGGCATTAGTGACCAGGTTCCAGTCTCCTTTAAGAGAGCAGCAGCGCATTTGTAGCACTTTGGTGTTGCAAATGTCCATAAGCGATGGTAACCGCTTTCCACTAAGTGGGCCGTCTGCCTGTCTGCTGAACTCCTGCAATAAAAAAAAAAAAAATTTTTTTAAATTATGCATAAAAAATACATTAAATCAATAAACAAAAACATTACAAACTACCATATATTTGACACACACGCATATATACTCTTTTGTTTATTGTAACAGTGTAGCCTTGGCGAAATCTGTGATTATAGAAGTTATAGTCTTTGACAACAGAACCTTAATAATGTTCAAACTTATAATTGAAATTAATTATTATGGTCGAATTTCGATCACGGACGAGCACTATCATAGGTAATTAGTCAACAGGACGCGGACACACGTTAAAATGTATTAAAATTTTAACATTATTCACACATAAAATACCAGGCGTTAAAATAATATCTTATCATCTTTATTTTTAAAATATCACGATAGAAATCATTTTAATTGCCTTATTCTTGATTCTGTATCAAATTTGATACATTGAACTTTTCGAAAATCTAAAACGCTTTGTAACGTACTTACAAAACTTTTACTCTTGATATGTTCGGCGGCGGAAACAGCTGAATCACTCAAGCGGCGCAAATATGCAACCCTCAGTGAGAGTTATATGTTTGTGCCGTTTGCTGTCGAGACGCTTGGACCGTGGGCTCCTGAGGCCATGAGCCTCTACCAAAATTTATCAAAACGACTCATTGACTCTTCAGGTGATCAGCAGGCTGGTGTTTACCTCGGCCAACGGATCAGTATGGCAATCCAGCGAGGAAACGTAGCCAGCTTTCTGGACACCTTACTCATAGAAGACGGTGATCTGGGCTCAGTATTCTACTTATAGTCTTAAGGGACTATGGGTAGAATACAATACAAATAAATTAAGTTTTCTTTTATTGTATTATATTACTAGCTTCTGCCCGCGACATCGTCCGCGTGAAATAGTTAAAAAAGTCCCCAAACTCCGCGATTTGGAAACATTCCTGATTGGTGCTCCGCTCCTATTGGTCTTAGCGTGATGATATATAGTTTATAGCCTTCCTCGATAAATCGGCTATCTAACACTGAAATAATTTTTCAACTCAGACCAGTACTTCCTGAGATTAGCGCGTTCAAACAAACAAACTCTTTAACTTTATATATTAGTATAAGATTTACAAATTTCTCCATTTTACTATCTCATAACTAATGCATGTAAATAAATCTTATGAATATAATTCCATTTCGGCATTCTGCCGAAATTCAATTTAAATGCCGAACATTCGGTGCAACAAAAATAGCAAAATACCTACTTGCACTATTTTGACTGAAATTAATAGAAATCATATCGTATTATAACCGTAAAATTAATCCTTTATAAACACAAGGTCGGTTATTTTAGTTAAGAACATGTAAACCTTAACTTTGCAATGTGATACAAATTAAATTTAATTAGTTCTTTTTAATTTAAGGGTCTTTGCCTAATTAAATAGACATCAAATTAAAACAAAAATTAAATAAACTTATTATTCCTCTAACAACCATAAGTAAGTAGTGTAACTGTGAATAAAATAAAAAAAACACTTCTAAGAGACATCAGCAAATACAACGTTAATTTTGATTGAAATCATTTTTTTACGAACTAAAACATTAAGAATTTAGAATTATAAAATGATAGGTTTTTTTTTCAATCAAAGGTCTAAATATCTATTCTTTTACCAGAGGCAGGTTATGGTGTCAAAAAGCCAAAGTTTCGGCGTCATCAAGTAACGACGTGTCGTTTTCGAGAAAACGTCGCGAAATTAAACTGAAGTTCAGCCATTTTGTTTTACCCGAATATTCGGCCGAAGTTCGTATTCAGTTCAAACTACATTCGGCCCATCCCTAGCGTATACACATATTGTATATACAATATGTGTATACGCCAATTTTATACCCAATAAATAGTTCCCAATAGCCGATCGCAGGGAAAGTTCTCAAAACTGGCCAATGCTCGATGTCTATGGTTTATTTATTTCTATTTTCTTCTGGTTTCTTCCTTCGAATAATTTATTTTTTAGTATTTTAGTTATAACATGCCAGGTGGTCGGGCATTTGCCCAACTGGAAGGCTACCACCCCTGGTCTAAAGTATGTCGCCATAACAACCTTGAGTTGTGTTCCGGCATTAGTGACCACGTTCCAGCCTCCCTTAGGAGAGCAACAGCCCATTAGTAGCATGTTTGGTGTTGCAAATGTCCATAGGCGATGGTAACCTCTTTCCATTAAGTGGGCCATCTGTCTGCTTGTCTGCTGAACTCCTGCAATACAATAAAAAATGCAATACGTGTCTAATTTCGTTTCGTAAATTTATACAATAAGTTATGTACCTGTACGTAGTGTATGATTTTTATTTTGTTATTTTTGTTGTAAAGTCGACTATATTTTCAATTTGTATAAAACAACCAAAGCCATCCCTGTCGACTAAAATCTAGTCATTCAAGCTCACTCACTCGTGTTCTTTCAGTTACATTTCAACTAAACTAAGTTCAGTCCATCATTCTGATATCAGCATAAGTAAATAAAAGTAATCAAACGCAAAAAATTATCTATGGAAAAATTGTTAGTTTTATTTACATTGTTTAATCTCATTTTCCCATTCTCATTCTCATTATATTATAAAAGAGTATCTCAATTCCTCAGGTTCAGTCATCAAGTTATATCAGACTGAACTCTGTAGTCTGGTGTTAAAAAGGCAAAAATACGACTTCGTAAATATGACATAAGATTTAAATTGCCAAATTATTTAAAAACTATAATATTTATGTGCTAAATATTTATGTAAAGATATCGAAATATCAGTCAACTATTGTTGCAATAATACATAATAACATTGTTCTAATGTTTATTACGCAAAATAATATTGTTGATATTGACCCTTTTAGCAACAGAGTAACATAAGTGCCAGTTTGATATGTGTGACAAGCGTATGCGTGGACATCACTAGACGTGGACATCACTAGACGTGGACATCACTAGACGTGGACATCACTAGACGTGGACATCACTAGACGTGGACATTGCAGCGCGATCCGCTTCCTGCGAGTGTGACCATAAATTCAGCTCGCGGCCGTCTCGTTCGCGAAGTGCGTGCGTTTAGACGCGCGAGTCGTCCTGGCGCAAACGCCCGGCGTCCGTCCGCGCCGTGGGCGGCCAGTGGGCGTGCAGCGCTGCACCGCCCCGTCCCCCCGCGTCACCCCCCACTGTTTATTCTCGTCCACTGGCGGGGCGCGCGACAGTCGTCCGCGTGGCGCGAATCTTAACGCACGCGTGTGTCAGGTAACGAAACCGAACGGTGCATCACTGGACATCACTTGTCCGAATAATTAAAATAATCGCAAATTAATCAATTTCAATTAATAACAAATTATGTGCCGTGTGAGTAAGGTGGTTACGTGGGATGTTTTCGTAAATGCATTTCCTGTGCAAGGCGCAGGTCCGGAGGGTGGGTGCATGCGATGATGGACATCGTATTGATTTCTATCTGCCCGCTCCTCCCTTATTGTCGGTGCAGGGTGCCATCGATCGTATGCACCGGCCCGACACCCCCGCGATTGCCGACAATCGACGTTTTAATAGTGTTGTGCGTATAGCATTTTAATTCAATTGTGATTACAAATACGTCACGTGCATTTTAAGTAGTATTTTACGATTTTAAGTAGATCTATGAACGTGTTTATTTGCAATTTTATCTAAGTGGAATTATTTCTGATAAAAGCAATTACTGTAAGTACAATGATATTAATTATGCTAGTAATTAAATAATAATTACAAAATAATTATGAATGGAATTTTGATGCGATAATTAAATGTTTTTGATTAGTAATGTGAAGAAATAAGATAACAAAATCAATAGTTACAAATTATTGTTTTGAAATAATTACAGTCGCCCTTTTGCTAAATAAGATTAGTAAATAGTTAATTAATTAAAACAGATTTTATTTTTATACATAGATTATTTTAATTTTGAAGATATTTTATTCGTAACATTCTTGTTTATCTATTTATTTATTTACATTTTAAAAAAGTAATATTTCCAAGCAATTGCTATTCAAACCAATTCTAGTTTAAAATAAAGTTATTAAATTTTGTTGTAATTTATTTAAGGTATTAACTGCATTACGTTGTGGATGATGTAAAATTACTGTTATAGAATAAATATAGATCTTAATTATTATTCAGTTTTCTCTTTTATTTAATTAATATTAAATTACAAGGACCTCATACTAGCTAAGGCAACTGCGTATCACTTCAGTGACTTTGATTTAAAACTTGGTCATAAAAAAAATCCTGACATGATATGCATATTTTTACAATACCAAAAACTGATAGTGAAGGAAAACCGTGAGATAATTTGCATAATTACCAATGTGCGAAACCGGTCAATCCGCCTTGCACGAGCGTGGTTGTCAGTTCTTCTTAAAAATCGGAACGTCCTAGCCTAATAGCACGACCTTTATATGTTGATATTAGTTATGTAATTAACATACATAAATTAATTAAGCTATGAGAATATTAAAGTTACATTTGCTATCATACCTACTTATCAAAAATTGATAGTAATAAATGTCATGTATTTGCTTGTAATAAATAAATATTTGTAATAAATAGACACATTATATATTCTATAGCTATAAATGTCCCAGCTGATCCCAGTGAAATCTAGACCGTATTAAATAATTACGAATTCTTCCCTAGCGAGATTTGAGTCCAGGAACTGTATGTTCTATTTAATCAGGCAATATAATCGCACTCAAAAGTTTACACTACAGACGCTGTAAATCTTCGCAAATAGTTTTTTGAAACTAGATTAAAATTGCAAATGATGTAAACCGTTTTACTATTTATTATTCGACCAACCACTTATCCACCTACCCATACTGATCTTTGTTTAAAAATAATAAATTATTGAATAATACTAAATAATTAAATAAACATTTTGATCGAAACAAACTTATTATTTGCCTTCTTTTACTTTAAAATTATTTACGGATAATAAATGTAGCAGCAACATGGCCACCCTACTTAATGTCGATTTATTGTTAAAAAGTGTGCCATATATAATTTCATGTCCGGACCCTCTATGAGGTATAGAGGTTCGTTAAAAATGTGTTATTAATAATTCCATTCTGAATTTGAGTATGAATAACACTTTTTTAACTCTTTTAACAAACATACATAAATATGGCATTGAATGTTTAACATGTACAATAGTCCAGTGATGTAACTGTTTATAAAAAATTTAATATTGATTATAACAGAAAACTAAAGGAAGCACATCTCTTTTCAGAAAAAAAACAATTAAAAAAAACAAAACGCAATAAAAATATAGCTTTAAAATTGCTTCCAAATTTGAATATAGTAAGCGCGGGAAAGCGTTACCTACGCATAGATTAAAAAGGACTTATCGTTGAAGAAGTGACAATAAGGCATTAAAGTGGCGGCCGCAGTGAGCGCGCGGTTGGAATGCGCCGGATTGGACACATTTGGCGCGCGCGCACGCCCCGAAGTCGCCGTGCCGCCCTCGGAACACATGGCCATGGCGACCGAGACTGGTGAGTCTTATTTGTTTTGATGAATCAGTTAGCGTTATGCCCCTACTATTCCTGAGATAATGTGTTAGTGTCTGTGTCACGCAGATAAAACCAAGGGTTTGGGACGCTCTTTGATATGCGACTTTGTTAATGGCGTTAAACATTGACAGATAACTCATGTATATCTATAAGTAAGTCGCAGTTGGTCGCAGTCACTAACACTAGTACAGGCACATTAGTATCAGTGAGTATTTACGATATGAAACCTCCTTTTATACGTGCCAATGATAATCGCTGATTTTGACAAAGATGACTATAATTCACTTCCATAGCAAAATTATATATCTGACACTTTTTGCGTAATCGACTTTTGGCTCGTTCCTATATCTTCTACCGAGTAATTTGCCTTACTATTTGTCAAAATTTGAAATAAGCTCCACATAAGTAATCTCAAAATTCAACCAATCGTAAGTGACTGGCAATTTATGCATTTTCTTAAAACTAAACATGTTTACCCATCTTACAATTTCTTTTTTTTTTTTTAAAAATCAATAAGCCCAAAATGAGAGATTAATTCGAATTAAGATTCAAAAAGTATCGCAATTATTTAAAGCAAACAAAATCGCATTTTATCGTAATTTTGAGTTTGTTAGTTATTTAATTTTGCCATGACTGGCACGAAAGATTAAATACCCAACCGCCATGTGTGCAATTATTTTTGTGTATAATTAGCCAAACATTTACCTATTTCTTGAAAATTCTATACGTACATCGATATTTTTCTAGACGTCGTCATTCTGCATATTGCAGGTGAAACTGTAAGCAGTATGCATGATAAAATCAAATTTAAGCGCATAGATGCACAATTCCATCTTAACGCCATCTAGTGAACTAAAAAATAGTTTTTATGATACTAGTGCGGTAAGTTGGTTTTTACAAACAAGTAAACGAATGCAACCACGAGAGGAAGTCGAGGGCTTACTAAATTCACGAGTCTTTAAAAACCAACAACCGCACGCGTGTCAAAACATTACAATAGATAACAAAACAAACATAAATGTCAGTCGGAAAGTTGCAACAATCTTTGACGTTTCTGATACGAAAATGACGCGCATTTGCAAATGGCGCCATGCAACATCAAAAGCACTTCCGAAGAGGTTCGATTATTCAGCTTAGTTATTTTTGCAATGTGAAATTCCTTGGTGGAATTTTTCTTATATATTTTTAGGTCATAGTACCTATTTCACCGCACTTTCCATTGTGTTGTGTAATTTTTAACTTTTACACAATGTATTACAGGCTTCGTAAGTGCATTCTTTGAGTAAATGTGTTGAAAAATAAATTAAGGGTCTATTTAATATTTGCTTTCTTATTTTAAGGTAAGTATGCAAAAATGATCTGTAATTTATGCATGATACTTTAGAATAGAATAGCATTAAAAAAGAAACGTAATTGCATAGAAGTTTATACAAGCAATAGGTACGAACGTCGAAGAAATTAAAAAACCTATTTTAACGATTTTTTTTAGTTTCCAATACTAATTTTACTTTCATGTTCTGTGCGTCAGTACCGTTTGTTTCAAGCACAACTGCGACACGCTTATACCAAAATGTTTATTTTTTCATAGATTTAAATATGAACCGATTGCGTGAAATTTGGTATACAATTTGCATGAACGAGATGAACTCAGATACCTTACATAATATTATATAAAAGGTAGTAAAAGATTAATAGACACAAGAGTTTAATAAATAGCAATAAAAATTAATGACCGGATAAAAAAATAAAATGGCGAACAATAAAAAAAGAAGCAGAAACTAACTCACCCGTACGATAATAATCATTTAATTTGTATCATTATCATTCATATTTGTTAGTGAAAATTATATAAAACCTTGTAATCTAGGCTACGTTCCATTAGGGACTCACAACAACCACGTTCACGACCGCGATTTATTCCATTCCACTTGCTTGCCGGGGTGACAATCGTAAACCCAAGTGGAACGGCTATTCGAGCCATCTATTGACAGTCGTTGTGAGCGTTGTGTGATCGAAAATGTTGATGTCATTAGTGACATTTTCGCAACGACCACAACGACCGCGGTCGCCTTGTGTAACGGCTACCTGAGCGTTTTAGCCTTGCTAGTACCTTGCTTTCTAGTAGTGCTAGTAGATAGAACCTATCTTAAAATTCTGTTATAATTGTTGTGCTAGCTTTACGTTTGCTAGGTAATTGAGTAAAAGAGAAGAATTTTTGAGAATAACCTAATTGAGTACTGACACGTCGAATCTGACAGCCAAGACTATAAAGGCGACAAATATTTAAAAAAAAATAAACACCTTTTATTTCTGTCAGATAAGAGTCTGAGATATCTACAAGGGTTGAAGTTAGAAAACCCCATTATTACATGCAGTACACTGATTTAATGACCTGTGCGTGCATGACCTGGCTAATGATTTCGACTCTTATTACAAGAACCTATATCTAAATCCCTATGCACTTACAACCGTATAATTGTATATGGTATATGGTGTGGTAAGCGTTAACTAAATGACGTAGCACCGAAACAGCAGCATTATATATACCTACGTCAAAACAAAAAGACAAATAAAAGATATTTAAAAGAAAATAAAACCCTCCATCTTACCACATGATGGAGGAGAGGCGAATTACAAAAGATCCCTATGCACTGTCAAATCTAAGATGATACTCTTAACAGCTCACACTAGCAGCGCGTTCCATTAGTAGCTCACAACGCCCAGAATGCTCCGTTAGCCGTTCCACAAGGCGACCGCGGTCGTTGTGGTCGTGACGAAAACGTCACTAATGACGTCATCATTTTCGATCACACAACGCTCACAACGACCCATGTCAAGAGGTGGGTCGAATAACGGTTCCATTTGGGTTTATAATTGTAACGTGGTCGTTGTCACTCCCTAATGGCACGTAGCCTTGGTATGAGGCAGTGTATAAACGTGTGTGAACCTTTTTGATTACCGATTATTATTCTCGTAGAACTTGGAATCGATAGTAGCATGATTATGCTGTATGGTTAGATGATATAATATAAACAATATTTTTAAATATTTATAAAAATAATATAGTTACTTAAATGGCAATTTTTATGTTACATTTATTTTATGATAAAACCAATTATCGATATACCTTGGTTTTCTGTAAGACTTCACCAAGAGGGCGGTATCATCAACGAAGCATGACATTTATTTATTTATTTAATTTGTTAGGGAAACATACAATAATTAATATTCCTAAATATAAAAATACAAAATTGATAGATATATCAATCAAGTTTCTATTAAAAAATAATTTATATAGTAAAAATAAAAATTGGCTCAAACAGTTAATTACAAAAAAATATATATTACAATTATACGAAAATTACATAAAATGTCTATTTAATTTAAATGAGGTCAATATTGAACAAAAACAAAAAGAAAATAAACTGTCATCACAATAATTAGTAATAAAATACAGATTAAAAAAAATAAGTTATTGGATCATTCTAAATTAATTGTTTTAATTTGGGTTGTAAATTGATATAAGTTACCTATGAAAGGTATGACATTATCTGTAGTACATTTAACTGAAAAAAAAAAAATACAAAGGAGTTTTTGGCGGGAACTGAAAGGAGATCTTGTGCTGTGCAGTTTTATTTTCTAAAAATGTGTAAAATTACTCTAAAATGAACAATAGTTGTAGGATATTGATAGTTTTTGAGTAGTAATTATATGTTTTGTGAGAAATGTGAACTGTATAGTCAAATGTGGCCTTTTGAGTTGTCACAAGAGCTCTGTTGAATGGCACTAGCTGATAACCTACAGTTCAGCTGTGCTACACATAGGTTTAAGAAAATGAAGTAACTACCTCGAATCTACGATCTGGCTTAAAGGCCTAGCTGCCAAGCCATAAAATCAGAAAAAAATATAAAATTAATGGGCGTGAGCAATCAAAATTATAATCCTTTTGACAAACCATAATGTGACTGTATTTGCCATAGATAAGTTATGCGGACCGTTCACAGACGGGTCATGCGTCCGAACATGACTTCTAAAAAGGTCTTTCACCGCTAGAAGACTACAAAGGCAGATTATAATGCTTGAATGTTATTTGCATCTTTGATATCTATAGTATAACACATTACATTTACAATGATAATCCAATGATGATTTCAATTTGTAATATTATTTTAAATTCACATTTTAATGTTATTGAATTATATATGTGCGATAGAAATGCGCATTATTGTATTAGAAATAAATATCTTTTTGTAAATAAATAATTACCATAAAACTTTAGAATAAAATGGAAAACACTTTATTGTTCACCACATACACAAATCAAATCAAATCATTTATTTGCTTAAAACATGGTTAGTAAAAACATTATGTTATTTTATGTTTCACATGTTTTTGCCCTATCAGGCATGCAAATAGTAATTAAGTTTAAAATCAACTAACTAACAAAAAACAGACTGTAATCCACTCAATCCACAGATATTAATTTTACTTTTTTTCTCGAATTATACAGTAGTTATAGATAATATGTCAAGTGCAGAGTTATTTTATACAGAACACAATGTCAAAAATGTAATAAATGAAATGTAATAATAATAATAATTGTCAAAGTGTATATTATATGTTACATACATACATACATACATACATAACTTCACGCCAGTTCCCTTGCGGGGTAGGCACGAACAACAGAGTGCCATTTAGGCTTATTCTTACACACCTCACTTGCCTCTTTGACATTCATAACTCTTGTCATGCACGCTCGTCTGTTCTTAAGGCTCCTGACATCACCTTCTGCTAGTACACGATCAATTTGATCATGGAAGGTGTGTCGTGGCCTTCCACGACTTCCATATTATATGTTGTCAAATTTAATTTAGAATTAGTCATCAAATGTCGTAATAGCCAGGTGGTAGGGCTTTTGCCCGACTGGATGCCTACCCTGGTCTTAAGTATGTCGCCATAACAACCTTGAGTTCTGTTCTGGCATTAGTGACCAGGTTCCAATCTCCCTTAAGAGAGCAGCAGCGCATTTGTAGTACCTTTGGTGTTGCAAATGTCCATAGGCGATGGTAACCGCTTTCCATCTAGCCGTCTTGCCTGTCTGCTGAACTCCTGCAATAAAAAAAAACAATTTCATATTATTTCATATCTTTTGTAGCCTCTTTTTAAACAAATATATGTTATCATCCATAATAGATCTGGGTACTTTATTAAATAATATAAACTTACATATAATAAACAATATACAGTAGTCACATTACGCAGTGAAAGTAGGAGCAATGGGCGGCCTTATCGCTTTAGAGCGATCTCTTCCAGACAACCCGGGCTGTGGATTGTATGAACGGCAGATTCGCAAGTGTATGACGGTGGTGTGCAAATTAAATACATACATAAATAGAATATAAGAATATCACACAATACATATGCCTAAAATAGATTATTATTTATTTTATTTGTTTATGGCTTGGCAGCTAGGCCTTTAAGCCAGATCTTAGTTTACAATATAGTTTCTTCATTTTCTTAAGCCTATGTGTAGCACAGCTGAACTGTAGGTAATCAGCTAGTGCCATTCAACGGAGTTCTTGTGACAACTCTAAAGGCCACATTTGACTATACAGTTCACATTTCTCACAAAACACATAATTACTACTCAAAAACTATCAATATCCTACAACGATTGTTCATTTTAGAGTAATTTTACACATTTTTAGAAAATAAAACTGCACAGCACAACATCTCCTTTCAGTTCCCGCCGAAAACTCACCTAAAATATAGAATAAACAATAACACAGATTAATATTAAACTTTAATAACATAATAACGTTTTCTACACAATATAGGTATGTATTTGTTTTTTAAATGATTGAACATAAATAAACAAGAACTTTCGACACAATTCTATTTGTGTTAAACTTTGATATATTCCATTAAAATTTCCAGTTTGATTAGTACTATACTGTTTTCTCCTGGTTGAAAATATACTTGACATATGTAAGTACTAAAAGCTTCATAATTATTTAAAAGGGAGTTTTTGGCGGGAACTGAAAGGAGATGTTGTGCTGTGCAGTTTTATTTTCTAAAAATGTGTAAAATTACTCTAAAATGAACAATAGTTGTAGGATATTGATAGTTTTTGAGTAGTAATTATGTGTTTTGTGAGAAATGTGAACTGTATAGACAAATGTGGCCTTTTGAGTTGTCACAAGAACTCCGTTGAATGGCACTAGCTGATTACCTACAGTTCATTACTATATTGTAAGCTTAAAGGCCTAGCTGCCAAGCCATAAACTTAAATAAAATAAAATAAAAATTATTAAAAAAAAAAACAAAATACAATTAGCGAAATAATATCACTGTCATATTGAATTAAACAGTTTTATATTAAGCTAAGATCAAAATTATAATGCCGCTTATTTCCACAGGATCACAGAATCTGAATTTACCGGCCAAATTTTTCTCTTTCTTTTATCTCATATATATGCACCTGACATTTTATCAACTACTGTGACACTGGCAAAATCAATGCTAATTGCGTTGGAGCCATAATCCTCCAAAAAAGAAGAAGATGCCGCTTAATTAGATTTAAAAAAAATCGTCAGACTCTTCCTAAATGTGGGATAATGTTACAGTTTTAGGCCGTTTCACGCAGATGTCGGGATGGGTGTAACGCGTTATTTGTGATGCAATATTATGTTTAACGTTAACGACGTTGTGTATTGCCAGATGACGTATATACACTAACTAGCTTCTGCCCGCGACTTTGTTTGCGTGGAATAGTAAAAAAAAGTAATATTTTCTTAAGTTTTCGCGACTTGTATACATAATAAAACTACGTTTTAACAGTTTTAAGCGCGGTAATTTTATTTGACCGCCGAATTTTATTTGCGATTTCCAGACCGTACTGGTTCACATAATATTTTCTTAAGTTTTCGCGACTTGTATACATAATAAAACTACGTTTTAACGGTTTTAAGCGCGGTAATTTTATTTGAGATCAAATAAAATTACCGCGCTTAAAACCGTTAAAACGTAGTTTTATTAAAAAAAAGTAAGTTAAAAAATTCTCCGATTTTGAAACATTCTTCATTGATGCTCCGCTCCTATTGGTCTTAGCGTGATGATACATAACCTATAGCCTTCCTCGATAAAGGGGCTATCTAACAATGAAAGAATTTTTCAAATCAGACCAGTAGTTCCTCAGATTAGCGCGTTCAAGCAAACAAACAAAAAACTCTTCAGCTTTATGTATTTATTAGTATAGCGTAAGATGTGGCTATTCGTTAACGGTGTTATGTTTAACAGTCAATAAATTAACAAGTCTCATTATCTGAGGTGCGGCCCCAGCATAAAAGGATGACAAACTGACAGATGCTAAACTGACAGCTCCACGACAAGAACAAAAAAAATCCATTCATCCCATTTCAAAATTCGAATTATAAAAATCCACGCCAGAGAGACAAAAGTGCGATCCCTCGCCACCCCGAATTGTTTACTAACATTATACGTAACGCGTGTCCACGTCGCACGTACGTATGAGTTCGTTGATATTCACCCCACTCATCCCACTCCCGTCCCCCGGGTCCTCCCGCTCCCGAAGGATCACCGCGCGGGTGGGAGCCAGCCTCTCTAATGACGCACCGTCCAGTTTATTCCAAATAATTCTCCTTTGAACGATTTCATGCATTTCTTTGTTTCAAAGTGCTCAGTAAAGGTTTTACACTGAATTACATTGATTTTCATTTCAGGGGTGAAATATTTTTACTCTTTTATTTTTCATTGGCCACTTCTATATCTATAATATTATAAAATTCTAAACATGCCGTGTCTGTACATTAAAATTAAAAAAAAAAAAACAACTGGAATAGACTGAAATTTATCCGTGTAGGAACGGAGAAAGAATACAATTTCCCGCGGCTGGGCGGCCTGTCTAAGAGGCGACAAAACAACCCACAGCCAGGTGGCAGAGTCTCTGCCCGACGGGATGGCTACCACCTCTAGTCTAGAGTATGCCGCCATAAGAACCTTAAGTTGTGTTCCGGCATTAGTGACAAGGTTCCAGTCTCCTTTAAGAGAGGAGCAGCGTATATGTAGCACCTTTGGTGTTGCAAATGTCCATAGGCGATGGTAACCGCTTTCCATCGAGTGGGCCGTCTGCCTGTCTGCTGAACTTCTGCAATAAAAAAATAGACTTCATAAACGATGCAATTTGTTTGTTCGGGATTCACGTAAAAACTACTAGGCGTATTTCGATGCAGTTTTCGCTGATCGACAGCTTATTCTTACACTTAAACTCTGCGCTACTTTTCATCCTGGAAATCCCGTAGGAATTTTTCTGGGAATGATTTCAAATGGCCAGATTAATAAAAATCCAATTCCAATGTGATTTTTTAACTGAATGATAGCAAATTTGATGTAATAAAATGTGTGATATTTTTTATTCCGGGAAGCGGTTTGTAGTTGTTCGGGTGCGTAAAAAATTTGCTTATTCCGAAATACATACATAACTTCACGCCAGTTCCCTTGCGGTGTAGGCACGAACGACAGAGCGCCATTCAGGCTTATTCTTACACACCTCACTTGCTTCTTTGACATTCATAACTCTTGTCATGCACGCTCGTCTGTTCTTAAGGCTCCTGACATCACCTTCTGCTAGCACACGATCAATTTGATCATGGAAGGTGTGTCGTGGCCTTCCACGACTTCTGCATCCATCCACTCTTGCATTGTATATCTGTTTAGTCATTCTTTCATCATGCATTCTTTCTACATGTCCGAACCACCGGAGCATTCCTTTCCTTACCTTCACCCCGACACCCTCTTTCAGACCAACTCTCTTTCTTACTTCTTATTCCGAAATAGTTGTCACTAAAATGATAGCTTACATTCCTTTTCAAATGCTGCGGTATTTTGTGTCCCGGAAATACCGCGAGAGTTTCAAGTCAAGCGTAGACGAAGTCGCGGGCATATCCTAGTTAAAAATAAGATAAATTATATTATTATTATTTTTATTTATTTTTTTCTTCTGTGAAAGTGACGTTACTGCTTGGCACTAAGGAAGACCAGCGTTGGTTGTTATCAGCCAGCATTTGCTGAGTTAGGGCCTGTTTAGAGTTAGTTAACTTTTGGCTTTTATTAAACTGCTTATGTATACTTTAATAATTTTAAATAACTCTAAATAAACATTATTTTCTTTCTTTCTTCTTTCTTTTTTATTACGAAACTATGTGTCATCAATGATTACATAATGCAGATTTTCGAAATTTTATTTGCCTATTTTTTCGTGTAACTCATATCCCAAGTAAAGTTTTTAAATATTTTTTTTTCTACATTATCACGTACGTATTCTACGTGTGCACATTACCACAGCTTTGAAGATTTTTTTTTTCTATGTCGTCCCCTCGCGGCTAAGGATGATGACTTTGATTATAGAAAATAATCGCTCTCATCAACCGATGTACGTTTTGAGCGCGGTGGAGGGCCGAATTTATCGACATGTCCATCTGAACAGCAACCTGGTCAATCCATCTATTTGGAGATTTACCATGACGCCTCTTGCCTTCAACTTTCGCAGTGACAAGTCTCTTTATGCTGTCTACGTTCGGCTAAAGTACTTTAGTATCCGTTGTTGGCATTCTGCTTATAACTGTTGTAGTGGAACACTTACAAGCCAATAGATGGCGCTGTGCAATAATTGAAGTCACAAACGTTTCCCGAAGAATATATACAAATTTTCAACTATAACAAAAAGACCTAAGCCTGTGAGGGACAACGTTAGCCTCGCTGGAAGATCTTCCTTTGAGACGGAGGAGCATTCCATCTCGCTCCTCCATCCTGTGCCAGGCACCCCCTTCACTGTCAGAATTTACTTGGACAAAATCCGTATTACAAAAATCTAAATTAAATTTTAATAAGCTAACATAACACCAATTATAAGCTAGTACAATGAAGAAATGTATAAATAATCGAATACAATAAAAGAAAACTTAACTTATTTGTATTGTATTCTACCCATAGTCCCTCAAGACTATAAGTAGAATACCGAGCCTAGATCGCAGTGTTGTATGGGTAAGGTGCCCAGAAGGCTGGCTCGCTGGATCGCCATATTGATCCGTTGCCCGAGGTAAGCACCAGCCTTTGGATCACCTGAAGAGTCAATGAGTCGTTTCGATAAATTTTGGTAGAGGCTGATGGCCTCAGGACCCCACGGTCTAAGCGTCTCGACAGCAAACTGCACAAACATATAACTCTCACTGAGGCTTGCATATTTGCGAATTTACGAATGCGATACTATTAATTCATACTATAAAGTAATTAACAAATTATAAAATGATTTTTCCTGATGATATATAATTTTAAAATACATTATGACTATATGGAAGCATAATTTAAAGACCAGCCTCGTCAGTGGTGTCATTTAAGTAGCCACCCCACTTATAAAAAGCATTCAGTCCTCGTGTAGTAATATCCCTTGGGAGAACTTGGGAGGAAGTAGCCGTTTTAACGATGCGCCCCGTCGTTTACTCAGGATTACCAACTGTTACTTTTTATTCTTTGCATACTTTTACTCGTTTAGATATAATGCAATTTAAATGTAAGAAGCAGCCATCTAAATGGAGTTTGCTATCTCACTTACTCTTTAGAATAGAATCGAATAAAATACTTTATTGTACAATCTTCTTCTAATATATAAAATTCTCGTGTCACAGTGTTTGTAACCAAACTCCTCCGAAACGGCTTGACCGATTTTTATTTATAAAATTATTTTTATATATTCTGTAGGTCTGAGAAAAGGTCGTAAACTATTTTATATACCCCTGTGATTAGGGTGGCCCACCTCGAAAATGTTTTATTTTTATTTTTTGAACAATTTTTTTTATTTTTTGAACTTTTTTTTTATTTTTATGATTTGGCATTAAAAATACTTGTAACCCTTAATTTTCACCATTTTTAATAGCGATATTAGTATTGTAATAATCTTCGACTCTCAGTGGTCGATAACTGATCAATTATCAATGGACCAGTTATCCCCGCCAGGCATCTACCGGTGTCACTTCTCACCCAGCAAACAGCACGGAGTAGGGATAAGAACAATAAGTTACTTATTATTTATTTAACTACTAAAATATTCACTAGAAATAATTGATATTGCCAAAACAACGTTTGCCGGGTGAGCTTTATACGTGCAGGAACGGAGAAAGAATACAATTTCCTGCGGCCTGGCGGCCTGTCGTAAGAGGACACTAAACAACCTACAGCCAGGTGGTAGGGTATTTGCTCGACTGGATGGCGACCACCCCTGGTCTAGAGTATGCCGCCATAAGAACCTTGTGTTGTGTTCCGGCATTAGTGACCAGGTTCCAGTCTCCCTTAAGAGAGCAGCAGCGCATTTGTAGCAACTTTGGTGTTGCAAATGTCCATAGGCGATGGTAACCGCTTTCCATCAAGTGGGCCGTCTGCCTGTCTGCTGATCTCCTGCAATAAAAAAAATATATTTAAAGTTTAATACAGGAAGTTGATCTTAAATTATCAATTATATGCTATTGCCAAGAAGTCTAGATTAAGTTGTTATCAATTTCAACCCACAGTGAACATGTTAAATTCTAAAACATCCGAATTTGTCTTTAAATTCTAAATGCATTCGTGTTTATAATTCAACGGGGGTAGCGATTCATTTTATCTATAGATATGCATACAACTTGGCCCCTACAGGCTGTTCTCACCCCTCTGTCGGGTGTGCGGTGATAATTGTGGCGAGACAGTCTAACTTATATACAACGCCATCTATTGGTATATTATGATTTTATTTTTGAACAAACCTTTGTGTCTTTGATGATCCCTGGTATATAGGCAAGTCGACAAGTAAATACAAAATAAAACACTGATAATTGGAGTGAAGAACCTCTGAATGACACGTATTACAGGTAATTACACCCAGTTTAAGAGGCCGAGAACACTCAAAATTTCGTAAATATAGTATTTTTAGAATGTATTAATTGTTGTATTTCATACCTTTGTTTTTCTTAAAAGGCTTTGTGAAAAATTTGTGTTTGTATAAATGTATGTATTTGTATCATAATTATATCATATACTTCAAGTTGACATGCTTTAAATATTATATAAGTATAATTAGTTTTATTAATTATTATTCTTATTTATTATTTAATTAACAAAACTGGGTAATTTTGGTCTTACACCTAAAGGAAGGTTTGCACTGAAAATCAGCGTTGTGTCGGATATTATTCCGACACAGCAATATGCTGAGTGCAAACCTTGTTTGCTGAAAATGCGGCGTACAAATTCTCAAAATAGGCTTTGTATATAGAAATGTATAAAGAATGTAATTGCGTCGTAATTTCTTCACATAAAGTTTTTCTTTCTTTCTTTCTTTAAGTTAAGAAGTTTATTGTTGTAAAAGGCTAAAAACCCACCCATAAATGCTCTACCCCATAGGTACGGCATTTGGCCGTCTGGATGGCTACCACCCCCTGGTCTTGAATATGCCGCCATAACAACATAAGTTTTGTTCCCACGTTAGGTAATGGCCAGTTTCCAACCCCGCTTTCGAGGTCGGCAGAATATTGATAGCATCTTCGTATTGCACATTTCTATAAGCGTAACCACTTTCCATCAGGTGGGCCGATTGCCTTCCTGCTTCAGTTAAAGGGATGTAAAATAGTTATATTTTATTTTTGATAAAAAAAATCAACCCTTTTTAACATCATCAACCCTTTAAATACGTTCCTTCTTAAACTGAATATTTCGATATTAATGTAGCCCTTAATCCCGCCACGACATTTCCAACATGAACGCCAGGGAATTTTGTTTAATTTTAAACTTCGCTACGAAGATTTAAATAAGAAGGGTTTTCAGATTATTCCGGATTATTTTCGATAACTCCCAAGTACTTGTACAATGTTCAGAACCTTTAATATTATTTACTCAATCGTAGTCTGTCAGTATCTGACGATATGCGTCTAGTTTTATAGTTACCCAATTTGGGCGAAATATTCATTCGGGGAACTTCTGGGAGTAAAATTTTGTGTAAATATCTCTGGGATGTAACAATTTAAGTCAAATATCTCGTACTCTATGGTCAAACACTATAATCGTTTACAACTTTAAGTCAAAGGATGTATCTAAATAATAATGACAACGATGTCAATGTCACGTCACTTCTGACATAATAAAAACGCTTTTTTTTTTTAGGCAAATGCATTTCGCACACTACCGGGTCCTTTGCTACAGATTAGAATATTGACTTTATTCTTGTCTCACGTATAGTGTAGCATCTATGGGCTCACGGTTGAAGTCCAGCAGATGAGTTTTTGGCGGGAACTGAAAGGGGACGCTGTGCTGTGCAGTTTTATTTTCTAAAAACGTGTAAAATTACTCTAAAATGAACAATAGTTGTAGGATATTGATAGTTTTTGAGTAGTAATTATGTGTTTTGTGAGAAATGTGAACTGTATAGTCAAATGTGACCTTTTGAGTTGTCACAAGAACTCCGTTGAATGGCACTAGCTGATTACTTACAGTTCAGCTGTGCTTCACATAGGCTTAAGAAAATGAAGAAACTATATTGTAAACTAAGATCTGGCTTAAAGGCCTAGCTGCCAAGCCATAAACTTAAATAAAATAATAGTCTAGCAGATGCAGCGCTACGGTCATGCTACGGAATGTTAGAAACATTATTTTTTTGCATGAGTTCAGCAGACAGGCAGACGGCCCATCTGATGCAAAACGGTTACCATCGCCTACGGACATTTGCAACACCAAAGGTGCTACGAATGCGCTGCTGAACACCACTCAACGTTGTTCTGGTGGCATACTCTAGACCAGGGGAGGTAACGATCCAGACGGGCAGATAACCTGGCTGTGGGTTGTTGTGTCGCCTCTTACGACAGGCCGCCCGGCCGCAGGAAATTGTATTCTTTCTCCGTTCCTGCACGGATGAAATTTAGGAGTATTAGTAGTTAGTATAATAATATAATGTAACATTTACATTATAACACACTATAACATCGCTGGGCTCATATGTGTGATTAGTTACATTTTTCAAATTCAAAATTCTAAAGTTTTTATTCAAAATAAGTTCCACTGTAGGACACTTTTAGAAGGTCATACATTTTTGCTGCGGAACTTTCTCCGTGAAACGCACTCCAATCCAATATGTTACAACTTTGGAGCTCATCATTGTTATAAATCACAGTTTAAAGGAGAAGGTAGGTTTTAGAAATTAAGCAAAAACCGACTTAGGTAAACATTTTGTCTGTTACGGGGCCAACAGTCAATCTGGAGACTGCATTATCCATCCATTCATCCGTGCAGGAACGGAGAAAGAATACAATTTCCTGCGGCCGGGCGGCCTGTCGTAAGAGGCGACTTAACAACCCACAGCCAGGTGGTAGGGCATTTGCCCGACTGGATGGCTACCACCCCTGGTCTAAAGTATGTCGCCATAACAACCTTGAGTTGTGTTCCGGCATTAGTGACCAGGTTCCAGTCTCCCTTAAGAGAGCAGCAGCGCATTTGTAGCAACTTTGGTGTTGCAAATGTCCATAGGCGATGGTAACCGCTTTCCATCAAGTGGGCCGTCTGCCTGTCTGCTGAACTCCTGCAATAAAAAAAATAAAAAATAAAAAATTATGCCCATTTCTACGCCATTAAGCAGGAAAGTGACGAGAGAAGCGAGAAGCGCGAGTGTGCAAACGCAATTTATTTCAACATTTACGTTTATAAAGATTTAATCGAATGAAATCGGTATCAACGCCATTCCGCAAACTACCGATAAAACATCACTTCATAAACAGATCAACAAATACGCATAATCGCAAAGTCTGCTAAAAATAAGTGCGTGAACAGATGTTGAAATTATTTATTGCAATGCGCACGAGCGGCACTCCAGCCTCCAGCGACATTTGGAGCGATTTGAAGAAAAACCTAAGCGCGTGTATACACTGCCACGCTACAACGCCGCCGTCCCTCCGCCAAACTGCGTCTGTTACAGACACTATAAAAGCCATCCCGCCGACCTCACACGTATTCCAGTTAGTCATCATATTCATGTAGTCTTCATCCAGCTCTCAATTAAAATATTTACTTTGTTTCATTTGTCTTTTTTAATAAGGGTTAAACCCGTTCCCACTAACAGTTCGCATACATAGAAACGGTGTGTTGGCGATGCTGTCTATACAGACACTAAGGCGTTGACTAGCTAAAACGCCGTAGGCTGCGTCTGGTGTGGCACTGTACGCAATCGAGGAATATCTATTATGAAAATGCACTAAACTGGTCTAACTCGGACGCTGTGCGCGGTGTCCATTCGTTTTTTACTACGTCCGCAATCATTCTTGAACATTCTAGCGTAAATACATCAGGTATTTGACGTTAATTAATCTGCCAAAGAATATATCCAATCATACAGAGTGCACGGGAAAAACTGACGCTCGTTGGACGTTTCCAGGGCGACTGTCAGTATAACGTCAATTCGACGCCGAAAACGGCGTGCAACGTCGATTGATACTAGACGCCGCTTTCAGCTATATACAGACCACGGCCTTATCGTCGCGAATCGCGCGATACAAATGCATAAATGTATTAACCACGCACACTTTACATACGTCAACAACTTTCCCAAGGATACGTCCTTTTGTTCTTTGTATGTTGTTTTTATTATAATTTATCGTACACTGACACCATGACTAGATTATTTGCATATGACGAGATAACACCTATAAATCTATCGTTTGAATAAAAAAGAGGTGCTAGGGTTAAGTCATTCTTATTGGTATGACACTGAACTGCGACAGTGGCGCCAATGAAATGCGAACAGAGCGCCATCTATTCAGCTACATTCACTTATCCCTAGGGATCAGAATTTTTTCCGGGTAAAACATACCCCATGTCCTTTTCTATAACACAGTAATTGTAAGGATGTGAAGAATGAAGTGAAGTGGAGTAGAAAAAGTAGGAAAGCGGACCCTGGGCGTCGGAGTGAACGCTCCGAATGCAACCGGGAATCAACGCTCGGATGATGATGATGAGTAATTGTAAGGATGTAAGGAGAGGGATAAATTTAGTATGGCTAAAGTGGAGACAAAAGTAATCGGTGTGACATGCGACGAACTAATGCCACTGAAACAAAAAGGTCAGATACATAAATCTAGGATACGACCGGTCATGTTATACGGGTCCGAATGTTGGGCCACGAAAGTGATAAATCACAAACGTCAGAATGTTGTGATGTTTGTGTGGTGTTACAAGAATGGCTTTATCCGTGCAGGAACGGAGAAAGAGTACAATTTCCTGCGGCCCAGCGGCCTGTCGTAAGAGGCGGCTAAACAACCCACAGCTAGGTGGTAGAGTATTTGCTCGACTGGATGGCGACCACCCCTGGTCTAGAGTATGCCGCCATAACAACCTTGTGTTGTGTTCCGGCATTAGTGACCAGGTTCCAGTCTCCTTTAAGAGAGCAGCAGCGCATTTGTAGCACCTTTGGTGTTGCAAAAGTCTATAGGCGATCGTAACCGCTTTCCACCAAGTGGGCCGTCTGCCTGTCTGCTGAACTCCTGCAATAAAAAGTTTAAAAAAAATGGATAAAGTGAGAAGTGAGTACATAAGGACATCTTTGAAAGTTGCAGCCGTGACTGAAAAATTGAGAGGAAGGAGACTAAGATTGTATGGGCATGCAATGAGGAAGGAAGAAAGTCACGTGACAAAAAGAATGTTAAACTGAAAGACTGATTGATACAAAAGTAAAGGTAGATCAAAGAAGAGATGGATGGATGATATGATGATTTGTGCTGTGACAGAGGACGTATGTATATATAGAGCAGAATGGAAGGAAAAGACATATTGTGCTGACCCCAAAAAATTGGAAGAAACTGAAAGAAAAGAGGTAGTTCTTTTCTTTAACCCTGCAACGTGTGTGCAAAAATGTGAACGAATCATTGGCATATAAACTCACATTCGTATTTATATTATTATGTGTAGTTAGAATATCATATGTAAGGTGCTTCATTGAAGAGTTCCTACGGTGCAAGGCCTTATATAATCCTTGCCATCAGGATTCAAGAAAAATCATATATACATATATACATTTGCTAGGATCTTGACATATTTTGCTTCATCTAATTTCATTCATCTCTTCATACATAAACGTTTATTGTAGGTACTTTTTAACCGACTTCAAAAAAACGAGGAGGTTCTCAATTCGTCGGGATCTTTTTTTTTATGTATGTTCACCGATTACTCCGAGATTTATGATCCGATTTACGTGATTCTTGTTTAGGTTGATGCGGAATAGTTGCCATTTGGTCCCCTAAAAATATAACATAGTTTGGCCCAGTACTTTTCATTTTATGAACATTTTTTATGAACAATTTTCCATTCCGTTCCATATGTGCACCGATTACGATGAGATTTATGATCCGATTTACGTGATTCTTGTTTAGTTTGATGCGGAATAGTTGCCATTTGGTCCCCTAAAAATTTAACATAGTTTGGCCCAGTAGTTTTCATTTTACGAACATTTTTTTGTTCCCGTTTCTTGGGACCTATATTTTTTAACGAGACACTAAAAAGTAACAAATAAAATAAAAAAACTTCGTTTAAAAAAACCGACTTCAAAAACTAAGTTTTTTTATTTTATGACCTGGCCATTTTTTAAGACATTTACTATTTGATCGTAGTAAGTACGTCGCGGTCTACCAGCACCAACTCTACCAACCACGCTGTTGTCATACATTTATTTTGTCAGTCTTTTTTCATCCATTCTCTCTACATATCCAAACCACCTTAACATTCCTTTCTCAACTCTTGTTATTATATCTTCTTTCAATCCGCATGGTTCTTTTATCATACTGTTCTTTATCATATCATTCAATTTAACCTCACATATACTTCTCAAAGCTCTCATTTCAACTGCATTTATCTTACTTACATTTTTTTCCTGCCTTAACGAATTTTCACTACCATACAATAGTGTTATCACAAACACCCCTTGAGGGACAGACAGGCGTTTACGGACACTTTCCGGCTGTTCATAAGAATTCTGTGCTCCATTCCGCTCCTTACCTGCAGTTACTCTTCTTTCAATATAACTTACATGCTTTCCGTCCTTGGTAAACATGCACCCTAGGTAAGCAAACTCTACGACTCGCTGTAACTTTTTCCTATCCGCTTACAAATTGTGATCCTTAAAAAAAAATACAAAAGAGACCATCCATATATTACATCAACGTTAAAGGGGAATCGAAGAACAGCGCGTTCCATTTGTAGCTCACAACGCCCAAAATGATCCGTTAGCCGTTCCACAAGGCGTCCGCGGTGGTTGTGGTCGTGGCGAAAACGTCACTAATGACGTCAACATTTTCGACCACACAACGCTCACAACGACCCATGTCAAGAGGTGGGTCGAATAACCGTTCCACTTGGGTTTACGATTGTAACGCCGACAGCAACGTGAAAAAATCGCGGTCGTGAACGTGGTTGTTGTGAGTCTCTAATGGAACGTAGTCGAAGTGTGACATTGTGTGACAAGTTGTTTTAATTTAATAATTTCTTGGTGTAAAATTGCAAAATATGTGATATGACACTAGGGAGGGAGGAGTCTTCACGGATGTGACCAGCTGTGACAAGGACGAGGGACAGGTCAAAAATCATGAAATTCTTGTGACGTAATTTGTTGATGGCCCCGACTGTCAATTTCCAAAAGATATGATAATCCCATTTAACAAATCAACAATAAAAATTGCGATTTTGCTATTTGGCAAAGGTTGTATGACATCACGGTCATCCAATTAAGCAAACATTATTACCTGTGACGGGAAACGATAATTTATTTAAAATAATTACGTATTTAATTTAAAAGCAAATAATATTTGCAAATGTATTCCGATTATATGAAATTAGGTTTTTTTTTTTCTAATTTAGTTGTGCAAACATCTTCACATCGTTCCGAGTTTTTTAATTGGTACCAGTTTTGCGGTTTGTGACAATATTATAGTAATTCGAAAGCAGATCTTGTTTTAATCAGTAACGCACAATATTTTAATGTTTCCTCAACTGTTTTAAATTGAAACATTTTCTAACTTTCATAAATTGTAAAGGTTTACTACGTGAAACGAAACGGGTTTATTACTTTTTTTTTAATATCGTCTTTTTGTCGATTCGTCCCCAAATTATATTTTGATGACAATGTCGACATAATCAAGCAAAACGAATTATATTATATTGAATAAAATGATTAAACCATTTTATTGAATTATAACACCACGCAAAGTCACAAACACATAACTAACAATAAAACTTATACACATACTCAAACCAACGCGCACTACCACCGCATTGCATTACACACACACTTCACAAACAAACCAAGACACACAAAGAGCCTAAAAATTAAAAACCTAGGCACCGAAAGGAAAAACAACACACATGGCACTATTTAAGATAATATATATAGGTATAAACATAAGGCACACACTGCACATGCACTTCCTCACAACACCAGCATGTAATAGATACACTCTACATTAGTATAAGTTTATATAATAAGTTATTCGTAAGACACATACACCTCAACACAAAAATCAATAAATTAATGTCACACACAAGAACCAAAACAACTAATAAGCGTGTAAAATTTTAAAAAAATCTAGAAATTAAGTTGTAAAAAAGGGTACGGAACTCGAGTCCGTAGAGATGTTAATAATAATTTTAAAAAAATCCATTTTATTGTTCACTAAAAATAAAAAACTACGTTCTTAAAAACTAGGTACAATGATTGTTGAACAAAGGGCGGCTTCATCGCTTGAAGCGATCTCTTCCAGGCAACCCCTTGCATTAAGAAAAATATTAAAACATGACAGTGGCGATGAAGACCATAAATAATATGAAGCATTCAGAACATAAATAAATAAATAATAAACTTTATATACTATACAAACATAAAACATATCATAATACATACAAAACAAGCAGCACTGTTAAACTTGGAGCACCAAAAAATTGATATAATTTACAAAATTTCAAAAAGCGTCGTACGATTAAGGATTTTTTCAAAGTTTGTTTATTGCTGGGCTATTTATTATTCCTAGCATTCTTCTTGTTCATAATAGTTATATGAGGTTTTTAGGCTCATTTAAAAAATAAAACAATAACTATTCTGAATACGATTATGAATAACCCCTTTTTTTAACTATCCTATAAACTTCGTATAACTATTTATGAATTAGGAGGTTAGTGTTTAAACAGATCGTAAGTACTATATACTTATCTGTGCAACGGAGAAAGAATACAATTTCCTACGGCCGGGCGGCCTGTCGTAAGAGGCGACAAAACAACTCACAGCCAGGTAAGGTATTTGCCGGTCTGAATCGCTACCACCCTTGTTCTGGAGTATGCTACCGTAACCTTGAGTTGAGTTCCGGCATTAGTGGCCAGGTTTCAGTTTCCCTTTAGAGATTGGCAGCACATTGGTAGCATCTTTTGTGATACAAATATCCATAAGCGATGGTAACAACTTTTTATCCGTGCAGGAACGGAGAAAGAATACAATTTCCTGCGGCCGGGCGGCCTGCCGTAAGAGGCGACTTAACAAACCACAGCCAGGTGGTAGGGCATTTGCCCGACTGGATGGCGACCACCCCTGGTCTGGTATGTCGCCATAACAACCTTGAGTTGTGTTCCGGCATTAGAGACCAGGTTCCAGTCTCCCTTAAGAGAGCAGCAGCACATTTGTAGCAACTTTGCTGTTGCAAATGTCCATAGGCGATGGTAACCGCTTTCCATCAAGTGGGCCGTCTGCCTGTCTGCTGATCTCCGGCAATAAAAAAAAAAACTTTCAATCAGGTGGGCCGTCTGTCTATCTGCTGTACTAATGCAATTTTTTTTTTTAATACTCATATTCCTAACGACTATAAAAGAAATATTTAAATATTCTTAATGCAAAGAACATTCTAAACAATTATAAGTAAATCAGCTTTAATTACTAAACATCCTTTAACCTTTGGTAACATCCTCAATATATATTTGCGACATACACAAAAATAACGGTATTTGCAAAACAAGTAATCGGAGGTTATCTATATACATAATATTATCTAGATGCGCAAATGAACGGACTATCAAAGGCAATAAATGATTTTTATAGACAAAATGTCAAGGATTCTAAATACTCGTTATTTTATGACTAAGATACATTAACAAGACAAATTAAGACAATGTTATTTTTAAACATTTTTGGGTTCTGTAAACCAATACTAGAAGTTAACTACGAAGTTATCTGTATACCCTTTCCAAGCATTTATTTTACTTTTGACAGCTCGATGACGGATGAATTAGTAATGTCCTTACCGACTCGTTTTTTTGTTATAAAAATCGACTTCATTTATAAATAAGTTTTAATCAATTTAACTTCAAATATGCAACCCTTGGAACAGGTTTTTTTTTAAGTTTATGGCTTGGCAACTAGGCCTTTAAGCCAGGCGCAATTGTATTGTAGGCTACAATCCACACCATTCAACGGAGTTCTTGTGAAAACTCGAAAAGCCACATTTTTGACTATACAGTTCACATTTCTCACAAAAACACATAATTACTACTCAAAAACTATCAATATCCTACAACTATTGTTCATTTTAGAGTAATTTTACACATTTTTAGAAAATAAAACTGCACAGCACCACATCTTTCAGTTCCCGCCAAAAACTTGGAACAGGTTACATATTGGAGCAGTTTCGGGTGGAGACTTTGGGCCCGTGGTGGCCAAGTGCCCGCAAATTATTTCAAAATATTAAAAAACGTCTGGTTCATACAACAGGAGACCGGAAGGCTGGAACTTACCTCGCTCAAAGGATTAGCCTCTGTACCCAGCGAGGTAATGCTGCCAGCCTTCTAGGTACAATGCCCAGCGACAGTGGTCTGGTGGGGCTGGACGGGCTTTAATATAGGTTTTTATTTTTATTTTAGTTTTTTACTACTTATAGGATTATATTACTTATTTATAGGATATTTTAGTTTTAGTTTTATGAATAAAAAGAACAGTTGTTAATAAATTCTACAACCTAAATAAACAATATCTCGAAATTGTTATTTAACCTATCTATATACTTTTGTTAATATACAATGAACATATTTTACATATATTAAATAAGCCATTTTTGTAATAAAGTAAAAAATGTAATGAAGTAATAAATATTCTATTAATACTTTCAAATCGATAACTTTCGAATTATTTACGTAGTGTCGATGGTTTAATAATATGTGCGTGACATGACTCACAGAACATCACTATTACGTCACCCACAACAATAAAGTACGACAATTATGTCATGTGTTTCATGTGGGCTTTACTGTCACGAAATATGTAACTTGATAGACGTGTAAAAGTCAAAAGTAAAATAAACGCTTGGAAACCGTGTAGGGCATATAACTTCGTAGAAGAGTGGCACAGAAGCAGATGGCTATTTGTAATCGCTATAACCTTGCAGGCAAATGGCGCGGAATTGCACGAATTAATTTCACCCTCATCTTTTTAAAACCGGACAAGCAGTACAAGCTTAAAGCACCGCAATATGGTGGAAATACCAACCAAGCAGACGAAGTGCTTTGCTTCCACTTTTATAATACGTACCGTTGGGGAATTCCTTACGTCGTCTGTTTTTCCTGAAGCATACAGTTTAGGTAGAATAGATATTTTTTTATTGCAGGAGTTCAGCAGACAGGCAGACGGCCCACTTGATGGAAAGCGGTTACCATCGCCTATGGACATTTGCAACACCAAAGTTGCTACAAATGCGCTGCTGCTCTCTTAAGGGAGACTGGAACCTGGTTACTAATGCCGGAACACAACTCAAGGTTGTTATGGCGACATACTTTAGACCAGGGGTGGTAGCCATCCAGTCGAGCAAACGCTCTACCACCTGGCTGTGGATTGTTAAGTCGCCTCTTACGACAATCCGCCCGGCTGCGGGAAATTGTATTCTTTCTCCGTTCCTGCACGGATAAAAAAGATACATATATCACGCTTACTTAGGATACATCATAGAACAGATAGGTATCTTATAAGTAAGAGTGCTCCATCATAGACTGCATTTCCACATGACAGCAGGTGCGTTGTCGGTCAAACGCGAAACTATAGGTAAAATATATAAAAAAAACAAGAAGCCATATGGGGCCATTTTTCCAGAATCACTTAGTATAATTGGCACGTGTCTAGATATAGTAGTAGGTGTAAGAAATAACATATAGTTCCAATTATTTTGATTCTTGTCATATTTGTAATACGAATTCGCGAAAGAGGTCGCCTTTGGTCTCCAGGTGGGTCAAATCGCTCGCAACCATTTGCCAACAAACGTTTTTTGCGCTAGATATAATGCGCTTCCATCTTTTTTTATCCAAAAAATTAGCGTTTTTTTATTATTCTTCCTAAAATATAGACTACAACTAGTACAAATAATTTGACTTTTATTTTTTACTCTATTTTGAACTCTTTTACGAATTTACGCAGTGCGTTTTCTGTAGCGAGTGTTGACAACACTGTTTTTAAACATCGAACTCGAACATTATGAAACAAGTTACGCCATCTGTTGAGAAGTAGCAAAACTTTTTACAATGTTTTGATCAATATGAGATCATTTCTTATGGTGCAGCTTCATTTGCGATAATATTAAAGATTTTGACTATGGCCAAATCCGTCCTATTTCAAAATAAAATTAATAGCCGCATTACTAAATGTAATACATACGTTAGCTGTCAATATTTAACATCATTAACAATGTTCCATCTCAAATAACGCATTAAACCCATCGCCACATACGCGTGAAACCGCCTATACCATTAACATTATCGCAGATGAATCCGCACAAATAGATACCACTAATGTAATGTTTAAACAAATTGGCGTTTTTAGTGTAATTTATGCTAGTTGTGTATTTTTAAATGTGTAGTTCGCTTTTGTCTATAATTGCAAATAAATCATTTATGAATAGAAATCAAAGCGCAATCTAGCGGTAAAAAGTTGAACTTAGTATTAGTATAGGAGTTTTTTACAACAAAAAAGATTTCCTGTAACGGTAACGGAAGTTTAGGATATTCCCCGTTCACGATAACACGACACTCGGGGTTACCAACACTCAAAAAGATTAACACTTAAACCTAAAAGAGTTAAAATCACCTAAAATTGTGATAATTACTAGAAAACTCCAAAAAAATAAGGTTAATATATGTTTTGTAATAATCTCTATTGATAACCTATTTTATAAGAGGACATTATGTGATGTTAATTTTTAGAATTTGGTAACCCTACGCGTCTAGTTATCGTGAACGGGCACGGTACAATTATTCTGATTAGATTGTTGGCAACACCAACATCAAAGATAGGACACAATAGTTTTGTTTTTGTTTTCTTGTCTTTGGTCAACTTTTGCAATAAATGGACTTGTTTTTACTCTTTTCCAAATTCTATTGCTCGAAGATACAATACGAAACTAACGCAAAACATAGTCCATCGCTACCAGGAGGACATTCTGCACATTTTTGTACACAAATTACAATGCTATACTCTTGCCAAAAATGTTTTTTTTTTATATTTAAGGCTTGGCAACTAGGCCTTTAAGTCAGGCGCAGTTGTATTATAGGCTACAATCCACACCATTCAACGGAGTTCTTGTGAAAACTCGAAAGGCCACATTTGACTATACAGTTCACATTTCTCACAAAAACACATAATTACTACTCAAAAACTATCGATATCCTACAACTATTGTTCATTTTAGAGTAATTTTACACATTTTTAGAAAATAAAACTGCACAGCACAAAGTCCCCTTTCAGTTCCCGCCAAAAACTCCTGCCGAAAATGAATCGATTCATGAACTACAGTATCTACGTTACATGAGCTTTTTGAGTATGGATGGATTACGCGGAACACTAAATGTAAGATCTGATGACACACATGCCCAAAATGTTTTCCTTGGTGAACGTACAAAGATGAACAATTGGTTTTTACGTGGGTGCGAATTATTTCAATGACACGATCGTTTTCGAGGAAAAAAATTAATTGATCACAGATTAACAATAAATAAAAACACTATGGGAATAAAATATATCAAGAAACATAATATTTGCGCTCATTCTCAGCATTCTGAAATTAATTAATTTGTTGGCTCCCCACTGTTCTTGGAAGGCGAATAATGATAATTTCTAATAAACGAACATCAGATTGTTGTTAACTATGTACTAAATAATGATTGAGAAACGAAGCCACACTTTTGTATAGACATGACAGGTGACAATACGAATGTTTCAATGTCAAGCGAACATTTTTCTAATAAAAAGTAAACATGTCAACTTTTTCGCAAGAGAATGTTTTATTTATTTAACAATAAAATTGCCAGCAAAACTACATTTTAGTTCGAATCAAATAACTTATTGCATCAAACATAGTAGGTTTACAAATAGGTGTTGTCGTTTTTATAAAGAACAAAATCGTGTTTTTGCCAGTTCGACGAAAAAAATTTAGTAACTATATAGGTTATTATACTACTGTAGCACCAAGCCTACACTCAGGACGCCGTCAATAGCGTCTACGCAGCATACGCATCCCAGTGGATCTCCCCTACATAATCGAAAAATAAAAAAATGTACACAAACTAACGCCATCAAGTGGTCGAGAAATATCAAAAATTATAATTAGTTTCCTTTTTACTCCGCTTAACTTCGCTTAAAATGGCGCTGTGCAATATCGTTGAATAAATACATCGCGACGATATCTTAAGAGCATAAATGAAACCACAAGTTATGGTCATATTTGGTGAATCTCGCAAACTTTTACATGAACCATTTTTTACTTTTAGCATAAATTATAATGTTATAAGTTTTTGAAACACATTTTATTCTGTCTTTTCCTTTATTCCAATTTAGAACAAGTTATAACTTATCAGTGCCATCTAGTGGTATTTATAGTATATATAATTATCGATTGTAGCGCTATCTATCGAACAGGGTAAATGATATTTTGATATTTTATTCCAGAAGGCTCATCATATATTTTATGTATAGTGTATTTATCTATGTACATACGCGCTTCGCGCCTGCACACCCATCGAGACGATTTAGTTGTGTTGTGTTTAATTGTTAGGCTATATTGAGACCAAAATTGTTTGTGGAACTCTTAATAAATTTCATTATCTACTTTACCTGGTTTTCTTTGAACTCACTACAAACTGGCGCCCAACGTGGAGCCCGCAAGAAAGCCAGCCCGAGAAGTAATGTACTACACTACTATAATAAATCTGTAAATGGTTCGAGTTTGTACAATGCGTTTAAAAATGTAAAAAAAATCAAGGGGCTAATTCGGACCAGCAAATTCCAAAAATACAATTTTTAGAATTGTTGTCTGTCTGTCTGTTAGAGCATTACGTGAAAACTAGTTAACGGATTTAAATGTTATTTGACATATAGCTAGCTTATATCCCGGGGTGTAACTTAGGATACTTTTTATCCCGATAAATGACGTCGTTTCTGTGGGATAGACGAAAATAGTGAAAAAGATGGCGCTGCGGTCGTGTTTCTTAGTGCTGCCTGTGGAGGGTAGAAGACCCGGCATAGTGCTGCCGTCGCAATTTACTAACAAATACTATTTGGTAGATGGCGCAGCAGGTTCTTCTCTCGCTTTTTGACGTTTTTTTATTTAAGACATATTTCTCCTACATTAAACCAGTTGAGAATTTAAACAATCTTGTTAAGATATTTAACTGATTTGATTTAAAAAATAATTATCTGTTCAGTACAATGACTTATGGGGTTATTCACTCATATACGATTTAGGAGCTAGGACTTACGTTTTATTCCAGGCAATAGCGTAGATGACAGTCAAATACATTGAGTCACATTTTATCATCTTGCAAAACGCCATTGCCTTATAGAACGTGTACGAGTGTGCAAACTTATGATATCATAATTTTGACAAGAAGACCCTAAAACACCGCAAATACTTAGCCATCGGAAATGGCTATATATTTGCGGCTTTTGCGGTCGAGAACCTGGGACCATGGGGGCCTGAGGCGCATGAGCTTTATCGAGACATAGCCAAACGTCTGTGGATGTCTCACGTGACCAAAAGACTGGTTTATACTTCAGGCAACGCATTAGCGTTGCCATTCAGCGAGGCAATGTGGCGAGTCTTTTGGGCACGTTTCCGATTGACAGCGGTCTGGTACTAGATTTTATAGTTTAATTTTAGTTTGTATGTATAGTTTATTTTTAGTTTAATTTATTTATAACTAGCTAATGCCCGCGACTTCGTCCGCGTGGTGCGGTTTTTTAACTATCCCACGGGAACTATTTAATTTTTCGGGATCAACAGTATCCTAGATGTTGACCAGAGATATAAGCTACCACCATACAAAATTTCATTTAAATCTGTTCTGTCGTTTCGGAGATTAGCCGATACAAACAGACAGACAAAGAGAGAAACAAAAATTTGAAAAAAATCTAAATTAGTTCTATTTCACTTCTTACATCCGCCTGACTTGATTTTTAGCAAAATTTTTTATTGTACAGAAATTCGACCTCTACAGTTTTATTATATGTTTAGATTTTGACAAGCACATACATACATACATGACTTCACGCCAGTTCTCTTGCGGGGTAGGCACGAACAACAGAGCGCCATTTAGGCTTATTCTTACACACCTCACTTGCTTCTTTGACATTCATAACTCGTGTCATGCACGCTCGTCTGTTCTTAAGGCAGGCATTTTGACAAGTAAATAGAGTCAAATAGCGCATTAATCATTTTATTCAACATTAAGATTATAAGATGGTATTTTAATAATTGTTTATACATACATAACTTCACGCCAGTTCCCTTGCGGGGTAGGCACGAACAACAGAGCGCCATTTAGGCCCATTCTTACACACCTCACTTGCTTCTTTGACATTCATAACTCTTGTCATGCACACTCGTCTGTTCTTAAGGCTCCTGACATCACCCTCCGCTAGTACACGATCAATTTGATCATGGAAGGTGTGTCGTGGCCTTCCACGACTTCTGCATCCATCCACTTTTGCATTGTATATCTGTTTAGTCATTCTTTCATCATGCATTCTTTCCACATGCCCGAACCACCGGAGCATTCCTTTCCTTACCTTCACCCCGACACTCTTTCAGACCAACTCTCTTTCTTACTTCGGTATTACGAACGCGGTCCGCAAGCGTCACTCCGCAGATTTTGCGCAGTGCTCGCATCTCAACCGCGTTTACTCTACTTTCATGCTCTCTCTTCCATACCCAACTCTCGCTTCCATACGTGAGCGTAGGTACCAGCACCGCGTTGTTTATTATATGTAAATAATGTTTAAATTTATTATAACATGTATCTGCGCAATTGTCATTCCTAATGCTGATATTAGGCGTATCAAACAAAATGGATCAATATCGTTGAAAGCACAGACCCGGGCCCCAATTCTGCTATCTCGTCAAAATGGCTTGACACTATCGTTTCAATAGTAATTTGCCCGATTTCGGTATTCAGTTAATTCCAATGGCGTGCCCGTGGCAAGCCTCTCTATCTTTATAAATATTTATAACAGAAAACTCACGAAATTAAATATTTAATGCTGCCATAACAACTTTGAGTTGTGTTCCGGCATTAGTGACCAGGTTCCGGACTCACTTAAGAGAGCAGCAGCGCATTTGTAGCACCTTTGGTGTTGCAAATGTCCATAGGCGATGGTAACCGCTTTCCATCAAGTAGGCCGTCTGCCTGTCTGCTGAGCTCCTGCAATAAAAAAAAAATGCTGGGCTCGGGCGTCCCACTATAGGGGGAACGGACAGTATACCCCGGCACGCTTGTCCAAGGCGGCTTTTTTTTTTATTGCGGGAGTTCAGTAGACAGGCAGACGGCCCACTTGATGGAAAGCGGTTACCATCGCCTATGGACATTTGCAACACCGAAGGTGCTACAAATGCGCTGCTGCTCTCTTAAAGGAGACTGGAACCTGGTCACTAATGCCGGAACACAACACAAGGTTGTTATGGCGGCATACTCTAGACCAGGGGTGGTCGCCATCCAGTCGAGCAAATGCCCTACCACCTGGCTGTGGGTTGTTTAGTCGCCTCTTACGACAGGCCGCCCGGCCGCAGGAAATTGTATTCTTTCTCCGTTCCTGCACGGATGAAAACGGCTTGGCAGGTTTAACACATAGGTTATCTCGATGTGCAGGATGCATCAGGATGTTTTCCTTCACTGTTGTTAGCACGTGGTAATTGTAACAATATGCACATTAGGTCAGAAAACTGCCTTAGTGGTGCATGCGTTTCGGCCAGGATCGAACCCGTGCCCTTTGAGTTTGGGACGCGTGCGCTAGCCATTACGCTACCACGACTTTTGACCACTCTGGTTGACTCATCCAAACTGAAATGAAAATCGGCTTAATATTCTTAATCCATGATATTATTTTGAAAGTCGTGGTAGCGTAATGGCTAGCGTACGAGTCCCAATCTCAAAAGGCGTGGGTTCGAATCTTGAC